>JAUNZM010001029.1:0-656940 GCA_033459285.1 Clamator glandarius | reverse complement strand
TAAAAATGTAGAGCCTAGAGCATCTCCTGCTGCATCTCCAGCTGGTGCATCTGCTGCTGTATCTCCTGCTATTGCATACATATCCAGTAGCATCTCCTGCTGCATCTGCCTCTCCTAATGCATATGCGGCTACATCTCCTGCTGCTGCAATTCCTCTAGATTCTCCTAGTACATCTCCCGCTGCTGCATCTCCTGCTGTATCTCGTGATGCTTCATCTCCTTCTGCTGCATCCCCTGCTGCTGTGTCTGCTACTGCATCTCCTGGTACATCTCCTGCTGCTGCATCTCCTGATTTATTTCCTGATGCATCTCCCCCTGCTTCATCTCCTGATGCATTTCGTGCTGATGACTCTCCTGCTTCTGCATCTCCTGCTGCTGCATGCCCTGCTGCTGCATCCTCTCTTTCATGTACTGCTGCTGAATGTCTTTCCACACCTTCTGCTGCTGCATCTTCTTGTGATGCAGATGATGCTAAATCTCCTGATGCATCTCCTGCTGTTGAATATCTTTCTACACCTGCTGCTGCTGCACCTTCTTCTGATGCGTCTGATGCTAATTCTCCTCATGCATCTCCTGCTGCTGCATCTCCTGTTGCTGCATCCCCGGTTACATCTCCTGCTGCTGCATCTCCTGCTACTGCTTCTGCAGCTGATTCTCCTGCTGCTTCTGCAGCTGCAACTCCTGCTGCTGCATCTGCTGCTAATGCCTCTTCTCTTGCATCTCCTCCTGCTTCATCCTTTGATGCATCTCCTGTTGCCTCTCTTGCTGCTGCATCTTCAGCTACTGCATCTCCTGCAGAATCTGCCTCTCCTCTTTCATCTGCTGCTGCATCTCCTGCAATTGCATCTGCTGCTGTATCCACTGCTGCATCTCCTTCTCCTGCTTCTCCTCCTGCATCTCCTCCTGCTTCATCACTTGATGCATCTCCTACTGTATCTCCTGCTTCCATATCTCATGGTGCGTCTCCTCTTGGTACATCTCCTGCTACATCTCGGCTGTATCTCCTGTTGGTGCATCTCCTGCTGCATTTCCTGCTGCTGCATCTTGTTCTGCATCTCCTACTGCTGCATCTCCTGCTGCTGCATCTGCTGCTGCATCTACTGCTCCATCTCCTTCTTCTGCATCTTATGCTGTATCTCTTGCTGTATCACCTGCTGCTGCATCATATGCAATTGCATCTCCTGCTGTATCTCCTCCTGCTCTATCTCCTGCTGCAGAATCACCTGCTTCGGTATCTCCTGCTGCATCTCATGATGCTTCCTCTCAGTCGGATGCATCCTCTGCAGCTGTGTCTGCTGCTGCATCTCCTGATTCATCTTCTCCTGCTTCATTTACTGCTGCATCTCCTCCTGATGCTGTTCCTGCTGATGCATCTCCTGCTTAAAGTGCTTCTGAATTTGCTGCAGCATCTGCTGAGTCTGCAACTCCTGCTGCTGAAACTCCTGTGTCTGCATCTCGTGCTGAATGTGATGCTGAATATGCTGCTGAATATGCTGCTGCATCTCCTGCTGAATATGCATCTCCTGCTGAATCTGCTGCTGATATATCTCCTGCTGCTGCATCCCTTGCTGCTGCTTCTCCTGCTGCTGCATATCCTGCTGCTGCATGTCCTGCAGCTGCATCCCCTGCTGCTTTATCCTCTGTTTCATCTCCTGCTGCTGCACGTCCTGTTCTCTCTTATGCTGCTTCATATCCTCCTGCTGCGTCTGCTGCTAAATCTCCTGCTGCTGCATGTCCTCCTGCTGTATCTCCTCCTGTATCTACCTCTGCTGCATCTCCTGCTGAATATCCTGCTGCATCGCCTGCGTCTGCATCTCCTTGTGAATATCCTGATGATGCAGATGCAGGAGATGGAGCAGCAAGAGATGCAGAAGTTGTTGCTGAAAAAAATGCCGCAGCAGGAGATGCAGCCACAAGAGATGCCGCAGGAAATGCAGTAGCAGGTGATGTAGCAGCAGGATATGCAGCAGGAGATTAAATAAGAGGAGATGCACCATGAGGTGCAGCATCAGGAGTTGGAGCAGGAGATGCAGCAGCAGACGAAGCAGCAGTAGATGCAGCAGCAATATATGCAGCAGCAGGAGATGAAGTAGGATATGCAGCATCAGGAGATTAAGCAGCAGGAAATGCATTAGCAGATGCAGCAGCAGGAGATGCAGCAGGTGATGCAAGAGCAGATGCAGCAGCAGGAGATGCAGTAGCAGTAGGTGCAGCAGTGTGTGCAGCAGCAGGAGATTCAGCAGGAAATGCATCAGGAGATTAAGCAGGAGGTGCTGCAGAAGATTTATCTGCAAGAGCTGAAGGACCAAAAGATTTAGCAGGAGATGTAGCAGTAGGAGTTTACACAGAACATGCAGCAGCAGGAGATGAAGCAGCAGGTGATGTAGCAGCCAGACTTGCAGCAGCCGAATATTCAGAAGTAGCACATGCAGCAGGATATGCAGAAGCAAAGCAGGCAGCAGAAGAGTCAGCAGGAGATTCAGAAAGATATGCAGCAGCAGGAGATGCAGCAGCAGGAACTGCAGCAGGAGATGCAGCAGCAGGAACTGCTCCAGCAGAGGCAGCAGCAGTAGATGCAGAAGGAGATATAGAAAAATATGCTTCAGCAGGAAGTGCGGCTCGAGATGAAGCAGGAGATGAAGTGGGAGATGCTGCAGCAGGTGATACCGCAGGAGATGCAACAGGAGATGCAATAGCGGGAGATGCAGCACCAAGAGATGCAGCAGCAGATGCAGCAGCAGATGCATCATCCAGAGATGCAGCATCCACAGATGCTGCAGAAGGTAATGCATCAGCAGGAGTTGAAGCAGAATATGCATCAGCAGGAGATGCAGCACCAAGAGACACAGACGGAGATGCAGCAGGGTATGCAGCAGCAGGAGTTCACGCAGGAGATGCAGCAGCAGGAGTCTGAGCCACAGGACATGAAGCAGGAGATTCAGCATCTGGAAATGCAGAAAGAGATGCAGCAGCAGGTGCAGCACCAGCAGGTGATGAAGCAGGAGATGCAGCATCAGGAGCTGTAGCAGCAGGAGAGGCAGCAGCAGGAGCTGCAGCAGCAGAAGCTGCAGCAGGAGGAGATGTAGCAGGTAATGTAGAAGCAGGAGATACAGCAGGAGATTCTGCATCAGGAGAGAAAGCAGGAGATACAGCAGCAGGTGTTGTAGCAGAAGAAGATGCACTAAGATATGCAGCAGCAGGAGATGCAGCGGCAGGCTCAGCAGCAGATGCAGAACCAGCAGAAGCAGCAGCAGGAGATGAAGTAGCAGATGCAGCACAGGAAATTATGCAGGAGATGAAGCAGTAGGAGATGCAGCAGCGGGAGATTACGGAGGAGATGAAGCAGCAGACGTAGCAGCAAGAGATGCAGCAGCACATGCAGAATGATATGCAGCAGCAGTAGATGAAGCAGTGGAGGCAGCAGCAGGAGAATCAACAGCAGGAGATCCTGTAGGAGAGTAGCATCACGAGATGAATAGGCAGATGCATCAGAAGGTTATGAAGCAGCAGATGCAGAAGCCGGAGATGCAGGAGGAGATCCAGCAGCAGTAGATGCAGAAGAAGGAGATGTAGTAGGAGATGCAGCAGTAGATGCAGAAGAAGGAGATGTAGTAGGAGATGCAGCAGCAGACGAATCAGCAGCAGATGCAGCAACAGATGCCAGAGATACAACAGCAGGAGATGTATCGGGAAATGCAGAAGCAGGAGATGCAGCAGCAGGAGATGCAGCAGCAGGATATGTAGCAGGATATGCAGCATTATGTGAAGCAGCAGCAGATGCAGCAGTAAATGCTGCAGATGCTACAGCAGGAGATACAGTAGGAGATGCAGCAGGAAGAGATGCAGCAGGAAATGCAGGAGATGCAGTAGAAAGAGATGCAGCAGGGAGAGATACATCAGCTGGAGATGGAGCAGGAGATGCAGATGGAAGATATGCAGCAGGAGATGCAGCAGGAGATTCAGAAGGAGATGCAGCAGCAGTAGATGAGGAAGGGTGTGAGGCAGCATCATGAGATGAATCCGCTGATGCATCTGCAGAGGTAGTTGCAGATGGAGATGTAGCAGCAGGAGCATCAAGATATGCAGAAGCAGGAGATGCATCAACAGGACTTGTGGCATGAGATGCAGAAGCAAACATGCAGCAGCAGTTGCAGCAGTAGATGCAGCACCAGCAGATTCAGCAAGAGGAGATGAAGCAGCAGATGGAGGAGCACGAGATGCAGCAGCAGGAAATGCAGCAAGATAAGATGCAGCAGGTGATAAGATGCAGGAGGAGATGCATCAGCAGGAGATGCAGATACAGCATATACAGCACCAGGAGATGAAGAATCATATTCAGCACCAATATATGCAGCTGAAAGAGATTACGCAGGAGATGCAGCAGTAGAAGATGCATCAGGAAATGCAGCCGCAGATGCAACAGCAGGAGATGCAGCAGCAGAAATTGCAGCTTGAAATGCAGCAGACGTAGATGCAGCAGGGTTTGCAGCAGCAGCAGATTCAGCAGCGGGAGGTCCAGCAAGAAAGCACCATCAAGAGATGAATCCGCAGAAGCATCAGAAGGATATGGAGCAGGAGATGCAGCAGCAAGTTTTGTAGCAGCAGATGCAGCAGCAAGAGATGCAGGAGGAGATCCAGCAGTAGGAGAGGTAGAAGCAGGGTATGTAGCAGGAGATGCAGCAGTAGATGAATCAGCATAAGATGTAGCAGCAGATGCAGGAGATGCAACAGCAAGGAATGCAGCAGGAGATTAAACAAGAGATGCAGCAACAGGAGATGCAGCAGCAGAAATGCAGCAGCAGGTGAAGCAGTAGCACGAGATGCAGCAGGAGGAGATGCAGAAGGAGATGCAGCAGCAAAAGATGTAGAAGGAGATGCAGCAGTATATGAAGCAGCAGCAGAGGCAGCAGAATATGGTGCAGATGCAGCAGTAGGAGATTAATCACTAGATGCAGCAATAGCTGATGCAGAAGCAGATGATGCAGCAGCAGATTACGCAGAAGATGCAGCAGTAGATGATGCAGCAAGAGGAGGTGCAGCAGCAGTAGATGCAGCAGGGTATGCAGCAGCAGGATATTGAGCAGCAGGAGAACCTGCAAGATAGCAGTATCATAAGATGAATCTGCATCTGCATCAGAAGGATATAGAGCTGGAGATGCAGCAGCAGGAGTTGCAGCAGAGGATGCAGGAGCAGGAGATGCAGGAGGAGATCCAGAAGCAGGAGATGTAGCAGGAGATGAAGCGGTAGATGAATCAGCAGTAGATGCAACAGTAAATGCAGGAGATGCAGCAGGAGATGTTGCAGCTGGTGGTGCAACAGCAGGAGGTGCAGCAGCAGAGATGCAGAAGCAGAAGATGTGGCTGCAGGGGAATCAATAGCAGGAGATGCAGAGAAGAAGAGGCAGAGAATGAGAAGCAGCAAAAAAAAGATACAGCAGGAGATGCAGCTGCAGTAGATGCAACAAAAGATACAGAATCAGCAGATGCAACAGCAGGTGCAGCAGCAGAAGATGCAACCACAGATGCATCAGCGGTAGATGCACCAGCAGTAGATGTAGCTGGAGATGCAGAGGTATATGAAGCAGCAGCAGAGGCAGCAGAAAATGCTGCCGATGCAGCAGTAGGCGTTGCAGCAGGAGATGCAGCAGGAAGAGATGCAGAAGGAAACGAAGAAGATGCACCAGCAAGTGATACATAAATAGATGCTTCTGGAGAAGATTCATCAGCTGGAGATGTAGCAGGAGATGCAGCCACAAGAGATGCAGTAGTAGGTGCAGAAGGAGATTCAGTAGCAGGGGATGTACCAGCAGGATATGCAGCAGGAGATTGGGCAAGAAGTGATACACCATGAGGTGCTGCAGCTGGAGATGCAGCAGTAGATGCAGCAGCATGATATGCATCAGAAGGAGATGAAGGAGGAGATGAGGCAGCAGGAGATGCAGTAGCAGCAGATGCAGCAGCAGATGCAGGAGATTCAGCAGCAAGAGATGCAGCAAGAGATGTAGCAGGAGGAGATGCAGCAGCAGGTGGTGCAGCAGCAAGAGATGTAGCAGGAGGAGATGCAGCAGCAGGTGGTGCAGCAGCAAGAGATGTAGCAGGAGGAGATGCAGCAGCAGGTGGTGCAGCAGCAGGAGATGCAGCAGAAAAAGCAGCAGCATGGGAAGCAATAGCAGGAGATGCAGAGAAGAAGATGCAGAGAAAGAGAAGCAGCAAAAAAAAAATACAGCAGGAGATGCAACAAGAGATACAGCAGCAGTGATACAGCAGCAGGAGATGCAACCGCAGATGCAGCAGCAGCGGATGCACAAGCAGGAGATGTAGAAGGAATTGCCGCAGTACGTGAATCACCAGCAGATGCAGCAGCAGGAGATGTAGCAGGAGATGCAGCAGTAGATGAAGCAGCGGCATATGCAGCAGCAGATGCACCAGATGGAGCAGAAAGAGATGCAGCAGGGGATGAAGCACCAGATGCAAGAGGACATGGAGCAGCAGGAGATACAGAAGCAGGAGATGAAGCAGCAGATGCAGCAGCAGGAGATGCAGGAGGACATCAAGTAACAGGGGATGCTCCTGCTGCCTGATATTTTTCTTTATCTCCTGCTGCATCTACTGCTGCTGCCTCTGCTGGTGCTGTTCCAGCTGATGCACCTCCTGCTACATATCCTGCTGCTGTATCTCCTGCTGATTCATTCTTGCAGATGCATCTTTTGCTGCATCTCCTGCTTCTGCATCTATTGTTGCTACATTTCCTGCTGTATCTGCTGCTGAATCTGCTGCAACATCTCTGGCTGCATATCTTTCGGCTGCATCTCTTGATGAATATGCATCTCCTGCTGCATCTCCAGGCGCTTCATCTCGTGCTGCTGCATCTCCTGGTTCTGCATGCAGCAGCAGGAGATGCAGGAGGACATCAATTAACAGGGGATGCTCCTGCTGCCTCATATTTTTTTTATCTCCTGCTGCATCTGCTGCTGCTGCTTCTCCTGCTGCTGCATCTCTTGCTGCTCAATATCCTGCTTCGTCTTGGCCTGCTGCATCTCCTGCTGCTGCATCTCCAGTTACTAAATCTGCTGCTGCATCTCTTGCTGATGCATGTTCTTCTGCATCTCCTCCAGCTGCATCTGCTTCTGCATCCTCTTCTGCTACATATCCTGCTGCATCTCTCTCTGCTGAAGCTTATGATCCTGCATCTTCTGCTGTGGCAATTCCTGGTGCTTCATTTCCTGCTGCGTTTCTTCCTTTTACATCTCCTGCTGCTGCATCTCCTTGTGCTGCATTTGCTGCAGCATCTCCTGTTGCCGCATCTCCTGTTGCTACATCTCCTGCTGAATCTACAGCTCCTGCTGTATCTGCTGTGGCATCTCTTTCTGATGAATCTCCGATTCATCTCGTGCTGCATTGCTGATGCATCTGCTGCTGCTGCATCTCCTGCTGCTTTATAAACTACTGCTGCATATCCTGCTGCTGCATATCCGGATTCAGCATATCCCAGTGCATCTCCTGCTGTTGCTTCTGCTGCTCTATCTCCTGCTGCTGTGTTTTGTACTGCATCTCCCGGTGCTTCATCTCTTGATGCTGCATTCCCTGCAGCATCTCCTGCTTCTGCATCTTTTGTAGAATCTCCTGTTCCTGCTTCTCCTGATGAATCTGCATCTCCGGCTGCTGCATCTCCTGCTGCTGCATCTGCTGATGCATCTCCTGCTGCATCTCCAGCTGCATCATCTCTTCAACATCTCCTGTTGCAAAGTCTCCTGCTGTTATATCTTCTGCTGCACCTACTGCTGAATCTCCTGCTGCATCAATTCCTAAATATCCTGCTGCTGCATCTCTAGCTCTTGCATCTCCTCTTGCATCTCATGCTGCTGCATCTCCTGCTACTGCATATACAGCTGCTGCATCTCCTGATAAATGTGGTGCTGCATCTAATGCTGAATCCTCTGCTTCTGTATCTTCTGCTGTTGCATCTCCTGCTGCTGCAAATGCTGCTGCATCCCTTTCTTCTGCATCATCTGCTGCATCTCCTGCTGCTGCATATACTGCTGCTGCATCTCCTGATAAATGTGGTGCTGCATCTAATGCTGAATCCTCTGCTTCTGTATCTTCTGCTGTTGCATCTCCTGCTGCTGCAAATGCTGCTGCATCCCTTTCTTCTGCATCATCTGCTGCATCTCCTGCTGCTGCATATCCTGCTGCTGCATCTCCTGAAGTAGCTCCTGCTGCTGTTTCTGATGCTGCATCTCCTGATTTGACATCTGCTGCTGCATCTCCTCCTGCTGAATCTACTGCTTCATCAGCTGCTGCATTTCCTGCTGCATGTACTTCTGCTGCATCTCCTACTGCCTCGTGTGCTTTTGCATCTCCTCATTCATCTCCTGCTGCTAGATTACCAGCTTCATCTCCTCCTGCATCATATCATGCTTCATCTGCTGCTGCATATCTTGCTGCTGCATCTGCTGCTGCTGAATCTCCTCCCGCATCTGCTGCTTCATCTGCTACTGCTGTATCTCCTGCTGCATCTCCTGCGTCTGCACCTACTTCTACACGTCTTCTACGTCTGAACCTCCTTCTGCTTCATCTCTGGCTGCTGCATCTCCTGCTGACGCATCTCCTGCTGCTGCATCTCCTCATTTGACATCTGCTGCTGCATCTCCTCCTGCTGCATCTCCTGCTGAATCTACTGCTTCATCAGCTGCTGCATTTCCTGCTGCATGTACTTCTGCTGCATCTCCTACTGCCTCGTGTGCTTTTGCATCTCCTCATTCATCTCCTGCTGCTAGATTACCAGCTTCATCTCCTCCTGCGTCATATCATGCTTCTGCTGCTGCTGCATCTCCTGCTGCTGCATATCTTGCTGCAGCATCTCCTGCTGCTGCATGTCCTGCTGTTGCATATCCCGCTGCATCCTCTGCTGAATCTGCTGCTGCATTTGCTGCAAATGCATCTCCTACTGCTGCATCTCCTGCTGACGCATCTTCTGCCGTGTCTCCTGATAAATCTCTTGCTCCTGCATCTTTTTTTATGTCTTCTGCTTATGCATCGCCTGTTGCTGCAACTCCTGCTGCATCTCCTTCTGCATATCCTTATTCTGCATCTCCTGCTGCTGCAACTCCCTCTGTGGCATCTCCTTCTGCTGCATCTCTTCCTCTTTCATTTCTGCCTTCTCCATGCCCTGCTGCTGCATCTTCTGCTGATGCCTCTACTCCTCAATTTACTGCTGAATCTCCTGCTCCTGCATCTCCTTCGGCATCTTCTTCTGATGCATCTCCTACTGCTGCATTTCTTGCTGCATCTCCTTCTTCTGCATCTCCTGCTATTGTATTTCCTGCTGAATCATCTCCTGCTGCACCATCTCTTTCTACTGCATCTCCTTCTGATGCATCTCCTGCTGCTGCATCTCCCGCTGAATTTGCTGATACATCTGCTGCTGCATCTGCTGTGTATCATCTCCTTCGGCTGCATCTCTTGCTGCTGCATCTCCTGCTGTTGCATCTCCTGCTGAATATCCTGCTGCTTCATTTTCTGCTGCATCTCGTCTGCTTCATCTCCTGCTGTATCTCCTCCTGCTGTATCTCCTCCTGCATCTTTTGCTGCTGCATCTCCTGCTGCTTCATCTCTTTCTGCATCTCATCCTGCTGCACCTCCTTCTGCTGCATCTGATGCAGAACCTCCTGCTGCTGCATTTGTTGCTGATGCCTCCTGAATTTGCTGCTGAATATCCTGCTGTTGCACCTTCTGCTGTATCTTCTGCTGATGCATCTCCTTCTGCTGCAATTCCTGCTGCACCTCCTGCTGCATCTCCTGCTGCTGCATTTGCTAAAGTATCTCCTGCTACTGCATCTCCTGCTTCATCTTCTGCTGCTGAATCTCCTGCCGCTACGTCTGCTTTTGCATCTCCTTATGCATCTATTCCTGCTGCATCTCCAGCGGCATCTCCAGCTCTATATCCTGCTGCATCTCCTCCTGCTGCTTTATCTGCTGCATCTCCTTCTCTGGCATATCCTACTGTATCTCCTCTTATGGCATCTCCCGCCGCTGCATCTCCTGTTGATTCACCTGTTCCTGCATCTTCTACTACCGCATTTGCTGCAGCATCTCCCACAGAATCTGCATATTCTGCAGAATCTGCATCTCCTGCTGCATCTCCCTCTGCTGCATTTGCTGCAGCATCTCCTGCTGTATTACCTAATGCATCTCCAGCAGCATCTCCTGCTTCTGTATCTACTGCTGAATATGCATCTCATGCTGCATCTCCTGCTGCTGCATCTCTTGATTTATTTCCTGATGAATCTCCTACTGCTGTATATCCTGATGCATCTTATCCTGCGGCATCTCCTGATGCATTTCGTGCTGACGACTCTCCTGCTTCTGCATATCCTGCTGCGGCATCTCCTATTGCATCCCCTGCTGCTGCATCCTCTCTTTCATGTACTGCTGCTGAATGTCTTTCTACACCTTCTACTCTTGCATCTTCCTCTAATGCTTCATATGATAAATCTCCTCGTGCATCTCCTGCTGCTGCATCTTCTGTTTCTGCATCCCCGGCTACATCTCCTGCTTCTTCATCTCCTGCTGCTGCATCTCCTGCTACTGCTTCTGCAGCTGAATCTCTTGCTGCAGCTGCATCTCTTGCTGCTGCATCTGCTGCTGCATCTCCTGCTGCTGCCTCTCCTCCTGCATCTCCTCCTGCTTAATCTTTTGATGCCTCTCTGGCTGCTTCTCTTGCTGCTGAATCTTCCGCAGCTGAATCTCCTGCAGTATCTGCCTCTCCTCTTTCATCTGCTGCTGCATCTCCTGCAATTGCATTTGCTGCTGTATCCACTGCTGCATCTCCTTCTCTTGCTTCTCCTCCTGCATCTCCTCCTGCTTCATCACTTGATGCATCTCCTACTGTATCTCCTGCTTCCACATCTCATGGTGCATCTCCTCTTGGTACATCTCCTGCTACTCCTCTGCTGCATCTCCGGTGGCATCTCCTGTTGGTGCATCTCCTGCTGCATCTCCTGCTGCTGGATCTGCTGCTGCATCTCCTGCTTCTTCTTCTCCTGCTTCATTTACTGCTGCATCTCCTCCTGATGCATCTCCTGCTGATGCATCTCCTGCTAAAAGTGCTTCTGAATTTGCTGCGGCATCTGCTGAGTCTGCAACTCCTGCTGCTGAAACTCCTGCTTCTGCATCTCGTGCTGAATGTGATGCTGAATATGCTGCTGCATCTCCTGCTGCATCTCCTGCTGAATCTGCTGCCGATATATCTCCTGCTGCTGTTGCTTCTCCTGCTGCTGCATATCCTGCTGCTACATCTCCTATTGCATCCCTGCTACTGCATCTCCTGCTACTGCATCTCCTGCTGTTGCATCCCCTGCTGCTTTACCCTCTGTTTCATCTACTGCTGCTGCATGTCCTGCTACATCTTGTGCTGCTTTATATCCTCTTGCTGCGTCTGCTGCTAAATCTCTTGCTGCATGTCCTGCTGCATCTCCTACGGCTGCATCTCCTTCTGAATATCCTGATGATGGAGATGCAGGAGATGGAGCAGCAGGAGATGCAGAAATAGATGCAGCAGCAGGAGATGCAGCAGAACGAGATACAGCAGCAGGAGGAGATGCAGCAGCAGGAGGAGATGCAGCAGGTAATATAGAAGCAAGAGATACAGCATGAGATTCTGCATCAGGAGAGTAAGCAGGAGATACAGCAGCAGGTGTTGTAGCAGAAGGAGATGCACTAAGATATGCAGCAGCAGGTTCAGCAGCAGATGCAGAACCAGCAGAAGCAGCAGCAGGAGATGAAGTAGGAGATGCAGCACTAGCATATGCAGCAGCAGGAAATTATGCAGGAGATGAAGCAGTAGGAGTTGCAGCAGCAGGAGATTACGGAGGAGATGCATCAGCAAACGCAGCAGCACATGCAGAAGCATATGCAGCAGCAGGAGATGAAGCAGTGGAGGCAGCAGCAGGAGATTCAGCAGCAGGCGATCCAGTAGGAGAGTAGCATCATGAGATGAATATGCAGAGGCATCAGAAGGATATGAAGCAGCAGATGCAGAAGCAGGAGAAGCAGGAGGAGATCAAGCAGCATTAGATGCAGAAGAAAGAGATGTAGCAGGAAATGCAGCAGTAGATGAATGAGCAGCAGATGCAGCAGCAGATGCCAGAGATACGACAGCAGGAGACGTATCAGGAAATGCAACAACAGGAGATGCAGCAGCAGGAAATGCAGGAGGATATGCAGCATTATGTGAAGCAGCAGCAGATGCAGCAGTAAATGCTGCAGATGCTACAGCAGGAGATACAGTAGGAGATGCAGCAGGAAGAGATGCAGCAGGGAGAGATACATCAGCTGGAGATGGAGCAGGAGATGCAGATGGAAGATATGCAGCAGGAGATGCAGCAGCAGTAGATACAGCTGTGTATGAAGCAGCAGCAGATTTAGCAGTAGGAGATGCAACAGCAGCACAGGCACAAAGGAGATACAGCAGGTTACGTAGCAGCAGGAGATGCAGCAGTATAAGCGTCAGCAGGAGATAGAGCAGGAGATAGAGCAGGAGATGTGGTAGGTTTTGATTCAGCAGGAGGTGCAGCAGCAGGAGATGAAGCAGGAGATGCAGCAGCAGGAGGTGCTGCAGCAGGAGATGCATCGAGAACGCAGCCGGGATTCAGATGCAGCTGACACAGCACGAGATGCAGTAGGAGATTCAGCAGCAGGAGATTCAGCAGGAGAGGCAGCAGATGGAGCTGCAGCATCAGGAGAAGCAGCAGGAATGCAGCAGGGGATTCAGTAGCAGGTGATGAAGCAGCAGATGCAGCAGCAGATGGAGAAGATGCAGCAGCAGGAGGAGATGCAGAAGGAGATGCAGCAGAATATGAAGAAGCAGCAGATGAGCAGAAAATGCTGCAGATGCAGCAGTAGGAGATTAATCACTAGATGCAGCAGAATTAGATGCTGCAGAAGCAGGTGATGCAGCAGCAGAGTACGCAGAAGATGCAGGGAATATTCTAGCATGGAATGCTGCTGCTTCTGAATGTCTTCTCTTTTAGTGCTTTCACTGCAAAGCAAGACTTGTGAGCCTTTCAGTCTGGGCTTGTGTACTGTAACATCAGAATGGCTATTAAAGCGTCACTCAGAATTTCAGATCTTTCAGAGCAAAGGGCACATGCTACGATCAAAAGCTGGCTCTCGTTAGAGTCTTCTGTGGATGAGCTTTCACTGCAAGCTGCAGAGGACTACTTTTGGAACGTTTGAATATAAGTAACTGAAGAGAGGCACTTTAGAAAATCGAATAACTAGAGTAGGGAAGATGCTACCATAAAACGTTGCTGTTTCTGAATGTCTTTTCTTAGAGCGCTTTCACTACAAAACAAGACTTGTAGAACTTTCTGTCTAAGCTTATGTACTGCAACATCAGAATGGCTATTAAAGCGTCACGTCATAACTTCAAATGGTTCAGAACAAGTACCAACAGGGAAGTTCTACGATCAAATGCAGGCTTTGGTCTGAGTCTTCTCTTGAAGCGCTATCACTACAAGCCGCAAAGCATGACTGACACAATGTTTTAGTGTAGGGTACCGAGTTAGACTGAACTGCGCCTATGAAGGCGCTTTAGCAACAGTGAGTAACTCTCGCATGGAAGATGCTAGAATGGAATGCTGCTGCTTAGGAATGGCATCTTTTGTAGTGCTTTCACTGCAAGGCAAGCCTAGTTGAACTTTCAGTCTAGGCTTGTGTACTGTAACATCAGAATGGCTATTAAAGCGTCACTTCAAAACACAAGAGCGTTAAGCTCAAGTACACTAGAAAGATGCTGCGGTCAAATGCTGGCTCTCGTTAGTCTTCTCTTGAAGCGCGTTCACTGCGTGCTGCAAAGAACGACTAACAGACTGTTTTAGTATAGGGTACTGAATTGTGGGTTAACTGCGCCTATTAAGGTGCTTTAGGAAAATCTGCCAGTGCAAAGCACGAAAAACGCATTTTTTTCGTGTAGGCTAGTTATTAGAGACGATATAACGCCTAATAAAGCGCTTTAGGAAAAGTGAATAACGGCTGCAGTGAAGATGTTAGCATGGAATGCTTCTGCTTCTGAATGTCTTCTCTTAGAGCGCTTTGAAGGAAAACCAAGATTTATCGAACTTTGCATCTAGGCTAGTGAAATGTAACGTCAGCATGGCTATAAAAGCCTCACTTCAAGATTTGAGAACGTTCAGCACAAGCACTGCAGGGAAGCTGCTACAATCAAATTTTGGCTCTCGTTAAGATCTTCTCATGAAGCGCTTTCACTGCCAGCTGCAACGCACGAAAAACGCAACGTTTTCTTGTAGGCTAGTTATAAGCGACTTAACAACGCCTAATAAAGCGCTTTAAGAAAAGTGAATAACGGCTGCAGGGAAGAAGGTAGCACGGAATGCTGCTGCTTATGAATGTCTTCTCTTAGAGTGCTTTCACTGCAGAGCATGACTTATAGAACTTTCACTCTAGGCTTGTGAACTGCAACATCAACATGGTTATTAAGTCGTCACTACCAAAGTTTAGAGCGTTCAGCACAAGTACCGCAGGGAAGATGCTACGATCAAATGCTGCCTCTTGTTTGAGTCTTCTCTGGAAGCGCGTTCTCTGCCGGCTGCAAACCACTATAGACACAAAGTTTTAGTATATGGGACTGCTTAGTTACTTTACTTCGCCTAATATCGCGCTTTAGGAATAGTGAATATCGGCTGCAGAGAAGATGGTAACACGGAATGCTGCTGCTTATGAACGTCTTCTCTTAGAGCGCTTTCACTGCAAAGAACGACTTATAGGAGTTACACTCTAAGTTCAGAAGTACAACATCAGTTAGTAAAGCGTCACTTCAAAATTTCAGAGCATTCAGCACAAGTACGCAGGGAAGCTGCTACCATCAAATACTGGCTCTATTTTGAGTCTTGTCTTACAGCGCTTTCACTGCCAGCTGCAAATCACGACTAACCCAAGGTCGTAGCGAATGGTACTGAATAGTTACTTTACTTGGCCTAATAGCGCGCTTTAGGAAAAGTGAATATCGGCTGCAGAGAAGATGGTAACACGGAATGCTGCCTGCTTCTGAAGTCTTCTCTTATAGCACTGTCACTGCAAAGAACGACTTATAGGAGTTTCACTCTAAGTTCAGAAGTACAACATCAGTTAGTAAAGCGTCACTTCAAAATTTCAGAGCGTTCAGCACAAGTACCGCAGGAAATCGGCTACCATCAAATGCTGGTTCTCGTTTGAGTCTTCTCTTACAGCGCTTTCTCTGCAAACTGTAAAGCACGACTAACACATTTTAATTTCGGTTAATAATTTGTGACTTAACTGCACCTATTAACGCGCTTATGGAAAAGTGAGTATCTCAAGCAGTGCAGATGTTGGCATGAAATTACACCGCTTCTTAATGTTTTCCCTTGATACCATCGTTAGTGCAAAAGATGACTCGTAGAACTTTAGGCTTGTGAAATGTAACGTCAGCATGGCTATTAAAGCCTCACTTCAAGATTTGAGAACGTTCAGCACAAGTAACGCAGGGAAGCTGCTACCATCAAATTTTGGCTCTCGTTAAGATCTTCTCATGAAGCGCTTTCACTGCCACCTCCAAAGCACGAAAAACGCAACGTTTTCTTGTAGGCTAGTTATAAGCGACTTAACAACGCCTAATAACGCGCTTTAAGAAAAGTGAATAACTAATAGAGCGCTTTAGTAATAGTGAATATCGGCTGCAGTGAATATCGGCTAGCACGGAATGCTGCTGTTTCCGAAGTCTTCTCTTATAGCACTTTAACTGCCAAGTACTACTTATAGGAATTTCACTCTAAGTTCAGAAGTACAACATCAGTTAGTAAAGCGTCACTTCAAAATTCAGAGCGTTCAGCACAAGTACCGTAGGGAAGATGCCACCATGAAATGATGGCTCTCGTTAGAGCCTTCCCTGGAAGGGCTTTCACTGCAAGCTGCAGAGCACGACTAACAAAACATTTTAGAATAGGACACTGAATTGTGCCTTCATATCACAAATTACTGCACTTTAAGAAGATGTCATCAAATGCTGGCTTTCGTTTAAGTCTTCTCTTGAGGCGCTTTCACTGCAAGCTGCAAGCTGCACGACTAAGTTGACCGTTTTAGTATCGTGCACTGAATTGTGACTTAACTGCGTCTATTAAGGCGCTTTAGGATAAGTGAGTAAATCCCGCAGCGAAGAAGCTGGCAAGGTATGTTGCTGCTTCTGAATGTGTTCTCTTAGAGCGCTTTCACTGCAAGGCAAGAATTATAGAACTATCAGTATAAGCTTGCGAGCTCTAACATATAAACGTCAAATAAAGCGTCACTTCAAAATATAAGAGCGTTCAGCTCAAGCACACCAGGGAAGCTGCTACGATCAAATGCTGGCTCTCATTAGAGTCTACTGTGGAAGCTCTTTCATTGCAACGTGGAAAGCACGACTAACAGAACGGTTTAGCGCAGGGTACTGAATTGTGACTTATCTGCGTCTATTACGGTGCTTTAGGAAATTCGAAAAAAGCCCACAGGGAAGACGCTAGAATGGAAAGCTGCTTCTTCTAAATGTCTTTTATAGCGCTTTTTCTGTAAAGCAAGACTTGTAGAGCTTTCAGTGTAGATTTGTGTACTGTAACATCAGAATGACTATTAAAGCCTCACTTCAATATTTTCAGATCATTCAGAACAAGTAAGGTAGGGAAGCTGCTACCATCAAATGCTTGCTTTAGGTTGACTCTTCTTTGGAAGCGCTTTCACTGCAAGCAGCAAAGCGAGACTTATGGACCGTTTTAGTGTAGGGTACTGAATTGTGACTTATCTTCGCCTATGAAGGCGCTTTTTGAAAAGTGAGTAACTCCCCAAGGGAAGACGCTAGCATGGAATGATGCACGTTCTGAATGTGTTCCCTTAGAGGGCTTTCACTGCCAATCAAGTCTAGGCTTGTGTACTGTAACGGCTATTTAAGCGTCACTTCAAAATTTCAAGTCGTTCAAAACAAGTATCTCAGAGAAGCTGCTACGATCAAATATTGGCTCTCGTTAGAGTCTTTGGAAGCGCTTCCACTGCAAGCTGTAAAGCACGACTAAGAGAACGGTTAGTATAGATTACTGAATTTTGACCTAACTGCGCCTATGAAGGCTCTTTAGGAAAAGTGAGTAATTCCCGCATGGAAGATGCTAGAACGGAATGCTGACGCTTCTGAATGTCCTCTCTTATAGTGCTTTCACTGCAAAGGAAGACTGGTAGACCTTTCAGTCTAGGCTTGTGTACTGCAACATTCGTATGGCTATTAAAGCGTCACTTCAAAATTTCAGAGCGTTCAGAACAAGTACCGCAGGGAAGCTGCTACGATCAAATGCTGGCTTTCATTAGAGTCTTCTGTGGAAACGATTTCAATACAAGCAGCAAAGAAGGAATTATGGACCGTTTTAGTATAGGGTACTGAATTGTGTCTTAATTGCGCCTATTAAGGCGCTCTAGGAAAAGTGAGCAACTCCCGCAGGGAAGATGCTAGCATGGAATGCTGCTGTCGCTGAATCTTTCCTCTTACAGCGCTTTCACTGTGAAGCAAGACTTGCAGAACTTTCAGTCTAGGCTTGTGTTCTGTAACATCAGTAAGGCTATTAAAGCGTCATTTCAAAATTTAAGAGCCTACAGCGTCTCGTGCTGCATCTCCAGCTGGTGCATCTGCTGCCGCATCTCCTGCTACTGCATATCCAGTACCATCTCCTGTTGCATTTTCTGCTCCCGCATCTCCGGATGAAACTGCCTATGCGGCTACATCTCCTGATGCTGAATCTGAATCTGGTTCTTCTCCTGCTGCCTTTACTGGTGATGCATATCCTGCTGGTGCATTTCCTCATGCATCTCTTGTAGCTGCATCTTTTTCTCCATATCCTCCTGCATCGCTTCCTGCTGCATTCCCTGTTTAAATCTCCTTCTACTGCATCTGTGGCATAAGCTGCTGCATCTGCTGCTGCTTCACCTACTGCTGCATCTCCTGCTGTTGCATATGCTACTGCATCTCTCGCTACTGCATCGCCTTCTCAATCTGAATCTCCTCTTTCGTCTGCTGCCTGCATCTCCTGCTGCTGCAGCTGCTGCTGCATCTAGTGCTACATCTCCTTCTGCTACATCTCCTTCTGCTGCATCTCCATCTTCTGCACCACTTGCGGTATCGCCTGTTGCATCTCCTGCTGCATTTCCTGCTTCTGCACCTTCTCCTACTCTGCGGCTGCATCTCCTGATTCTGCATATCCTGCTGCTGCATCTCCTATTGCATCTCCTGCGTCTGAATCTCCTGCTGGTTCATCTCCTGTGTCATCTCCTGCCGCTGCATCTGCTGCAGCATCTCCAGCTTCTGCATCTCCTACTGCATCTCCTCTTTCATCTGCTGCCTGCATCTCCTGCTGCTGCATCTCTAGGTATATCTTGCTGAATTTCCTGCTGCATCTTCTGCGGCATCTCCTACTGCTGCATCTTTTGCTGCTGCATCTTCTGCCTGTCCTTCTGAATCTCCTGCTGCTGTATCTCCTGCTGAAGAATCGCCTGCCCCTTTATCTCTTGCTCCTGTATCTCCTGCTGCATCTCTTGATGCGTCATCTCCTTCTGCTGCATCCCCTGCAGCTGTGTCTGCTACTGCATCTCTTGATTCATCTCCTGCTAATGCATTTCCTGCTTTATTTCCTGATGCATCTCCTACTGCTGCATCTCCTGATTCATGTCGTGCTGATGACTCTCCTGCTACTGCATATCCTGCTGCGGTATCTCCTATTGCATCTCTTGCTGCTGCATCTCTTGCCGCTGCATCTTGTGCAGCATCTCCAGCTACTGCATATCCTGCTGAATCTGCGTCTCCTGCTGAATCTGCGTCTCCTACTGAATCTGCATCTCCTCTTTCATCCGCTGCGGCATCTCCTGCACTTGCTACTGGAGGTCCTGCATCTGCTGCTGCATCCACTGCTACGTCTCCTCTGCTGCCTCTCCTCCTGTTTCATCTCTTGTTGCACCTCCTGCTGCTGTATCTCATGGTGCGTATCCTGTTGCTACATCTCCGGCTGCATCTTCTGCTAGTGCATGTCCTGCTGATGATGCATATCCTGTTGGTGTATTTCCTGATGCATCTCTTCCTCCTGCATCTCCTTCTTAATCTTCTACTACTACATCTTCAGCATATGCTGCTGTATACGATGCTGCTTCAGCTATTGCTGCATCTCCTGCTGTTGCATCTGCTGCTGCATCTCCTGCTACTTCATCTCTTTCTGAAACTGCATCTCCTCTTTGGTCTGCTGCCTGCATCTCCTGCTGCTGCCTCTTCTGCTGCATCTCCTTCCTCTTCATGTACTCTTGTATCTCCTTCTTCTCCATCTCTTGAGGTCTATCCTGCTGCATCTTCTTCTGCATCTCCTGCTGCTGCATCTCCTGCTACAAGTTCTACTGCATCTCCTGCTGCTGTATGTCCTGCTGAAGAATCGCCTTCTGCTGTATCTCCTGTTGCAACTCGTGATGCTCCATCTCCTTCTGCTGCACCTCCTGCTGAAAATCCTGCTGCATCTCATACGGCTGCATCTCCTTCTGCTGCATCGCCTGCAGAAAATCTTGCTGCTTCTCATACGGCTGCATCTCCATCAGAATATCCTGATGATGCAGCTGCAGCAGATGGAGCAGCAGGAGATGCAGAAGTAGATGCAGCAAGAGATGCCGCAGCAGGAGATGGAGGAGATGCAGCAGCAGACGATGCAGCAGTCAATGCAGCAGCACTATATGCAGCAAAAGGAGATGAAGCAAGATAGGAAGAATCAGGAGACTAAGAAATAGGAGATGCATTAGGAGATTCTGCAGCAGGTGATACAGCAACTGTAGATGCAGCAGAGAATGCAGCAGCACGAGATTCAACAGTAGGTAATGCAGAAGGCAATGCAACAGCAGGAGATGTAGCCACAGGATACGTGGCCGGAGATTGAGCAAGAGGAGATGTACCCTGCGATGCAGCATCAGGAGATGCAGGAGAGATCCAGAAGCAGGAGATGAAGAATCAGGAGATGTAGCAGGAGATGCAGCAGTAGATGCAGCAGCAGCAGATGCAGCAGCAGATGCAGGAGATTCAGCAGCAAGAGATGCAGTAAGAGATGTAGCAGGAGGAGATGCAGCAGCAGGTGGTGCAGCAGCAGGAGATGCAGCAGGAAATGCAGCAGCAGGGGAAGCAATAGCAGGAGATGCAGAGAAGAAGATGCAGAGAAAGAGAAGCAGCAGAAGGAGATGCAGTAGTTGATGCAGCAGCAGGAGATGCAACAAGAGATACGGCAGCAGTGATGCAGCAGCAGGTGCAGTAGCAGGAGATGCAACCGCAGATGCAGCAGCAGTGGATGCACAAGCAGGAGATGTAGAAGGAGTTGCCGCAGTACGTGAATCACCAGCAGATGAAGCAGAAAGTGCTGCAGGTGCAGCAGCAGGAGATTCAGCAGGAGATGCATCAGTAGATGATGCAGCAGCAGGAGATGAAGAGCAGGAGATGCAGCAGTAGATGATGTAGCAGCAGGAGATGCAGCAGCAGTAGATGAAGCAGGGTATGCAGAAGCAGTAGAGGCAGAAGAAGGAGATGTAGCAGGAGATGCAGCAGTAGATGAATAATCAGCAGATGCAGCAGCAAATGTTGCAGCTGCAGCAACAGGAGATTGAGCAGAAGATGCAACAGGAAGAGATGCATCAGGAGATGCAGAAGATGCAGCAGAAAGAGATGCAGAAGCCGGAGATGCAGCCGGAAGAGATGCAGCAGGACATGCAGCAGGATATGCAGCAGCAGATTCAATAGCAGGTGATGTAGCAGCAGGATAAGTAGGAAGAGAATGAGTAAGAGGAGGTGCACCATGAGATGCAGCATCAGGTGATGCAGCAGGAGACGAAACTGCAGCAGTGGATGCAGGAGCAATATATGCAGCAGAAGGAGATGCAGAAGCAGGTGATGCAGCGGCAGTAGATGCAGCATTATATGAAGCAGGACGAGATTCAGCAGCAGGAGATGCAACATTAGGAGATTAAATAGAAGGAAATGCACTAGGAGATTTCGTAGTAGGAGATGCAGCAGGAGATGCAGAAGCAGGTGATGCAGCAGCAGGAGATGTAGAAGCAGATGATGCAGCAGCAGTAGATGCAGCAGGATATGAAGCAGGACGAGATTCAGCAGCAGGAGATGCAGCAGGAGATGCAGCAGCAGGAGATGCAGCAGTATATGAAGCAGGACGAGATTCAGCAGTAGGAGATGCAGCAGCAGGAGATGCAGCAGGATATGAAGCAGGAAAACATTCAGCAGTAGGAGATGCAGCAGCAGGAGATGCAGAAGCAGATGCAGCATTAGGAGACTCACGAGGAAAACCAGCAGCAGGAGATGCAGCAGTAGATGAATCTACAGCAGATGCAGCAAAAGGCGCAGGAGATTCAGCAGCACATGCAGCAGCAGCAGATTCAACAGCAGGAGGTGCAGCAGCATGAGACGCAGCAGCATGTGAAGCAGTAGCAGGAGATGCAGAGAAGATGCATAGAATGAGAAGCAGCAGCAGGAGATACAGCAGCAGAAGATGCAGCATAAGATACAGCAGCAAGAGATGCAGCAGAAAGAGATGAAGAAGGAGATGCAGCAGCAGGAGATTAAGCATCAGAAGATGCAATAGGATATGCAGCAGCAGGAGGTGCAGCAGCAGGAGATGCAAGACGAATGCAGCAAGGGATTCAGTAGCAGGTCATGCAGCAGCAGGAGATGGAGCAGGAGATGCAGGCAGAAGAGATGCAGCAGGAGATGGAGCAGGATATCCAGAAGCAGGTGCATTAGCAGGTGATGAAGCAGCAGTATATGCTGCAGGATATTGAGAGGAGATGCACCATAAGATTCAGCATCAGGGGATGCAGCAGCAGAGGAAGCAGCAGTAGGTGCAGGAGAAATATATGCATCAGAAGGAGATGAAGCAGGAGATGCAGCATCAGGAGATGAATCAGGCAGAAATGCCTTAGGAGATGGGCAGAAAGAGATGAATTAAGTGATGTAACAGCATAAGCAGCAGGAGGAGGTGCAGTAGGAGATGCAGCAGGAGATGCAGCAGCAATAGATGCAGCAGTGTATGCAGCAGCAGATTCAGCAGTAGGAGGTGCAGTAGCAGGACATGCAGCAGCAGCTGCAGCATCAGTTGATGCAGGAGAACATCCAGAAGCAGGAGGTGCAGCAGCAGGAGATGCAGCAGTAGATGACTCTATAGCAGATGCACCAAAAGATACCGGAGACGAAGCAGCAGGAGATGAAGCAGGACATGCAGCAGCAGGAGATGCAGCAAGATATGCAGAAGCAGGAGATGCATCAAAGGAAGATGTGGCATGAGATGCAAAAGCAGGAGTTCCTGCAGCAGATGCAGCAGCAAGAGATGCAGCAGCTTATGCAGCAGCAGGAGATGCAGCAGCAGGAGATGACGCAGGAGATGTGGTAGGATTAGATACAGCAAGAGATGCATAAGGATATTGCAGCAGCAGGAAATTCAGGAGCAGGAGATGCAGCAGGAATGAAGAAGGGATTCAGTAGCAACTGACGCAGCACGAGATGCAGTACAAGATTAAGCAGCAGATGCAGCAGGAGATGCAGCGGATGGAGCTGCAGCATCAGGAGACACAGCAGGAATGCAGCAGGGGATTCAGTAGCAGGTGATGCATTGAAGATGCAGGAGGTGCAGCAGCAGGAGAGGCAGTAGGAGAAGATGCAGAAGGAGATGCAGCAGCACGAGATGTAGAAGGAGATGCAGCAGTATATGAAGGAGCATCAGACAGAGCAGAAAATGCTGCAGATGAAGCAGTAGGAGATTCATCAGGAAATGCAGCAGCAGATGATGCAGCAGCAGGAGATTCATCATAAGATGCAGCAGCAAGAGAGGCAGCAGGAGATGCAGCAGCAGGTGGTGCAGCTGCATGACATGCAGCAGGAAATGCAACAGCAGGGGAAGAAATAGCTGGAGATCCAGAGAAGAAGATGCAGAAAATTAGAAGCAGCATAAGGAGATGCAGCCGCAGCAGATGCAGCAGCAGGTGCAGCAGCAGGAGATGCAACCGCAAAAAATGCTGCAGATGCAGCAGTAGGTGATTTAGCAGGAGATGCAGCAGGAAGTGATGCAGTAGGGAATGCAGAACATGCAGCAGCAAGTGATGCATAAATAGATGCATCAGGAGAAGATTCATCAGCAGGAGATGGAGAAGGAGATGCTGCCGCAAGAGATACAGAAAGAGATAGAGCAGCAGCAGATGCAGAAGCAGTGCAGCAGCAGTAGGTGCAGCAGCAGGATATGTAGCAGTATATTCAGCAGTATGTGAATCAGCAGCAGATGCAGCAGCAAATGCTGCAGATGCAGCAGCAGGAGATTCAAAAAGAGATGCAGGAGGAAGAGTTTCGGTAGGAAATGCAGAAGATGCAGCATAAAGAGATGCAGAAGGATATTCATCAGGAGCAGATGCAAGAGATGATGCCAAATCCGGAGATGCAGAAGCAGGAGATTAAGCAGGAGATGCAGCATCATGAGTTGCAGGAGATGCATCTGGAATGCAGCTGACAAAGCAGGAGATGCAGTAGGAGATTCAGCAGCAGGAGATGCAGCAGGAGATGCAGCAGATGGAGCTGCAGCAGGACACTCAGTAGCAAGTGATGCAGTAGCAGATGCAGCAGAAAATGCTGCAGATGCAGCAGTAGGAGATGCAGCAGCAGGAACGCAGCAGGAAATAGAGCATCAGCAGATGCAGTAGCAGGTGCAGCAGCAGTAGAGGCACCAGCAGGAGATGTAGCAGGAGATGCAACAGTAGATGAAACAGCAGGAGGTGTAGCATAAAATGTTGCAGATGCATCAGTAGGAGTTCCAGCAGCAGATGCAGCAGGAAGAGATGCAGCAGGAAATGTAGACTATGCAGCAGCAAGTTATGTATAAATAGATGCATCAGGAGAAGAGTCATGAGCAGGAGATGGAAAAGGAGATGCAGGTGCAAGAGATGCAGAAGGAGATGCAGTAGCAGGAGATGTATCAGCAGGATATGCAGCAGGAGATTGAGCAAGACGTGATGCATCATGTGGTGCTGCAGCTAGAGATGCATCAGCAGACGAAGCAGCAGTAGATGCAGCAGCAAGCTATGCAGCAGAAGTAGATACAGCAGCAAGCTATGCCGCAGAAGAAGATGCAGCAGGAGATGCAGCACCAGAAGATACAGTAGTGTAAGTAGGAGCAGCAGATTCAGCAGTAGGAGATCCAGCAGCAGCACAGGCAGCAAGAGGAGACGCAGCAGGTTATGCAGCAGCAGGAGATGAAGCAGGAGATGTGTCAGCAGGAGATAGAGCTGAAGATGTGGTAGGTTTAGACACAGAAGGAAATGCAGCAGAAGGAGATGAAGCAGGAGATGCAGCAGCAGGAGGTGCTGGAGCAGGAGAAGCATCTGGAACACAGCGGGGATTCAGTAGCAGCTGATGCAGCACGAGATGCTGTAGGAGATTCAACAGCAGGAGGTGCAGCAGGGGATTCAGTCGTAGGTGATTAAGCAGGAGATGCAGCAGCAGATGGAGGAGATGCAGCAGCAGGAGATGCAGCAGGAGGAGATGCAGAAGGAGATGCAGCAGTAGGAGATATAGAAGGAGATGCAGCCGTATATGAAGCAGAAGCTGATGCAGCAGAAAATGCTGCAGATGCAACAGTAGGAGATTAAGCACTAGATGCAGCAGTAGAAGATGCAGAAGCAAGAGAATCGGTGGCAGATTACACAGAAGATGCAGCAGTAGATGATGCAGCAACAGGAGGTGCAGCAGAAGTAGATGAATTTGGGTATGCAGCAGCAGTAGATGCAGCAGGATTTGCAGCAGCAGGATATTGAGCAGCAGGAGAACCTGCAAGGTAGCAGTATCATGAGATAAATCCGCAGATGCATCAGAAGGATATGGAGCTGGAGATGCAGCAGCAGGAGTTGCAGCAGAGGATGCAGGAGCAGGAGATGCAGGAAGAGATCCAGAAGCAGGAGACCTAGCAGGAGATGAATCAGCAGCAGATGCAGCAGTAAATGCAAGAGATGCATCAACAGGAGATGCAGCAGCAGGAGATGCTGCAGCAGGTGGTGCAGCAGTAGGAGGTGTAGAAGCAGAGATGCAGCAGGAGATGCAGAGAAGAGAATGCAGTGAATTCGAAGCAGCAAAAGGAGATGCAGCAGGAGATACAGCTGCAGTAGGTAACAAGAGATACAGAATCAGGAGATGCAACAGCAGGTGGAGCCGCAGAAGATGCAGAAGGAGATGCAGCAGAAGGAGGTGCATCTGCAGGAGATGCATCAGCAGGGGAAGAGGTGGAATGAGATTCAGAAAAGAAGATGCATTGAATGAGAAGCAGCAGAAGAACATGCAGCACGAGAAGCAGCCGCAGTAGATTCAGCAAGAGATACAGTAGAAGGTGCAGCAGCAGGAGATGCCACAGTATGTGAATCACCAGCAGGTGAAGCAGAAAGTGCTGCAGATGCAGCAGCAGGAGATTCAGCAGGAGATGCATCAGTAGATGATGCAGCAGCAGGAGATGAAGCAGCAGGAGATGAAGCAGGAGATGCAGCAGTAGATGATGTAACAGCAGGAGATGCAGCATCATGAGATGAAGTAGGGTATGCAGAAGGAGTAGATGCAGCAGGGTATGCACCAGCAGGAGATGCAGCAGCAGTAGAGGCAGAAGAAGGAGATGTAGCAGGAGATGCAGCAGTAGGTGAATAATCAGCAGATGCAGCAGCAGATGCAAGATATGCAGCAGAAGTTGATGCAGTCGCAGATGCAGCAGTAGGAGATGCAGCAGGAGATGCAGCGGCACGAGATGCTGCAGAATATGCAGCAGGAGATACAACAGCACAGGATGAAGTTGCAGGAGGGGATGCAGTAGCAGGAGATGCAGAGCAGAAGATGTAGAGAATGATGAGCAGCAGAAGGAGATGTAGCAGGAAATGCAGCTGCACTAGGTGCAGCAAGAGATACAGAAACAGCAGATGCATCAGGAGAAGCAGCAGCAGAGGATGAAGTAGCAAGAGTTGCAGTAGGAGAAGCAGCAGGAGGATATAGAGCAGCAGGAGATGTAGCAGCAGATGCAGCAGCAGGTGCAGTAGATGCAGCAGCAAGAGATGAAGCAGGAGATGCAGAAGGAGGAGATTAAGCAGGAGATGCAGCAGGAGATGCAGCAACATGAGATGCAGCAGGAGATTCTGTAGCAGGAGATTCTGCAGCAGGAGAGTACGCTGGACATACAGCAGCAGGTGATGTAGCAGAAGAAGATGCACTATGATATGCAGCAGCAGGAGATGCAGCACCAGGTGCCGCAGCAGATGAAACACCAGCAGATGCAGCAGCAGGAGATGAAGCAGCAGGTGTAGCAGCAGCATATGCAGCAGCAAGAGAGTACGCAAGAGATGCAGCAGCAGGAGATGCAGCATCAGAAAATACATGAGGAAATGCGTCAGCAGACACAGCAGCAGGAGATTCAGCAGCAGGAAATCCAGCAGGAGAGTAGCATCGTGAGATGAATCAGCAGATGCATCAGAAGGATATGAAGTAGCAGATGCAGCAGCAGCAGATGCAGGAGGAGATCCAGCAGCAGTAGATGCAGAAGAAGAAGAAGTAGCAGCAGATGCAGCAGCAGATGCAAGAGATGCAGCAGAATGTGATCCAGTCGCTGATGCAGCAGTAGGAGTTGCAGCAGGAGATGAAGCACCAAGAGATGCAGCAGCAGGATATGCAGAAGGAGATGAAGCCGCGGGGGATGCAGTAGCAGGAGATGCTGAGCAGAAGATGCAGAGAATGATAAGCAGCAGAAGGAGATGCAGCCGGAGATGCAGCTGCAATAGATGCATCAAGAGATGCAGCCATAATGGATGCAGAAAGAGATACAGCAGCAGAAGATGCAGCAGCAGATTCAGCAGCAGGAGATGTAGCAGCAGGGTATGTAGTAGCATATCCTGCAGTATGTGAATCAGCAGCAGATGCAGCAGCAAATGCTGCAAATGCAGCGGCAGGAGATTCAGCAAGAGATACGGGAGGAAGAGTTGCCGCAGGAAATGCAGAAGATGCAGCAGAAGGAGATGCAGAAAGAGATTGATCAGGAGGAGATCCATCAGCAGGAGCAGGAAATGCAGCCGGAGGAGATGCAGCAGGAGGTGCAGCAGGAGGTGCAGCAGGGGATTCAATAGCAGCTGATGCAGCACGGCATGCAGTAGGAAATGCAGCCGCAAGCGATTCAGCAGGAGATGCAGAAGAAGGAGATGCAGCATCAGGAGTTGCAGGGGGAATGCAGCGGGGGATTTAGTAGCAGCAGATGCAGCAGCAGATGCAGCAGCAGATGAAGGAGATGCAGCAGCAAACATGCAGCAGGGGATTCAGCAGGAGAAGGTGCAGAAGGAGATGAAGCAGGAGATGCAGCAGCATCATGAGAATCAAACACAGTATATACAGCAAGAGATACAGTAGCAGCAAATGCAGAGAGAGATGCAGCAGCAGGAGTTATAGCAGGAGATGCAGCTTTAGATGATGCAGAAGCAGGAGATTACATGGGAGATGCAGCATTAGATGATGCAGCAGCAGGAGATGCAGCAGCAGTAGTTTAAGTAGGGTATGCAGCAGCAGCAGATGCTGCAGTGTATCTACAAGCAGGAGATTCAGCAGCAGGGGAACCAGCAAGAGAGCAGCACCATATGATGAATCTGCAAATGCATCAGAAGGATATAGAGCATGAGATGCAGCAGCAGGAGTTGACGCAGAAGATGCCACAACAGGAGATGCAGGAGGAGATCCAGAAGCAAGAGATGCAGAAGCAGGTGATGTAGCAGCAGATGCAGCAGTAGATGAATCAGCAGCAGATGCAGCAATCAATGCAGGAGATGCAGCGGCAGGAGATGCAGCAGGAGTTTCATCATAAGATGCAGCAGCAAGAGAGGCAGCAGGAGATGCAGCAGCAGGTGGTGCAGCAGAATGACATGCAGCAGGAGATGCAGTAGCAGGGGAAGAAATAGCTGGAGATGCAGCAGGAAATTCAGAAGATGCAGCAAAAAGTGATTCATAAATAAATGCATCAGGACATACATCAACAGGAGGTGGATCAGGAGATGCAGCTGCAAGAGATGCAAGAGGAGATGGAGCAGGAAATGCAGAAGGATATGCAGCAGAAGGAGATGCAGAAGACGATGCAGTTGTAATAGATGCAGCAGCAGGAGATGCAGCAGAAGATGGAGCAGCACAAGACGCAGCAGCAGTGCAGCAGAAGTAGATGCAGCAGCAGGATATGTAGCAGTATAGTCAGCAGTATGTGAATCGGCAGCAGATGCAGCAGCAAATGCTGCAGATGCTGCAGAAGGAGATTCAGAAAGAGATGCAGAAGGAAGAGTTTCAGTAGGAAATGCGGAAGATGAGGCAGAAAGAGATGCAGAAAGAGATTCATCAGGAGGAGATGCACGAGACGGAGCAGGAGATGATGCCGAAACCGGAGATACAGAAGCAGGAGATTATGCAGGAAATGCAGAATTAGATGATGCATCAGGAGCAGATGCTGCAGGAGATTCAGCAGCAGTAGATTAAGTAGGGTATACAGCAGCAGTAGATGCTGCAGGGTGTGCACCAGCAGGAGATGCAGCAGCAGGAGGTTCAGCAGAAAATGCAGCAGCAAGAGATGCAGGAGGAGAACCTGCAGGATGAGAAAGAGTAGCAGGAGATGGAGCAGGAGATGCAGCATGAAGAGATTCAGCAGGAGATGCAGCAGCAGGAGATGCAGGAGGAGATCCTATAGGATGAGATACAGCAGCAGGAGATGCAGGAGGAGATACAGAAACAGGAGATTCTGCAGGACATGCATCATGATTTGCAGCAGCAGGAGATGCAGCAGGAGATGCAGCACCAGGAGCTGCAGCATCAGGAGATGCAGCATCAAAACATGAAACAGAAATGTAGCAGAAGTTTCAGTAGCAGGTGATGCAGCAGCAGATGCAGCAGCAGATACAGCAGAAGGAGATGCAGCAGCAGAAGATGTAGCAGGACATGCAGCAGCAGTAGATGAAACAGAGGATGCAGCAGCAGGGGATGCAGCAGCAGGAGTTGTAGCAGCAGGAGATGCAGCAGCAGGAGATGCAGCATTATATTCAGCAGTAGAGGCAGCAGGAAGAGATGTAGTAGGAAATGCAGTTGGAGGAGATGCAGCAACAGGATAACCAGCAGAAAGAGATACAGCATTCGATGCAGCGGGCGATAAAGCAGCAGGAGATGCAGCGGGAGATACAGCTGTAACAGATGCAGCAGGATATATAACAGCAGATAATGCAGCAGCAGAAAATGCAGCAGGAGGAAATGCAGCAGGATGTGAAGCAGCAGATGCCACAGCAGATGCAGTAGCAGGAGCTATAACAGGAGATTCAGCAGGAGATGCTTCCGTAGGAAATGCATCAAGAGATGCCGCAAGAGATGCATGATCAGCATATGCAGCAATAAGAGATGCAGCAGGACATGCAGCAGCAGGACATGCAGCAGCAGGAGATGCAGCAGTAGGAGATGCATCAAGAGGTGTGTATTCAGGAGGAGATGCATCGGGAGATGTAGCTGGTTATGTAGCAGCATGAGATGTCGCAGGAGATTCAGGAGGAGATTCAGCAGCAGGAGAAGCAAGAGCAGGAGATGCCGCCGCAAAAGATGCAGCAGCAGATTAAGCAGCAGATTCATCAGGAAATGCAGTAGCAAGATATGTAGCTGCAAATGCTGCTGCATCTCCTTCTTCTGCATCGTCTGCTGCATCTCCTGCTGCTACATATCCTGCTGCTGCATCTCCTGAAGTATCTCCTGCTACTGCTTCTGATGCTGCATCTCCTGATTTGACATCTGCTGCTGCATCTCCTCCTGCTGCATCTCCTGCTGAATCTACTTCTTCATCAGCTGCTTCATTTCCTGCTGCATGTACTTCTGCTGCATCTCCTGTTGCTTCGTGTGCTTTTGTATGTCCAGATTCATCTCCTGCTGCTGCATGACCAGCTTCATCTCCTATTGCATCATATCATGCTGCTTCTGCTGCTGCATATCCGGCTGCTGCATCATTTGCTGCTGAAACTCCTCCTGCATCTGCTGCTTCATCTGCTACTGCTGTATCTCCTGCTACATCTCTTGCGTCTGCATCTACTTCTACATCTCCTGATGCTGAACCTCCTTCTGCCTCATCTCTGGCTGCTGCATCTCCGGCAGCATCTCCTTCTGCTGCATCTCCGGCTGCTGCATCTTCTGCAGCACCTCCTGCTGCTGCATCTCCTGCAGCATCTCCTGCTGCTGCATGTCCTGCTGTTGCATATCCCGCTGCATCCTCTGCTGAATCTGCTGCTGCATTTGCTGCAAATGCATCTCCTACTGCTGCATCTCCTGCTGACGCATCTTCTACCACATCTCATGATAAATCTCCTGCTCCTGCATCGCTTTTTATGACTTCTGCTGCTGCAACTCCTGCTGCTGCAACTCCTGCTGCATCTCCTGCTGCTGCATCTCCCTCTGCGGCATCTCCTTCTGATGCATCTCCTGCTGCTGCATCTCCTGCTGAATCTGCGGCTAAACCTGCTTCTGCATCTCCTGCGTCTGCATCTCACAGAATCACAGAATCACAGAATCACAGAATAACCAGGTTGGAAGAGACCCACTGGATCGTCGAATCCAACCACTCCCACCATCTCCTGCTGCTGCATCTTCTCCTCTTTCATTTCTGCCTTCTCCATGCCCTGCTGCTGCATTTTCTAATGATGCCTCTACTCCTCAATTTACTGCAGAATCTCCTGCTGTTGCATCTCCTGCTGAATATCCTGCTGCTTCATTTTCTGCTGCATCTCGTCTGCTTCATCTCCTGCTGTTTCTCCTCCTGCTGTATCTCCTCCTGCATCTCCTGGACCGTTTTAGTGTAGGGTACTGAATTGTGACTTAACTTGGCCAATGAAGGCGCTTTAGGAAAAGTGAGTAACTCTTGCAGGTGAGATGCTAGCATGGAATGCTGCTGCTTCTGAATGTCTTCTCTTAGAGCGAGTTCACTGCCAAGCAAGAGTTGTCGAACTTTCAGTCTAGGCTTGTGTTCTGTAACATCAGAATTGCTATTACAGCATCACGTAAAAATGTAGAGCCTAGAGCATCTCCTGCTGCATCTCCAGCTGGTGCATCTGCTGCTGTATCTCCTGCTATTGCATACATATCCAGTAGCATCTCCTGCTGCATCTGCCTCTCCTAATGCATATGCGGCTACATCTCCTGCTGCTGCAATTCCTCTAGATTCTCCTAGTACATCTCCCGCTGCTGCATCTCCTGCTGTATCTCGTGATGCTTCATCTCCTTCTGCTGCATCCCCTGCTGCTGTGTCTGCTACTGCATCTCCTGGTACATCTCCTGCTGCTGCATCTCCTGATTTATTTCCTGATGCATCTCCCCCTGCTTCATCTCCTGATGCATTTCGTGCTGATGACTCTCCTGCTTCTGCATCTCCTGCTGCTGCATGCCCTGCTGCTGTATCCTCTCTTTCATGTACTGCTGCTGAATGTCTTTCCACACCTTCTGCTGCTGCATCTTCTTGTGATGCAGCTGATGCTAAATCTCCTGATGCATCTCCTGCTGTTGAATATCTTTCTACACCTGCTGCTGCTGCACCTTCTTCTGATGCGTCTGATGCTAATTCTCCTCATGCATCTCCTGCTGCTGCATCTCCTGCTACTGCTTCTGCAGCTGATTCTCCTGCTGCTTCTGCAGCTGCAACTCCTGCTGCTGCATCTGCTGCTAATGCCTCTTCTCTTGCATCTCCTCCTGCTTCATCCTTTGATGCATCTCCTGTTGCCTCTCTTGCTGCTGCATCTTCAGCTACTGCATCTCCTGCAGAATCTGCCTCTCCTCTTTCATCTGCTGCTGCATCTCCTGCAATTGCATCTGCTGCTGTATCCACTGCTGCATCTCCTTCTCCTGCTTCTCCTCCTGCATCTCCTCCTGCTTCATCACTTGATGCATCTCCTACTGTATCTCCTGCTTCCATATCTCATGGTGCGTCTCCTCTTGGTACATCTCCTGCTACATCTCGGCTGTATCTCCTGTTGGTGCATCTCCTGCTGCATTTCCTGCTGCTGCATCTTGTTCTGCATCTCCTACTGCTGCATCTCCTGCTGCTGCATCTGCTGCTGCATCTACTGCTCCATCTCCTTCTTCTGCATCTTATGCTGTATCTCTTGCTGTATCACCTGCTGCTGCATCATATGCAATTGCATCTCCTGCTGTATCTCCTCCTGCTCTATCTCCTGCTGCAGAATCACCTGCTTCGGTATCTCCTGCTGCATCTCATGATGCTTCCTCTCAGTCGGATGCATCCTCTGCAGCTGTGTCTGCTGCTGCATCTCCTGATTCATCTTCTCCTGCTTCATTTACTGCTGCATCTCCTCCTGATGCTGTTCCTGCTGATGCATCTCCTGCTTAAAGTGCTTCTGAATTTGCTGCAGCATCTGCTGAGTCTGCAACTCCTGCTGCTGAAACTCCTGTGTCTGCATCTCGTGCTGAATGTGATGCTGAATATGCTGCTGAATATGCTGCTGCATCTCCTGCTGAATATGCATCTCCTGCTGAATCTGCTGCTGATATATCTCCTGCTGCTGCATCCCTTGCTGCTGCTTCTCCTGCTGCTGCATATCCTGCTGCTGCATGTCCTGCAGCTGCATCCCCTGCTGCTTTATCCTCTGTTTCATCTCCTGCTGCTGCACGTCCTGTTCTCTCTTATGCTGCTTCATATCCTCCTGCTGCGTCTGCTGCTAAATCTCCTGCTGCTGCATGTCCTCCTGCTGTATCTCCTCCTGTATCTACCTCTGCTGCATCTCCTGCTGAATATCCTGCTGCATCGCCTGCGTCTGCATCTCCTTGTGAATATCCTGATGATGCAGATGCAGGAGATGGAGCAGCAAGAGATGCAGAAGTTGTTGCTGAAAAAAATGCCGCAGCAGGAGATGCAGCCACAAGAGATGCCGCAGGAAATGCAGTAGCAGGTGATGTAGCAGCAGGATATGCAGCAGGAGATTAAATAAGAGGAGATGCACCATGAGGTGCAGCATCAGGAGTTGGAGCAGGAGATGCAGCAGCAGACGAAGCAGCAGTAGATGCAGCAGCAATATATGCAGCAGCAGGAGATGAAGTAGGATATGCAGCATCAGGAGATTAAGCAGCAGGAAATGCATTAGCAGATGCAGCAGCAGGAGATGCAGCAGGTGATGCAAGAGCAGATGCAGCAGCAGGAGATGCAGTAGCAGTAGGTGCAGCAGTGTGTGCAGCAGCAGGAGATTCAGCAGGAAATGCATCAGGAGATTAAGCAGGAGGTGCTGCAGAAGATTTATCTGCAAGAGCTGAAGGACCAAAAGATTTAGCAGGAGATGTAGCAGTAGGAGTTTACACAGAACATGCAGCAGCAGGAGATGAAGCAGCAGGTGATGTAGCAGCCAGACTTGCAGCAGCCGAATATTCAGAAGTAGCACATGCAGCAGGATATGCAGAAGCAAAGCAGGCAGCAGAAGAGTCAGCAGGAGATTCAGAAAGATATGCAGCAGCAGGAGATGCAGCAGCAGGAACTGCAGCAGGAGATGCAGCAGCAGGAACTGCTCCAGCAGAGGCAGCAGCAGTAGATGCAGAAGGAGATATAGAAAAATATGCTTCAGCAGGAAGTGCGGCTCGAGATGAAGCAGGAGATGAAGTGGGAGATGCTGCAGCAGGTGATACCGCAGGAGATGCAACAGGAGATGCAATAGCGGGAGATGCAGCACCAAGAGATGCAGCAGCAGATGCAGCAGCAGATGCATCATCCAGAGATGCAGCATCCACAGATGCTGCAGAAGGTAATGCATCAGCAGGAGTTGAAGCAGAATATGCATCAGCAGGAGATGCAGCACCAAGAGACACAGACGGAGATGCAGCAGGGTATGCAGCAGCAGGAGTTCACGCAGGAGATGCAGCAGCAGGAGTCTGAGCCACAGGACATGAAGCAGGAGATTCAGCATCTGGAAATGCAGAAAGAGATGCAGCAGCAGGTGCAGCACCAGCAGGTGATGAAGCAGGAGATGCAGCATCAGGAGCTGTAGCAGCAGGAGAGGCAGCATCAGGAGCTGCAGCAGCAGAAGCTGCAGCAGGAGGAGATGTAGCAGGTAATGTAGAAGCAGGAGATACAGCAGGAGATTCTGCATCAGGAGAGAAAGCAGGAGATACAGCAGCAGGTGTTGTAGCAGAAGAAGATGCACTAAGATATGCAGCAGCAGGAGATGCAGCGGCAGGCTCAGCAGCAGATGCAGAACCAGCAGAAGCAGCAGCAGGAGATGAAGTAGCAGATGCAGCACAGGAAATTATGCAGGAGATGAAGCAGTAGGAGATGCAGCAGCGGGAGATTACGGAGGAGATGAAGCAGCAGACGTAGCAGCAAGAGATGCAGCAGCACATGCAGAATGATATGCAGCAGCAGTAGATGAAGCAGTGGAGGCAGCAGCAGGAGAATCAACAGCAGGAGATCCTGTAGGAGAGTAGCATCACGAGATGAATAGGCAGATGCATCAGAAGGTTATGAAGCAGCAGATGCAGAAGCCGGAGATGCAGGAGGAGATCCAGCAGCAGTAGATGCAGAAGAAGGAGATGTAGTAGGAGATGCAGCAGTAGATGCAGAAGAAGGAGATGTAGTAGGAGATGCAGCAGCAGACGAATCAGCAGCAGATGCAGCAACAGATGCCAGAGATACAACAGCAGGAGATGTATCGGGAAATGCAGAAGCAGGAGATGCAGCAGCAGGAGATGCAGCAGCAGGATATGTAGCAGGATATGCAGCATTATGTGAAGCAGCAGCAGATGCAGCAGTAAATGCTGCAGATGCTACAGCAGGAGATACAGTAGGAGATGCAGCAGGAAGAGATGCAGCAGGAAATGCAGGAGATGCAGTAGAAAGAGATGCAGCAGGGAGAGATACATCAGCTGGAGATGGAGCAGGAGATGCAGATGGAAGATATGCAGCAGGAGATGCAGCAGGAGATTCAGAAGGAGATGCAGCAGCAGTAGATGAGGAAGGGTGTGAGGCAGCATCATGAGATGAATCCGCTGATGCATCTGCAGAGGTAGTTGCAGATGGAGATGTAGCAGCAGGAGCATCAAGATATGCAGAAGCAGGAGATGCATCAACAGGACTTGTGGCATGAGATGCAGAAGCAAACATGCAGCAGCAGTTGCAGCAGTAGATGCAGCACCAGCAGATTCAGCAAGAGGAGATGAAGCAGCAGATGGAGGAGCACGAGATGCAGCAGCAGGAAATGCAGCAAGATAAGATGCAGCAGGTGATAAGATGCAGGAGGAGATGCATCAGCAGGAGATGCAGATACAGCATATACAGCACCAGGAGATGAAGAATCATATTCAGCACCAATATATGCAGCTGAAAGAGATTACGCAGGAGATGCAGCAGTAGAAGATGCATCAGGAAATGCAGCCGCAGATGCAACAGCAGGAGATGCAGCAGCAGAAATTGCAGCTTGAAATGCAGCAGACGTAGATGCAGCAGGGTTTGCAGCAGCAGCAGATTCAGCAGCGGGAGGTCCAGCAAGAAAGCACCATCAAGAGATGAATCCGCAGAAGCATCAGAAGGATATGGAGCAGGAGATGCAGCAGCAAGTTTTGTAGCAGCAGATGCAGCAGCAAGAGATGCAGGAGGAGATCCAGCAGTAGGAGAGGTAGAAGCAGGGTATGTAGCAGGAGATGCAGCAGTAGATGAATCAGCATAAGATGTAGCAGCAGATGCAGGAGATGCAACAGCAAGGAATGCAGCAGGAGATTAAACAAGAGATGCAGCAACAGGAGATGCAGCAGCAGGTGAAGCAGTAGCAGGAGATGCAGCAGGAGGAGATGCAGAAGGAGATGCAGCAGCAAAAGATGTAGAAGGAGATGCAGCAGTATATGAAGCAGCAGCAGAGGCAGCAGAATATGGTGCAGATGCAGCAGTAGGAGATTAATCACTAGATGCAGCAATAGCTGATGCAGAAGCAGATGATGCAGCAGCAGATTACGCAGAAGATGCAGCAGTAGATGATGCAGCAAGAGGAGGTGCAGCAGCAGTAGATGCAACAGGGTATGCAGCAGCAGGATATTGAGCAGCAGGAGAACCTGCAAGATAGCAGTATCATAAGATGAATCTGCATCTGCATCAGAAGGATATAGAGCTGGAGATGCAGCAGCAGGAGTTGCAGCAGAGGATGCAGGAGCAGGAGATGCAGGAGGAGATCCAGAAGCAGGAGATGTAGCAGGAGATGAAGCGGTAGATGAATCAGCAGTAGATGCAACAGTAAATGCAGGAGATGCAGCAGGAGATGTTGCAGCTGGTGGTGCAACAGCAGGAGGTGCAGCAGCAGAGATGCAGAAGCAGAAGATGTGGCCGCAGGGGAATCAATAGCAGGAGATGCAGAGAAGAAGAGGCAGAGAATGAGAAGCAGCAAAAAAAAAGATACAGCAGGAGATGCAGCTGCAGTAGATGAAAAAAAAGATACAGAATCAGCAGATGCAACAGCAGGTGCAGCAGCAGAAGATGCAACCACAGATGCATCAGCGGTAGATGCACCAGCAGTAGATGTAGCTGGAGATGCAGAGGTATATGAAGCAGCAGCAGAGGCAGCAGAAAATGCTGCCGATGCAGCAGTAGGAGTTGCAGCAGTAGGAGTTGCAGCAGGAAGAGATGCAGAAGGAAACGAAGAAGATGCACCAGCAAGTGATACATAAATAGATGCTTCTGGAGAAGATTCATCAGCTGGAGATGTAGCAGGAGATGCAGCCACAAGAGATGCAGTAGTAGGTGCAGAAGGAGATTCAGTAGCAGGGGATGTACCAGCAGGATATGCAGCAGGATACTGGGCAAGAAGTGATACACCATGAAGTGCTGCAGCTGGAGATGCAGCAGTAGATGCAGCAGCATGATATGCATCAGAAGGAGATGAAGGAGGAGATGAGGCAGCAGGAGATGCAGCAGCAGATGCAGGAGATTCAGCAGCAAGAGATGCAGCAAGAGATGTAGCAGGAGGAGATGCAGCAGCAGGTGGTGCAGCAGCAAGAGATGCAGCAGAAAATGCAGCAGCAGGGGAAGCAATAGCAGGAGATGCAGAGAAGAAGATGCAGAGAAAGAGAAGCAGCAAAAAAAAGATACAGCAGGAGATGCAACAAGAGATACAGCAGCAGTGATACAGCAGCAGGTGCAGTAGCAGGAGATGCAACCGCAGATGCAGCAGCAGTGGATGCACAAGCAGGAGATGTAGAAGGAATTGCCGCAGTACGTGAATCACCAGCAGATGCAGCAGCAGGAGATGTAGCAGGAGATGCAGCAGTAGATGAAGCAGCGGCATATGCAGCAGCAGATGCACCAGATGGAGCAGAAAGAGATGCAGCAGGGGATGAAGCACCAGATGCAAGAGGACATGGAGCAGCAGGAGATACAGAAGCAGGAGATGAAGCAGCAGATGCAGCAGCAGGAGATGCAGGAGGACATCAAGTAACAGGGGATGCTCCTGCTGCCTGATATTTTTCTTTATCTCCTGCTGCATCTACTGCTGCTGCCTCTGCTGGTGCTGTTCCAGCTGATGCACCTCCTGCTACATATCCTGCTGCTGTATCTCCTGCTGATTCATTCTTGCAGATGCATCTTTTGCTGCATCTCCTGCTTCTGCATCTATTGTTGCTACATTTCCTGCTGTATCTGCTGCTGAATCTGCTGCAACATCTCTGGCTGCATATCTTTCGGCTGCATCTCTTGATGAATATGCATCTCCTGCTGCATCTCCAGGCGCTTCATCTCGTGCTGCTGCATCTCCTGGTTCTGCATGCAGCAGCAGGAGATGCAGGAGGACATCAATTAACAGGGGATGCTCCTGCTGCCTCATATTTTTTTTATCTCCTGCTGCATCTGCTGCCGCTGCTTCTCCTGCTGCTGCATCTCTTGCTGCTCAATATCCTGCTTCGTCTTGGCCTGCTGCATATACTGCTGCTGCATCTCCAGTTACTAAATCTGCTGCTGCATCTCTTGCTGATGCATGTTCTTCTGCATCTCCTCCAGCTGCATCTGCTTCTGCATCCTCTTCTGCTACATATCCTGCTGCATCTCTCTCTGCTGAAGCTTATGATCCTGCATCTTCTGCTGTGGCAATTCCTGGTGCTTCATTTCCTGCTGCGTTTCTTCCTTTTACATCTCCTGCTGCTGCATCTCCTTGTGCTGCATTTGCTGCAGCATCTCCTGTTGCCGCATCTCCTGTTGCTACATCTCCTGCTGAATCTACAGCTCCTGCTGTATCTGCTGTGGCATCTCTTTCTGATGAATCTCCGATTCATCTCGTGCTGCATTGCTGATGCATCTGCTGCTGCTGCATCTCCTGCTGCTTTATAAACTACTGCTGCATATCCTGCTGCTGCATATCCGGATTCAGCATATCCCAGTGCATCTCCTGCTGTTGCTTCTGCTGCTCTATCTCCTGCTGCTGTGTTTCGTACTGCATCTCCCGGTGCTTCATCTCTTGATGCTGCATTCCCTGCAGCATCTCCTGCTTCTGCATCTTTTGTAGAATCTCCTGTTCCTGCTTCTCCTGATGAATCTGCATCTCCGGCTGATGCATCTCCTGCTGCTGCATCTGCTGATGCATCTCCTGCTGCATCTCCAGCTGCATCATCTCTTCAACATCTCCTGTTGCAAAGTCTCCTGCTGTTATATCTTCTGCTGCACCTACTGCTGAATCTCCTGCTGCATCAATTCCTAAATATCCTGCTGCTGCATCTCTAGCTCTTGCATCTCCTCTTGCATCTCATGCTGCTGCATCTCCTGCTGCTGCATATACTGCTGCTGCATCTCCTGATAAATGTGGTGCTGCATCTAATGCTGAATCCTCTGCTTCTGTATCTTCTGCTGTTGCATCTCCTGCTGCTGCAAATGCTGCTGCATCCCTTTCTTCTGCATCATCTGCTGCATCTCCTGCTGCTGCATATCCTGCTGCTGCATCTCCTGAAGTAGCTCCTGCTGCTGTTTCCTGATTTGACATCTGCTGCTGCATCTCCTCCTGCTGAATCTACTGCTTCATCAGCTGCTGCATTTCCTGCTGCATGTACTTCTGCTGCATCTCCTACTGCCTCGTGTGCTTTTGCATCTCCTCATTCATCTCCTGCTGCTAGATTACCAGCTTCATCTCCTCCTGCATCATATCATGCTTCATCTGCTGCTGCATATCTTGCTGCTGCATCTGCTGCTGCTGAATCTCCTCCCGCATCTGCTGCTTCATCTGCTACTGCTGTATCTCCTGCTGCATCTCCTGCGTCTGCACCTACTTCTACACGTCTTCTACGTCTGAACCTCCTTCTGCTTCATCTCTGGCTGCTGCATCTTCTGCAGCATCTCCTGCTGCTGCATCTCCTCATTTGACATCTGCTGCTGCATCTCCTCCTGCTGCATCTCCTGCTGAATCTACTGCTTCATCAGCTGCTGCATTTCCTGCTGCATGTACTTCTGCTGCATCTCCTACTGCCTCGTGTGCTTTTGCATCTCCTCATTCATCTCCTGCTGCTAGATTACCAGCTTCATCTCCTCCTGCGTCATATCATGCTTCTGCTGCTGCTGCATCTCCTGCTGCTGCATATCTTGCTGCAGCATCTCCTGCTGCTGCATGTCCTGCTGTTGCATATCCCGCTGCATCCTCTGCTGAATCTGCTGCTGCATTTGCTGCAAATGCATCTCCTACTGCTGCATCTCCTGCTGACGCATCTTCTGCCGTGTCTCCTGATAAATCTCTTGCTCCTGCATCTTTTTTTATGTCTTCTGCTTATGCATCGCCTGTTGCTGCAACTCCTGCTGCATCTCCTTCTGCATATCCTTATTCTGCATCTCCTGCTGCTGCAACTCCCTCTGTGGCATCTCCTTCTGCTGCATCTCTTCCTCTTTCATTTCTGCCTTCTCCATGCCCTGCTGCTGCATCTTCTGCTGATGCCTCTACTCCTCAATTTACTGCTGAATCTCCTGCTCCTGCATCTCCTTCGGCATCTTCTTCTGATGCACCTCCTACTGCTGCATTTCTTGCTGCATCTCCTTCTTCTGCATCTCCTGCTATTGTATTTCCTGCTGAATCATCTCCTGCTGCACCATCTCTTTCTACTGCATCTCCTTCTGATGCATCTCCTGCTGCTGCATCTCCCGCTGAATTTGCTGATACATCTGCTGCTGCATCTGCTGTGTATCATCTCCTTCGGCTGCATCTCTTGCTGCTGCATCTCCTGCTGTTGCATCTCCTGCTGAATATCCTGCTGCTTCATTTTCTGCTGCATCTCGTCTGCTTCATCTCCTGCTGTATCTCCTCCTGCTGTATCTCCTCCTGCATCTTTTGCTGCTGCATCTCCTGCTGCTTCATCTCTTTCTGCATCTCATCCTGCTGCACCTCCTTCTGCTGCATCTGATGCAGAACCTCCTGCTGCTGCATTTGTTGCTGATGCCTCCTGAATTTGCTGCTGAATATCCTGCTGTTGCACCTTCTGCTGTATCTTCTGCTGATGCATCTCCTTCTGCTGCAATTCCTGCTGCACCTCCTGCTGCATCTCCTGCTGCTGCATTTGCTAAAGTATCTCCTGCTACTGCATCTCCTGCTTCATCTTCTGCTGCTGAATCTCCTGCCGCTACGTCTGCTTTTGCATCTCCTTATGCATCTATTCCTGCTGCATCTCCAGCGGCATCTCCAGCTCTATATCCTGCTGCATCTCCTCCTGCTGCTTTATCTGCTGCATCTCCTTCTCTGGCATATCCTACTGTATCTCCTCTTATGGCATCTCCCGCCGCTGCATCTCCTGTTGATTCACCTGTTCCTGCATCTTCTACTACCGCATTTGCTGCAGCATCTCCCACAGAATCTGCATATTCTGCAGAATCTGCATCTCCTGCTGCATCTCCCTCTGCTGCATTTGCTGCAGCATCTCCTGCTGTATTACCTAATGCATCTCCAGCAGCATCTCCTGCTTCTGTATCTACTGCTGAATATGCATCTCCTGCTGCATCTCCTGCTGCTGCATCTCTTGATTTATTTCCTGATGAATCTCCTACTGCTGTATATCCTGATGCATCTTATCCTGCTGCATCTCCTGATGCATTTCGTGCTGACGACTCTCCTGCTTCTGCATATCCTGCTGCGGCATCTCCTGTTGCATCCCCTGCTGCTGCATCCTCTCTTTCATGTACTGCTGCTGAATGTCTTTCTACACCTTCTACTCTTGCATCTTCCTCTAATGCTTCATATGATAAATCTCCTCGTGCATCTCCTGCTGCTGCATCTTCTGTTTCTGCATCCCCGGCTACATCTCCTGCTTCTTCATCTCCTGCTGCTGCATCTCCTGCTACTGCTTCTGCAGCTGAATCTCTTGCTGCTGCTGCTGCAGCTGCATCTCTTGCTGCTGCATCTGCTGCTGCATCTCCTGCTGCTGCCTCTCCTCCTGCATCTCCTCCTGCTTAATCTTTTGATGCATCTCTGGCTGCTTCTCTTGCTGCTGAATCTTCCGCAGCTGAATCTCCTGCAGTATCTGCCTCTCCTCTTTCATCTGCTGCTGCATCTCCTGCAATTGCATTTGCTGCTGTATCCACTGCTGCATCTCCTTCTCTTGCTTCTCCTCCTGCATCTCCTCCTGCTTCATCACTTGATGCATCTCCTACTGTATCTCCTGCTTCCACATCTCATGGTGCATCTCCTCTTGGTACATCTCCTGCTACTCCTCTGCTGCATCTCCGGCGGCATCTCCTGTTGGTGCATCTCCTGCTGCATCTCCTGCTGCTGGATCTGCTGCTGCATCTCCTGCTTCTTCTTCTCCTGCTTCATTTACTGCTGCATCTCCTCCTGATGCATCTCCTGCTGATGCATCTCCTGCTAAAAGTGCTTCTGAATTTGCTGCGGCATCTGCTGAGTCTGCAACTCCTGCTGCTGAAACTCCTGCTTCTGCATCTCGTGCTGAATGTGATGCTGAATATGCTGCTGCATCTCCTGCTGCATCTCCTGCTGAATCTGCTGCCGATATATCTCCTGCTGCTGTTGCTTCTCCTGCTGCTGCATATCCTGCTGCTACATCTCCTATTGCATCCCTGCTACTGCATCTCCTGCTACTGCATCTCCTGCTGTTGCATCCCCTGCTGCTTTACCCTCTGTTTCATCTACTGCTGCTGCATGTCCTGCTACATCTTGTGCTGCTTTATATCCTCTTGCTGCGTCTGCTGCTAAATCTCTTGCTGCATGTCCTGCTGCATCTCCTACGGCTGCATCTCCTTCTGAATATCCTGATGATGGAGATGCAGGAGATGGAGCAGCAGGAGATGCAGAAATAGATGCAGCAGCAGGAGATGCAGCAGAACGAGATACAGCAGCAGGAGGAGATGCAGCAGCAGGAGGAGATGCAGCAGGTAATATAGAAGCAAGAGATACAGCATGAGATTCTGCATCAGGAGAGTAAGCAGGAGATACAGCAGCAGGTGTTGTAGCAGAAGGAGATGCACTAAGATATGCAGCAGCAGGTTCAGCAGCAGATGCAGAACCAGCAGAAGCAGCAGCAGGAGATGAAGTAGGAGATGCAGCACTAGCATATGCAGCAGCAGGAAATTATGCAGGAGATGAAGCAGTAGGAGTTGCAGCAGCAGGAGATTACGGAGGAGATGCATCAGCAAACGCAGCAGCACATGCAGAAGCATATGCAGCAGCAGTAGATGAAGCAGTGGAGGCAGCAGCAGGAGATTCAGCAGCAGGCGATCCAGTAGGAGAGTAGCATCATGAGATGAATATGCAGAGGCATCAGAAGGATATGAAGCAGCAGATGCAGAAGCAGGAGAAGCAGGAGGAGATCAAGCAGCATTAGATGCAGAAGAAAGAGATGTAGCAGGAAATGCAGCAGTAGATGAATGAGCAGCAGATGCAGCAGCAGATGCCAGAGATACGACAGCAGGAGATGTATCAGGAAATGCAACAACAGGAGATGCAGCAGCAGGAAATGCAGCAGGATATGCAGCATTATGTGAAGCAGCAGCAGATGCAGCAGTAAATGCTGCAGATGCTACAGCAGGAGATACAGTAGGAGATGCAGCAGGAAGAGATGCAGCAGGGAGAGATACATCAGCTGGAGATGGAGCAGGAGATGCAGATGGAAGATATGCAGCAGGAGATGCAGCAGCAGTAGATACAGCTGTGTATGAAGCAGCAGCAGATTTAGCAGTAGGAGATGCAACAGCAGCACAGGCACAAAGGAGATACAGCAGGTTATGTAGCAGCAGGAGATGCAGCAGTATAAGCGTCAGCAGGAGATAGAGCAGGAGATAGAGCAGGAGATGTGGTAGGTTTTGATTCAGCAGGAGGTGCAGCAGCAGGAGATGAAGCAGGAGATGCAGCAGCAGGAGGTGCTGCAGCAGGAGATGCATCGAGAACGCAGCCGGGATTCAGATGCAGCTGACAGCACGAGATGCAGTAGGAGATTCAGCAGCAGGAGATTCAGCAGGAGAGGCAGCAGATGGAGCTGCAGCATCAGGAGAAGCAGCAGGAATGCAGCAGGGGATTCAGTAGCAGGTGATGAAGCAGCAGATGGAGAAGATGCAGCAGCAGGAGGAGATGCAGAAGGAGATGCAGCAGAATATGAAGAAGCAGCAGATGAGCAGAAAATGCTGCAGATGCAGCAGTAGGAGATTAATCACTAGATGCAGCAGAATTAGATGCTGCAGAAGCAGGTGATGCAGCAGCAGAGTACGCAGAAGATGCAGGGAATATTCTAGCTGAATGTCTTCTCTTTTAGTGCTTTCACTGCAAAGCAAGACTTGTGAGCCTTTCAGTCTGGGCTTGTGTACTGTAACATCAGAATGGCTATTAAAGCGTCACTCAGAATTTCAGATCTTTCAGAGCAAAGGGCACATGCTACGATCAAAAGCTGGCTCTCGTTAGAGTCTTCTGTGGATGAGCTTTCACTGCAAGCTGCAGAGGACTACTTTTGGAACGTTTGAATATAAGTAACTGAAGAGAGGCACTTTAGAAAATCGAATAACTAGAGTAGGGAAGATGCTACCATAAAACGTTGCTGTTTCTGAATGTCTTTTCTTAGAGCGCTTTCACTACAAAACAAGACTTGTAGAACTTTCTGTCTAAGCTTATGTACTGCAACATCAGAATGGCTATTAAAGCGTCACGTCATAACTTCAAATGGTTCAGAACAAGTACCAACAGGGAAGTTCTACGATCAAATGCAGGCTTTGGTCTGAGTCTTCTCTTGAAGTGCTATCACTACAAGCCGCAAAGCATGACTGACACAATGTTTTAGTGTAGGGTACCGAGTTAGACTGAACTGCGCCTATGAAGGCGCTTTAGCAACAGTGAGTAACTCTCGCATGGAAGATGCTAGAATGGAATGCTGCTGCTTAGGAATGGCATCTTTTGTAGTGCTTTCACTGCAAGGCAAGCCTAGTTGAACTTTCAGTCTAGGCTTGTGTACTGTAACATCAGAATGGCTATTAAAGCGTCACTTCAAAACACAAGAGCGTTAAGCTCAAGTACACTAGAAAGATGCTACGGTCAAATGCTGGCTCTCGTTAGTCTTCTCTTGAAGCGCGTTCACTGCATGCTGCAAAGAACGACTAACAGACTGTTTTAGTATAGGGTACTGAATTGTGGGTTAACTGCGCCTATTAAGGTGCTTTAGGAAAATCTGCCAGTGCAAAGCACGAAAAACGCATTTTTTTCGTGTAGGCTAGTTATTAGAGACGATATAACGCCTAATAAAGCGCTTTAGGAAAAGTGAATAACGGCTGCAGTGAAGATGTTAGCATGGAATGCTTCTGCTTCTGAATGTCTTCTCTTAGAGCGCTTTGAAGGAAAACCAAGATTTATCGAACTTTGCATCTAGGCTAGTGAAATGTAACGTCAGCATGGCTATAAAAGCCTCACTTCAAGATTTGAGAACGTTCAGCACAAGCACTGCAGGGAAGCTGCTACCATCAAATTTTGGCTCTCGTTAAGATCTTCTCATGAAGCGCTTTCACTGCCAGCTGCAACGCACGAAAAACGCAACGTTTTCTTGTAGGCTAGTTATAAGCGACTTAACAACGCCTAATAAAGCGCTTTAAGAAAAGTGAATAACGGCTGCAGGGAAGAAGGTAGCACGGAATGCTGCTGCTTATGAATGTCTTCTCTTAGAGTGCTTTCACTGCAGAGCATGACTTATAGAACTTTCACTCTAGGCTTGTGAACTGCAACATCAACATGGTTATTAAGTCGTCACTACCAAAGTTTAGAGCGTTCAGCACAAGTACCGCAGGGAAGATGCTACGATCAAATGCTGCCTCTCGTTTGAGTCTTCTCTGGAAGCGCGTTCTCTGCCGGCTGCAAACCACGATAGACACAAAGTTTTAGTATATGGGACTGCTTAGTTACTTTACTTCGCCTAATATCGCGCTTTAGGAATAGTGAATATCGGCTGCAGAGAAGATGGTAACACGGAATGCTGCTGCTTATGAACGTCTTCTCTTAGAGCGCTTTCACTGCAAAGAACGACTTATAGGAGTTACACTCTAAGTTCAGAAGTACAACATCAGTTAGTAAAGCGTCACTTCAAAATTTCAGCGAGTTCAGCACAGGTACCGCAGGGAAGATACTACCATCAAATACTGGCTCTCGTTTGAGTCCTCTCTTACAGCGCTTTCACTGCCTGATGGAAATCACGACTAACCCAAGGTCTTAGTGAATGGTACTGAGTAGTTACTTTACTTCACCTAATAGCGCGCTTTAGGAATAGTGAATATCGGCTGCAGAGAAGATGCTAGCATGGAATGCTGCTGCTTGAGAAGTCTTCTCTTATAGCACTTTCACTGCAAAGTACGACTTATAGGAGTTTCACTCTAAGTTGTGAAGTACAACATCAGGTAGTAAAGCGTCACTTCAAAATTTCAGAGCGTTCAGCACAAGTACGCAGGGAAGCTGCTACCATCAAATACTGGCTCTATTTTGAGTCTTGTCTTACAGCGCTTTCACTGCCAGCTGCAAATCACGACTAACCCAAGGTCGTAGCGAATGGTACTGAATAGTTACTTTACTTGGCCTAATAGCGCGCTTTAGGAAAAGTGAATATCGGCTGCAGAGAAGATGGTAACACGGAATGCTGCCTGCTTCTGAAGTCTTCTCTTATAGCACTGTCACTGCAAAGAACGACTTATAGGAGTTTCACTCTAAGTTCAGAAGTACAACATCAGTTAGTAAAGCGTCACTTCAAAATTTCAGAGCGTTCAGCACAAGTACCGCAGGGAATCGGCTACCATCAAATGCTGGTTCTCGTTTGAGTCTTCTCTTACAGCGCTTTCTCTGCAAACTGTAAAGCACGACTAACACATTTTAATTTCGGTTAATAATTTGTGACTTAACTGCACCTATTAACGCGCTTATGGAAAAGTGAGTATCTCAAGCAGTGCAGATGTTGGCATGAAATTACACCGCTTCTTAATGTTTTCCCTTGATACCGTCGTTAGTGCAAAAGATGACTCGTAGAACTTTAGGCTTGTGAAATGTAACGTCAGCATGGCTATTAAAGCCTCACTTCAAGATTTGAGAACGTTCAGCACAAGTAACGCAGGGAAGCTGCTACCATCAAATTTTGGCTCTCGTTAAGATCTTCTCATGAAGCGCTTTCACTGCCAGCTGCAAAGCACGAAAAACGCAACGTTTTCTTGTAGGCTAGTTATAAGCGACTTAACAACGCCTAATAACGCGCTTTAAGAAAAGTGAATAACTAATAGAGCGCTTTAGTAATAGTGAATATCGGCTGCAGTGAATATCGGCTAGCACGGAATGCTGCTGTTTCCGAAGTCTTCTCTTATAGCACTTTAACTGCCAAGTACTACTTATAGGAGTTTCACTCTAAGTTCAGAAGTACAATATCAGTTAGTAAATCGTCACTTCAAAATTCAGAGCGTTCAGCACAAGTACCGTAGGGAAGATGCCACCATGAAATGATGGCTCTCGTTAGAGCCTTCCCTGGAAGGGCTTTCACTGCAAGCTGCAGAGCACGACTAACAAAACATTTTAGAATAGGACACTGAATTGTGCCTTCATATCACAAATTACTGCACTTTAAGAAGATGTCATCAAATGCTGGCTTTCGTTTAAGTCTTCTCTTGAGGCGCTTTCACTGCAAGCTGCAAGCTGCACGACTAAGTTGACCGTTTTAGTATCGTGCACTGAATTGTGACTTAACTGCGTCCATTAAGGCGCTTTAGGATAAGCGAAGAAGCTGGCAAGGAATGTTGCTGCTTCTGAATGTGTTCTCTTAGAGCGCTTTCACTGCAAGGCAAGAATTATAGAACTATCAGTATAAGCTTGCGAGCTCTAACATATAAACGTCAAATAAAGCGTCACTTCAAAATATAAGAGCGTTCAGCTCAAGCACACCAGGGAAGCTGCTACGATCAAATGCTGGCTCTCATTAGAGTCTACTGTGGAAGCTCTTTCATTGCAACGTGGAAAGCACGACTAACAGAACGGTTTAGCGCAGGGTACTGAACTGTGACTTATCTGCGTCTATTACGGTGCTTTAGGAAATTCGAAAAAAGCCCACAGGGAAGACGCTAGAATGGAAAGCTGCTTCTTCTAAATGTCTTTTATAGCGCTTTTTCTGTAAAGCAAGACTTGTAGAGCTTTCAGTGTAGATTTGTGTACTGTAACATCAGAATGACTATTAAAGCCTCACTTCAATATTTTCAGATCATTCAGAACAAGTAAGGTAGGGAAGCTGCTACCATCAAATGCTTGCTTTAGGTTGACTCTTCTTTGGAAGCGCTTTCACTGCAAGCAGCAAAGCGAGACTTATGGACCGTTTTAGTGTAGGGTACTGAATTGTGACTTATCTTCGCCTATGAAGGCGCTTTTTGAAAAGTGAGTAACTCCCCAAGGGAAGACGCTAGCATGGAATGATGCACGTTCTGAATGTGTTCCCTTAGAGGGCTTTCACTGCCAATCAAGTCTAGGCTTGTGTACTGTAACGGCTATTTAAGCGTCACTTCAAAATTTCAAGTCGTTCAAAACAAGTATCTCAGAGAAGCAGCTACGATCAAATATTGGCTCTCGTTAGAGTCTTTGGAAGCGCTTCCACTGCAAGCTGTAAAGCACGACTAAGAGAACGGTTAGTATAGATTACTGAATTTTGACCTAACTGCGCCTATGAAGGCTCTTTAGGAAAAGTGAGTAATTCCCGCATGGAAGATGCTAGAACGGAATGCTGACGCTTCTGAATGTCCTCTCTTATAGTGCTTTCACTGCAAAGGAAGACTGGTAGACCTTTCAGTCTAGGCTTGTGTACTGCAACATTCGTATGGCTATTAAAGCGTCACTTCAAAATTTCAGAGCGTTCAGAACAAGTACCGCAGGGAAGCTGCTACGATCAAATGCTGGCTTTCATTAGAGTCTTCTGTGGAAACGATTTCAATACAAGCAGCAAAGAAGGAATTATGGACCGTTTTAGTATAGGGTACTGAATTGTGTCTTAATTGCGCCTATTAAGGCGCTCTAGGAAAAGTGAGCAACTCCCGCAGGGAAGATGCTAGCATGGAATGCTGCTGTCGCTGAATCTTTCCTCTTACAGCGCTTTCACTGTGAAGCAAGACTTGCAGAACTTTCAGTCTAGGCTTGTGTTCTGTAACATCAGCAAGGCTATTAAAGCGTCATTTCAAAATTTAAGAGCCTACAGCGTCTCGTGCTGCATCTCCAGCTGGTGCATCTGCTGCTGCATCTCCTGCTACTGCATATCCAGTACCATCTCCTGTTGCATTTTCTGCTCCCGCATCTCCGGATGAAACTGCCTATGCGGCTACATCTCCTGATGCTGAATCTGAATCTGGTTCTTCTCCTGCTGCCTTTACTGGTGATGCATATCCTGCTGGTGCATTTCCTCATGCATCTCTTGTAGCTGCATCTTTTTCTCCATATCCTCCTGCATCGCTTCCTGCTGCATTCCCTGTTTAAATCTCCTTCTACTGCATCTGTGGCATAAGCTGCTGCATCTGCTGCTGCTTCACCTACTGCTGCATCTCCTGCTGTTGCATATGCTACTGCATCTCTCGCTACTGCATCGCCTTCTCAATCTGAATCTCCTCTTTCGTCTGCTGCCTGCATCTCCTGCTGCTGCAGCTGCTGCTGCATCTAGTGCTACATCTCCTTCTGCTACATCTCCTTCTGCTGCATCTCCATCTTCTGCACCACTTGCGGTATCGCCTGTTGCATCTCCTGCTGCATTTCCTGCTCCTGCACCTTCTCCTACTCTGCGGCTGCATCTCCTGATTCTGCATATCCTGCTGCTGCATCTCCTATTGCATCTCCTGCGTCTGAATCTCCTGCTGGTTCATCTCCTGTGTCATCTCCTGCCGCTGCATCTGCTGCAGCATCTCCAGCTTCTGCATCTCCTACTGCATCTCCTCTTTCATCTGCTGCCTGCATCTCCTGCTGCTGCATCTCTAGGTATATCTTGCTGAATTTCCTGCTGCATCTTCTGCGGCATCTCCTACTGCTGCATCTTTTGCTGCTGCATCTTCTGCATGTCCTTCTGAATCTCCTGCTGCTGTATCTCCTGCTGAAGAATCGCCTGCCCCTTTATCTCTTGCTCCTGTATCTCCTGCTGCATCTCTTGATGCGTCATCTCCTTCTGCTGCATCCCCTGCAGCTGTGTCTGCTACTGCATCTCTTGATTCATCTCCTGCTAATGCATTTCCTGCTTTATTTCCTGATGCATCTCCTACTGCTGCATCTCCTGATTCATGTCGTGCTGATGACTCTCCTGCTACTGCATATCCTGCTGCGGTATCTCCTATTGCATCTCTTGCTGCTGCATCTCTTGCCGCTGCATCTTGTGCAGCATCTCCAGCTACTGCATATCCTGCTGAATCTGCGTCTCCTGCTGAATCTGCGTCTCCTACTGAATCTGCATCTCCTCTTTCATCCGCTGCGGCATCTCCTGCACTTGCTACTGGAGGTCCTGCATCTGCTGCTGCATCCACTGCTACGTCTCCTCTGCTGCCTCTCCTCCTGTTTCATCTCTTGTTGCACCTCCTGCTGCTGTATCTCATGGTGCGTATCCTGTTGCTACATCTCCGGCTGCATCTTCTGCTAGTGCATGTCCTGCTGATGATGCATATCCTGTTGGTGTATTTCCTGATGCATCTCTTCCTCCTGCATCTCCTTCTTAATCTTCTACTACTACATCTTCAGCATATGCTGCTGTATACGATGCTGCTTCAGCTATTGCTGCATCTCCTGCTGTTGCATCTGCTGCTGCATCTCCTGCTACTTCATCTCCTTCTGAAACTGCATCTCCTCTTTGGTCTGCTGCCTGCATCTCCTGCTGCTGCCTCTTCTGCTGCATCTCCTTCCTCTTCATGTACTCTTGTATCTCCTTCTTCTGCATCTCTTGAGGTATATCCTGCTGCATCTTCTTCTGCATCTCCTGCTACAAGTTCTACTGCATCTCCTGCTGCTGTATGTCCTGCTGAAGAATCGCCTTCTGCTGTATCTCCTGTTGCAACTCGTGATGCTCCATCTCCTTCTGCTGCACCTCCTGCTGAAAATCCTGCTGCATCTCATACGGCTGCATCTCCTTCTGCTGCATCGCCTGCAGAAAATCTTGCTGCTTCTCATACGGCTGCATCTCCATCAGAATATCCTGATGATGCAGCTGCAGCAGATGGAGCAGCAGGAGATGCAGAAGTAGATGCAGCAAGAGATGCCGCAGCAGGAGATGGAGGAGATGCAGCAGCAGACGATGCAGCAGTCAATGCAGCAGCACTATATGCAGCAAAAGGAGATGAAGCAAGATAGGAAGAATCAGGAGACTAAGAAATAGGAGATGCATTAGGAGATTCTGCAGCAGGTGATACAGCAACTGTAGATGCAGCAGAGAATGCAGCAGCACGAGATTCAACAGTAGGTAATGCAGAAGGCAATGCAACAGCAGGAGATGTAGCCACAGGATACGTGGCCGGAGATTGAGCAAGAGGAGATGTACCCTGCGATGCAGCATCAGGAGATGCAGGAGAGATCCAGAAGCAGGAGATGAAGAATCAGGAGATGTAGCAGGAGATGCAGCAGCAGATGCAGGAGATTCAGCAGCAAGAGATGCAGTAAGAGATGTAGCAGGAGGAGATGCAGCAGGAAATGCAGCAGCAGGGGAAGCAATAGCAGGAGATGCAGAGAAGAAGATGCAGAGAAAGAGAAGCAGCAGAAGGAGATGCAGGAGTTGATGCAGCAGCAGTAGATGCAACAAGAGATACAGCAGCAGTGATGCAGTAGCAGGTGCAGTAGCAGGAGATGCAACCGCAGATGCAGCAGCAGTGGATGCACAAGCAGGAGATGTAGAAGGAGTTGCCGCAGTATGTGAATCACCAGCAGAAAGTGCTGCAGGTGCAGCAGCAGGAGATTCAGCAGGAGATGCATCAGTAGATGATGCAGCAGCAGGAGATGAAGCAGCAGGAGATGCAGCAGTAGATGATGTAGCAGCAGGAGATGCAGCAGCAGTAGATGAAGCAGGGTATGCAGAAGCAGTAGAGGCAGAAGAAGGAGATGTAGCAGGAGATGCAGCAGTAGATGAATAATCAGCAGATGCAGCAGCAAATGTTGCAGCTGCAGCAACAGGAGATTGAGCAGAAGATGCAACAGGAAGAGATGCTTCAGGAGATGCAGAAGATGCAGCAGAAAGAGATGCAGAAGCCGGAGATGCAGCCGGAAGAGATGCAGCAGGACATGCAGCAGGATATGCAGCAGGAGATTCAATAGCAGGTGATGTAGCAGCAGGATAAGTAGGAAGAGAATGAGTAAGAGGAGGTGCACCATGAGATGCAGCATCAGGTGATGCAGCAGGAGACGAAACAGCAGTGGATGCAGCAGCAATATATGCAGCAGAAGGAGATGCAGAAGCAGGTGATGCAGCAGCAGTAGATGCAGCAGCAGTAGATGCAGCATTATATGAAGCAGGACGAGATTCAGCAGCAGGAGATGCAACATTAGGAGATTAAATAGAAGGAAATGCACTAGGAGATTTCGTAGTAGGAGATGCAGCAGGAGATGCAGAAGCAGGTGATGCAGCAGCAGGAGATGTAGAAGCAGATGATGCAGCAGCAGTAGATGCAGCAGGATATGAAGCAGGACGAGATTCAGCAGCAGGAGATGCAGCAGGAGATGCAGCAGCAGGAGATGCAGCAGTATATGAAGCAGGACGAGATTCAGCAGTAGGAGATGCAGCAGCAGGAGATGCAGAAGCAGATGCAGCAGTAGGAGACTCACGAGGAAAACCAGCAGCAGGAGATGCAGCAGTAGATGAATCTACAGCAGATGCAGCAAAAGGCGCAGGAGATTCAGCAGCACATGCAGCAGCAGCAGATTCAACAGCAGGAGGTGCAGCAGCATGAGACGCAGCAGCATGTGAAGCAGTAGCAGGAGATGCAGAGAAGATGCATAGAATGAGAAGCAGCAGCAGGAGATACAGCAGCAGAAGATGCAGCATAAGATACAGCAGCAAGAGATGCAGCAGAAAGAGATGAAGAAGGAGATGCAGCAGCAGGAGATTAAGCATCAGAAAATGCAATAGGATATCAGCAGCAGGAGGTGCAGCAGCAGGTGATGCAAGACGAATGCAGCAGGGGATTCAGTAGCAGGTCATGCAGCAGCAGGAGATGGAGCAGGAGATGCAGGCAGAAGAGATGCAGCAGGAGATGGAGCAGGATATCCAGAAGCAGGTGCATTAGCAGGTGATGAAGCAGCAGTATATGCTGCAGGATATTGAGAGGAGATGCACCATAAGATTCAGCATCAGGGGCTGCAGCAGCAGAGGAAGCAGCAGTAGGTGCAGGAGAAATATATGCATCAGAAGGAGATGAAGCAGGAGATGCAGCATCAGGAGATGAATCAGGCAGCAATGCCTTAGGAGATGGGCAGAAAGAGATGAATTAAGTGATGTAACAGCATAAGCAGCAGTAGGAGATGCAGCAGGAGATGCAGCAGCAATAGATGCAGCAGTGTATGCAGCAGCAGATTCAGCAGTAGGAGGTGCAGTAGCAGGACATGCAGCAGCAGCTGCAGCAGCAGTTGATGCAGGAGAACATCCAGAAGCAGGAGGTGCAGCAGCAGGAGATGCAGCAGTAGATGACTCTATAGCAGATGCACCAAAAGATGCCGGAGACGAAGCAGCAGGAGATGAAGCAGGACATGCAGCAGCATTTCATGCAGGAGAACATCCAGAAGCAGGAGGTGCAGCAGCAGGAGATGCAGCAGTAGATGACTCTATAGCAGATGCACCAAAAGATGCCGGAGACGAAGCAGCAGGAGATGAAGCAGGACATGCAGCAGCAGGAGATGCAGCAAGATATGCAGAAGCAGGAGATGCATCAACGGAAGATGTGGCATGAGATGCAAAAGCAGGAGTTCCTGCAGCAGATGCAGCAGCAAGAGATGCAGCAGCTTATGCAGCAGCAGGAGATGATGCAGCAACAGGAGGTGCAGCAGAAGTAGATGAATTTGGGTATGCAGCAGCAGTAGATGCAGCAGGATTTGCAGCAGCAGGATATTGAGCAGCAGGAGAACCTGCAAGGTAGCAGTATCATGAGATAAATCCGCAGATGCATCAGAAGGATATGGAGCTGGAGATGCAGCAGCAGGAGTTGCAGCAGAGGATGCAGGAGCAGGAGATGCAGGAGGAGATCCAGAAGCAGGAGACCTAGCAGGAGATGAATCAGCAGCAGATGCAGCAGTAAATGCAAGAGATGCATCAACAGGAGATGCAGCAGCAGGAGATGCAGCAGGAGATGCTGCAGCAGGTGGTGCAGCAGTAGGAGGTGTAGAAGCAGATGTGCAGCAGGAGATGCAGAGAAGAGAATGCAGTGAATTCGAAGCAGCAAAAGGAGATGCAGCAGGAGATACAGCTGCAGTAGGTAACAAGAGATACAGAATCAGGAGATGCAACAGCAGGTGGAGCCGCAGAAGATGCAGAAGGAGATGCAGCAGAAGGAGGTGCATCTGCAGGAGATGCAGCAGGAGATGCATCAGCAGGGGAAGAGGTGGAATGAGATTCAGAAAAGAAGATGCATTGAATGAGAAGCAGCAGAAGAACATGCAGCACGAGAAGCAGCCGCAGTAGATTCAGCAAGAGATACAGTAGAAGGTGCAGCAGCAGGAGATGCCGCAGTATGTGAATCACCAGCAGGTGAAGCAGAAAGTGCTGCAGATGCAGCAGAAGGAGATTCAGCAGGAGATGCATCAGTAGATGATGCAGCAGCAGGAGATGAAGCAGCAGGAGATGAAGCAGGAGATGCAGCAGTAGATGATGTAACAGCAGGAGATGCAGCATCATGAGATGAAGTAGGGTATGCAGAAGGAGTAGATGCAGCAGGGTATGCACCAGCAGAAGATGCAGCAGCAGTAGAGGCAGAAGAAGGAGATGTAGCAGGAGATGCAGCAGTAGGTGAATAATCAGCAGATGCAGCAGCAGATGCAAGATATGCAGCAGAAGTTGATGCAGTCGCAGATGCAGCAGTAGGAGATGCAGCAGGAGATGCAGCGGCACGAGATGCTGCAGAATATGCAGCAGGAGATACAACAGCACAGGATGAAGTTGCAGGAGGGGATGCAGTAGCAGGAGATGCAGAGCAGAAGATGTAGAGAATGATGAGCAGCAGAAGGAGATGTAGCAGGAAATGCAGCTGCACTAGGTGCAGCAAGAGATACAGAAACAGCAGATGCATCAGGAGAAGCAGCAGCAGAGGATGAAGTAGCAAGAGTTGCAGTAGGAGAAGCAGCAGGAGGATATAGAGCAGCAGGAGATGTAGCAGCAGATGCAGCAGCAGGTGCAGTAGATGCAGCAGCAAGAGATGAAGCAGGAGATGCAGAAGGAGGAGATTAAGCAGGAGATGCAGCAGGAGATGCAGCAACATGAGATGCAGCAGGAGATTCTGTAGCAGGAGATTCTGCAGCAGGAGAGTACGCTGGACATACAGCAGCAGGTGATGTAGCAGAAGAAGATGCACTATGATATGCAGCAGCAGGAGATGCAGCACCAGGTGCCGCAGCAGATGAAACACCAGCAGATGCAGCAGCAGGAGATGAAGCAGCAGGTGTAGCAGCAGCATATGCAGCAGCAAGAGAGTACGCAAGAGATGCAGCAGCAGGAGATGCAGCATCAGAAAATACATGAGGAAATGCGTCAGCAGACACAGCAGCAGGAGATTCAGCAGCAGGAAATCCAGCAGGAGAGTAGCATCGTGAGATGAATCAGCAGATGCATCAGAAGGATATGAAGTAGCAGATGCAGCAGCAGCAGATGCAGGAGGAGATCCAGCAGCAGTAGATGCAGAAGAAGAAGATGTAGCAGCAGATGCAGCAGCAGATGCAAGAGATGCAGCAGAATGTGATCCAGTCGCTGATGCAGCAGTAGGAGTTGCAGCAGGAGATGAAGCACCAAGAGATGCAGCAGCAGGATATGCAGAAGGAGATGAAGCCGCGGGGGATGCAGTAGCAGGAGATGCTGAGCAGAAGATGCAGAGAATGATAAGCAGCAGAAGGAGATGCAGCCGGAGATGCAGCTGCAATAGATGCATCAAGAGATGCAGCCATAATGGATGCAGAAAGAGATACAGCAGCAGAAGATGCAGCAGCAGATTCAGCAGCAGGAGATGTAACAGCAGGGTATGTAGTAGCATATCCTGCAGTATGTGAATCAGCAGCAGATGCAGCAGCAAATGCTGCAAATGCAGTGGCAGGAGATTCAGCAAGAGATACGGGAGGAAGAGTTGCCGCAGGAAATGCAGAAGATGCAGCAGAAGGAGATGCAGAAAGAGATTGATCAGGAGGAGATCCATCAGCAGGAGCAGGAAATGCAGCCGGAGGAGATGCAGCAGGAGGTGCAGCAGGAGGTGCAGCAGGGGATTCAATAGCAGCTGATGCAGCACGGCATGCAGTAGGAGATGCAGCCTCAAGCGATTCAGCAGGAGATGCAGAAGAAGGAGATGCAGCATCAGGAGTTGCAGGGGGAATGCAGCGGGGGATTTAGTAGCAGCAGATGCAGCAGCAGATGCAGCAGCAGATGAAGGAGATGCAGCAGCAAACATGCAGCAGGGGATTCAGCAGGAGAAGGTGCAGAAGGAGATGAAGCAGGAGATGCAGCAGCATCATGAGAATCAAACACAGTATATACAGCAAGAGATACAGTAGCAGCAAATGCAGAGAGAGATGCAGCAGCAGGAGTTGTAGCAGAAGATGCCACAACAGGAGATGCAGGAGGAGATCCAGAAGCAAGAGATGCAGAAGCAGGTGATGTAGCAGAATGACATGCAGCAGGAGATGCAGTAGCAGGGGAAGAAATAGCTGGAGATGCAGAGAAGAAGATGCAGAGAATTAGATGCAGCAGAAGGAGATGCAACACGAGATGTAGCTGCAGCAGATGCAGAAAGAGATACAGCAGCAGCAGGTGCAGCAGCATCTGCAGCAGCAGGAGATGCAGCCGCAGAAAATGCTGCAGATGCAGCAGAAGGACTTTCAGCAGGAGATGCAGCAGTAGGAGTTTCAGCTGGAGATGCAGCAGGAGAGATGCAGCAGGAAATTCAGAAGATGCAGCAACAAGTGATTCATCCTCTGCAGCATCTCCTTCTGATGCATCTCCTACTGCTGCATCTCCTGCTGAATCTGCGGCTAAACCTGCTTCTGCATCTCCTGCGTCTGCATCTCACAGAATCACAGAATCACAGAATAACCAGGTTGGAAGAGACCCACTGGATCGTCGAATCCAACCACTCCGACCATCTCCTGCTGCTGCATCTTCTCCTCTTTCATTTCTGCCTTCTCCATGCCCTGCTGCTGCATCTTCTGCTGATGCCTCTACTCCTCAATTTACTGCAGAATCTCCTGCTCCTGCATCTCCTTCGGCATCTTCTTCTGATGCACCTCCTACTGCTGCATTTCTTGCTGCATCTCCTTCTTCTGCATCTCTTGTTATTGCATTTCCTGCTGAATCATCTCCTGCTGCACCATCTCTTTCTACTGCATCTCCTTCTGATGCATCTCCTGCTGCTGCATCTCCTGCTGAATTTGCTGATACATCTGTTACTGCATCTGCTGTGTTTCATCTCCTTCGGCTGCATCCTTGCTGCTGCATCTCCTGCTGTTGCATCTCCTGCTGAATATCCTGCTGCTTCATTTTCTGCTGCATCTCGTCTGCTTCATCTCCTGCTGTTTCTCCTCCTGCTGTATCTCCTCCTGCATCTCCTGGACCGTTTTAGTGTAGGGTACAGAATTGTGACTTAACTTGGCCAATGAAGGCGCTTTAGGAAAAGTGAGTAACTCTTGCAGGTGAGATGCTAGCATGGAATGCTGCTGCTTCTGAATGTCTTCTCTTAGAGCGAGTTCACTGCCAAGCAAGAGTTGTCGAACTTTCAGTCTAGGCTTGTGTTCTGTAACATCAGAATTGCTATTACAGCATCACGTAAAAATGTAGAGCCTAGAGCATCTCCTGCTGCATCTCCAGCTGGTGCATCTGCTGCTGTATCTCCTGCTATTGCATACATATCCAGTAGCATCTCCTGCTGCATCTGCCTCTCCTAATGCATATGCGGCTACATCTCCTGCTGCTGCAATTCCTCTAGATTCTCCTAGTACATCTCCCGCTGCTGCATCTCCTGCTGTATCTCGTGATGCTTCATCTCCTTCTGCTGCATCCCCTGCTGCTGTGTCTGCTACTGCATCTCCTGGTACATCTCCTGCTGCTGCATCTCCTGATTTATTTCCTGATGCATCTCCCCCTGCTTCATCTCCTGATGCATTTCGTGCTGATGACTCTCCTGCTTCTGCATCTCCTGCTGCTGCATGCCCTGCTGCTGCATCCTCTCTTTCATGTACTGCTGCTGAATGTCTTTCCACACCTTCTGCTGCTGCATCTTCTTGTGATGCAGCTGATGCTAAATCTCCTGATGCATCTCCTGCTGTTGAATATCTTTCTACACCTGCTGCTGCTGCACCTTCTTCTGATGCGTCTGATGCTAATTCTCCTCATGCATCTCCTGCTGCTGCATCTCCTGTTGCTGCATCCCCGGTTACATCTCCTGCTGCTGCATCTCCTGCTACTGCTTCTGCAGCTGATTCTCCTGCTGCTTCTGCAGCTGCAACTCCTGCTGCTGCATCTGCTGCTAATGCCTCTTCTCTTGCATCTCCTCCTGCTTCATCCTTTGATGCATCTCCTGTTGCCTCTCTTGCTGCTGCATCTTCAGCTACTGCATCTCCTGCAGAATCTGCCTCTCCTCTTTCATCTGCTGCTGCATCTCCTGCAATTGCATCTGCTGCTGTATCCACTGCTGCATCTCCTTCTCCTGCTTCTCCTCCTGCATCTCCTCCTGCTTCATCACTTGATGCATCTCCTACTGTATCTCCTGCTTCCATATCTCATGGTGCGTCTCCTCTTGGTACATCTCCTGCTACATCTCGGCTGTATCTCCTGTTGGTGCATCTCCTGCTGCATTTCCTGCTGCTGCATCTTGTTCTGCATCTCCTACTGCTGCATCTCCTGCTGCTGCATCTGCTGCTGCATCTACTGCTCCATCTCCTTCTTCTGCATCTTATGCTGTATCTCTTGCTGTATCACCTGCTGCTGCATCATATGCAATTGCATCTCCTGCTGTATCTCCTCCTGCTCTATCTCCTGCTGCAGAATCACCTGCTTCGGTATCTCCTGCTGCATCTCATGATGCTTCCTCTCAGTCGGATGCATCCTCTGCAGCTGTGTCTGCTGCTGCATCTCCTGATTCATCTTCTCCTGCTTCATTTACTGCTGCATCTCCTCCTGATGCTGTTCCTGCTGATGCATCTCCTGCTTAAAGTGCTTCTGAATTTGCTGCAGCATCTGCTGAGTCTGCAGCTCCTGCTGCTGAAACTCCTGTGTCTGCATCTCGTGCTGAATGTGATGCTGAATATGCTGCTGAATATGCTGCTGCATCTCCTGCTGAATATGCATCTCCTGCTGAATCTGCTGCTGATATATCTGCTGCTGCTGCATCCCTTGCTGCTGCTTCTCCTGCTGCTGCATATCCTGCTGCTGCATGTCCTGCAGCTGCATCCCCTGCTGCTTTATCCTCTGTTTCATCTCCTGCTGCTGCACGTCCTGTTCTCTCTTATGCTGCTTCATATCCTCCTGCTGCGTCTGCTGCTAAATCTCCTGCTGCTGCATGTCCTCCTGCTGTATCTCCTCCTGTATCTACCTCTGCTGCATCTCCTGCTGAATATCCTGCTGCATCGCCTGCGTCTGCATCTCCTTGTGAATATCCTGATGATGCAGATGCAGGAGATGGAGCAGCAAGAGATGCAGAAGTTGTTGCTGAAAAAAATGCCGCAGCAGGAGATGCAGCCACAAGAGATGCCGCAGGAAATGCAGTAGCAGGTGATGTAGCAGCAGGATATGCAGCAGGAGATTAAATAAGAGGAGATGCACCATGAGGTGCAGCATCAGGAGTTGGAGCAGGAGATGCAGCAGCAGACGAAGCAGCAGTAGATGCAGCAGCAATATATGCAGCAGCAGGAGATGAAGCAGGATATGCAGCATCAGGAGATTAAGCAGCAGGAAATGCATTAGCAGATGCAGCAGCAGGAGATGCAGCAGGTGATGCAAGAGCAGATGCAGCAGCAGGAGATGCAGTAGCAGTAGGTGCAGCAGTGTGTGCAGCAGCAGGAGATTCAGCAGGAAATGCATCAGGAGATTAAGCAGGAGATGCTGCAGCAAGAGATGCAGTAGGAGGTGCTGCAGAAGATTTATCTGCAAGAGCTGAAGGACCAAAAGATTTAGCAGGAGATGTAGCAGTAGGAGTTTACACAGAACATGCAGCAGCAGGAGATGAAGCAGCAGGTGATGTAGCAGCCAGACTTGCAGCAGCCGAATATTCAGAAGTAGCACATGCAGCAGGATATGCAGAAGCAAAGCAGGCAGCAGAAGAGTCAGCAGGAGATTCAGAAAGATATGCAGCAGCAGGAGATGCAGCAGCAGGAACTGCAGCAGGAGATGCAGCAGCAGGAACTGCACCAGCAGAGGCAGCAGCAGTAGATGCAGAAGGAGATATAGAAAAATATGCTTCAGCAGGAAGTGCGGCTCGAGATGAAGCAGGAGATGAAGTGGGAGATGCTGCAGCAGGTGATACCGCAGGAGATGCAACAGGAGATGCAATAGCGGGAGATGCAGCACCAAGAGGTGCAGCAGCAGGTGCATCATCCAGAGATGCAGCATCCACAGATGCTGCAGAAGGTAATGCATCAGCAGGAGTTGAAGCAGAATATGCATCAGCAGGAGATGCAGCACCAAGAGACACAGACGGAGATGCAGCAGGGTATGCAGCAGCAGGAGTTCACGCAGGAGATGCAGCAGCAGGAGTCTGAGCCGCAGGACATGAAGCAGGAGATTCAGCATCTGGAAATGCAGAAAGAGATGCAGCAGCAGGTGCAGCACCAGCAGGTGATGAAGCAGGAGATGCAGCATCAGGAGCTGTAGCAGCAGGAGAGGAAGCAGCAGGAGGAGATGTAGCAGGTAATGTAGAAGCAGGAGATACAGCAGGAGATTCTGCATCAGGAGAGAAAGCAGGAGATACAGCAGCAGGTGTTGTAGCAGAAGAAGATGCACTAAGATATGCAGCAGCAGGAGATGCAGCGGCAGGCTCAGCAGCAGATGCAGAACCAGCAGAAGCAGCAGCAGGAGATGAAGTAGCAGATGCAGCACAGGAAATTATGCAGGAGATGAAGCAGTAGGAGATGCAGCAGCGGGAGATTACTGAGGAGATGAAGCAGCAGACGTAGCAGCAAGAGATGCAGCAGCACATGCAGAATGATATGCAGCAGCAGTAGATGAAGCAGTGGAGGCAGCAGCAGGAGAATCAACAGCAGGAGATCCTGTAGGAGAGTAGCATCACGAGATGAATAGGCAGATGCATCAGAAGGTTATGAAGCAGCAGATGCAGAAGCCGGAGATGCAGGAGGAGATCCAGCAGCAGTAGATGCAGAAGAAGGAGATGTAGTAGGAGATGCAGCAGTAGATGCAGAAGAAGGAGATGTAGTAGGAGATGCAGCAGCAGACGAATCAGCAGCAGATGCAGCAACAGATGCCAGAGATACAACAGCAGGAGATGTATCGGGAAATGCAGAAGCAGGAGATGCAGCAGCAGGAGATGCAGCAGCAGGATATGTAGCAGGATATGCAGCATTATGTGAAGCAGCAGCAGATGCAGCAGTAAATGCTGCAGATGCTACAGCAGGAGATACAGTAGGAGATGCAGCAGGAAGAGATGCAGCAGGAAATGCAGGAGATGCAGTAGAAAGAGATGCAGCAGGGAGAGATACATCAGCTGGAGATGGAGCAGGAGATGCAGATGGAAGATATGCAGCAGGAGATGCAGCAGGAGATTCAGAAGGAGATGCAGCAGCAGTAGATGAGGAAGGGTGTGAGGCAGCATCATGAGATGAATCCGCTGATGCATCTGCAGAGGTAGTTGCAGATGGAGATGTAGCAGCAGGAGCATCAAGATATGCAGAAGCAGGAGATGCATCAACAGGACTTGTGGCATGAGATGCAGAAGCAAACATGCAGCAGCAGTTGCAGCAGTAGATGCAGCACCAGCAGATTCAGCAAGAGGAGATGAAGCAGCAGATGGAGGAGCACGAGATGCAGCAGCAGGAAATGCAGCAAGATAAGATGCAGCAGGTGATAAGATGCAGGAGGAGATGCATCAGCAGGAGATGCAGATACAGCATATACAGCACCAGGAGATGAAGAATCATATTCAGCACCAATATATGCAGCTGAAAGAGATTACGCAGGAGATGCAGCAGTAGAAGATGCATCAGGAAATGCAGCCGCAGATGCAACAGCAGGAGATGCAGCAGCAGAAATTGCAGCTTGAAATGCAGCAGACGTAGATGCAGCAGGGTTTGCAGCAGCAGCAGATTCAGCAGCGGGAGGTCCAGCAAGAAAGCACCATCAAGAGATGAATCCGCAGAAGCATCAGAAGGATATGGAGCAGGAGATGCAGCAGCAAGTTTTGTAGCAGCAGATGCAGCAGCAAGAGATGCAGGAGGAGATCCAGCAGTAGGAGAGGTAGAAGCAGGGTATGTAGCAGGAGATGCAGCAGTAGATGAATCAGCATAAGATGTAGCAGCAGATGCAGGAGATGCAACAGCAAGGAATGCAGCAGGAGATTAAACAAGAGATGCAGCAACAGGAGATGCAGCAGCAGGTGAAGCAGTAGCAGGAGATGCAGCAGGAGGAGATGCAGAAGGAGATGCAGCAGCAAAAGATGTAGAAGGAGATGCAGCAGTATATGAAGCAGCAGCAGAGGCAGCAGAATATGGTGCAGATGCAGCAGTAGGAGATTAATCACTAGATGCAGCAATAGCTGATGCAGAAGCAGATGATGCAGCAGCAGATTACGCAGAAGATGCAGCAGTAGATGATGCAGCAAGAGGAGGTGCAGCAGCAGTAGATGCAACAGGGTATGCAGCAGCAGGATATTGAGCAGCAGGAGAACCTGCAAGATAGCAGTATCATAAGATGAATCTGCATCTGCATCAGAAGGATATAGAGCTGGAGATGCAGCAGCAGGAGTTGCAGCAGAGGATGCAGGAGCAGGAGATGCAGGAGGAGATCCAGAAGCAGGAGATGTCGCAGGAGATGAAGCGGTAGATGAATCAGCAGTAGATGCAACAGTAAATGCAGGAGATGCAGCAGGAGATGTTGCAGCTGGTGGTGCAACAGCAGGAGGTGCAGCAGCAGAGATGCAGAAGCAGAAGATGTGGCCGCAGGGGAATCAATAGCAGGAGATGCAGAGAAGAAGAGGCAGAGAATGAGAAGCAGCAAAAAAAAAGATACAGCAGGAGATGCAGCTGCAGTAGATGAAAAAAAAGATACAGAATCAGCAGATGCAACAGCAGGTGCAGCAGCAGAAGATGCAACCACAGATGCATCAGCGGTAGATGCACCAGCAGTAGATGTAGCTGGAGATGCAGAGGTATATGAAGCAGCAGCAGAGGCAGCAGAAAATGCTGCCGATGCAGCAGTAGGAGTTGCAGCAGTAGGAGTTGCAGCAGGAAGAGATGCAGAAGGAAACGAAGAAGATGCACCAGCAAGTGATACATAAATAGATGCTTCTGGAGAAGATTCATCAGCTGGAGATGTAGCAGGAGATGCAGCCACAAGAGATGCAGTAGTAGGTGCAGAAGGAGATTCAGTAGCAGGGGATGTACCAGCAGGATATGCAGCAGGATATTGGGCAAGAAGTGATACACCATGAGGTGCTGCAGCTGGAGATGCAGCAGTAGATGCAGCAGCATGATATGCATCAGAAGGAGATGAAGGAGGAGATGAGGCAGCAGGAGATGCAGCAGCAGATGCAGGAGATTCAGCAGCAAGAGATGCAGCAAGAGATGTAGCAGGAGGAGATGCAGCAGCAGGTGGTGCAGCAGCAAGAGATGTAGCAGGAGGAGATGCAGCAGCAGGTGGTGCAGCAGCAGGAGATGCAGCAGAAAATGCAGCAGCAGGGGAAGCAATAGCAGGAGATGCAGAGAAGAAGATGCAGAGAAAGAGAAGCAGCAAAAAAAAGATACAGCAGGAGATGCAACAAGAGATACAGCAGCAGTGATACAGAAGCAGGTGCAGTAGCAGGAGATGCAACCGCAGATGCAGCAGCAGTGGATGCACAAGCAGGAGATGTAGAAGGAATTGCCGCAGTACGTGAATCACCAGCAGATGCAGCAGCAGGAGATGTAGCAGGAGATGCAGCAGTAGATGAAGCAGCGGCATATGCAGCAGTAGATGCACCAGATGGAGCAGAAAGAGATGCAGCAGGGGATGAAGCACCAGATGCAAGAGGACATGGAGCAGCAGGAGATACAGAAGCAGGAGATGAAGCAGCAGATGCAGCAGCAGGAGATGCAGGAGGACATCAAGTAACAGGGGATGCTCCTGCTGCCTGATATTTTTCTTTATCTCCTGCTGCATCTACTGCTGCTGCCTCTGCTGGTGCTGTTCCAGCTGATGCACCTCCTGCTACATATCCTGCTGCTGTATCTCCTGCTGATTCATTCTTGCAGATGCATCTTTTGCTGCATCTCCTGCTTCTGCATCTATTGTTGCTACATTTCCTGCTGTATCTGCTGCTGAATCTGCTGCAACATCTCTGGCTGCATATCTTTCGGCTGCATCTCTTGATGAATATGCATCTCCTGCTGCATCTCCAGGCGCTTCATCTCGTGCTGCTGCATCTCCTGGTTCTGCATGCAGCAGCAGGAGATGCAGGAGGACATCAATTAACAGGGGATGCTCCTGCTGCCTCATATTTTTTTTATCTCCTGCTGCATCTGCTGCTGCTGCTTCTCCTGCTGTTGCATCTCTTGCTGCTCAATATCCTGCTTCGTCTTGGCCTGCTGCATATACTGCTGCTGCATCTCCAGTTACTAAATCTGCTGCTGCATCTCTTGCTGATGCATGTTCTTCTGCATCTCCTCCAGCTGCATCTGCTTCTGCATCCTCTTCTGCTACATATCCTGCTGCATCTCTCTCTGCTGAAGCTTATGATCCTGCATCTTCTGCTGTGGCAATTCCTGGTGCTTCATTTCCTGCTGCGTTTCTTCCTTTTACATCTCCTGCTGCTGCATCTCCTTGTGCTGCATTTGCTGCAGCATCTCCTGTTGCCGCATCTCCTGTTGCTACATCTCCTGCTGAATCTACAGCTCCTGCTTTATCTGCTGTGGCATCTCTTTCTGATGAATCTCCGATTCATCTCGTGCTGCATTGCTGATGCATCTGCTGCTGCTGCATCTCCTGCTGCTTTATAAACTACTGCTGCATATCCTGCTGCTGCATATCCGGATTCAGCATATCCCAGTGCATCTCCTGCTGTTGCTTCTGCTGCTCTATCTCCTGCTGCTGTGTTTCGTACTGCATCTCCCGGTGCTTCATCTCTTGATGCTGCATTCCCTGCAGCATCTCCTGCTTCTGCATCTTTTGTAGAATCTCCTGTTCCTGCTTCTCCTGATGAATCTGCATCTCCGGCTGCTGCATCTCCTGCTGCTGCATCTGCTGATGCATCTCCTGCTGCATCTCCAGCTGCATCATCTCTTCAACATCTCCTGTTGCAAAGTCTCCTGCTGTTATATCTTCTGCTGCACCTACTGCTGAATCTCCTGCTGCATCAATTCCTAAATATCCTGCTGCTGCATCTCTAGCTCTTGCATCTCCTCTTGCATCTCATGCTGCTGCATCTCCTGCTACTGCATATACAGCTGCTGCATCTCCTGATAAATGTGGTGCTGCATCTAATGCTGAATCCTCTGCTTCTGTATCTTCTGCTGTTGCATCTCCTGCTGCTGCAAATGCTGCTGCATCCCTTTCTTCTGCATCATCTGCTGCATCTCCTGCTGCTGCATATACTGCTGCTGCATCTCCTGATAAATGTGGTGCTGCATCTAATGCTGAATCCTCTGCTTCTGTATCTTCTGCTGTTGCATCTCCTGCTGCTGCAAATGCTGCTGCATCCCTTTCTTCTGCATCATCTGCTGCATCTCCTGCTGCTGCATATCCTGCTGCTGCATCTCCTGAAGTAGCTCCTGCTGCTGTTTCTGATGCTGCATCTCCTGATTTGACATCTGCTGCTGCATCTCCTCCTGCTGAATCTACTGCTTCATCAGCTGCTGCATTTCCTGCTGCATGTACTTCTGCTGCATCTCCTACTGCCTCGTGTGCTTTTGCATCTCCTCATTCATCTCCTGCTGCTAGATTACCAGCTTCATCTCCTCCTGCGTCATATCATGCTTCTGCTGCTGCTGCATCTCCTGCTGCTGCATATCTTGCTGCAGCATCTCCTGCTGCTGCATGTCCTGCTGTTGCATATCCCGCTGCATCCTCTGCTGAATCTGCTGCTGCATTTGCTGCAAATGCATCTCCTACTGCTGCATCTCCTGCTGACGCATCTTCTGCCGTGTCTCCTGATAAATCTCTTGCTCCTGCATCTTTTTTTATGTCTTCTGCTTATGCATCGCCTGTTGCTGCAACTCCTGCTGCATCTCCTTCTGCATATCCTTATTCTGCATCTCCTGCTGCTGCAACTCCCTCTGTGGCATCTCCTTCTGCTGCATCTCTTCCTCTTTCATTTCTGCCTTCTCCATGCCCTGCTGCTGCATCTTCTGCTGATGCCTCTACTCCTCAATTTACTGCTGAATCTCCTGCTCCTGCATCTCCTTCGGCATCTTCTTCTGATGCACCTCCTACTGCTGCATTTCTTGCTGCATCTCCTTCTTCTGCATCTCCTGCTATTGTATTTCCTGCTGAATCATCTCCTGCTGCACCATCTCTTTCTACTGCATCTCCTTCTGATGCATCTCCTGCTGCTGCATCTCCCGCTGAATTTGCTGATACATCTGCTGCTGCATCTGCTGTGTATCATCTCCTTCGGCTGCATCTCTTGCTGCTGCATCTCCTGCTGTTGCATCTCCTGCTGAATATCCTGGTGCTTCATTTTCTGCTGCATCTCGTCTGCTTCATCTCCTGCTGTATCTCCTCCTGCTGTATCTCCTCCTGCATCTTTTGCTGCTGCATCTCCTGCTGCTTCATCTCTTTCTGCATCTCATCCTGCTGCACCTCCTTCTGCTGCATCTGATGCAGAACCTCCTGCTGCTGCATTTGTTGCTGATGCCTCCTGAATTTGCTGCTGAATATCCTGCTGTTGCACCTTTTGCTGTATCTTCTGCTGATGCATCTCCTTCTGCTGCAATTCCTGCTGCACCTCCTGCTGCATCTCCTGCTGCTGCATTTGCTAAAGTATCTCCTGCTACTGCATCTCCTGCTTCATCTTCTGCTGCTGAATCTCCTGCCGCTACGTCTGCTTTTGCATCTCCTTATGCATCTATTCCTGCTGCATCTCCAGCGGCATCTCCAGCTCTATATCCTGCTGCATCTCCTCCTGCTGCTTTATCTGCTGCATCTCCTTCTCTGGCATATCCTACTGTATCTCCTCTTATGGCATCTCCCGCCGCTGCATCTCCTGTTGATTCACCTGTTCCTGCATCTTCTACTACCGCATTTGCTGCAGCATCTCCCACAGAATCTGCATATTCTGCAGAATCTGCATCTCCTGCTGCATCTCCCTCTGCTGCATTTGCTGCAGCATCTCCTGCTGTATTACCTAATGCATCTCCAGCAGCATCTCCTGCTTCTGTATCTACTGCTGAATATGCATCTCTTGCTGCATCTCCTGCTGCTGCATCTCTTGATTTATTTCCTGATGCATCTCCTACTGCTGTATATCCTGATGCATCTTATCCTGCGGCATCTCCTGATGCATTTCGTGCTGACGACTCTCCTGCTTCTGCATATCCTGCTGCGGCATCTCCTATTGCATCCCCTGCTGCTGCATCCTCTCTTTCATGTACTGCTGCTGAATGTCTTTCTACACCTTCTACTCTTGCATCTTCCTCTAATGCTTCATATGATAAATCTCCTCGTGCATCTCCTGCTGCTGCATCTTCTGTTTCTGCATCCCCGGCTACATCTCCTGCTTCTTCATCTCCTGCTGCTGCATCTCCTGCTACTGCTTCTGCAGCTGAATCTCTTGCTGCTGCTGCTGCAGCTGCATCTCTTGCTGCTGCATCTGCTGCTGCATCTCCTGCTGCTGCCTCTCCTCCTGCATCTCCTCCTGCTTAATCTTTTGATGCATCTCTGGCTGCTTCTCTTGCTGCTGAATCTTCCGCAGCTGAATCTCCTGCAGTATCTGCCTCTCCTCTTTCATCTGCTGCTGCATCTCCTGCAATTGCATTTGCTGCTGTATCCACTGCTGCATCTCCTTCTCTTGCTTCTCCTCCTGCATCTCCTCCTGCTTCATCACTTGATGCATCTCCTACTGTATCTCCTGCTTCCACATCTCATGGTGCATCTCCTCTTGGTACATCTCCTGCTACTCCTCTGCTGCATCTCCGGCGGCATCTCCTGTTGGTGCATCTCCTGCTGCATCTCCTGCTGCTGGATCTGCTGCTGCATCTCCTGCTTCTTCTTCTCCTGCTTCATTTACTGCTGCATCTCCTCCTGATGCATCTCCTGCTGATGCATCTCCTGCTAAAAGTGCTTCTGAATTTGCTGCGGCATCTGCTGAGTCTGCAACTCCTGCTGCTGAAACTCCTGCTTCTGCATCTCGTGCTGAATGTGATGCTGAATATGCTGCTGCATCTCCTGCTGAATATGCATCTCCTGCTGAATCTGCTGCCGATATATCTCCTGCTGCTGCAACCCCTGCTGTTGCTTCTCCTGCTGCTGCATATCCTGCTGCTACATCTCCTATTGCATCCCTGCTACTGCATCTCCTGCTACTGCATCTCCTGCTGTTGCATCCCCTGCTGCTTTACCCTCTGTTTCATCTACTGCTGCTGCATGTCCTGCTACATCTTGTGCTGCTTTATATCCTCTTGCTGCGTCTGCTGCTAATTCTCTTGCTGCATCTCCTGCTGCATCTCCTACGGCTGCATCTCCTTCTGAATATCCTGATGATGCAGATGCAGGAGATGGAGCAGCAGGAGATACAGAAATAGATGCAGCAGCAGGAGATGCAGCAGAACGAGATACAGCAGCAGGAGGAGATGCAGCAGCAGAAGGAGATGCAGCAGGTAATGTAGAAGCAAGAGATACAGCATGAGATTCTGCATCAGGAGAGTAAGCAGGAGATACAGCAGCAGGTGTTGTAGCAGAAGGAGATGCACTAAGATATGCAGCAGCAGGTTCAGCAGCAGATGCAGAACCAGCAGAAGCAGCAGCAGGAGATGAAGTAGGAGATGCAGCACTAGCATATGCAGCAGCAGGAAATTATGCAGGAGATGAAGCAGTAGGAGTTGCAGCAGCAGGAGATTACGGAGGAGATGCATCAGCAAACGCAGCAGCACATGCAGATACATATGCAGCAGCAGGAGATGAAGCAGTGGAGGCAGCAGCAGGAGATTCAGCAGCAGGCGATCCAGTAGGAGAGTAGCATCATGAGATGAATATGCAGAGGCATCAGAAGGATATGAAGCAGCAGAAGCAGGAGAAGCAGGAGGAGATCAAGCAGCATTAGATGCAGAAGAAAGAGATGTAGCAGGAAATGCAGCAGTAGATGAATAAGCAGCAGATGCAGCAGCAGATGCCAGAGATACAACAGCAGGAGATGTATCAGGAAATGCAACAACAGGAGATGCAGCAGCAGGAAATGCAGCCGCAGGAGATGCAGAAGGAGATGCAGCAGCGAGAGATGTAGAATGAGATGTAGCAGTACATGAACCAGTAGCAGATGCAGCAGAAAATGCTGCAGATGCAGCAGTAGGAGATTCATCGGGAGATGCAGCAATAGATGATGCAGAAAGAGGAGATGAAGCAGCAGGAGCTTTCACAGGAGATAAAGCATGAGAGGATGCAGAAGGAGATGCAGCAGCAGATGATGCAGCAGCAGGAGATGCAGCAGGAGATGCAGCAGTAGATGAAGCAGTGGGAGATGTAGCAGTAAATGCTGTAGATGCAGGAGTTTCAGCAGGAGATGCAGCAGGAAAAGATGCAGCAGGAAATGCAGAATATGCAGCAGCAAGTTATGTGTAAATAGATGCATCAGGAGAAGATTCATCAGCAGGAGATGGAGAAGGAGATGCAGCCACAAGAGATTCAGCAGGAGATGCAGTAGCAGGAGATGTATCAACAGGATATGCAGCAGGAGATTGAGCAAGACGCGATGCATCATGAGGGCTGCAGCTGGAGATGCATCAGCAGATGAAGCAGCAGGAGATGCAGCAGCAGTAGATACAGCTGTGTATGAAGCAGCAGCAGATTTAGCAGTAGGAGATGCAACAGCAGCACAGGCACAAAGGAGATACAGCAGGTTATGTAGCAGCAGGAGATGCAGCAGTATAAGCATCAGCAGGAGATAGAGCAGGAGATAGAGCAGGAGATGTGGTAGGTTTTGATTCAGCAGGAGGTGCAGCAGCAGGAGATGAAGCAGGAGATGCAGCAGCAGGAGGTGCTGCAGCAGGAGATGCATCGAGAACGCAGCCGGGATTCAGATGCAGCTGACACAGCACGAGATGCAGTAGGAGATTCAGCAGCAGGAGATTCAGCAGGAGAGGCAGCAGATGGAGCTGCAGCATCAGGAGAAGCAGCAGGAATGCAGCAGGGGATTCAGTAGCAGGTGATGAAGCAGCAGATGCAGCAGCAGGAGGAGATGCAGAAGGAGATGCAGCAGAATATGAAGAAGCAGCAGATGAGCAGAAAATGCTGCAGATGCAGCAGTAGGAGATTAATCACTAGATGCAGCAGAATTAGATGCTGCAGAAGCAGGTGATGCAGCAGCAGAGTACGCAGAAGATGCAGGGAATATTCTAGCATGGAATGCTGCTGCTTCTGAATGTCTTCTCTTTTAGTGCTTTCACTGCAAAGCAAGACTTGTGAGCCTTTCAGTCTGGGCTTGTGTACTGTAACATCAGAATGGCTATTAAAGCGTCACTCAGAATTTCAGATCTTTCAGAGCAAATACCGCAGGGCACATGCTACGATCAAAAGCTGGCTCTCGTTAGAGTCTTCTGTGGATGAGCTTTCACTGCAAGCTGCAGAGGACTACTTTTGGAACGTTTGAATATAAGTAACTGAAGAGAGGCACTTTAGAAAATCGAATAACTAGAGTAGGGAAGATGCTACCATAAAACGTTGCTGTTTCTGAATGTCTTTTCTTAGAGCGCTTTCACTACAAAACAAGACTTGTAGAACTTTCTGTCTAAGCTTATGTACTGCAACATCAGAATGGCTATTAAAGCGTCACGTCATAACTTCAAATGGTTCAGAACAAGTACCAACAGGGAAGTTCTACGATCAAATGCAGGCTTTGGTCTGAGTCTTCTCTTGAAGCGCTATCACTACAAGCCGCAAAGCATGACTGACACAATGTTTTAGTGTAGGGTACCGAGTTAGACTGAACTGCGCCTATGAAGGCGCTTTAGCAACAGTGAGTAACTCTCGCATGGAAGATGCTAGAATGGAATGCTGCTGCTTAGGAATGGCATCTTTTGTAGTGCTTTCACTGCAAGGCAAGCCTAGTTGAACTTTCAGTCTAGGCTTGTGTACTGTAACATCAGAATGGCTATTAAAGCGTCACTTCAAAACACAAGAGCGTTAAGCTCAAGTACACTAGAAAGATGCTGCGGTCAAATGCTGGCTCTCGTTAGTCTTCTCTTGAAGCGCGTTCACTGCGTGCTGCAAAGAACGACTAACAGACTGTTTTAGTATAGGGTACTGAATTGTGGGTTAACTGCGCCTATTAAGGTGCTTTAGGAAAATCTGCCAGTGCAAAGCACGAAAAACGCATTTTTTTCGTGTAGGCTAGTTATTAGAGACGATATAACGCCTAATAAAGCGCTTTAGGAAAAGTGAATAACGGCTGCAGTGAAGATGTTTGCATGGAATGCTTCTGCTTCTGAATGTCTTCTCTTAGAGCGCTTTGAAGGAAAACCAAGATTTATCGAACTTTGCATCTAGGCTAGTGAAATGTAACGTCAGCATGGCTATAAAAGCCTCACTTCAAGATTTGAGAACGATCAGCACAAGTACCGCAGGGAAGCTGCTACCATCAAATTTTGGCTCTCGTTAAGATCTTCTCATGAAGCGCTTTCACTGCCAGCTGCAAAGCACGAAAAACGCAACGTTTTCTTGTAGGCTAGTTATAAGCGACTTAACAACGCCTAATAACGCGTTTTAAGAAAAGTGAATAACGGCTGCAGGGAAGAAGGTAGCACGGAATGCTGCTGCTTATGAACGTCTTCTCTTAGAGCCCTTTCACTGCAGAGCATGACTTGTAGAACTTTCACTCTAGGCTTGTGAACTGCAACATCAACATGGTTATTAAGTCGTCACTACCAAATTTTAGAGCGTTCAGCACAAGTACCGCAGGGAAGATGCTACGATCAAATGCTGCCTCTCGTTTGAGTCTTCTCTGGAAGCGAGTTCTCTGCCGGCTGCAAACCACGATAGACACAAAGTTTTAGTATATGGGACTGCTTAGTTACTTTACTTCGCCTAATATCGCGCTTTAGGAATAGTGGATAATCGCTGCAGAGAAGATGCTAGCATGGAATGCTGCTGCTTGTGAAGTCTTCTCTTATAGCACTTTCACTGCAAAGTACGACTTATAGGAGTTACACTCTAAGTTCAGAAGTACAACATCAGTTAGTAAAGCGTCACTTCAAAATTTCAGAGCGTGCAGCACAAGTACCGCAGGGAAGCTGCTACCATGAAACACTGGCTCTCGTTTGAGTCTTCTCTTACAGCGCTTTCACTGCCAGCTGCAAATCGCGACTAACACAAGGTCGTAGTGAATGGTACTGAATAGTTACTTTACTACGCCTAATAGCGCGCTTTAGGAAAAGTGAATATCGGCTGCAGAGAAGATGCTAGCATGGAATGCTGCTGCTTCTGAATGTCTTCTTTTATACCACTTTCACTGCAAATTACGACTTATAGGAGTTGCACTCCAAGTTGTGAAGTACAACATCAGTTAGTAAAGCGTCACTTCAAAATTTCAGAGCGTTCAGCACAAGTACCGCAGGGAAGCGGCTACCATCAAATGCTGGTTCTCGTTTGAGTCTTCTCTTACAGCACTTTCTCTGCAAACTGTAAAGCACGACTAACACATTTTAATTTCGGTTAATAATTTGTGACTTAACTGCACCTATTAACGCGCTTATGGAAAAGTGAGTATCTCAAGCAGTGCAGATGTTGGCATGAAATTACACCGCTTCTTAATGTTTTCCCTTAATACCGTTGTTAGTGCAAAAGATGACTCGTAGAACTTTAGGCTTGTGAATTGTAACATCAGCATGGCTATTAAAGCCTAACTTCAAGATTTGAGAACGTTCAGTAAAAGTAACGCAGGGAAGCTGCTACCATCACATTTTGGCTCTCGTTAAGATCTTCTCATGAAGTGCTTTCACTGCCAGCTGCAAAAAACGAAAAACGCAACGTTTTCTTGTAGGCTAGTTATAAGCGACTTAACAACGCCTAATAACGCGCTTTAAGAATAGTTAATAACGGCTGCAGGGAAGAAGTTAGCACGGAATGCTGCTGCTTATGAACGTCTTCTCTTAGAGCGCTTTCACTGCAGAGCATGACTTGTAGAACTTTCACTCTAGGCTTGTGAACTGCAACATCAACATGGTTATTAAGTCGTCACTACCAAATTTTAGAGCGTTCAGCACAAGTACCGCAAGGAAGATGCTACGATCAAATACTGTCTCTCGTTTGAGTCTTCTCTGGAAGCGCGTTCTCTGCCGGCTGCAAACCACGATAGACACAAAGCTTTAGTATATGGGACTGCTTAGTTACTTTACTTCGCCTAATATCGTGCTTTAGGAAAAGTGAATATCGGCGGCAGAGAAGACGGTAACACGGAATGCTGCCTGCTTCTGAAGTCTTCTCTTATAGCACCTTCACTGCAAAGAACGACTTATAGGAGTTTCACTCTAAGTTCAGAAGTACAACATCAGTTAGTAAAGCGTCACTTCAAAATTTCAGAGCGTTCAGCAGAAGTACTGCAGGGAAGCAGCTACAGTGTAATACTGGCTCTATTTTGAGTCTTGTCTTACAGTGCTTTCACTGCCTGATGGAAATCACGACTAACACAAAGTCGTAGTGAATGGTACTGAAGAGCTACTTTACTTCGCCTAATAGCGCGCTTTAGGAATAGTGAATATCGGATGCAGAGAAGAAGCTAGCACGGAATGCTGCTGCTTGTGAAGTCTTCTCTTATAGCACTTTAACTGCCAAGTACTACTTATAGGAGTTTCACTCTAAGTTCAGAAGTACAACATCAGTTAGTAAAGCGTCACTTCAAAATTTCAGAGCGTTCAGCACAAGTACCGCAGGGAAGATGCTACAGTGTAATACTGGCTCTATTTTCAGTCTTCTCTTATTGCGCTTTCAATGCCTGATGGAAATCACGACTAACACAAGGTCGTAGTGAATGGTACTGAATAGTTACTTTACTTCGCCTAATAGCGCGCTTTAGGAATAGTGAATATCGGATGCAGAGAAGAAGCTAGCACGGAATGCTGCTGCTTGTGAAGTCTTCTCTTATAGCACTTTAACTGCCAAGTACTACTTATAGGAGTTTCACTCTAAGTTCAGAAGTACAACATCAGTTAGTAAAGCGTCACTTCAAAATTTCAGAGCGTTCAGCACAAGTACCGCAGGGAAGCGGCTACAGTGTAATACTGGTTCTCGTTTGAGTCTTCTCTTACAGCGTTTTCACTGCCAGCTGCCAATCACGTCTAACACAAGGTCGTAGTGAATGGTACTGAATAGCTACTTTACTTCGCCTAATAGCGCGCTTTAGGAATAGTGAATATCGGCGGCAGAGAAGATGCTAGCATGGAATGCTGCTGCTTCTGAATGTCTTCTTTTATACCACTTTAACTTCCAAGTACGACTTATAGGAGTTTCACTCTAAGTTCAGAAGTACAACATCAGTTAGTAAAGCGTCACTTCAAAATTTCAGAGCGTTCAGCACAAGTACCGCAGAGAAGATGCTACAGTGAAATACTGGCTCTCGTTTGAGTCTTTTCTTACTGCGCATTCTCTGCAAACTGTGAAGTACGACTCAAACTAGGTCGTAGTGAATGGTACTGAATAGTTACTTTACTTGGCCTAATAGCGCACTTTAGGAACAGTGAATATCGCCGGCAGAGAAGATGCTAGCATGGAATGCTGCTACTTCTGAATGTCTTCTTTTATACCACTTTAACTGCCAAGTATGGCTTATAGGAGTTGAACTCTAAGTTGTTAAGTACAACATCAGTAAAGCGTCAAATTTTGGCTCTCGTTAAGATCTTCTCATGAAGCTCTTTCACTGCCACCTGCAAAGCACGAAAAACACAACGTTTTCTTGTAGGCTAGTTATAAGCGACTTAACAACGCCTAATAACGCGCTTTAGGAAAAGTGAATAACGGCTGCAGGGAAGAAGGTAGCACGGAATGCTGCTACTTCTGAATGTCTTCTCTTAGAGCCCTTTCACTGCAGTGCATGACTTATAGAACTTTCACTCTGGGATTGTTAGTTGTTACATCAACATTTTGAAGTTGTCACTTTAAAATTTGAGAACGTTCAGCACAAGTACCGCAGGGAAGATGCTACGATCAAATGCTGCCTCTCGTTAGAGCCTTCTCTGGAAGCGCTTTCACTGCAAGCTGCAAATCATGACTAACACAAAGTTTTAGTATATGATACTGATTAGTTACTTTACTTCTGCTTCTGAATGTCTTCGCTTAGTGCGCTTTCACTGCCAAACAGGACTTGTAGAGCTTTCACTCTAGAGTTGTGAACTGTAATATCAGCATGACCATTAAGTCGTCTCTTCAGAATTTCAGAGAGTTCAGCACAAGTAACTCAGGAAACCTGCTACCATCAAAAGCTGCTTTCGTTAGAGTCTTCTCTGGAAGCATTATTGGTAGGCTATTGAATAGTGACTTAATAGCGCCTAATGACGCTCTTTAGGAAAAGTGAATCTCTCCAGTAGGGAAGATGTTAGCATGGAATGCTTCTGCTTCTTCTCTTAGAGCATTTTCACTGCAAACCAAGCCTTTTAAAACTTGCACTCTAGGCTAGTGAAATGTAACATCAGCATGGCTAGTAAGGTTTCACGTGAAGATTTCAAAGCGTTCAGCACAGGTATCCCTGGGAAGTTGCTAGCATCAAACGGTGCCTCTCTTAGAATCTTCTCTTATAGCGCTTTCACTGCAAAGCAAGACTTGTAGAACTTTCAGTCTAGGCTTGTGAACTGTAACGTCAGAATGGGTAGTAAGGCGTCAGTTCAAAATCTCAGAGCGTTCAGCACAAGTACCGCAGGGAAGATGCCACCATGAAATGATGGCTCTCGTTAGAGCCTTCCCTGGAAGGGCTTTCACTGCAAGCTGCAGAGCACGACTAACAAAACATTTTAGAATAGGACACTGAATTGTGCCTTCATATCACAAATTACTGCACTTTAAGAAGATGTCATCAAATGCTGGCTTTCGTTTAAGTCTTCTCTTGAGGCGCTTTCACTGCAAGCTGCAAGCTGCACGACTAAGTTGACCGTTTTAGTATCGTGCACTGAATTGTGACTTAACTGCGTCTATTAAGGCGCTTTAGGATAAGTGAGTAAATCCCGCAGCGAAGAAGCTGGCAAGGAATGTTGCTGCTTCTGAATGTGTTCTCTTAGAGCGCTTTCACTGCAAGGCAAGAAATATAGAACTATCAGTATAAGCTTGCGTGCTCTAACATATAAACGTCAAATAAAGCGTCACTTCAAAATATAAGAGCGTTCAGCTCAAGTACACCAGGGAAGCTGCTACGATCAAATGCTGGCTCTCATTAGAGTCTACTGTGGAAGCTCTTTCATTGCAACGTGGAAAGCACGACTAACAGAACGGTTTAGCGTAGGGTACTGAATTGTGACTTATCTGCGTCTATTACGGTGCTTTAGGAAATTCGAAAAAAGCCCACAGGGAAGACGTTAGAATGGAAAGCTGCTTCTTCTAAATGTCTTTTATAGCGCTTTTTCGGTAAAGCAAGACTTGTAGAGCTTTCAGTGTAGATTTGTGTACTGTAACATCAGAATGACTATTAAAGCCTCACTTCAATATTTTCAGATCATTCAGAACAAGTAAGGTAGGGAAGCTGCTACCATCAAATGCTTGCTTTAGGTTGACTCTTCTTTGGAAGCGCTTTCACTGCAAGCAGCAAAGCGAGACTTATGGACCGTTTTAGTGTAGGGTACTGAATTGTGACTTATCTTCGCCTATGAAGGCGCTTTTTGAAAAGTGAGTAACTCCCCAAGGGAAGACGCTAGCATGGAATGATGCACGTTCTGAATGTGTTCCCTTAGAGCGCTTTCACTGCCAATCAAGTCTAGGCTTGTGTACTGTAACGGCTATTTAAGCGTCACTTCAAAATTTCAAGTCGTTCAAAACAAGTATCTCAGAGAAGCTGCTACGATCAAATATTGGCTCTCGTTAGAGTCTTTGGAAGCGCTTCCACTGCAAGCTGTAAAGCACGACTAAGAGAACGGTTAGTATAGATTACTGAATTTTGACCTAACTGCGCCTATGAAGGCTCTTTAGGAAAAGTGAGTAATTCCCGCATGGAAGATGCTAGAACGGAATGCTGACGCTTCTGAATGTCCTCTCTTATAGTGCTTTCACTGCAAAGGAAGACTGGTAGACCTTTCAGTCTAGGCTTGTGTACTGCAACATTCGTATGGCTATTAAAGCGTCACTTCAAAATTTCAGAGCGTTCAGAACAAGCACCGCAGGGAAGCTGCTACGATCAAATGCTGGCTTTCATTAGAGTCTTCTGTGGAAACGATTTCAATACAAGCAGCAAAGAAGGAATTATGGACCGTTTTAGTATAGGGTACTGAATTGTGTCTTAATTGTGCCTATTAAGGCGCTCTAGGAAAAGTGAGCAACTCCCGCAGGGAAGATGCTAGCATGGAATGCTGCTGTCGCTGAATCTTTCCTCTTACAGCACTTTCACTGTGAAGCAAGACTTGCAGAACTTTCAGTCTAGGCTTGTGTTCTGTAACATCAGCAAGGCTATTAAAGCGTCATTTCAAAATTTAAGAGCCTACAGCGTCTCGTGCTGCATCTCCAGCTGGTGCATCTGCTGCCACATCTCCTGCTACTGCATATCCAGTACCATCTCCTGTTGCATTTTCTGCTCCTGCATCTCCGGATGAAACTGCCTATGCGGCTACATCTCCTGATGCTGAATCTGAATCTGGTTCTTCTCCTGCTGCCTTTACTGGTGATGCATATCCTGCTGGTGCATTTCCTCATGCATCTCTTGTAGCTGCATCTTTTTCTCCATATCCTCCTGCATCGCTTCCTGCTGCATTCCCTGTTTAAATCTCCTTCTACTGCATCTGTGGCATAAGCTGCTGCATCTGCTGCTGCTTCACCTACTGCTGCATCTCCTGCTGTTGCATATGCTACTGCATCTCTCGCTACTGCATCGCCTTCTCAATCTGAATCTCCTCTTTCGTCTGCTGCCTGCATCTCCTGCTGCTGCAGCTGCTGCTGCATCTAGTGCTACATCTCCTTCTGCTGCATCTCCTCCTGCATCTCCATCTTCTGCACCACTTGCGGTATCGCCTGTTGCATCTCCTGCTGCATTTCCTGCTTCTGCACCTTCTCCTACTCTGCGGCTGCATCTCCTGATTCTGCATATCCTGCTGCTGCATCTCCTATTGCATCTCCTGCGTCTGAATCTCCTGCTGGTTCATCTCCTGTGTCATCTCCTGCCGCTGCATCTGCTGCAGCATCTCCAGCTTCTGCATCTCCTACTGCATCTCCTCTTTCATCTGCTGCCTGCATCTCCTGCTGCTGCATCTCTAGGTATATCTTGCTGAATTTCCTGCTGCATCTTCTGCGGCATTTCCTACTGCTGCATCTTTTGCTGCTGCATCTTCTGCATGTCCTTCTGAATCTCCTGCTGCTGTATCTCCTGCTGAAGAATCGCCTGCCCCTGTATCTCTTGCTCCTGTATCTCCTGCTGCATCTCTTGATGCTTCATCTCCTTCTGCTGCATCCCCTGCAGCTGTGTCTGCTACTGCATCTCTTGATTCATCTCCTGCTAATGCATTTCCTGCTTTATTTCCTGATGCATCTCCTACTGCTGCGTCTCCTGATTCATGTCGTGCTGATGACTCTCCTGCTACTGCATATCCTGCTGCGGTATCTCCTATTGCATCTCTTGCTGCTGCATCTCTTGCCGCTGCATCTTGTGCATCATCTCCAGCTACTGCATATCCTGCTGAATCTGCGTCTCCTGCTGAATCTGCGTCTCCTACTGAATCTGCATCTCCTCTTTCATCCGCTGCGGCATCTCCTGCAGTTGCTACTGGAGGTCCTGCATCTGCTGCTGCATCCACTGCTACGTCTCCTCTGCTGCCTCTCCTCCTGTTTCATCTCTTGTTGCACCTCCTGCTGCTGTATCTCATGGTGCGTATCCTGTTGCTACATCTCCGGCTGCATCTTCTGCTAGTGCATGTCCTGCTGATGATGCATATCCTGTTGGTGTATTTCCTGATGCATCTCTTCCTCCTGCATCTCCTTCTTAATCTTCTACTACTACATCTTCAGCATATGCTGCTGTATATGGTGCTGCTTCAGCTATTGCTGCATCTCCTGCTGTTGCATCTGCTGCTGCATCTCCTGCTACTTCATCTCCTTCTGAAACTGCATCTCCTCTTTGGTCTGCTGCCTGCATCTCCTGCTGCTGCCTCTTCTGCTGCATCTCCTTCCTCTTCATGTACTCTTGTATCTCCTTCTTCTGCATCTCTTGAGGTATATCCTGCTGCATCTTCTTCTGCATCTCCTGCTGCTGCATCTCCTGCTACAAGTTCTACTGCATCTCCTGCTGCTGTATGTCCTGCTGAAGAATCGCCTTCTGCTGTATCTCCTGTTGCAACTCGTGATGCTCCATCTCCTTCTGCTGCACCTCCTGCTGAAAATCCTGCTGCATCTCATACGGCTGCATCTCCTTCTGCTGCATCGCCTGCAGAAAATCTTGCTGCTTCTCATACGGCTGCATCTCCATCAGAATATCCTGATGATGCAGCTGCAGCAGATGGAGCAGCAGGAGATGCAGAAGTAGATGCAGCAAGAGATGCCGCAGCAGGAGATGGAGGAGGAGATGCAGCAGCAGACGATGCAGCAGTCGATGCAGCAGCACTATATGCAGCAAAAGGAGATGAAGCAAGATAGGAAGCATCAGGAGACTAAGAAATAGGAGATGGATTAGGAGATTCGGTAGCAGGTGATGCAGCAACTGTAGATGCAGCAGAGAATGCAGCAGCACGAGATTCAACAGTAGGTAATGCAGAAGGCGATGCAGCAGCAGGAGATGTAGCAGCAGGATACGTGGCCGGAGATTGAGCAAGAGGAGATGTACCCTGCGATGCAGCATCAGGAGATGCAGGAGAGATCCAGAATCAGGAGATGAAGAATCAGGAGATGTAGCAGCAGATGCAGCAGCAGATGCAGGAGATTCAGCAGCAAGAGATGCAGCAAGAGATGTAGCAGGAGGAGATGCAGCAGCATGTGGTGCAGCAGCAGGAGATGCAGCAGGAAATGCAGCAGCAGGGGAAGCAATAGCAGGAGATGCAGAGAAGAAGATGAAGAGAAAGAGAAGCAGCAGAAGGAGATGCAGTAGTTGATGCAGCAGCAGTAGATGCAACAAGAGATACAGCAGCAGTGATGCAGCAGCAGGTGCAGTAGCAGGAGATGCAACCGCAGATGCAGCAGCAGTGGATGCACAAGCAGGAGATGTAGAAGGAGTTGCCGCAGTATGTGAATGAAGCAGAATGTGAAGCAGATGAAGCAGAAAGTGCTGCAGGTGCAGCAGCAGGAGATTCAGCAGGAGATGCATCAGTAGATGATGCAGCAGCAGGAGATGAAGCAGGAGGAGATTACGCAAGAGATGCAGCAGTAGATGATGCAGCAGCAGGAGATGCAGCAGCAGGAGATGAAGCAGAGTATGCAGAAGGAGTAGAGGCAGAAGAAGGAGATGTAGCAGGAGATGCAGCAGTAGATGAATACTCAGCAGATGCAGCAGCAAATGTTGCAGATGCAGCAACAGGTGATTGAGCAGAAGATGCAACAGGAAGAGATGCATCAGGAGATGCAGAAGATGCAGCAGAAAGAGATGCAGAAGCCGGAGATGCAGCCGGAAGAGATGCAGCAGGACATGCAGCAGGATATGCAGCAGGAGATTCAATAGCAGGTGATGTAGCAGCAGGATAAGTAGGAAGAGAATGAGTAAGAGGAGGTGCACCATGAGATGCAGCATCAGGTGATGCAGCAGGAGACGAAACAGCAGTGGATGCAGCAGCAATATATGCAGCAGAAGGAGATGCAGAAGCAGGTGATGCAGCAGCAGTAGATGCAGCAGTAGATGAAGCAGGACGAGATTCAGCAGCAGGAGATGCAGCATTAGGAGATTAAATAGAAGGAAATGCACTAGGAGATTTCGTAGTAGGAGATGCAGCAGGAGATGCAGAAGCAGATGCAGCATTAGGAGACTCACGAAGAAAACCAGCAGCAGGAGATGCAGCAGTAGATGAATCTACAGCAGATGCAGCAAAAGACGCAGGAGATTCAGCAGCACATGCAGCAGCAGATTCAACAGCAGGAGGTGCAGCAGCATGAGACGCAGCAGCATGTAAAGCAGTAAGAGGAGATGCAGAGAAGATGCATAGAATGAGAAGCAGCAGCAGGAGATACAGCAGTAGATGCAGCAGCAAGAGATGCAGCATAAGATGCAGCAGCAAGAGATGCAGCAGAAGGAGATGAAGAAGGAGATGCAGCAGCAGGAGATTAAGCATCAGAAGATGCATCAGGATATGCAGCAGCAGGAGGTGCAGCAGCAGGAGGTACAGCAGCAGGAGATGCAAGACGAATGCAGCAGGGGATTCAGTAGCAGGTCATGCAGCAGCAGGAGATGGAGCAGGACATGCAGGCGGAAGAGATGCAGCAGTATATCCAGAAGCAGGTGCATTTAGCAGGTGATGAAGCAGCAGTATATGCTGCAGGATATTGAGAGAAGATGCACCATAAGTTTCAGCATCAGGGGATGCAGCAGCAGAAGAAAGCAGCAGTAGGTGCAGGAGAAATATATGCATCAGAAGGAGATGAAGCAGGAGATGCAGCATCAGGAGATGAAGCAGGCAGCAATGCCTTAGGAGATGGGCAGAAAGAGATGAATTAAGTGATGTAACAGCATAAGCAGCAGCAGGAGATGCAGTAGGAGATGCAGCAGGAGATGCAGCAGTGTATGCAGCAGCAGATTCAGCAGTAGGATGTGCAGTAGCAGGACATGCAGCAGCAGCATCAATTGATGCAGGAGAACATCCAGAAGCAGGAGGTACAGCAGCAGGAGATGCAGTAGTAGATGACTCTATAGCAGATGCACCAAAAGATGCCGGAGACGAAGCAGCAGGAGATAAAGCAGGACATGCAGCAGCAGGAGATGCAGCAAGTTATGCAGAAGCAGGAGATGCATCAACGGAAGATGTGGCATGAGATGCAAAAGCAGGAGTTCCTGCAGCAGATGCAGCAGCAAGAGATGCAGCAGCTTATGCAGCAGCAGGAGATGCAGCAGCAGGAGATGCATCAGCAGGAGATGTGGTAGGATTAGATACAGCAAGAGATGCATAAGGATATTGCAGCAGCAGGAAATTCAGGAGCAGTAGATGGAGCAGGAATGAAGAAGGGATTCAGTAGCAACTGACGCAGCACAAGACGCAGTACAAGATTAAGCAGCAGATGCAGCAGGAGATGTAGCGGATGGAGCTGCAGCATCAGGAAACACAGCAGGAATGCAGCAGGGGATTAAGTAGCAGGTGATGCAGGAGGTGCAGCAGCAGGAGAGGCAGTAGGAGAAGATGCAGCAGTAGGAGATGCAGCAGCAGGAACGCAGCAGGAGATAGAGCATCAGCAGATGCAGTAGCAGGTGCAGCAGCAGTAGATGCACCAGCAGATGTAGCAGGAGATGCAGCAGTATATGAAACAGCAGGATGTGTAGCAGAAAATGTTGCAGATGCATCAGTAGGAGTTCCAGCAGCAGATGCAGCAGGAAGAGATGCAGCAGGAAATGTAGAATATGCAGCAGCAAGTTATGTATAAATAGATGCATCAGGAGAAGATTTAACAGCAGGAGATGGAGAAGGAGATGCAGGCGCAAGAGATGCAGCAGGAGATGCAGAAGGAGATGCACTAGCAGGAGATGTATCAGCAGGATATGCAGCAGTAGATTGAGCAAGATGTGATGTATCAGATGGTGCTGCAGCTAGAGATGCATCAGCAGACGAAGCAGCAGTAGATGCAGCAGCAAGCTATGCAGCAGAAGTAGATACAGCAGCAAGCTATGCAGCAGAAGAAGATGCAGCAGGAGATACAGCACCAGAAGATACAGTAGTGTAAGTAAGAGCAGAAGATTCAGCAGTAGGAGATCCAGCAGCAGCACAGGCAGCAAGAGGAGACGCAGCAGGTTATGCAGCAGCAGGAGATGAAGCAGGAGATGCAGCAGCAGGAGGTGCTGGAGCAGGAGAAGCATCTGGAACACAGCAGGGATTCAGTAGCAGCTGATGCAGCACGAGATGCAATAGGAGATTAAACAGCAGGAGATGCAGCAGGAGGTGCAGCAGGGGATTCAGTCATAGGTGATTAAACAGGAGATGCAGCAGCAGATGGAGGAGATGCAGCAGCAGGAGGTGCAGCAGGAGGAGATGCAGAAGGAGTTGCAGCAGTAGGAGATATAGAAGGAGATGCAGCCGTATAAGAAGCAGAAGCTGATGCAGCAGAAAATGCTGCAGATGCCACAGTAGGACATTAATCACTAGATGCAGCAGTAGAAGATGCAGAAGCAAGAGAATCGGTAGCAGATTACACAGAAGATGCAGCAGTAGATGATGCAGCAACAGGAGGTGCAGCAGAAGTAGATGAAGTTGGGTATGCAGCAGCAGTAGATGCAGCAGGATTTGCAGCAGCAGGATACTGAGCAGCAGGAGAACCTGCAAGGTAGCAGTATCATGAGATAAATCCGCAGATGCATCAGAAGGATATGGAGCTGGAGATGCAGCAGCAGGAGTTGCAGCAGAGGATGCAGGAGCAGGAGATGCAGGAGGAGATCCAGAAGCAGGAGACCTAGCAGGAGATGAATCAGCAGCAGATGCAGCAGTAAATGCAAGAGATGCATCAACAGGAGATGCAGCAGCAGGAGATGCAGAAGGAGATGCAGCAGAAGGAGGTGCATCTGCATGAGATGCAGCAGGAGATGCATCAGCAGGGGAAGAAGTGGAATGAGATTCAGAAAAGAAGATGCATTGAATGAGAAGCAGCAGAAGATAATGCAGCATGAGAAGCAGCCGCAGTAGATTCAGCAAGAGATACAGTAGAAGGTGCAGCAGCAGGAGATGTAGAAGGAGATGCCGCAGTATGTGAATCACCAGCACAGAATCACAGAATCACAGAATGACCAAATTGGAAGAGACCTACTGGATCGTCGAGTCCAACCATTCCCACCAATCCCGAAATCATGCTTCTAAGCACCTCATCTACCCTAACCTTAAACACCTCCAGGGACGGTGACTCAACCACCTCCCTGGGCAGACCGTTCCAATGCCTAACCACCCTCTCCGTGAAGAATTTCTTCCTAATCTCAAGCCTAAATCTCCCCTGGCGGAGCTTGAGGCCGTTCCCTCTCGTCCTGTCCCCTGTCACTTGGGAGAAGAGGCCAGCTCCCTCCTCTCCACAACCTCCCTTCAGGTAGTTGTAGAGAGTAATAAGGTCTCCCCTCAGACTCCTCTTCTCCAGGCTGAACAACCCCAGCTCTCTTAGCCGCTCCTCATAAGATTTGTTCTCGAGCCCCTTCACCAGCTTTGTTGCCCTTCTCTGGACTCGCTCCAGAGCCTCAGCATCCCTCTTGTGGTGAAGGGCCCAGAACTGAACACAGTACTCGAGGTGCGGTCTCACCAGTGCTGAGTACAGGGGGAGAATAACCTCCCTGGACCTGCTGGTCACGCCGTTCCTGATACAAGCCAGGATGCCACTGGCCTTTTTGGCCACCTGGGCACACTGCTGGCTCATGTTCAGTCGGTTGTCAACCAACACCCCCAGGTCCTTCTCCTCCTGGCAGCTTTCCAGCCAGGTTTCTCCTAGTCTGTACCTCTGCTTAGGGTTGTTGTGACCCAAGTGCAGGACCCGGCATTTGGCCTTGTTAAACCTCATGCCGTTGGTCTCAGCCCAGCAGTCCAGCCTGTTCAGGTCCCTTTACAGAGCCTCCTGACCCTCCAGCAGATCGACACTTCCTCCCAGCTTGGTGTCATCTGCAAACTTGCTAAGGGAGGACTCAATGCCTTCATCCAGGTCGTTGATAAAGACATTAAACAGGACTGGACCCAGGACTGAGCCCTGGGGAACCCCACTTGTCACTGGCCTCCAGCTGGATTTAACTCCATTTCCCATCACCATCTGGGCCCGGTCATTCAACCAGTTTTTCACCCAGGAGAGTGTGCACCCGTCCAGGCCAGAGGCCGACAGTTTCCGAAGCAGAATGCTGTGAGAAACTGTAATAAAGGCTTTACTGAAGTCCAGGAAAACTGCATCCACAGCCTTTCCCTCGTCCAAGAGTTTAGTCACTTGGTCATAGAAGGTGATCAGATTACTCTTGCAAGACCTGCCTTTTATGAACTCGTGTTGACTGGGCCTGATCACCCGGTTCTCTTGCAAGTGCTTCATGATCACACTCAAGATCACCCGCTCCATGACTTTCCCCAGTACCGAGGTCAGGCTGACAGGCCTGTAGTTCCCCAGATCCTCCCTGCACCCCTTCTTATAGATGGGCACGACATCAGCCTCCAGTCCAGCGGAACCTCCCCAGTCATCCAGGACTGCTGGAAGATGATGGAAAGGGGTTTGGCCAGCACATCCACCAGTTCCCTCAAAACTCTTGGGTGGACTCCATCCAGCCCCATAGACTTGTGGGTGTCTAGCTGGGCAAGCAAGTCTCTAACCACCTCCTCTTGGACCTTGGGAATCTCTTACTTCTCATCCAACCCTTGGGGTTGTGCACAGAGGGAACAATTTTCCTTACTGTTAAAGACTGAGGCAAAGTAGGCATTGAGCACTTCAGCCTTGTCTTCGTCCCCTGTTACTCTTGTTCCCTCTGCATCTACCAGGGACTGGAGATTCTCCCTAGCCCTCCTTTTGCTGTTGACATATTTGTAGAAAGACTTTTTGTTGTCTTTCACTGTCTTGGTCAATCGCATTTCTAGTTGGGCCTTAGCCCTCCTGATTTTTTCCCTGCACGTTCTCACTTCCTCCCTATAGTCCACCCAGGATGCCTGCCCCTTCCTCCAGAGGTCGTAGACCCTCCTCTTCCTATTGATGTCTCTTAGGACCTCCCTACTCAACCACGCTGGTTTCTTACCCCTCCGGCTACTTTTCCGGAACTTGGGGACGGCTTTCTCCTGAGCTGCTAGGAGTTCCTTCTTGAAGAGCGCCCAGCCCTCATGGACACCTTTGCCTTCAAGGAGCGCCTCCCACGGGACTTTTCCGACCAGCCTCTGAACAGCCCAAAGTCTGCTCTCTGAATGTTGAGGGCGACTGTTCTGCTAACCTCTTTCTTCATTTTACCCCGCACTGAGAACTCTATCATCTCATGATCGCTTTGCCCCTAGCGTCCTCCAACCTTCACATCCCCCACCAGTCCTTCTGTGTTCACCAACAGGTGCAGAATCAGGAGATGCAACAGCAGGTGGAGCCGCAGAAGATGCAGAAGGAGATGCAGCAGAAGGAGGTGCATCTGCATGAGATGCAGCAGGAGATGCATCAGCAGGGGAAGAAGTGGAATGAAATTCAGAAAAGAAGATGCATTGAATGAGAAGCAGCAGAAGAACATGCAGCACGAGAAGCAGCCGCAGTAGATTCAGCAAGAGATACAGTAGAAGGTGCAGCAGCAGGAGATGTAGAAGGAGATGTCGCAGTATGTGAATCACCAGCAGGTGAAGCAGAAAGTGCTGCAGATGCAGCAGAAGGAGATTCAGCAGGAGATGCATCAGTAGATGATGCAGAAGCAGGAGATGAATCAGCAGGAGATTATGCAGGAGATGCAGCAGTAGATGATGTAACAGCAGGAGATGAAGCAGCAGGAGATGAAGTAGGGTATGCAGAAGGAGTAGATGCAGCAGGGTATGCACCAGCAGGAGATGCAGCAGCAGTAGAGGCAGAAGAAGGAGATGTAGCAGGAGATGCAGCAGTAGGTGAATAATCAGCAGATGCAGCAGCAGATGCAAGATATGCAGCAGAAGTTGATGCAGTCGCAGATGCAGCAGTAGGAGATGCAGCAGGAGATGCAGCGGCACAAGATGCTGCAGAATATGCAGCAGGAGATACAACAGCACAGGATGAAGTTGCAGGAGGGGATGCAGTAGCAGGAGATGCAGAGCAGAAGATGTAGAGAATGATGAGCAGCAGAAGGAGATGTAGCAGGAAATGCAGCTGCACTAGGTGCAGCAAGAGATACAGAAACAGCAGATGCATCAGGAGAAGCAGCAGCAGAGGATGAAGTAGCAAGAGTTGCAGTAGGAGAAGCAGCAGGAGGATATGGAGCAGCAGGAGATGTAGCAGCAGATGCAGCAGCAGGTGCAGTAGATGCAGCAGCAAGAGATGAAGCAGGAGATGCAGAAGGAGGAGATTAAGCAGGAGATGCAGCAGGAGATGCAGCAACATGAGATGCAGCAGGAGATTCTTCAGCAGGAGATTCTGCAGCAGGAGAGTACGCTGGACATACAGCAGCAGGTGATGTAGCAGAAGAAGATGCACTATGATATGCAGCAGCAAGAGATGCAGCACCAGGTGCCGCAGCAGATGAAACACCAGCAGATGCAGCAGCAGGAGATGAAGCAGCAGGTGTAGCAGCAGCATATGCAGCAGCAAGAGAGTACGCAAGAGATGCAGCAGCAGGATATGCAGAAGGAGATGAAGCCGCGGGGGATGCAGTAGCAGGAGATGCTGAGCAGAAGATGCAGAGAATGATAAGCAGCAGCAGGAGATGCAGCTGCAATAGATGCATCAAGAGATGCAGCCATAATGGATGCAGAAAGAGATACAGCAGCAGAAGATGCAGCAGCAGATTCAGCAGCAGGAGATGTAGCAGCAGGGTATGTAATAGCATATCCTGCAGTATGTGAATCAGCAGCAGATGCAGCAGGAAATGCTGCAAATGCAGCGGCAGGAGATTCAGCAAGAGATACAGGAGGAAGAGTTGCCGCAGGAAATGCAGAAGATGCAGCAGAAGGAGATGCAGAAAGAGATTGATCAGGAGGAGATCCATCAGCAGGAGCAGGAAATACAGCCGGAGGAGATGCAGCAGGAGGTGCAGCAGGAGGTGCAGCAGGGGATTCAATAGCAGCTGATGCAGCACGGCATTCAGTAAGAGATGCAGCTGCAAGCGATTCAGCAGGAGATGCAGCATCAGGAGTTGCAGGAGGAATGCAGCGGGGGATTTAGTAGCAGCAGATGCAGCAGCAGATGAAGGAGATGCAGCAGCAAACATGCAGCAGGGGATTCAGCAGGAGAAGGTGCAGAAGGAGATGAAGCAGGAGATGCAGCAGCAGGCAATGCATCATGAGAATCAAACACAGTATATACAACAAGAGATACAGTAGCAGCAAATGCAGAGAGAGATGCAGCAGCAGGAGTTATAGCAGGAGATGCAGCTTTAGATGATGCAGAAGCAGGAGATTACACGGGAGATGCAGCATTAGATGATGCAGCAGCAGGAGATGAAGCAGCAGTAGTTTAAGTAGGGTGTGCAGCAGCAGCAGATGCTGCAGTGTATCTACAAGCAGGAGATTCAGCAGCAGTATGGAGCTGGAGATGCAGCAGCAGTAGTTGCAGCAGAGGATGCAGGAGCAGGAGATGCAGGAGGAGATCCAGAAGCAGGAGACCTAGCAGGAGATGAATCAGCAGCAGATGCAGCAGTAAATGCAAGAGATGCATCAACAGGAGATGCAGCAGCAGGAGATGCAGCAGGAGATGCTGCAGCAGTAGGAGGTGTAGAAGCAGAGATGCAGCAGGAGATGCAGAGAAGAGAATGCAGTGAATTCGAAGCAGCAAAAGGAGATGCAGCAGGAGATACAGCTGCAGTAGGTGCAACAAGAGTTCCAGAATCAGGAGATGCAACAGCAGGTGGAGCCGCAGAAGATGCAGACGGAGATGCAGTAGAAGGAGGTGCATCTGCATGAGATGCAGCAGGAGATGCATCAGCAGGGGAAGAAGTGGAATGAGATTCAGAAAAGAAGATGCATTGAATGAGAAGCAGCTGAAGAACATGCAGCACGAGAAGCAGCCGCAGTAGATTCAGCAAGAGATACAGTAGAAGGTGCAGCAGCAGGAGATGCCGCAGTATGTGAATCACCAGCAGGTGAAGCAGAAAGTGCTGCAGATGCAGCAGCAGGAGATTCAGCAGGAGATGCATCAGTAGATGATGCAGCAGCAGGAGATGAAGCAGCAGGAGATGAAGCAGGAGATGCAGCAGTAGATGATGTAACAGCAGGAGATGCAGCAGCAGGAGATGAAGTAGGGTATGCAGAAGGAGTAGATGCAGCAGGGTATGCACCAGCAGGAGATGAAGCAGCAGTAGAGGCAGAAGAAGGAGATGTAGCAGAAGATGCAGCAGTAGGTGAATAATCAGCAGATGCAGCAGCAGATGCAAGATATGCAGCAGACGTTGATGCAGTCGTAGATGCAGCAGTAGGAGATGCAGCAGGAGATGCAGCGGCACGAGATGCTTCAGAATATGCAGCAGGAGATACAACAGCACAGGATGAAGTTGCAAGAGGGGATGCAGTAGCAGGAGATGCAGAGCAGAAGATGTAGAGAATGATGAGCAGCAGGAGAGATGTAGCAGGAAATTCAGAAGATGCAGCAACAAGTGATTCATCCTCTGCGGCATCTCCTTCTGATGCATCTCCTGCTGCTGCATCTCCTGCTGAATCTGCTGCTAAACCTGCTTCTGCATCTCCTGCGTCTGCATCTCACAGAATCACAGAATCACAGAATAACCAGGTTGGAAGAGACCCACTGGATCGTCGAGTCCAACCACTCCCACCATCTCCTTCTGCTGCATCTTCTCCTCTTTCATTTCTGCCTTCTCCATGCCCTGCTGCTGCATCTTCTGCTGATGCCTCTACTCCTCAATTTACTGCAGAATCTCCTGCTCCTGCATCTCCTTCGGCATCTTCTTCTGATGCATCTCCTACTGCTGCATTTCTTGCTGCATCTCCTTCTTCTGCATAACTTGTTATTGCATTTCCTGCTGAATCATCTCCTGCTGCACCATCTCTTTCTACTGCATCTCCTTCTGATGCATCTCCTGCTGCTGCATCTCCCGCTGAATTTGCTGATACATCTGTTGCTGCATCTGCTGCGTTTCACCTCCTTCGGCTGCATCCTTGCTGCTGCATCTCCTGCTATTGCATCTCCTGCTGAATATCCTGATGATGCAGATGCAGGAGATCGAGGAGCAAGAGATGCAGAAGCTGGTGCTACAAAAAATTCCGCAGCAAAAGATGCAGCAGGAGAGGCAGCCACAAGAGATGCCGCAGAAAATGCAGTAGCAGGTGATGTAGCAGCAGGAGATGCAGCAGGATATTAAAGAAGAGGAGATGCACCATGAGGTGCAGCATCAGGAGTTGGAGTAGGAGATGCAGCAGCAGACGAAGCAGCAGTAGATGCAGCAGCAATATATATTCAGCAGCAGGAGATGAAGCAGGATATGCAGCATCAGGAGATTAAGCAGCAGGAAATGCATTAGCAGATGCAGCAGCAGGAGATGCAGCAGGTGATGCAAGAGCAGATGCAGCAGCAGGAGATGCAGTAGCAGTAGGTGCAGCAGTGTGTGCAGCAGCAGGAGATTCAGCAGGAAATGCATCAGGAGATTAAGCAGGAGATGCTGCAGCAAGAGATGCAGTAGGAGGTGCTGCAGAAGATTTATCTGCAAGAGCTGAAGGATCAAAAGATTTAGCAGGAGATGTAGCAGTAGGAGTTTACACAGAACATGCAGCAGCAGGAGATGAAGCAGCAGGTGATGTAGCAGCCAGACTTGCAGCAGCCGAATATTCAGAAGTAGCACATGCAGCAGGATATGCAGAAGCAAAGCAGGCAGCAGAAGAGTCAGCAGGAGATTCAGAAAGATATGCAGCAGCAGGAACTGCAGCAGGAGATGCAGCAGCAGGAACTGCACCAGCAGAGGCAGCAGCAGTAGATGCAGAAGGAGATATAGAAAAATATGCTTCAGCAGGAAGTGCGGCTCGAGATGAAGCAGGAGATGAAGTGGGAGATGCTGCAGCAGGTGATTCCGCAGGAGATGCAACAGGAGATGCAATAGCGGTAGATGCAGCACCAAGAGATGCAGCAGCAGATGCAGCAGCAGGTGCATCATCCAGAGATGCAGCATCCACAGATGCTGCAGAAGGTAATGCATCAGCAGGAGTTGAAGCAGAATATGCATCAGCAGGAGATGCAGCACCAAGAGACACAGACGGAGATGCAGCAGGGTATGCAGCAGCAGGAGTTCACGCAGGAGATGCAGCAGCAGGAGTCTGAGCCACAGGACATGAAGCAGGAAATTCAGCATCTGGAAATGCAGAAAGAGATGCAGCAGCAGGTGCAGCACCAGCAGGTGATGAAGCAGGAGATGCAGCATCAGGTGATGAAGCAGGAGAGGCAGCAGCAGGAGCTGCAGCAGCAGGAGCTGCAGCAGGAGGAGATGTAGCAGGTAATGTAGAAGCAGGAGATACAGCAGGAGATTCTGCATCAGGAGAGAAAGCAGGAGATACAGCAGCAGGTGTTGTAGCAGAAGATGCACTAAGATATGCAGGAGCAGGAGATGCAGCGGCAGGCTTAGCAGCAGATGCAGAACCAGCAGAAGCAGCAGCAGGAGATGAAGTAGCAGATGCAGCACAGGAAATTATGCAGGAGATGAAGCAGCAGGAGATGCAGCAGCGGGAGATTACGGAGGAGATGAAGCAGCAGACGTAGCAGCAAGAGATGCAGCAGCACACACAGAATGATATGCAGCAGCAGTAGATGAAGCAGTGGAGGCAGCAGCAGGAGAATCAACAGCAGGAGATCCTGTAAGAGAATAGCATCACGAGATGAATAAGCAGATGCATCAGAAGGTTATGAAGCAGCAGATGCAGAAGCCAGAGATGCAGGAGGAGATCCAGCAGCAGTAGATGCAGAAGAAGGAGATGTAGTAGGAGATGCAGCAGCAGATGCAGCAACAGATGCCAGAGATACAACAGCAGGAGATGTATCAGGAAATGCAGCAGCAGGAGATGCAGCAGCAGGATATGTAGCAGGATATGCAGCATTATGTGAAGCATCAGCAGATGCAGCAGCAAATGCTGCAGATGCTACAGCAGGAGATACAGTAGGAGATGCAGCAGGAAGAGATGCAGCAGGAAATGCAGGAGATGCAGTAGAAAGAGATGCAGCAGGGAGAGATACATCAGCTGGAGATGGAGCAGGAGATGCAGATGGAAGATATGCAGCAGGAGATGCAGCAGGAGATTCAGAAGGAGATGCAGCAGCGGTAGATGAGGAAGGGTGTGAGGCAGCACCATGAGATGAATCTGCTGATGCATCTGCAGAGGTAGTTGCAGATGGAGATGTAGCAGCAGGAGCATCAAGATATGCAGAAGCAGGAGATGCATCAACAGGACTTGTGGCATGAGATGCAGAAGCAAACATGCAGCAGCAGTTGCAGCAGTAGATGCAGCACCAGCAGATTCAGCAAGAGGAGATGAAGCAGCAGATGGAGGAGCACGAGATGCAGCAGCAGGAAATGCAGCAAGATAAGATGCAGCAGGTGATAAGATGCAGGAGGAGATGCATCAGCAGGAGATGCAGATACAGCATATACAGCACCAGGAGATGAAGAATCATATTCAGCACCAATATATGCAGCTGAAAGAGATTACGCAGGAGATGCAGCAGTAGAAGATGCATCAAGAAATGCAGCCACAGATGCAACAGCAGGAGATGCAGCAGCAGAAATTGCAGCTTGAAATGCAGCAGACGTAGATGCAGCAGGGTTTGCAGCAGCAGCAGATTCAGCAGCGGGAGGTCCAGCAAGAAAGCACCATCAAGAGATGAATCCGCTGAAGCATCAGAAGGATATGGAGCAGGAGATGCAGCAGCAAGTTTTGTAGCAGCAGATGCAGCAGCAAGAGATGCAGGAGGAGATCCAGCAGTAGGAGACGTAGAAGCAAGGTATGTAGCAGGAGATGCAGGAGATGCAACAGCAAGGAATGCAGCAGGAGATTAAACAAGAGATGCAGCAACAGGAGATGCAGCAGCAGAAATGCAGCAGCAGGTGAAGCAGTAGCAGGAGATGCAGCAGGAGGAGATGCAGAAGGAGATGTAGCAGCAAAAGATGTAGAAGGAGATGCAGCAGTATATGAAGCAGCAGCAGAGGCAGCAGAATATGGTGCAGATGCAGCAGTAGGAGATTAATCACTAGATGCAGCAATAGCTGATGCAGAAGCAGATGATGCAGCAGCAGATTATGCAGAAGATGCAGCAGTAGATGATGCAGCAAGAGGAGATGCAGCAGCAGTAGATGCAGCAGGGTATGCAGCAGCAGGATATTGAGCAGCAGGAGAACCTGCAAGATAGCAGTATCATAAGATGAATCAGATGGATATAGAGCTGGAGATGCAGCAGCAGGAGTTGCAGCAGAGGATGCAGGAGCAGGAGATGCAGGAGGAGATCCAGAAGCAGGAGATGTAGCAGGAGATGAAGCGGTAGATGGATCAGCAGTAGATGCAACAGTAAATGCAGGAGATGCAGCAGGAGATGTTGCAGCTGGTGGTGCAACAGCAGGAGGTGCAGCAGCAGAGATGCAGAAGCAGAAGATGTGGCCGCAGGGGAATCAATAGCAGGAGATGCAGAGAAGAAGAGGCAGAGAATGAGAAGCAGCAAAAAAAAGATACAGCAGGAGATGCAGCTGCAGTAGATGCAAAAAAAGATACAGAATCAGCTGATGCAACAGCAGGTGCAGCAGCAGAAGATGCAACCACAGATGCATCAGCAGTAGATGCAACAGCAGGAGATGTAGCTGGAGATGCAGAGGTATATGAAGCAGCAGCAGAGGCAGCAGAAAATGCTGCCGATGCAGCAGTAGGAGTTGCAGCAGGAGATGCAGCAGGAAGAGATGCAGAAGGAAACGAAGAAGATGCACCAGCAAGTGATACATAAATAGATGCTTCTGGAGAAGATTCATCAGCTGGAGATGTAGCAGGAGATGCAGCCACAAGAGATGCAGTAGTAGGTGCAGAAGGAGATTCAGTAGCAGGGGATGTACCAGCAGGATATGCAGCAGGAGATTGGGCAAGAAGTGATACACCACGAGGTACTGCAGCTGGAGATGCAGCAGTAGATGCAGCAGCATGATATGCATCAGAAGGAGATGAAGGAGGAGATGAGGCAGCAGGAGATGAGGCAGCAGGAGATCCATCAGAAAAATGCACCAGCCGGATATACATCAGCAGGAGATGCAGCAGGAGATGCAGAAGCATATGCAGCAAGAGGAGATGCAGCAGGAGATGAAGCAGCAGATGAAGCAGTAGTAAATGCAAAAGCAGGACATGCAGCAGCAGGAGATGAATCGGGAGATTCAGCAGTAGATGAAGCGGCAGCAGATGGAATAGAATTTGCAGCAGGAAAATCAGCAGGATGTGCAGCAGGAGATACCACAGCAGGTAATGAAGTAGGAGGTGCAGCAGCTTGAGATGCAGTAATAATGTATGCAGCAGCAGGAGATGCAGGAGGAGAGGCAGAAGAAGGAGATGCAGCAGTGGATGCTGCAGCAGATGCAGCATCAGCAGATGCAAGAGCAGGAAATGCAGAAGCAGATTAAAGCAGAGATGCAGATTCAACAGGAGATGCAGTAGCTGGAGATGCTGCAGCAGATGCAGCAGCAGGAGATGCAGCAGCAGGAGATGCAGCAGGAGATTCAGCAGCAGCAGATGAAGCAGGATCTGCAGCAGTAGAAAATGCAGCAGCAGGATATGTAGGAGATGCAGTAGCAGGATATGCAGAAGTAGTAGATGCAGCAGCAGGGTATGCAGCAGCAAGAGATGCAATTGCATGAGATGCAGCAGAAGCATGTTTAGCGGGAGATGCAGCAGGAGGTGCATCAGCATATTCAGCCTCACATTCAGCAGGAGATGCAGAAGCAGGACATTCAGCAGGAGATGCAGCAGAAGGAGATGCAGACTCAGCAGATGCCACAGCATATTCAGAAGCACATTGAGCAGGAGATGCAGTAGCAGGAGATGCAGCAGCAGGAGATGTAGCAGAAATTGCAGAAACCGGAGGTACAGAAGCAGGAAATGCAGTAGCAGATGCAGCAGCAGGATACGCAGCAGCAGGAGGTGCAGGAGGATATGCATGAACAGGAGAATCAGTATGAGGTACAGCAGGAGATGTGGCAGCAATATATGTAGCAGGAGATTCAGCAGTAGATGAAGCAGCAGCAGAGCAGCAGCAGATGCAGCATCTCCTTATAGATGAAATATAAGGAGATGAAGCTACGGATGCATCAGCTGAAGGTGAAGCAGGAGATGCAGCAGAAGGAGATGTATCAGCAGATGCAGCATGAGATGCAGGAGGAGATGAGGCAGCAGATGTAGACAGATATACCGGAGGAGATGCATCAGTAAATGTATCAGGATGTGCAGGAGAATTAGATGAAGCAGGGGATGAAGCAGAAGGAGATGCAGCAGTAGGAGATGCATCAGGAGATGCAGAAGCAGATGCAGCAGGAGATGCAGATTTAGCAGCAGATGCAGCAGGAGGAGATGCAGCAGCAGGAGGTGCTGCAGCAGGCAATACAGCAGCAGGAGATGCAGCAAAAGATGCAGCAAGAGATTCAGCAGCAGCAGATGCAGCAGCAGGAAATGGAGGAGTATATAAAGAAGCAGGGGATGCAGTAGCAGAAGATGCAGCAGGAGATGTAGCAGCAAGAGATGCTGCAGCAAATGTAGCAGAAGGAGATGCAGCAGTAGATGAACCAGTAGAAGTTGTAGCAGCAGATGCAAGAGATGCAGCAGAAGGAGATGCAGAAAGAGATGAATCATGAGGAGATGCAGAAGCAGGAGATGCCGCATGAAATATGGCAGCAGTTGATGCAGCAGCAGGAGATGCAGCAGTTGATGCAGCAGCAGGAGTTGAAGCAGCAGGAGATGCAGCAGGGAATGCAGCGGGAAGAGATGAAGCATCAGGCGAGTCATAGTAGTAGATTCAGAGAAGATGCAGCAGAAGGAGATATAGGAGATTCAGCCACAGTAAATGAAGCAAGAGTTACAGCAGCATCAGATGCAGCATCAGTTGCAGCCGCAGAGGATGCAGCAGCAGATGCAGGAGCAGGAGATGCAGCAGCAGAAGATGTAGCAGATGCAGCAGTAGATTTAGCAGCAGCAGATGTAGCAGCAGATTGAGCAGATGCAGCAGTAGTAGATTCAGAAGGAGATGCATCAGCAGGAGATGCAGTAGGAGATGCAGAAGCAGATGCAGCTAGAGATGCAGAAGCAGAAGACGCAGCAGGAGATGCAGAAGGAGATGATGAAACAGCAGATGCATCAGTAGTAGATACAGCAGCGGATGCAGCAGCAGCAGATTCCGCAGCAAGAGATGCAGCAGTAGATGCAGCAGGAGATGCAGAGAAAGGAGATGAAGCAGGGGAGATGCAGCTGCAAGAGATGAAGCAGCAGGAGATGCTGTAAGAGATGCAGCAGCAGGGGATGGAGCAGCACGAGATTCAGCAGGTTATGCAGCAACAGACGCAGAAGCAGGAGATGCAGAAGGAGGAGATGCAACAGCAGGAAATGCATCAGCAGGAGATGCAGCAGAAGGAGACGCAGCAACAGGAAATGCAGCAGGAGATTAGGCAGCAAATGCAGAAGCAGCCGATACAGCAGGTGGAGATGCTGCGGCAGATGCAGCAGTAGATGCAGATTCAGCAGGAGATTCAGAAGCAGGAGATGCTGCAGCAGATTTACAATAGGAGATGCAGCAGCAGGAGATTCAGCAGCAGGAGATGTAGCAGGAGATGCAGCATCAGGAGATGGAGAAGCAGAAGATGCAGCAGCAAGATCTGAAGCAGGAGACTGAGGAGCAGAAAATGCAGCAGCAGGAGATTCCGCAGCAGGAGATGCAGGCAGAGGAGACGCACTGGAGACAGAGCAGCAGGAGATGTAGCAGCACATGCAGCCGCAGGAGAGAAAGCAGGAGAGAAAGAAGCAGAAGATGCTGCAGCAGACTTAGCAGCAGATTCAGCAGGAGATGCATCATCAAGAGATACAGCAGGAGGAGATGCATCATGTGATACAGAAGCAGATGCAGCAGGAATGCAGCAGGAGATGCAGCAAGAGATTCAGCAGCAGGAGATGGAGCAGAAGGAAATGCAGAATAATATACTGAAGCAGGAGATGCAGCGGGAGGAGATGCAGATAGGGAGAAGGCATCAGGAGACGCAGCAGCAGGAGATGCAGCAGGAAATGCATCAGTAGGGGATGTAGTAGCAGGAGATGCAGGAACAGATGCAGCCGCATGAAATTCATCAGCAGGAGATGCAGCATGAGATTCAGCAGCATGATATGCAACAGCAGATGCAGCAGGAGATGCATCAGCAGTAGATGCCGCAGTGTACGCAGCAGCAGGATTTTCATCAGCAGGAGGTGCATCAGGAGATGATGCAGAAAGAAATGCAGCATCACATTCCTCAGCAGGAGATGCAGCAGGAGAGGCGTCAGCAGTTGCAGGAGGAAATTTAGCAGGAGGAGATGCAGCTGCAGGATATGCAGAAAAATGGGATTCAGCATCAGGAGATACTGCAGCAGCAGATGCAGAAGGAGGTGCTGCTGCAGATGCAACAGGAGATGCAGCAGCAGCAGTAGGTGCAGCTGCAAATGCAGCAGCAGATGTAGCAGGAATTGCAGCAGCAGCAGAAGCAGCAGCAGGACGTGCAGCATCATGACACCCAGCAGGAGATACAGCAGCAGGATGTATAACAGGAGATGCATATTCAGCAGGAGATGCAGTAGGAGATACGGAATGGTATGAAGAAGCAGCAGATTCAGCAGCGTGAATTAAGAAGCAGGAGATGCATCCAAAGCAGATACAGCATCGGGAGATGCAGCAGGAGATGCAGCAGCAAGAATTGCAGCGGGAGATGCATATTCAGGAGAAGATTCAGCAGCATAGTCAACAAGAGATCCAGCAGGAGGTTCAGAAGAAGGTGATGCAGTAGGAGATACAGAATGATATGAAGAAGCAGTAGATTCAGCAGCGTGAATTAAGAAGCAGGAGATGCATCAGAAGAAGTTACTGAATTGTGACTTAACTGCGCCTATTAATGGAATGCAACAGCAGGAGATGCAGCAGGAGATGCAGCAGCAGGTGCAGCAGCAGGAGATGAAGCAGCAAGAGATTCAGCAAGAGATGTAGCAGTAGGAGGTTACACAGGACATGCAGCAGCAGGACGTGCAGCAGCAGGAGATGCAGCATGAGATGCAGCAGCAGGAGTTGCAGCAGCAGATGAAGCAGCAGGAGATGCTGCAGCATGAGATGAAGTAGGAGATAGAGAAGCAGGAGATGCACAAGCAGGAGATGCAACAGGAGGAGATGCAGCAGGTAATGCAGCAGCAGTAGATCCAGCAGGGGATTCAGCAGCAGGAGATGCAGCAGGATAGCAGCATCATAAGATGAATTCGCCGATGCATCGGAAGGAGCTGCAGCAGGAGATGCAGAAGTGTGAGATGAAGCAGGAGATGCTGCAGTAGGTGATGCCGCAGGAGATGCATCAGCAGGAGAAGCAGGACCAAGAGATGCCACAGGAGATGAAGCAGCACATGCAGCAGCACATGCAGCATCAGGAGATGAATCAGCAGATGCAGCAGAAGAAGATGCCACAGCAGGAAATACAGCAGGAAGAGATGCAGAAAGTAATGCAGCAGCAGGAGTTGAAGCAGGATATGCAGCAGAAGAAGATGCCAGAGGATATGCAGCTGCAGGAGAGCACGCAGGAGATGCAGCTGCAGGAGATTGAGCAGCAGGACATACAGTAGATGAAGCCGCACCAGCAGATGCAGAAGCAGGAGATGAAGCAGCAGATACAGCAGAAGGAGGTGTAGCTGCAGGAATTGCAGCAGGAGGAGATTCAGCAGGTGATACTGCAACAGGAGAGGACGCGGGAGATACAGTAGCAGGTGTTGTATCAGAAGAAGATGCACTATGATATGCAGCAGCAGGAGATGCAGCAGCAGGTTCAGCAGCAGATGCAGAACCAGCAGATGCAGCAGCAGCAGATGAAGCAGCAGGTGCAGCACCAGGAGATGCAGCAGCAGGAGATGTAGCGGGAGATGCAGCAGTAGATGAGGCAGCAGGAGGTGTAGCAGAAAATGTTGCAGATGCATCAGTAGGAGTTCCAGCAGCAGATGCAGCAGGAAGAGATGCAGCAGGAAATGCAGAATATGCAGCAGCAAATTATGTGTAAATAGATGCATCAGGAGAAGATTCATCAGCAGGAGATGCAAAAGGAGATACAGGTGCAAGAGATGCAGCAGGAGATGGAGAAGGAGATGCAGTAGCAGGAGATGTATCAGCAGGATATGCAGCAGGAGATTGAGCAAGACGTGATGCATCATGTGGTGCTGCAGCTAGAGATGCATCAGCAGACGAAGCAGCAGTAGATGCAGCAGCAAGCTATGCAGCAGAAGTAGATACAGCAGCAAGCTATGCAGCAGAAGAAGATGCAGCAGGAGATTCAGCACCAGAAGATACAGTAGTGTATGTAGGAGCAGCAGATTCAGCAGTAGGAGATGCAGCACCAGCACAGGCAGCAAGAGGAGACGCAGCAGGTTATGCAGCAGCAGGAGATGCAGCAGGAGATGCATCAGCAGGAGATAGAGCTGAAGATGTGGTATGTTTAGACTCAGCAGGATATGCAGCAGCAGGAGATGAAGCAGGAGATGCAGCAGCCAGAGGATCTGGAGCAGAAGAAGCATCTGGAACACAGCAGGGATTCAGTAGCAGCTGACGCAGCACGAGATGCAGTAGGAGATTCAGCAGCAGGATATGAAGCAGGAGATGCAGCAGATGGAGCTGCAGCATCAGGAGAAGTAGCAGGAATGCAGCAGGGGATTCAGTTGCAGGTGATGAAGCAGCAGATGCAGCAGCAGATGGAGGAGATGCAGCAGCAGGAGGTGCAGCAGGAGGAGATGCAGAAGGAGATGCAGCAGTATATGAAGCAGTAGCAGATGCAGCAGAAAATGCTGCAGATGCAGCAGTAGGAGGTTAATCAATCGATGCAGCAATAGATGATGCAGAAGCAAGAGAATCAGTAGCAGATTACGCAGAAGATGCAGCAGTAGGTGATGCAGCAACAGGAGGTGCAGCAGAAGTAGATGAAGTTGGGTATGCAGCAGCAGTAGGTGCAGCAGCAGTAGGTGCAGCAGCAGGATATTGAGCAGCAGGAGAACCAGCAAGATAGCAGGATCATGAGTTGAATCCGCAGATGCATCAGAAGGATATGGAGCTGGAGATGGAGCAGCAGGATCTGAAGCAGAAGATGCAGGAGCAGGAGATGCAGGAGGAGATCCAGAAGAAGGAGATGTAGCAGGAGATGAATCAGCAGAAGATGCAGCAATAAATGCAAAAGATGCATCAACAGGTGATGTAGCAGCAGGATATGTAGCAAGAGATTAAGAGGAGGTGCACCATGAGATGCAGCATCAGGTGATGTAGCAGGAGACGACACAGCAGGAGACAAAACAGCAGTGGATGCAGGAGCAATATATGTAGCAGAAGGAGATGAAGCAAGAGATGCAGCATTAGGAGATTAAATAGAAGGAAATGCATTAGGAGATTTCGTAGTAGGAGATGCAGCAGGAGATGCAAAAGCAGGCGATGCAGCAGCAGTAGATGCAGCAGTACATGAAGCAAGATGAGATTCAGCAGTAGGAGATGCAGCAGGAGATGCAGCAGCAGGAGATGCAGCAGTAGATGAATCTACAGCAGATTCAGCAAAAGATGCAGGACATTCAGCAGCACACGCAGCAGCAGGAGATGCAGCAGTTGGAGGTGCCGCAGCATGAGATGCAGCAGCATGTGAAGCAGAAGCAAGAGATGCAGAGACGATGCATAGAATGAGAAGCAGTAGCAGCAGGAGATGCAGCAGCAGACGAAGCAGCAGTAGATGCAGCAGCAAGAGATGCAGCAGTAGATGCAGGAGAAATATATGCATAAGAAGGAGCTGAAGCAGGAGATGCAGCATCAGGAGATGAAGCAGGCAGAAATGCCTTAGGAGATGCAGAAGCAGGAGATGCATCTGGGGATGCAGCAGCACTAGATGCATTTGGGGATGCAGCAGCAGGAGGTGCAGCAGCAGGAGATGCGGGATGAATGCAGCAGGGGATTCAGTAGCAGGTCATGCAGCAGCAGGAGATGCAGCCAGAAGAGATGCAGCCAGAAGAGATGCAGCAGGAGATGGAGCAGGATATCCAGAAGCAGGTGCATTAGCAGGTGATGTAGCAGCAGGTGTATAAGCTGCAGGATATTGAGAGGAGATGCACCATGAGATTCAGCATCAGGGGATGCAGCAGCAAGATATGCAGCAGTAGATGCAGGAGAAATATATCCACCAGAAGGAGCTGAAGCAGGAGATGCAGCATCAGGAGATGAAGCAGGCGGAAATGCCATAGGAGATGCAGCAGCAGGAGATGCATTACGTGATGTAACAGCAGATGCAGCAGCAAGAGATGCAGCAGCAGAAGATGCAGCAGGAGATGCAGCAGCAGGAGATGCAGCAGCAATAGATTCAGCAGCCGATGAATCTATAGCTAATGCAAGAAAAGATGCCAAAGACGCAGCAGCAGGAGATGAAGCAGGACATGCAGCAGCAGGAGATGCAGCAAGATATGCAGAAGCAAGAGATGAATCAACGGGAGATGTGGCATGAGATGCAAAAGCAGGAAATCCTGCAGCAGATGCAGCAGGAGGTGTATCAGTAGGAGATGACGCAGGAGATGTGGTAGGATTAGATACAGCAAGAGATGCCAAAGGAGATGCAGCAGCAGGAGATTCAGGAGCAGGAGATGCAGCAGGAATGCAGCAGGGGATTCAGTAGCAGCAGATGCAGCAGAAGATGCAAGAGATGCAGCAGCAGAAGAGGCAGTAGGAAAAGATGCAGAAGGAGACGCAGCAGCAAGAGATACAGAATGAGATGCAGCTGCAGATGTAGCAGAAAAATCTGCAGATGAAGCAGAAGGAGATGCAGCAGCACGAGATGTAAAAGGAGATGCAGCAGTAAATGATGCAGAAGCAGGAGATGCACCAGCAGGAGATTACGCAGGAGATGAAACAGGTAGATGATGCAGTAGCAGGAGATGCAGCAGGAGAGGCAGAATCAGTAGATTAATTACGGTATGCAGCAGCAGTAGATGCAGCAGGATATGCAGCAGGAGGAGTTTCAGAAGCAGGGGAACCAACGAGAGAGCAGCATCATATGATGAATCCGCAGATGCATCAGAAGGATATAGAGCATGAGATGCAGCAGCAGGAGTTGATGCAGAGGATGCCACAGCAGGAGATGCAGGAGGAGATCCAGAAGTCAGAGATGCAGAAGCAGGTGATGGAGCAAAAGATGCAGAGTTAGAGGAAACAGCCACAGATGCAGCAATAGATGCAAGAGATGCAGCAGTAGGAAATGCAGCAGGAGATGCAGCTGCAGGAGATGCAGCTGGAGATTCGTCATAACATGCAGCAGCAAGAGAGGCAGCAGGAGATGCAGCAGTAGGTGGTGCAGCAGTATGAAATGCAGCAGGAGATGCAACAGCAGGGGAAGAAATAGCTGGAGATGCTGAGAAGAAGATGCAGAAAATTAGAAGCAGCATAAGGAGATGCAGCAGGAGATGCAGCCGCAGCAGATGCAGCAAGAAATACTGCAGCAGCAGCAGCAAGTGCAGCAGCAGGAGATGCAACTGCAGAAAATGCTGCAGATGCAGCAGTAGGAATTTCAGCTGGAGGTGCAGCAGGAAGAGGTGCAGCAGGAAATACAGAACAAGCAACAGCAAGTGTTTCATAAATAGAATAATCAGGAGATAGATCAACATAAGATGGACCAAGAGATGCAGCCGCAAGAGATGCAAGAGGAGATGCAGCAGGAAATGCAGAAGGATATGCAGCAGAAGGAGATGAAGCAGGAGATGCAGCAGAAGGAGATGCAGCAGGAACGCAGGCGGGAATGCAGAAGCAGGTGATGCAGTAGGAGATGCTACAGGACACCCTGCCACGGGAGATTCACCAAGAGATGCAGCAGCAGGGTTTGCAGCATAAGGAGATGCAGTAGTAGGATATGCAGCAGGAGATGCAGCAGCAGGGGAAGCAACCGCAGGAAAGGCAAAGCAGGAGATGCAGAGAATGATAAGCAGCAGAAGGAGATGCAGCAGAAGATGCAGCCGCAATAGATGCAGCAGGAGAGGCAGCTGCAGGAGATTAAGCAGGAGAGGAGCATCATGAGATGAATCCACTGATGCATCAGAAGAAGTTGCAGCAGGAGATGCAGCAGCAGGAGGTTCAGCAGAAGATGCAGCAGCAAGAGATGCAGGAGGAGAACCAGCAGGATGAGAAAAAGCAGCAGGAGATGCAGCAGGAAGAGATGCAGCAGGAGATGCAGCGTCAGGAGATGCAGCATTAAGACATGAAATGGGAATGTAGCAGAAGATTCAGTAGCAGGTGATGCAGCAGCAGATGCAGCAGCAGATACAGCAGGAGATGCAGCAGCAGAAGATGTAGCAGGACATGCAACAGCAGTAGATGAAACAGAGGATGCAGCAGCAGGAGATGTAGCAGCAGGAGATGCAGCAGCAGGAGATGCAGCAGGATACGCATCAGCAGAAGATGCAGCTGCAGGAAATGCAGCAGGATGTGAAGCAGCAGATGCCGCAGTAGATGCAGTAGCAGGAGCTATAACAGGAGTTTCATCAGGGAATGCTACCGTAGAAAATGCAGCAGGAGATGCAGCAAGAGATGCATGATCAGCATATGCAGCATTAAGAGATGCTGCAGGAGATGCAGCAGCAGGAGATGCCAGAAGGAGCTGAAGCAGCAGATGCAGCACGAGATGCAGCAGAAGATGCAGCAGGAGGAGATGCAGCAGGAGGAGATGTAGCAACAGGTGATGCAGCAGAATGCAGATGCAGCAGCAACAGATTCTGCAGGAGATGCAGCAGCAGCAGATTAAGCAGCAGGAGATGCTGCAGCAGACACAGCAGGATATTCAGCAGCAGACACAGCAGCAGGAGATGAAGCAAGAGCTTTAGCAGGAGATGCAGCAGGAGATACAGCAGCAGATGCAGTACCAGGAGATATAGAAGGAGATGAGTTGCAGGGGATGAAACAGCAGCAGGAGATTCAGAAGCAGAGGCAGCAGGAAATGAAGATTCAGCAGGAGATGCAGTAGGATAAGAATCTTCACCATATGCACCAGCATGAGATGATGCAGCAGCAGGAGATACAGCAGGATATGCAGAAAGAGGAGATGATGCATCAGACGCTAAGCAGGAGGTGAAGCATCAGCAGATGCAGCAGTAGGAGATGCAGGAGGAGAAGATGCATCAAGAGGTGCGTATTCAGGAGGAGATGCATCGGGAGATGTAGCAGGTTATGGAGCAGCATGAGATGTCACAGGAGGTTCAGGAGGAGATTCAGCAGCAGGAGATGCAAGAGCAGGAGATGCCGCCGCAAAAGATGCCGCAGCAGATTAAGCAGCAGATTCATCAGGAAATGCAGTAGCAGGGTATGTAGCAGTAGATGCAGCAGGAGATGGAGCAGCAGGGTATGTAGCAGTAGATGCAGCAGGAGATGGAGCAGCAGGGGATGCAGCAGCAGATTCAGCAGCAAATGCCACAGGAGACGCAGCAAAATGAGATGCAGATGCAGTAAGAGATGCAGATTAAGCAGGAGATGCAGCATGAAGCGATGCTTCAGATGATACAGCATCAGAAGATGAGCAGGAGATTGCGCAGGAGATGCAGTAGGAGGAGAGGCAGGAGGAGATGATGCCGCAGAGGCAGCAGCAGGAGATGCAGAAGCAGAAGATGAAGCAGGAGATGCATCAGTAGAAGATACTGCAGCGGATGCAGCAGCAGGAGATTGCACAGCAGAAGATGCAACAGGAGATGCAGCAGGAGATGCAGAGAATGGGGATGAAGCAGCAGGAGACGCAGCTGCAGGAGATTCAGAAGGAGATGCAGATTCAGCAGGAGATTCATCAACAGCAAATTCACAGTAGGACATACAGGAGCAGGAGATATAGAAGGAGATATAGAAGGACATTCAGCAGCAGGAGATGTAGTAGGAGAATCAGCAGGAGATACATCAGCAGGAATTGTAGCAGGAGATTCTACCGCAGGAGATGCAGGAGGAGATTCTGCAGAAGAAGATTCAGCAGGAGATAGAGCAGGAGATGCATCAGGAGATGAAGTAGCAACATACGCATCAGCAGTTACAGCAGGAAGTGCAGCAGGAGATTCAACAGGAGATGAAGCCACAGGAGGTGCAGCCGCAGATGCATTCAGCAGGATATGCATCTGAAATGCAGAAGCATTAGATGCATCCGTAGAAGATTGAGCAGCAGATGCAGCAGGAAATGGAGAATCAGGAGATGCATCCGCAGATGCATGAGCAGAGGATGCACCAGGAGATGCAGGAGGACATCAAGTAGCAGAAGATGCAGCAGAAAGAAATGCAGCAGATGATGCAGCAGGAGGAGATGCAGCAGCAGAAGATGCTGTTGCAGATGACGCAGCAGGAGATGCCGGAGATGGAGATGCAGCAGCAGGAGATGCAGCAGCAGGAGATGCAGCAGGGGATGCATATTCAGCAGGAGATTCAGCATGAAATTCAGAAGGAGATGCAGCAGCAGGAGATGTAGCAGGAGATGCAGCAGTAGATGAAGCAGCAGCATATGCAGCAGCAGATGCTCCAGATGGAGCAGAAAGAGATGCAGCAGGGGATGAAGCACCAGATGCAAGAGGACATGGAGCAGCAGGAGATACGGAAGCAGGAGATGAAGCAGCAGATTCAGCAGCAGGAGATGCAGGAGGACATCAAGTAACAAGGGATGCTCCTGCTGCCTCATATTTTTCTTCATGTCCTGCTGCATCTACTGCTGCTGCCTCTGCTGGTGCAGTTCCAGCTGATGCACCTCCTGCTGCATCTCCTGCTGCTGTATCTCCTGCTGATTCATTCTTGCAGATGCATCTTTTGCTGCATCTCCTGCTTCTGCATCTATTGTTGCTACATTTCCTGCTGTATCTGCTGCTGAATCTGCTGCAACATCTCTGGCTGCATATCTTTCGGCTGCATCTCTTGATGAATATGCATCTCCTGGTGCATCTCCAGGCGCTTCATCTCGTGCTGCTGCATCTCCTGGTTCTGCATGCAGCAGCAGGAGATGCAGGAGGACATCAATTAACAGGGGATGCTCCTGCTGCCTCATATTTTTTTATCTCCTGCTGCATCTGCTGCTGCTGCTTCTCCTGCTGCTGCATCTCTTGCTGCTCAATATCCTGCTTCGTCTTGGCCTGCTGCATATACTGCTGCTGCATCTCCTGCTGCTGCATCTCCTGTTACTAAATCTGCTGCTGCATCTCTTGCTGATGCATCCTCTTCTGGTACATATCCTGCTGCATCTCTTGCTGCTGAAGCTTATGATCCTGCATCTTCTGCTGTGGCAATTCCTGGTGCTTCATTTCCTACTGCGTTTCTTCCTTTTACATCTCCTGCTGCTGCATCTCCTTGTGCTGCATCTGCTGCAGCATCTCCTGTTGCCGCATCTCCTGTTGCTACATCTCCTGCTGAATCTACAGCTCCTGCTGTATCTGCTGTGGCATCTCTTTCTGATGAATCTCCGATTCATCTCGTGCTGCATTGCTGATGCATCTGCTGCTGCTGCATCTCCTGCTGCTTTATAAATTACTGCTGCATATCCTGCTGCTGCATATCCGGATTCAGCATATCCCAGTGCATCTCTTGCTGTTGCTTCTCCTGCTCTATCTCCTGCTGCTGTGTTTCGTACTGCATCTCCTGGTGCTGCATCTCTTGATGCTGCATTCCCTGCAGCATCTCCTGCTTCTGCATCTTCTGTAGAATCTCCTGTTCCTGCTTCTCCTGATGAATCTGCATCTCCAGCTGCTGCATCTCCTGCTGCTGCATCTGCTGCTGCATCTCCTGCTGCATCTCCAGCTGCATCATCTCTTCTACATCTCCTGCTGCGGAGTCTCCTGCTGTTATATCTTCTGCTGCACCTACTGCTGAATCTCCTGCTGCATCAATTCCTAAATATCCTGCTGCTGCATCTCCTGCTGCTGCATCTCTAGCTCTTGCATCTCCTCTTGCATCTCATGCTGCTGCATCTCCTGCTACTGCATATACTGCTGCTGCATCTCCTGATAAATGTGGTGCTGCATCTAATGCTGAATCCTCTGCTTCTGTATCTTCTGCTGTTGCATCTCCTGCTGCTGCAAATGCTGCTGCATCCCTTTCTTCTGCATCATCTGCTGCATCTCCTGCTGCTGCATATCCTGCTGCTGCATCTCCTGAAGTAGCTCCTGCTGCTGTTTCTGATGCTACATCTCCTGATTTGACATCTGCTGCTGCATCTCCTCCTGCTGAATCTACTGCTTCATCAGCTGCTGCATTTCCTGCTGCATGTACTTCTGCTGCATCTCCTACTGCCTCGTGTGCTTTTGCATCTCCTCATTCATCTCCTGCTGCTAGATTACCAGCTTCATCTCCTCCTGCGTCATATCATGCTTCATCTGCTGCTGCATATCTTGCTGCTGCATCTGCTGCTGCTGAATCTCCTCCCGCATCTGCTGCTTCATCTGCTACTGCTGTATCTCCTGCTGCATCTCCTGCGTCTGCACCTACTTCTACACGTCTTCTACATTTGAACCTCCTTCTGCTTCATCTCCTGCTGCTGCATCTCCTGCTGCTGCATCTTCTGCAGCATCTCCTGCTGCTGCATGTCCTGCTGTTGCATATCCCGCTGCATCCTCTGCTGAATCTGCTGCTGCATTTGCTGCAAATGCATCTCCTACTGCTGCATCTCCTGCTGACGCATCTTCTGCCGTGTCTCCTGATAAATCTCTTGCTCCTGCATCTTTTTTTATGTTTTCTGCTTATGCATCGCCTGTTGCTGCAACTCCTGCTGCATCTCCTTCTGCATATCCTTATTCTGCATCTCCTGTTGCTGCAACTCCCTCTGTGGCATCTCCTTCTGCTGCATCTCTTCCTCTTTCATTTCTGCCTTCTCCATGCCCTGCTGCTGCATCTTCTGCTGATGCCTCTACTCCTCAATTTACTGCAGAATCTCCTGCTCCTGCATCTCCTTCGGCATCTTCTTCTGATGCATCTCCTACTGCTGCATTTCTTGCTGCATCTCCTTCTTCTGCATCTCCTGCTATTGTATTTCCTGCTGAATCATCTCCTGCTGCACCATCTCTTTCTACTGCATCTCCTTCTTCTGCATCTCCTGCTGCTGCATCTCCCGCTGAATTTGCTGATACATCTGTTGCTGCATCTGCTGCGTTTCATCTCCTTTGGCTGCATCCTTGCTGCTGCATCTCCTGCTGTTGCATCTCCTGCTGAATATCCTGCTGCTTCATTTTCTGCTGCATCTCGTCTGCTTCATCTCCTGCTGTATCTCCTCCTGCATCTTTTGCTGCTGCATTTCCTGCTGCTTCATCTCTTTCTGCATCTCATCCTGCTGCACCTCCTTCTGCTGCATCTGATGCAGAACCTCCTGCTGCTTCATTTGTTGCTGATGCCTCCTGAATTTGCTGCTGAATATCCTGCTGTTGCACCTTTTGCTATATCTTCTGCTGATGCATCTCCTTCTGCTGCAATTCCTGCTGCACCTCCTGCTGCATCTCCTGCTGCTGCATTTGCTAAAGTATCTCCTGCTACTGCATCTCCTGCTTCATCTTCTGCTGCTGAATCTCCTGCCGCTACGTCTGCTTTTGCATCTCCTTATGCATCTATTCCTGCTGCATCTCCAGCGGCATCTCCAGCTCTATATCCTGCTGCATCTCCTCCTGCTGCTTTATCTGCTGCATCTCCTTCTCTGGCATATCCTACTGTATCTCCTCTTATGGCATCTCCCGCCGCTGCATCTCCTGTTGATTCACCTGTTCCTGCATCTTCTACTACCGCATTTGCTGCAGCATCTCCCACAGAATCTGCATATTCTGCAGAATCTGCATCTCCTGCTGCATCTCCCTCTGCTGCATTTGCTGCAGCATCTCCTGCTGTATTACCTAATGCATCTCCAGCAGCACCTCCTGCTTCTGTATCTACTGCTGAATATGCATCTCCTGCTGCATCTCCTGCTGCTGCATCTCTTGATTTATTTCCTGATGCATCTCCTACTGCTGTATATCCTGATGCATCTTATCCTGCTGCATCTCCTGATGCATTTCGTGCTGACGACTCTCCTGCTTCTGCATATCCTGCTTCTGCATCTCCTATTGCATCCCCTGCTGCTGCATCCTCTCTTTCATGTACTGCTGCTGAATGTCTTTCTACACCTTCTACTCTTGCATCTTCCTCTAATGTTTCATATGATAAATCTCCTCATGCATCTCCTGCTGCTGCATCTTCTGTTTCTGCATCCCCGGCTACATCTCCTGCTTCTTCATCTCCTGCAGCTGCATCTCCTGCTGCTGCATCTGCTGCTGCATCTCCTGCTGCTGCATCTCCTCCTGCTTAATCTTTTGATGCATCTCTGGCTGCTTCTCTTGCTGCTGAATCTTCCGCAGCTGAATCTCCTGCAGTATCTGCCTCTCCTCTTTCATCTGCTGCTGCATCTCCTGCAATTGCATTTGCTGCTGTATCCACTGCTGCATCTCCTTCTCTTGCTTCTCCTCCTGCATCTCCTCCTGCTTCATCACTTGATGCATCTCCTACTGTATCTCCTGCTTCCACATCTCATGGTGCATCTCCTCTTGGTACATCTCCTGCTACTCCTCTGCTGCATCTCCGGCGGCATCTCCTGTTGGTGCATCTCCTGCTGCATCTCCTGCTGCTGGATCTGCTGCTGCATCTCCTGATTCATCTTCTCCTGCTTCATTTACTGCTGCATCTCCTCCTGATGCATCTCCTGCTGATGCATCTCCTGCTAAAAGTGCTTCTGAATTTGCTGCGGCATCTGCTGAGTCTGCAACTCCTGCTGCTGAAACTCCTGCTTCTGCATCTCGTGCTGAATGTGATGCTGAATATGCTGCTGCATCTCCTGCTGCATCTCCTGCTGAATATGCATCTCCTGCTGAATCTGCTGCCGATATATCTCCTGCTGCTGCAACCCCTGCTGTTGCTTCTCCTGCTGCTACATCTCCTATTGCATCCCTGCTACTGCATCTCCTGCTACTGCATCTCCTGCTGTTGCATCCCCTGCTGCTTTACCCTCTGTTTCATCTACTGCTGCTGCATGTCCTGCTACATCTTGTGCTGATTTATATCCTCTTGCTGCGTCTGCTGCTAAATCTCTTGCTGCATCTCCTGCTGCATCTCCTACGGCTGCATCTCCTTCTGAATATCCTAATGATGCAGATGCAGGAGATGGAGCAGCAGGAGATGCAGAAATAGATGCAGCAGCAGGAGATGCAGCAGAACGAGATACAGCAGCAGGAGGAGATGCAGCAGCAGGAGGAGATGCAGCAGGTAATGTAGAAGCAAGAGATACAGCATGAGATTCTGCATCAGGAGAGTAAGCAGGAGATACAGCAGCAGGTGTTGTAGCAGAAGGAGATGCACTAAGATATGCAGCAGCAGGTTCAGCAGCAGATGCAGAACCAGCAGAAGCAGCAGCAGGAGATGAAGTAGGAGATGCAGCACTAGCATATGCAACAGCAGGAAATTATGCAGGAGATGAAGCAGTAGGAGTTGCAGCAGCAGGAGATTACGGAGGAGATGCATCAGCAAACGCAGCAGCAAGAGATACAGCAGCAGCACACGCAGAAAGATATGCAGCAGCAGTAGATGAAGCAATGGAGGCAGCAGCAGGAGATTCAGCAGCAGGAGATCCAGTAGGAGAGTAGCATCATGAGATGAATATGCAGAGGCATCAGAAGGATATGAAGCAGCAGATGCAGAAGCAGGAGAAGCAGGAGGAGATCAAGCAGCATTAGATGCAGAAGAAAGAGATGTAGCAGGAAATGCAGCAGTAGATGAATGAGAAGGAGATGCAGCAGCAGATGCCAGAGATACAACAGCAGGAGATGTATCAGGAAATGCAACAACAGGAGATGCAGCAGCAGGAAATGCAGCCGCAGGAGATGCAGAAGGAGATGCAGCAGAATATGAAGAAGCAGCAGATGAGCAGAAAATGCTGCAGATGCAGCAGTAGGAGATTAATCACTAGATGCAGCAGAATTAGATGCTGCAGAAGCAGGTGATGCAGCAGCAGAGTAAGCAGAAGATGCAGGGAATATTCTAGCATGGAATGCTGCTGATTCTGAATGTCTTCTCTTTTAGTGCTTTCACTGCAAAGCAAGACTTGTGGGCCTTTCAGTCTGGGCTTGTGTACTGTAACATCAGAATGGCTATTAAAGCGTCACTCAGAATTTCAGATCTTTCAGAGCAAATACCGCAGGGCACATGCTACGATCAAAAGCTGGCTCTCGTTAGAGTCTTCTGTGGATGAGCTTTCACTGCAAGCTGCAGAGGACTACTTTTGGAACGTTTGAATATAAGTAACTGAAGAGAGGCACTTTAGAAAATCGAATAACTAGAGTAGGGAAGATGCTACCATAAAACGTTGCTGTTTCTGAATGTCTTTTCTTAGAGCGCTTTCACTACAAAACAAGACTTGTAGAACTTTCTGTCTAAGCTTATGTACTGCAACATCAGAATGGCTATTAAAGCGTCACGTCATAACTTCAAATGGTTCAGAACAAGTACCAACAGGGAAGTTCTGCGATCAAATGCAGGCTTTCGTCTGAGTCTTCTCTTAAAGCGCTATCACTACAAGCCGCAAAGCATGACTGACACAATGTTTTAGTGTAGGGTACCGAGTTAGACTGAACTGCGCCTATGAAGGCGCTTTAGCAACAGTGCGTAACTCTCGCATGGAAGATGCTAGAATGGAATGCTGCTGCTTAGGAATGGCATCTTTTGTAGTGCTTTCACTGCAAGGCAAGCCTAGTTGAACATCAGAATGGCTATTAAAGCATCACTTCAAAACACGAGAGCGTTAAGCTCAAGTCCACTAGAAAGATGCTATGGTCAAATGCTGGCACTTGTTAGTCTTCTCTTGAAGCGCGTTCACTGCATGCTGCAAAGAACGACTAACAGACTGTTTTAGTATAGGGTACTGAATTGTGGGTTAACTGCGCCTATTAAGGTGCTTTAGGAACATCTGCCAGTGCAAAGCAGGAAAAACGCATTTTTTTCGTGTAGGCTAGTTATTAGAGAGGTAATAACGCCTAATAAAGCGCTTTAGGAAAAGTGAATAACGGCTGCAGTGAAGATGTTAGCATGGAATGCTTCTGCTTCTGAATGTCTTAGAGCGCTTTGAAGAAAAACTAAGATTTATCGAACTTTGCATCTAGGCTAGTGACGTCAGCATGGCTATAAAAGCCTCACTTCAAGATTTGAGAACGATCAGCACAAGTACGGCAGGGAAGCTGCTACCATCAAATTTTGGCTCTCGTTAAGATCTTCTCATCAAGTGCTTTCACTGCCACCGGCAAAGCACGAAAAACGCAACGTTTTCATGTAGGCTAGGTAATAGCAACTTAACAACGCCTAATAAAGCTGCATCTCCTGCTGCTGTATGTCCTGCTGAAGAATCGCCTTCTCCTGTATCTCCTGTTGCAACTCGTGATGCTCCATCTCCTTCTGCTGCACCTCCTGCTGAAAATCCTGCTGCATCTCATACGGCTGCATCTCCTTCTGCTGCATCGCCTGCAGAAAATCTTGCTGCTTCTCATACGGCTGCATCTCCATCAGAATATCCTGATGATGCAGCTGCAGCAGATGGAGCAGCAGGAGATGCAGAAGTAGATGCAGCAAGAGATGCCGCAGCAGGAGATGGAGGAGGAGATGCAGCAGCAGACGATGCAGCAGTCGATGCAGCAGCACTATATCCAGCAAAAGGAGATGAAGCAAGATAGGAAGCATCAGGAGACTAAGAAATAGGAGATGCATTAGGAGATTCCGCAGCAGGTGATGCGGCAACTGTAGATGCAGCAGAGAATGCAGCAGCACAAGATTCAACAGTAGGTAATGCAGAAGGCGATGCAGCAGCAGGAGATGTAGCCACAGGATACGTGGCCGGAGATTGAGCAAGAGGAGATGTACCCTGCGATGCAGCATCAGGAGATGCAGGAGAGATCCAGAATCACGAGAAGAAGAATCAGGAGATGTAGCAGGAGATGCAGCAGTAGATGCAGCAGCAGCAGATGCAGCAGGAGATGCAGGAGATTCAGGAGCAAGAGATGCAGCAAGAGATGTAGCAGGAGGAGATGCAGCAGGTGGTGCAGCAGCAGGAGATGCAGCAGAAAATGCAGCAGCAGGGGAAGCAATAGCAGGAGATGCAGAGAAGAAGATGCAGAGAAAGAGAAGCAGCAGAAGGAGATGCAGTAGTTGATGCAGCAGCAGTAGATGCAACAAGAGATACAGCAGCAGTGATACAGCAGCAGGTGCAGTAGCAGGAGATGCAACCGCAGATGCAGCAGCAGTGGATGCACAAGCAGGAGATGTAGAAGGAGTTGCCGCAGTACGTGAATCACCAGCAGATGAAGCAGAAAGTGCTGCAGGTGCAGCAGCAGGAGATTCAGCAGGAGATGCATCAGTAGATGATGCAGCAGCAGGAGATTATGCAGGAGATGCAGCAGTAGATGATGCAGCAGCAGGAGATGCAGCAGCAGGAGATGCCGCAGCAGGAGATGCAGCAGCAGGAGATGAAGCAGAGTATGCAGAAGGAGTAGATGCAGCAGGGTATGCACCAGCAGGAGATCCAGCAGCAGTAGAGGCAGAAGAAAGAGATGTAGCAGGAGATGCAGCAGTAGATGAATAATCAGCAGATGCAGCAGCAAATGTTGCAGCTGCAGCAACAGGTGATTGAGCAGAAGATGCAACAGGAAGAGATGCATCAGGAGATGCAGAAGATGCAGCAGAAAGAGATGCAGAAGCCGGAGATGCAGCCGGAAGAGATGCAGCAGGACATGCAGCAGGATATGCAGCAGGAGATTCAATAGCAGGTGATGTAGCAGCAGGATAAGTAGGAAGAGAATGAGTAAGAGGAGGTGCACCATGAGATGCAGCATCAGGTGATGCAGCAGGAGACGAAACTGCAGTGGATGCAGCAGCAATATATGCAGCAGAAGGAGGTGCAGAAGCAGGTGATGCAGCAGCAGTAGATGCAGCAGTATATGAAGCAGGACGAGATTCAGCAGCAGGAGATGCAGCACTAGGAGATTAAATATAAGGAAATGCATTAGGAGTTTTCGTAGTAGGAGATGCAGCAGGAGATGCAGAAGCAGGTTATGCAGCAGCAGGAGATGCAAAAGCAGGTGATGCAGCAGCAGTAGATGCAGCAGGATATAAAGCAGGACGAGATTCAGCAGTAGGAGATGCAGCAGGAGATGCAGCAGCAGGAGATGCAGCAGTATATAAACCAGGACGAGATTCAGCAGTAGGAGATGCAGCAGGAGATGCAGCAGCAGGAGACGCAGAAGCAGATGCAGCAGTAGGAGACTCACGAGGAAAACCAGCAGCAGGAGATGCAGCAGTAGATGAATCTACAGCAGATGCAGCAAAAGGCACAGGAGATTCAGCAGCACATGCAGCAGCAGCAGATTCAACAGCAGGAGGTGCAGCAGCATGAGACGCAGCAGCATCTGAAGCAGTAGCAGGAGATGCAGAAAAGATGCATAGAATGAGAAGCAGCAGGAGGAGATACAGCAGGAGATGCAGCAGCAAGAGATGCATTAGGCGATGTAACAGCAGACGCAGCAGCAGGAGATGCAGCAGCAGAAGATGCAGCATAAGATGCAGCAGCAAGAGATGCAGCAGAAGGAGATGAAGAAGGAGATGCAGCAGCAGGAGATTAAGCATCAGAAGATGCATCAGGATATGCAGCAGCAGGAGGTGCAGCAGCAGGAGATGCAAGACGAATGCAGCAAGGGATTCAGTAGCAGGTCACGCAGCAGCAGGAGATGGAGCAGGAGATGCAGTCAGAAGGGATGCAGCAGGAGATGGAGCAGGATATCCAGAAGCAGGTGCATTAGCAGGTGATGAAGCAGCAGTATATGCTGCAGGATATTGAGAGGAGATGCACCATAAGATTCAGCATCAGGGGATGCAGCAGCAGAGGAAGCAGCAGTAGATGCAGGAGAAATATATGCATCAGAAGGAGATGAAGCAGGAGATGCAGCATCAGGAGATGAAGCAGGCAGCAATGCCTTAGGAGATGGGCAGAAAGAGATGAATTAAGTGATGTAACAGCATAAGCAGCAGCAGGAGATGCAGTAGGAGATGCAGCAGGAGATGCAGCAGCAATAGATGCAGCAGTGTATGCAGCAGCAGATTCAGCAGTAGGAGGTGCAGTAGCAGGACATGCAGCAGCAGCTGCAGCATCAATTGATGCAGGAGAACATCCAGAAGCAGGAGGTGCAGCAGCAGGAGATGCAGCAGTAGGTGACTCTATAGCAGATGCACCAAAAGATGCCGGAGACAAAGCAGCAGGAGATGAAGCAGGACATGCAGCAGCAGGAGATGCAGCAAGATATGCAGAAGCAGGAGATGCATCAACGGAAGATGTGGCATGAGATGCAAAAGCAGGAGTTCCTGCAGTAGATGCAGCAGCAAGAGATGCAGCAGCTTATGCAGCAGCAGGAGATGCAGCAGCAGGAGATGCATCAGCAGGAGATGACGCAGGAGATGTGGTAGGATTAGATACAGCAAGAGATGCATAAGGATATTGCAGCAGCAGGAAATTCAGGAGCAGGAGATGCAGCAGGAATGCAGAAGGGATTCAGTAGCAACTGACGCAGCACGAGATGCAGTACAAGATTAAGCAGGAGATGCAGCGGATGGAGCTGCAGCATCAGGAGACAGCAGGAATGCAGCAGGGGATTCAGTAGCAGGTGATGCATTGAAGATGCAGGAGGTGCAGCAGCAGGAGAGGCAGTAGGAGAAGATGCAGAAGGAGATGCAGCAGCACGAGATGTAGAAGGAGATGCAGCAGTATATGAATGAGCATCAGACAGAGCAGAAAATGCTGCAGATGAAGCAGTAGGAGATTCATCAGGAAATGCAGCAGCAGATGATGCAGCAGCAGGAGATTCATCATAAGATGCAGCAGCAAGAGAGGCAGCAGGAGATGCAGCAGCAAGAGAGGCAGCAGGAGATGCAGCAGCAGGTGGTGCAGCAGCATGACATGCAGCAGGAAATGCAACAGCAGGGGAAGAAATAGCTGGAGATCCAGAGAAGAAGATGCAGAAAATTAGAAGCAGCATAAGGAGATGCAGCAACAGCAGATGCAGCAGCAGGTGCAGCAGCAGGAGATGCAACCGCAAAAAATGCTGCAGATGCAGCAGTAGGTGATTTAGCAGGAGATGCAGCAGGAAGTGATGCAGTAGGGAATGCAGAACATGCAGCAGCAAGTGATGCATAAATAGATGCATCAGGAGAAGATTAATCAGCAGGAGATGGAGAAGGAGATGCTGCCGCAAGAGATACAGAAAGAGATAGAGCAGCAGCAGATGCAGAAGCAGTGCAGCAGCAGTAGGTGCAGCAGCAGGATATGTAGCAGTATATTCAGCAGAATGTGAATCAGCAGCAGATGCAGCAGCAAATGCTGCAGATGCAGCAGCAGGAGATTAAAAAAGAGATGCAGGAGGAAGAGTTTCGGTAGGAAATGCAGAAGATGCAGCAGAAAGAGATGCAGAAGGATATTCATCAGGAGGAGATGCAAGAGATGATGCCAAATCGGGAGATGCAGAAGCAGGAGATTAAGCAGGAGATGCAGCATCATAAGTTGCAGGAGATGCATCTGGAATGCAGCAGGGATTCAGAAGCAGCTGACAAAGCAGGAGATGCAGTAGGAGATTCAGCAGCAGGAGATGCAGCAGATGGAGCTGCAGCAGGACACTCAGTAGCAAGTGATGCAGTAGCAGATGCAGCACAAAATGCTGCAGATGCAGCAGTAGGAGATGCAGCAGCAGGAACGCAGCAGGAGATGCAGTAGCAGGTGCAGCAGCAGTAGAGGCACCAGCAGGAGATGTAGCAGGTGATGCAGCAGGAGATGAAACAGCAGGAGGTGTAGCAGGAGATGTTGCAGATGCATCAGTAGGAGTTCCAGCAGCAGATGAGCAGGAAGAGATGCAGCAGGAAATGTAGAATATGCAGCAGCAAGTTATGTGTAAATAGATGCATCAGGAGAAGTTTTAACAGCAGGAGATGGAGAAGGAGATGCAGGTTCAAGAGATGCAGCAGGAGATGCAGAAGGAGATGCAGTAGCAGGAGATGTATCAGCAGGATATACAGCAGGAGATTGAGCAAGACGTGATGCATCATGTGGTGCTGCAGATAGAGATGCATCAGCAGACGAAGCAGAAGTAGATACAGCAGCAAGCTATGCAGCAGAAGAAGATGCAGCAGGAGATGCAGCACCAGAAGTTACAGTAGTGTAAGTAGGAGCAGCAGATTCAGCAGTAGGAGATCCAGCAGCAGCACAGGCAGCAAGAGGAGACGCAGCAGGTTATGCAGCAGCAGGAGATGAAGCAGGAGATGCAGCAGCAGTAGGTGCTGGAGCAGGAGAAGCATCTGGAACACAGCAGGGATTCAGTAGCAGCTGATGCAGCACGAGATGCAGTAAGAGATTCAACAGCAGGAGGTGCAGCAGGGGATTCAGTCGTAGGTGATTAAGCAGGAGATGCAGCAGCAGATGGAGGAGATGCAGCAGCAGGAGATGCAGCAGGAGGAGATGCAGAAGGAGATGCAGCAGTAGGAGATATAGAAGGAGATGCAGCCGTATATGAAGCAGAAGCTGATGCAGCAGAAAATTCTGCAGATGCAACAGTAGGAGATTAAGCACTAGATGCAGCAGTAGAAGATGCAGAAGCAAGAGAATCGGTGGCAGATTACACAGAAGATGCAGCAGTAGATGATGCAGCAACAGGAGGTGCAGCAGAAGTAGATGAAGTTGGGTATGCAGCAGCAGTAGATGCAGCAGGATTTGCAGCAGCAGGATATTGAGCAGCAGGAGAACCTGCAAGGTAGCAGTATCATGAGATAAATCAGCAGATGCATCAGAAGCATATGGAGCTGGAGATGCAGGAGCAGGAGTTGCAGCAGAGGATGCAGGAGCAGGAGATGCAGGATAAGATCCAGAAGCAGGAGACGTAGCAGGAGATGAAGCAGTAGATGAATCAGCAGCAGATGCAGCAGTAAATGCAAGAGATGCATCAACAGGAAATGCAGCAGCCGGTGGTGCAGCAGTAGGAGGTGTAGAAGCAGAGATGCAGCAGGAGATGCAGAGAAGAGAATGCAGTGAATTCGAAGCAGCAAAAGGAGATGCAGCAGGAGATACAGCTGCAGTAGGTGCAACAAGAGATACAGAATCAGGAGATGCAACAGCAGGTGGAGCCGCAGAAGATGCAGAAGGAGATGCAGCAGAAGGAGGTGCATCTGCAGGAGATGCAGCAGGAGATGCATCAGCAGGGGAAGAAGTGGAATGAGATTCAGAAAAGAAGATGCATTGAATGAGAAGCAGCTGAAGAACATGCAGCACGAGAAGCAGCCGCAGTAGATTCAGCAAGAGATACAGTAGAAGGTGCAGCAGCAGGAGATGCCGTAGTATGTGAATCACCAGCAGGTGAAGAAGAAAGTGCTGCAGATGCAGCAGCAGGAGATTCAGCAGGAGATGCATCAGTAGATGATGCAGCAGCAGGAGATGAAGCAGCAGGAGATTATGCAGGAGATGCAGCAGCAGATGATGTAACAGCAGGAGATGCAGCAGCAGATGATGTAACAGCAGGAGATGCAGCATCATGAGATGAAGTAGGGTATGCAGAAGGAGTAGATGCAGCAGGGTATGCACCAGCAGGAGATGCAGCAGCAGTAGAGGCAGAAGAAGGAGATGTAGCAGGAGATGCAGCAGTAGGTGAATAATCAGCAGATGCAGCAGCAGATGCAAGATATGCAGCAGAAGTTGATGCAGTCGCAGATGCAGCAGTAGGAGATGCAGCAGGAGATGCAGCAGCACGAGATGCTGCAGAATATGCAGCAGGAGATACAACAGCACAGGATGAAGTTGCAGGAGGGGATGCAGTAGCAGGAGATGCAGAGCAGAAGATGTAGAGAATGATGAGCAGCAGAAGGAGATGTAGCAGAAAATGCAGCTGCACTAGGTGCAGCAAGAGATACAGAAACAGCAGATGCATCAGGAGAAGCAGCAGCAGAGGATGAAGTAGGAAGAGTTGCAGTAGGTTAAGCAGCAGGAGGATATGGAGCAGCAGGAGATGTAGCAGCAGATGCAGCAGCAGGTGCAGTAGATGCAGCAGCAAGAGATGAAGCAGGAGATGCAGAAGGAGGAGATTAAGCAGGAGATGCAGCAGGAGATGCAGCAACATGAGATGCAGCAGGAGATTCTTCAGCAGGAGATTCTGCAGCAGGAGAGTACGCTGGACATACAGCAGCAGGTGATGTAGCAGAAGAAGATGCACTATGATATGCAGCAGCAGGAGATGCAGCACCAGGTGCCGCAGCAGATGAAACACCAGCAGATGCAGCAGCAGGAGATGAAGCAGCAGGTGTAGCAGCAGCATATGCAGCAGCAAGAGAGTACGCAAGAGATGCAGCAGCAGGAGATGCAGCATCAGAAAATACATGAGGAAATGTGTCAGCTGTCACAGCAGCAGGAGATCCAGCAGCAGGAAATCCAGCAGGAGAGTAGCATTGTGAGATGAATCCGCAGATGCATCAGAAGGATATGAAGTAGCAGATGCAGCAGCAGCAGATGCAGGAGGAGATCCAGCAGCAGTAGATGCAGAAGAAGAAGATGTAGCAGCAGATGCAGCAGCAGATGCAAGAGATGCAGCAGAATGTGATCCAGTCGCTGATGCAGCAGTAGGAGTTGCAGCAGGAGATGAAGCACCAAGAGATGCAGCAGCAGGATATGCAGAAGGAGATGAAGCCGCGGGGGATGCAGTAGCAGGAGATGCTGAGCAGAAGATGCAGAGAATGATAAGCAGCAGAAGGTGATGCAGCAGGAGATGCAGCTGCAATAGATGCATCAAGAGATGCAGCCATAATGGATGCAGAAAGAGATACAGCAGCAGAAGATGCAGCAGCAGATTCAGCAGCAGGAGATGTAGCAGCAGGGTATGTAGTAGCATATCCTGCAGTATGTGATTCAGCAGCAGATGCAGCAGCAAATGCTGCAAATGCAGCGGCAGGAGATTCAGCAAGAGATACAGGAGGAAGAGTTGCCGCAGGAAATGCAGAAGATGCAGCAGAAGGAGATGCAGAAAGAGATTGATCAGGAGGAGATCCATCAGCAGGAGCAGGAAATACAGCCGGAGGAGATGCAGCAGGAGGTGCAGCAGGAGGTGCAGCAGGGGATTCAATAGCAGCTGATGCAGCACGGCATGCAGTAAGAGATGCAGCTGCAAGCGATTCAGTAGGAGATGCAGAAGAAGGAGATGCAGCATCAGGAGTTGCAGGGGGAATGCAGCGGGGGATTTAGTAGCAGCAGATGCAGCAGCAGATGCAGCAGCAGATGAAGGAGATGCAGCAGCAGGCAATGCATCATGAGAATCAAACACAGTATATACAGCAAGAGATACAGTAGCAGCAAATGCAGAGAGAGATGCAGCAGCAGGAGTTATAGCAGGAGATGCAGCTTTAGATGATGCAGAAGCAGGAGATTACACAGGAGATGCAGCATTAGATGATGCAGCAGCAGGAGATGCAGCAGCAGTAGTTTAAGTAGGGTGTGCAGTAGCAGCAGATGCTGCAGTGTATCTACAAGCAGGAGATTCAGCAGCAGGGGAACCACCAAGAGAGCAGCACCATATGATGAATCTGCAAATGCATCAGAAGGATATAGAGCATGAGATGCAGCAGCAGGTTTTGATGCAGAAGATGCCACAACAGGAGATGCAGGAGGAGATCCAGAAGCAAGAGATGCAGAAGCAGGTGATGTAGCAGCAGATGCAGCAGTAGATGAACCAGCAGCAGATGCAGCAATCAATGCAGGAGATGCAGCAGGAGGAGATGCAGCGGCAGGAGATGCAGCGGCAGGAGATGCAGCAGGAGATTCATCATAAGATGCAGCAGCAAGAGAGGCAGCAGGAGATGCAGCAGCAGGTGGTGCAGCAGAATGACATGCAGCAGGAGATGCAGTAGCAGGGGAAGAAATAGCTGGAGATGCAGCAGGAAATTCAGAAGATGCAGCAAAAAGTGATTCATAAATAAATGCATCAGGACATACATCAACAGGAGGTGGATCAGGAGATGCAGCTGCAAGAGATGCAAGAGGAGATGGAGCAGGAAATGCAGAAGGATATGCAGCAGAAGGAGATGCAGAAGACGATGCAGTTGTAATAGATGCAGCAGCAGGAGACGCAGCAGAAGATGGAGCAGCACAAGACGCAGCAGCAGTGCAGCAGAAGTAGATGCAGCAGCAGGATATGTAGCAGTATAGTCAGCAGTATGTGAATCAGCAGCAGATGCAGCAGCAAATGCAGCAGATGCTGCAGAAGGAGATTCAGAAAGAGATGCAGAAGGAAGAGTTTCAGTAGGAAATGCGGAAGATGAGGCAGAAAGAGATACAGAAAGAGATTCATCAGGAGGAGATGCACGAGATGGAGCAGGATATGATGCCGAAACCAGAGATACAGAAGCAGGAGATTACGCAGGAGATGCAGAATTAGATGATGCATCAGGAGCAGATGCTGCGGGAGATTCAGCAGCAGTAGATTAAGTAGGGTATACAGCAGCAGTAGATGCTGCAGGGTGTGAACCAGCAGGAGATGCAGCAGCAGGAGGTTCAGCAGAAAATGCAGCAGCAAGAGATGCAGGAGGAGAACCTGCAGGATGAGAAACAGTAGCAGGAGATGCAGCAGGAGATGCAGCATGAAGAGATTCAGCAGGAGATGCAGCAGCAGGAGATGCAGGAGGAGATCCTATAGGATGAGATACAGCAGCAGGAGATGCAGGAGGAGATACAGAAACAGGAGATTCTGCAGGACATGCATCATGATTTGCAGCAGCAGGAGATGCAGCAGGAGATGCAGCACCAGGAGCTGCAGCATCAGGAGACGCAGCATCAAAACATGAAACAGGAATGTAGCAGAAGATGCAGTAGCAGGAGATGCAGCATCAGAAAATACATGAGGAAATGTGTCAGCTGTCACAGCAGCAGGAGATGCAGCAGCAGAAGATGTAGCAGGACATGCAGCAGCAGTAGATGAAACAGAGGATGCAGCAGCAGGGGTGCAGCAGCAGGGGATGCAGCAGCAGGAGTTGTAGCAGCAGGAGATGCAGCAGCAGGAGATGCAGCATTATATTCAGCAGTAGAGGCAGCAGGAAGAGATGTAGTAGGAAATGCAGTTGGAGGAGATGCAGCAACAGGATAACCAGCAGAAAGAGATACAGCATTCGATGCAGCAGGTGATAAAGCAGCAGGAGATGCAGCAGGACATGCAGCAGGAGATACAGCTGTAACAGATGCAGCAGGATATATAACAGCAGATAATGCAGCAGCAGAAAATGCAGCAGGAGGAAATGCAGCAGGATGTGAAGCAGCAGATGCCACAGCAGATGCAGTAGCAGGAGCTATAACAGGAGATTCAGCAGGAGATGCTTCCGTAGGAAATGCATCAAGAGATGCTGCAAGAGATGCGTGATTAGCATATGCAGCAATAAGAGATGCAGCAGGACATGCAGCAGCAGGACATGCAGCAGCAGGAGATGCAGCCACAGTAGATGCAGCAGTAAGAGATGGAGGAGGAGAAGATGCATCAAGAGGTGTGTATTCAGGAGGAGATGCATCGGGAGATGTAGCTGGTTATGTAGCAGCATGAGATGTCACAGGAGATTCAGGAGGAGATTCAGCAGCAGGAGAAGCAAGAGCAGGAGATGCCGCCGCAAAAGATGCAGCAGCAGATTAAGCAGCAGATTCATCAGGAAATGCAGTAGCAAGATATGTAGCTGCAAATGCTGCTGCTACATATCCTGCTGCTGCATCTCCTGAAGTATCTCCTGCTACTGCTTCTGATGCTGCATCTCCTGATTTGACATCTGCTTCTGCATCTCCTCCTTCTGCATCTCCTGCTGAATCTACTTCTTCATCAGCTGCTTCATTTCCTGCTGCATGTACTTCTGCTGCATCTCCTGCTGCTTCGTGTGCTTTTGTATGTCCAGATTCATCTCCTGCTGCTGCATGACCAGCTTCATCTCCTATTGCATCATATCATGCTGCTTCTGCTGCTGCATATCCGGCTGCTGCATCATTTGCTGCTGAAACTCCTCCTGCATCTGCTGCTTCATCTGCTACTGCTGTATCTCCTGCTACATCTCTTGCTTCTGCATCTACTTCTACATCTCCTGATGCTGAACCTCCTTCTGCTGCATCTCCGGCTGCTGCATCTCCTGCACCATCTCCTGCTGCTGCATCTCCTGCTGCTGGACCTCCTTCTGCTTCATCTCTGGCTGCTGCATTTTCTGCTGCATCTCCTGCTGCTGCATCTCCTGCTGCTGCATGTCCTGCTGTTGCATATCCCTCTGCATCCTCTGCTGCATCTTCTGCTGACTCATCTTCTACCGCATCTCATGATAAATCTCCTGCTCCTGCGTCGCTTTTTATGTCTTCTGCTGCTGCAACTCCTGCTGCTGCATCTCCCTCTGCAGCATCTCCTTCTAATGCATCTCCTACTGCTGCATCTCCTGCTGAATCTGCGGCTAAACCTGCTTCTGCATCGCCTGTGTCTGCATCTCACAGAATCACAGAATCACAGAATAACCAGGTTGGAAGAGACCCACTGGATCGTCGAGTCCAACCACTCCCACCATCTCCTTCTGCTGCATCTTCTCCTCTTTCATTTCTGCCTTCTCCATGCCCTGCTGCTGCATCTTCTGCTGATGCCTCTACTCCTCAATTTACTGCAGAATCTCCTGCTCCTGCATCTCCTTCGGCATCTTCTTCTGATGCATCTCCTACTGCTGCATTTCTTGCTGCATCTCCTTCTTCTGCATCTCTTGTTATTGCATTTCCTGCTAATCATCTCCTCTGCACCATCTCTTTCTACTGCATCTCCTTCTGATGCATCTCCTGCTGCTGCATCTCCCGCTGAATTTGCTGATACATCTGTTGCTGCATCTGCTGCGTTTCATCTCCTTCGGCTGCATCCTTGCTGCTGCATCTCCTGCTGTTTCATCTCCTGCTGAATATCCTGCTGCTTCATTTTCTGCTGCATCTCGTCTGCTTCATCTCCTGCTGTTTCTCCTCCTGCTGTATCTCCTCCTGCATCTCCTGACCGTTTTAGTGTAGGGTACTGAATTGTGACTTAACTTCGCCAATGAAGGCGCTTTAGGAAAAGTGAGTAACTCTTGCAGGTGAGATGCTAGCATGGAATGCTGCTGCTTCTGAATGTCTTCTCTTAGAGCGAGTTCACTGCCAAGCAAGAGTTGTCGAACTTTCAGTCTAGGCTTGTGTTCTGTAACATCAGAATTGCTATTACAGCATCACATAAAAATGTAGAGCCTAGAGCATCTCCTGCTGCATCTCCAGCTGGTGCATCTGCTGCTGCATGTCCTGCTATTGCATACATATCCAGTAGCATCTCCTGCTGCATCTGCCTCTCCTAATGCATATGCGGCTACATCTCCTGCTGCTGCAATTCCTGTAGATTCTCCTAGTACATCTCCTGCTGCTGCATCTCCTGCTGTATCTCGTGATGCTTCATCTCCTTCTGCTGCATCCCCTGCTGCTGTGTCTGCTACTGCATCTCCTGGTACATCTCCTGATGCTGCTGCATCTCCTGATTTATTTCCTGATGCATCTCCCCCTACTTCATCTCCTGATGCATTTCGTGCTGATGACTCTCCTGCTTCTGCATCTCCTGCTGCTGCATGCCCTGCTGCTGTATCCTCTCTTTCATGTACTGCTGCTGAATGTCTTTCCACACCTTCTGCTGCTGCATCTTCTTGTGATGCAGCTGATGCTAAATCTCCTGATGCATCTCCTGCTGTTGAATATCTTTCTACACCTGCTGCTGCTGCACCTTCTTCTGATGCGTCTGATGCTAATTCTCCTCATGCATCTCCTGCTGCTGCATCTCCTGTTGCTGCATCCCCGGTTACATCTCCTGCTGCTGCATCTCCTGCTACTACTTCTGCAGCTGATTCTCCTGCTGCTTCTGCAGCTGCAACTCCTGCTGCTGCATCTGCTGCTAATGCCTCTTCTCTTGCATCTCCTCCTGCTTCATCCTTTGATGCATCTCCGGTTGCCTCTCTTGCTGCTGCATCTTCAGCTGCTGCATCTCCTGCAGAATCTGCCTCTCCTCTTTCATCTGCTGCTGCATCTCCTGCAATTGCATCTGCTGCTGTATCCACTGCTGCATCTCCTTCTCCTGCTTCTCCTCCTGCATCTCCTCCTGCTTCATCACTTGATGCATCTCCTACTGTATCTCCTGCTTCCATATCTCATGGTGCATCTCCTCTTGGTACACCTCCTGCTACATCTCGGCTGCATCTCCTGTTGGTGCATCTCCTGCTGCATTTCCTGCTGCTGCATCTTGTTCTGCATCTCCTACTGCTGCATCTCCTGCTGCTGCATCTGCTGCTGTATCTACTGCTCCATCTCCTTCTTCTGCATCTTATGGTGTATCTCTTGCTGTATCACCTGCTGCTGCATCATATGCAATTGCATCTCCTGCTGTATCTCCTCCTGCTCTATCTCCTGCTGCAGAATCGCCTGCTTCGGTATCCCCTGCTGCATCTCATGATGCTTCCTCTCAGTCAGGATCATCCTCTGCAGCTGTGTCCTGCTGCTGCATATCCTGCAGCTGCATCCCCTGCTGCTTTATCCTCTGTTTCATCTCCTGCTGCTGCACGTCCTGTTCCCTCTTATGCTGCTTCATATCCTCCTGCTGCGTCTGCTGCTAAATCTCCTGCTGCTGCATGTCCTCCTGCTGCATCTCCTCCTGTATCTACCTCTGCTGCATCTCCTGCTGAATATCCTGATGATGCAGATGCAGGAGATGGAGCAGCAAAAGATGCAGAAGCTGTTGCTGAAAAAAATGCCGCAGCAGGAGATGCAGCAGGAGATGCAGCCACAAGAGATGCCGCAGGAAATGCAGTAGCAGGTGATGTAGCAGCAGGATATGCAGCAGGAGATTAAATAAGAGGAGATGCACCATGAGGTGCAGCATCAGGAGTTGGAGCAGGAGATGCAGCAGCAGACGAAGCAGCAGTAGATGCAGCAGCAATATATGCAGCAGCAGGAGATGAAGCAGGATATGCAGCATCAGGAGATTAAGCAGCAGGAAATGCATTAGCAGATGCAGCAGCAGGAGATGCAGTAGCAGTAGGTGCAGCAGTGTGTGCAGCAGCAGGAGATTCAGCAGGAAATGCATCAGGAGATTAGGCAGGAGATGCTGCAGCAGGAGATGCAGTAGGAGGTGCTGTAGAAGATTTATCTGCAAGAGCTGAAGGACCAAAAGATTTAGCAGGAGATGTAGCAGTAGGAGTTTACACAGAACATGCAGCAGCAGGAGATGAAGCAGCAGGTGATGTAGCAGCCAGACGTGCAGCAGCTGAATATTAAGAAGTAGCACATGCAGCAGGATATGCAGAAGCAAAGCAGGCAGCAGAAGAGTCAGCAGGAGATTCAGAAAGATATGCAGCAGCAGGAGATGCAGCAACAGGAACTGCAGCAGGAGATGCAGCAGCAGGAACTGCACCAGCAGAGGCAGCAGCAGTAGATGCAGAAGGAGATATAGAAAAATATGCTTCAGCAGGAAATGCAGCTCGAGATGAAGCAGGAGATGAAGTGGGAGATGCTGCAGCAGGTGATACGGCAGGAGATGCAACAGGAGATGCAATAGCGGTAGATGCAGCACCAAGAGATGCAGCAGCAGATGCAGCAGCAGGTGCATCATCCAGAGATGCAGCATCCACAGATGCTGCAGAAGGTAATGCATCAGCAGGAGTAGAAGCAGAATATGCATCAGCAGGAGATGCAGCACCAAGAGACACAGACGGAGATGCAGCAGGGTATGCAGCAGCAGGAGTTCACGCAGGAGATGCAGCAGCAGGAGTCTGAGCCGCAGGACATGAAGCAGGAGATTCAGCATCTGGAAATGCAGAAACAGATGCAGCAACAGGTGCAGCACCATCAGGTGATGAAGCAGGAGATGCAGCAGCAGGAGCTGCAGCAGCAGAAGCTGCAGCAGGAGGAGATGTAGCAGGTAATGTAGAAGCAGGAGATACAGCAGGAGATTCTGCATCAGGAGAGAAAGCAGGAGATACAGCAGCAGGTGTTGTAGCAGAAGAAGATGCACTAAGATATGCAGCAGCAGGAGATGCAGCGGCAGGCTCAGCAGCAGATGCAGAACCAGCAGAAGCAGCAGCAGGAGATGAAGTAGCAGATGCAGCACAGGAAATTATGCAGGAGATGAAGCAGTAGGAGATGCAGCAGCGGGAGATTACGGAGGAGATGAAGCAGCAGACGTAGCAGTAAGAGATGCAGCAGCACATGCGGAATGATATGCAGCAGCAGTAGATGAAGCAGTGGAGGCAGCAGCAGGAGAATCAACAGCAGGAGATCCTGTAGGAGAGTAGCATCACGAGATGGATAAGCAGATGCATCAGAAGGTTATGAAGCAGCAGATGCAGAAGCCGGAGATGCAGGAGGAGATCCAGCAGCAGTAGATGCAGAAGAAGGAGATGTAGTAGGAGATGCAGCAGTAGATGCAGAAGAAGGAGATGTAGTAGGAGATGCAGCAGCAGACGAATCAGCAGCAGATGCAACAACAGATGCCAGAGATACAACAGCAGGAGATGTATCAGGAAATGTAGCAGCAGGAGATGCAGCAGCAGGATATGTAGCAGGATATGCAGCATTATGTGAAGCATCAGCAGATGCAGCAGCAAATGCTGCAGATGCTACAGCAGGAGATACTGCAGGAGATGCAGTAGAAAGAGATGCAGCAGGGAGAGATACATCAGCTGGAGATGGAGCAGGAGATGCAGATGGAAGATATATAGCAGGAGATGCAGCAGGAGATTCAGAAGGAGATGCAGCAGCAGTAGATGAGGAAGGGTGTGAGGCAGCATCGTGAGATGAATCCGCTGATGCATCTGCAGAGGTAGTTGCAGATGGAGATGTAGCAGCAGGAGCATCAAGATATGCAGAAGCAGGAGATGCATCAACAGGACTTGTGGCATGAGATGCAGAAGCAAACATGCAGCAGCAGTTGCAGCAGTAGATGCAGCACCAGCAGATTCAGCAAGAGGAGATGAAGCAGCAGATGGAGGAGCACGAGATGCAGCAGCAGGAAATGCAGCAAGATAAGATGCAGCAGGTGATGCAGCAGGAGGAGACGCATCAACAGGAGATGCAGATACAGCATATACAGCTCCAGGAGGTGAAGAATCATATTCAGCACCAATATATGCAGCTGAAGGAGATTACTCAGGAGGTGCAGCAGCAGGAGATGCAGCAGCAGAAGATGCAGCTTGAAATGCAGCAGACGTAGATGCAGAAGGGTTTGCAGCAGCAGCAGATTCAGCAGCGGGAGATCCAGCAAGAAAGGACCATCAAGAGATGAATCCGCAGTAGCATCAAAAGCATATGGAGCAGGAGATGCAGCAGCAGGAGTTGCAGCAGAGGATGCAGGAGCAGGAGATGCAGGAGGAGATCCAGAAGCAGGAGATGTAGCAGGAGATGAAGCGGTAGAAGAATTAGCAGTAGATGCAGCAGTAAATGCAGGATGTGCAGCAAGAGATGTTGCAGCTGGTGGTGCAACAGCAGGAGGTGCAGCAGCAGAGATGCAGAAGCAGAAGATGTGGCCGCAGGGGAATCAATAGCAGGAGATGCAGAGAAGAAGAGGCAGAGAATGAGAAGCAGCAAAAAAAAGATACAGCAGGAGATGCAGCTGCAGTAGATGCAACAAAAGATACAGAATCAGCAGATGCAACAGCAGGTGCAGCAGCAGAAGATGCAACCACAGATGCATCAGCAGTAGATGCAACAGCAGGAGATGTAGCTGGAGATGCAGAGGTATATGAAGCAGCAGCAGAGGCAGCAGAAAATGCTGCCGATGCAGCAGCAGGAGTTGCAGCAGGAGATACAGCAGGAAGAGATGCAGAAGGAAACGAAGAAGATGCACCAGCAAGTGATACACAAATAGATGCTTCTGGAGAAGATTCATCAGCTGGAGATGTAGCAGGAGATGCAGCCACAAGAGATGCAGTAGTAGGTGCAGAAGGAGATTCAGTAGCAGGGGATGTACCAGCAGGATATGCAGCAGGAGATTGGGCAAGAAGTGATACACCATGAGGTGCTGCTGCTGGAGATGCAGCAGTAGATGCAGCAGCATGATATGCATCAGAAGGAGATGAAGGAGGAGATGAGGCAGCAGGAGATGAGGCAGCAGGAGATGCATCATACAAATGCACCAGCCGGATATACATCAGCAGGAAATGCAGCAGGAGATGAACCAGCAGGAGATGCAGCAGGAGATGCAGAAGCATATGCAGCAAGAGGAGATGCAGCAGGAGATGAAGCAGCAGATGAAGCAGTAGTAAATGCAAAAGCAGGACATGCAGCAGCAGGAGATGAATCGGGAGATTCAGCAGTAGATGAAGCAGCAGCAGATGGAATAGAAGTTGCAGCAGGAAAATCAGCAGGATGTGCAGCAGGAGATACCACAGCAGGTAATGAAGTAGGAGGTGCAGCAGCTGGAGATGCAGTAATAATGTATGCAGCAGCAGGAGATGCAAGAGCAGGAGAGGCAGAAGGAGATGTAGCAGGAGATGCATCAAGAGATGCACAAGGAGGAGATGCAGGAGGAGAGGCAGAAGAAGGAGATGCAGCAGTGGATGCTGCAGCAGATGCAGCATCAGCAGATGCAAGAGCAGGAAATGCAGAAGCAGATTAAAGCAGAGATGCAGATTCAACAGGAGATGCAGTAGCTGGAGATGCTGCAGCAGATGCAGCAGCAGTAGATGCAGCGGCAAGAGATGCAGGAGATTCAGCAGCAGTAGATGAAGCAGGATCTGCAGCGGTAGAAAATGCAGCAGCAGGATATGTAGGAGATGCAGTAGCAGGATATTCAGAAGTAGTAGATGCAGCAGCAGGGTATGCAGCAGCAAGAGATGCAATTGCATGAGATGCAATGTTTAGCAGGAGATGCAGCAGAAGGAGATGCAGACTCAGCAGATGCCACAGCATATTCAGAAGCACATTGAGCAGGTGATGCAGTAGCAGGAGATGTAGCAGCAGCAGATGTAGCAGAAGTTGTAGAAACCGGAGGCACAGAAGCAGGAAATGCAGTAGCAGATGCAGCAGCAGGATACGCCACAGCAGGAGATGTAGCAGCAGGAGATGCAGCAGGAAATGAAGTAGGAGATGCAGCAGGAGGAGATGCATCAGTAGAGTCAGAAGGAGATGGAGCAGAAGGAGAAGGAGTAGGAGGAGGTGTTAGAGCAGGATGTGAAACACAGGACTTGCATCTGTAGGACATGCAGCAGGAGATCCAGCATGAGATTCAGCAGGAAATGGAGCAGCAGGGGATGCAGCTTCAGGAGATGCAGCAGGAATGCAGCAGGGGAGTCAGTAGCATATGATGCAGATGGAGATGCATCAGGATATGCAGAAGCAGGAGATGCATCTGGGGATGCAGAAGCAGTAGCTGCTTTTGGGGATGCAGCAGCAGGAGGTGCAGCAGCAGGAGATGCAGGATGAATGCAGCACGGGATTCAGTAGCAGGTCATGCAGCAGCAGGAGATGCATTAGCAGGTGATGTAGCAGCAGGTGTACAAGCTGCAGGATATTGAGAGGAGATGCACCATGATATTCAGCATCAGGGGATGCAGCAGCAGAAGAAGCAGCAGTAGATGCAGGAGAAATATATCCACCAGAAGGAGCTGAAACAGGAGATGCAGCAGCAGGAGATTCAGCAGAAGATGCAGCAGCAGAAGATGCAGCAGGAGATGCAGCAGCAGGTGGTGCAGCAGCATGACATGCAGCAGGAGATGCAGCAGCAGGGGAAGATATAGCTGGAGATTCAGACAAGATGCAGAGAATTAGAAGCAGCATAAGGAGATACAGCAGGAGATGCAGCAGCTGCAGCAGATGCACCAAGAGATACAGCAGCAGCAGATGCAGCAGCAAGTGCAGCAGCAGGAGATGCAACCGCAGAAAACGCTGCAGATGCAGCAGTAGGAATTTCAGCTGGAGATACAGCAGGAATAGATGAGTAGGAAATGCAGAACATGCAGCAGCAAGTGTTTCATAAATAGAATCATCAGGAGATAGATCAACAGAAGATGGATCAGGAGATACAGCCGCAAGAGATGCAAGAGGAGATGCAGCTGGAAATGCAGAAGGATATGCAGCAGAATAAGATGAAGCAGAACATGCAGCAGCAGGAGATGCAGCAGCAGGAGATGTAGCAGCAGGAGAGCAACCGCAGGGAAGGCAGAGCAGGAGACGCAGAGAATGATAAGCAGCAGAAGGAGATGCAGCAGAAGATGCAGCCACAATATATGCAGCATTAGATGAAGCTGCAGGAGATTAAGCAGGAGAGGAGCATCATGAGATGAATCCACTGATGCATCAGAAGAAGTTGCAGCAGGAGATGCAGCAGCAAGAGATGCAGGAGGAGAACCAGCAGGATGAGAAAGAGCAGCAGGAGATGCAGCAGGAAGAGATGCAGCAGGAGATGCAGCAGGAAGAGATGCAGCAGGAGATGCAGAACCAGGACATGCAGCGTCAGTAAATACAGCATCAAGACATGAAACAGGAATGTAGCAGAAGATTCAGTAGCAGGTGATGCAGCAGCAGATGCAGCAGCAGATACAGCAGAAGGAGATGCAGCAGCAGAAGATGTAGCAGGACATGCAGCAGCAGTAGATGAAACAGAGGATGCAGCAGCAGAAGATGTAGCAGCAGGAGATGCAGCATTATATTCAGCAGAAGAGGCAACAGGAGAAGATGTAGTAGGAAATGCAGTAGGAGGAGATGCAGCAACAGGATATCCAGCAGAAAGAGATACAGCATTCGATGCAGCAGGCAATAAAGCAGCAGGAGATGCAGCAGTAGATACAGTTGTAAGAGATGCAGCAGGATATATAACAGCAGAAAATGCAGCAGCAGGAGATGCAGCAGGATACACATCAGCAGAAGATGCAGCTGCAGGAAATGCAGCAGGATGTGAAGCAGCAGATGCTGCAGCAGATGCAGTAGCAGGAGCTATAACTGGAGATTCAGTAGGAGATGCTTCCGTAGGAAATTTAGCAGGAGATGCAGCAGGAGATGCATGATCAGCATATGCAGCATTAAGAGATGCAGCAGGACATGCAGCAGGAGATGGCAGAAGGAGCAGAAGCAGCAGATGCAGCACGAGATGCAGCAGAAGATGCAGCAGGAGGAGATGCAGCAACAGGTGATGCAGAAGGAGATGCAGCAGCAACAGATTCAGCAGGAGATGCAGCAGCAGCAGATTAAGCAGCGGGAGATGCAGTACCAGGAGATATAGAAGGAGATGAGATGCAGGGGATGCAATAGCAGCAGGAGATTCAGAAGCAGATGCAGCATGAGATGAAGATTCAGCAGGAGCTGAAGTAGGATAAGAATCTTCACCATATGTAGCAGCATGAGATGATGCAGCAGCAGGAGATGCAGCAGCAGTAGATGAAGAAGGGTGTGAAGCAGCCTCATGAGATGAATCCGCTGATGCATCAGAGGTAGTTGCAGATGGAGATGTAGTAGCAGGAGGTTAAGCAGAAGATGCAGCAGCAATAGATGCAGGAGGAGAACCAGCAGAATGAGATACAGCAGCAGGAGATGTAGCAGCAGATGCAGGAGAAGCAGCAGAAAGAGATACAGCAGGAGGAAGAGCAGCAGGAGTTGCATCAGGAGATGCAGCATCAGGAGATGGAGCGGCAGGAGGTGCAGCAGCGGGGAATGCAGCAGCAGTAGATGCAGCAGAGGATTCAGTAGGAGGTGATGCAGCAGCAGATGCAGCAGCAGATGCAGCATCAGGAGATGCAGCCAGGGGTGCAGCAGGAGATGCACTATCAGGAGATTCACCAGCAGGAGATGAAGACTCAGCAGATGCCACTGCAGATACAGAAGAACATTCAGCAGGAGGTGCAGCAGCAAGAGATCCTGCAGCAGGAGATGCGGTATCAGGAGATTCACCAGTAGGAGATGAAGACTCGGCATGCCACTGCAGATACAGAAGCACATTCAGCAGGAGATGCAGCAGCAGGAGATGCATCAGATGTAGCAGCAGCAGATTCAGCAGCAGGAGATGCATCAGCAGTTGATGCTGCAGGAGATGCGGTAGGATTAGATTCAGCCCTAGATGCATTGCAGGAGATGCAGCAGCACACGGAGCAGGAGTAGAAACAGCAGCAGGATATGCAGCAGTATGTGAAGCAGCAGCAGATGCATCAGCAGATGCATCAGCAAATGCTGGAAATGCAGCAGCTGGATATTCAGCAGGAGATGCAACAGGAAGAGATGCATCAGGAGATGCAGCAGGATATGTAGAATGAGATTCAGTAGCAGGTGATGTAGCAGAAGGATATGTAGACAGATACCGAGTAAGAGGAGATGCACCATGAGATGCAGCATCAGGAGTTGCAGCAGCAGACGAAGCAGCAGTATGTGCAGGAGCAATATATGCAGCAGAAGGAGATGATGCAGGAGATGCAGCATTAGGTGATTAAGCAGAAGGAAATATACTAGGTGATTCCGGTATCAAGTAGGGTATGCAGCAGCAGTAGATTCAGCAGCGGGAGATCCAGCAAGAAGGTGCTACCATCAAATACTGGCTATCATTTGAGTCTTCTCTTACAGCGCTTTCGCTGCCAGCTGCAAATCACGACTAACACAAGGTCTTAGTGAATGGTACTGAATAGTTACTTTACTTCACCTAATAGCGCGCTTTAGGAATAGTGAATATCGGCGGCAGAGAAGATGTTATAATGGAATGCTGCTGATTCTGAATGTCTTCTTTTATATCAGTTTCACTGCAAAGTACGACTTATAGGAGTTACACTCTAAGTTGTGAAGTACAACATCAGTTAGTAAAGCGTCACTTGATAATTTCAGTGTGTTCAGCACAAGTATCGCAGGGAAGCGTCTACCATCAAATACTGGTTCTCGAGATGAAGCAAGATAGGAAGCATCAGGAGACTAAGAAATAGGAGATGGATTAGGAGATTCCGCAGCAGGTGATGCGGCAACTGTAGATGCAGCAGAGAATGCAGCAGCACGAGATTCAACAGTAGGTAATGCAGAAGGCGATGCAGCAGCAGGAGATGTAGCAGCAGGATACGTGGCCGGAGATTGAGCAAGAGGAGATGTACCCTGCGATGCAGCATCAGGAGATGCAGGAGAGATCCAGAATCAGGAGATGAAGAATCAGGAGATGTAGCAGGAGATGCAGCAGTAGATGCAGCAGCAGCAGGTGCAGCAGCAGATGCAGGAGATTCAGGAGCAAGAGATGCAGCAAGAGAAGTAGCAGCAGGTGGTGCAGCAGCAGGAGATGCAGCAGGAAATGCAGCAGCAGGGGAAGCAATAGCAGGAGATGCAGAGAAGAAGATGCAGAGAAAGAGAAGCAGCAGAAGGAGATGCAGTAGTTGATGCAGCAGCAGTAGATGCAACAAGAGATACAGCAGCAGTGATACAGCAGCAGGTGCAGTAGCAGGAGATGCAACCGCAGATGCAGCAGCAGTGGATGCACAAGCAGGAGATGTAGAAGGAGTTGCCGCAGTACGTGAATCACCAGCAGATGAAGCAGAAAGTGCTGCAGGTGCAGCAGCAGGAGATTCAGCAGGAGATGCATCAGTAGATGATGCAGCAGCGTATGCAGAAGCAGTAGATGAAGCAGGGTATGCACCAGCAGGAGATCCAGCAGCAGTAGAGGCAGAAGAAGGAGATGTAGAAGGAGACGAAACAGCAGTGGATGCATCAGCAATATATGCACCAGAAGGAGATGCAGAAGTAGGTGATGCAATAGTAGTAGATGCAGCAGTATATGCAGCAGGACGAGATTCAGCAGCAGGAGATGCAGCATTAGGAGATTAAATAGAAGGAAATGCACTAACAGATTTTGTAGTAGGAGATGCAGCAGGAGATGCAGAAGCAGGTGATGCAGCAGCAGTAGATTCAGCAGGATATGAAGCAGGATGCGATTCAGCAGTAGGAGATGCAGCAGGAGATGCAGCAGCAGGAGATGCAGAAGCAGATGCAGCATTAGGAGACTCACGAGGAAAACCAGCAGCAGGAGATGCAGCAGTAGATGAATATGCAGGAGATGCAGCAGCAGGAGATGCAGAAGCAGATGCAGCATTAGGAGACTCACGAGGAAAACCAGCAGCAGGAGATGCAGCAGTAGATGAATCTACAGCAGATGCAGCAAGGAGGTGCAGTAGCATGAGATGCAGCAGCATGTAAAGCAGTAAGAGGAGATGCAGAGAAGATGCATAGAATGAGAAGCAGCAGCAGGAGATACAGCAGTAGATGCAGCAGCAAGAGATGCAGCATAAGATGCAGCAGCAAGAGATGCAGCAGAAGGAGATGAAGAAGGAGATGCAGCAGCAGGAGATTAAGCATCAGAACATGCATCAGGATATGCAGCAGTAGGAGGTGCAGCAGCAGGAGATGCAAGACGAATGCAGCAGGGGATTCAGTAGCAGGTCATGCAGCAGCAGGAGATGGAGCAGGAGATGCAGCCAGAAGAGATGCAGCAGTATATCCAGAAGCAGGTGCATTAGCAGGTGATGAAGCAGCAGTATATGCTGCAGGATATTGAGAGGAGATGCACCATAAGTTTCAGCATCAGGGGCTGCAGCAGCAGAGGAAGCAGCAGTAGGTGCAGGAGAAATATATGCATCAGAAGGAGATGAAGCAGGAGATGCAGCATCAGGAGATGAAGCAGGCAGAAATGCCTTAGGAGATGGGCAGAAAGAGATGAATTAAGTGATGTAACAGCATAAGCAGCAGCAGGAGATGCAGCAGCAGAAGATGCAGCAGTGTATGCAGCAGCAGATTCAGCAGTAGGAGGTGCAGTAGCAGGACATGCAGCAGCAGCTGCAGCATCAGTTGATGCAGGAGAACATCCAGAAGCAGGAGGTGCAGCAGCAGGAGATGCAGCAGTAGATGACTCTATAGCAGATGCACCAAAAGATGCCGGAGACGAAGCAGCAGGAGATGAAGCAGGACATGCAGCAGCAGGAGATGCAGCAAGATATGCAGAAGCAGGAGATGCATCAACGGAAGATGTAGCATGAGATGCAAAAGCAGGAGTTCCTGCAGCAGATGCAGCAGCAAGAGATGCAGCAGCTTATGCAGCAGCAGGAGATGCATCAGCAGGAGATGCATCAGCAGGAGATGCATCAGCAGGAGATGACGCAGGAGATGTGGTAGGATTAGATACAGCAAGAGATGAATAAGGATATTGCAGCAGCAGGAAATTCAGGAGCAGGAAATGCAGCAGGAATGCAGAAGGGATTCAGTAGCAACTGAGATGCTGCCGCAAGAGATACAGAAAGAGATAGAGCAGCAGCAGATGCAGAAGCAGTGCAGCAGCAGTAGGTGCAGCAGCAGGATATGTAGCAGTATATTCAGCAGTATGTGAATCAGCAGCAGATGCAGCAGCAAATGCTGCAGATGCAGCAGCAGGAGATTAAAAAAGAGATGCAGGAGGAAGAGTTTCGGTAGGAAATGCAGAAGATGCAGCAGAAAGAGATGCAGAAGGATATTCATCAGGAGGAGATGCAAGAGATGATGCCAAATCGGGAGATGCAGAAGCAGGAGATTAAGCAGGAGATGCAGCATCATGAGTTGCAGGAGATGCATCTGGAATGCAGCAGGGATTCAGAAGCAGCTGACAAAGCAGGAGATGCGGTAGGAGATTCAGCAGCAGGAGATGCAGCAGATGGAGCTGCAGCAGGACACTCAGTAGCAAGTGATGCAGTAGCAGATGCAGCAGAAAATGCTGCAGATGCAGCAGTAGGAGATGCAGCAGCAGGAACGCAGCAGGAGATAGAGCATCAGCAGATGCAGTAGCAGGTGCAGCAGCAGTAGAGGCACCAGCAGGAGATGTAGCAGGAGATGCAACAGTAGATGAAACAGCATGAGGTGTAGCATAAAATGTTGCAGATGCATCAGTAGGAGTTCCAGCAGCAGATGCAGCAGGAAGAGATGCAGCAGGAAATGTAGACTATGCAGCAGCAAGTTATGTATAAATAGATGCATCAGGAGAAGATTTAACAGCAGGAGATGGAGAAGGAGATGCAGGCGCAAGAGATGCAGCAGGAGATGCAGAAGGAGATGCAGTAGCAGGAGATGTATCAGCAGGATATACAGCAGGAGATTGAGCAAGACGTGATGCATCATGAAGTGTTGCAGCTGGAGATGCATCAGCAGACGAAGCAACAGTAGATGCAGCAGCAAGCTATGCAGCAGAAGTAGATGCAGCAGCAAGCTATGTAGCAGAAGTAGATGCAGCAGCAAGCTGTGTAGCAGAAGTAGATGCAGCAGCAAGCTAAGTAGCAGAAGAAGATGCAGCAGGAGATGCAGCACCAGAAGATACAGTAGTGTAAGTAGGAGCAGCAGATTCAGCAGTAGGAGATCCAGCAGCAGCACAGGCAGCAAGAGGAGATGCAGCAGGTTATGCAGCAGCAGGAGATGAAGCAGGAGATGCGTCAGCAGGAGATAGAGCTGAAGATGCGGTAGGTTTAGACACAGAAGGAAATGCAGCAGAAGGAGATGAAGCAGGAGATGCAGCAGGAGGTGCTGGAGCAGGTGAAGCGTCTGGAACACAGCAGGGATTCAGTAGCAGCTGATGCAGCACGAGATGCAGTAGGAGATTCAACAGCAGGAGATGCAGCAGGAGGTGCAGCAGGGGATTCAGTCGTAGGTGATGAAGCAGCAGATGCAGCAGCAGATGGAGGAGATGCAGCAGCAGGAGATGCAGCAGTAGGAGATATAGAAGGAGATGCAGCCGTATATGAAGCAGAAGCTGATGCAGCAGAAAATGCTGCAGATGCAACAGTAGGAGATTAATCACTAGATGCAGCAGTAGAAGATGCAGAAGCAAGAGAATCGGTAGCAGATTACACAGAAGATGCAGCAGTAGATGATGCAGCAACAGGAGGTGCAGCAGAAGTAGATGAAGTTGGGTATGCAGCAGCAGTAGATGCAGCAGGATTTGCAGCAGCAGGATACTGAGCAGCAGGAGAACCTGCAAGGTAGCAGTATCATGAGATAAATCCGCAGATGCATCAGAAGGATATGGAGCTGGAGATGCAGCAGCAGGAGTTGCAGCAGAGGATGCAGGAGCAGGAGATGCAGGAGGAGATCCAGAAGCAGGAGACCTAGCAGGAGATGAATCAGCAGCAGATGCAGCAGTAAATGCAAGAGATGCATCAACAGGAGATGCAGCAGCAGGAGATGCAGAAGGAGATGCAGCAGAAGGAGGTGCATCTGCATGAGATGCAGCAGGAGATGCATCAGCAGGGGAAGAAGTGGAATGAGATTCAGAAAAGAAGATGCATTGAATGAGAAGCAGCAGAAGATAATGCAGCATGAGAAGCAGCCGCAGTAGATTCAGCAAGAGATACAGTAGAAGGTGCAGCAGCAGGAGATGTAGAAGGAGATGCCGCAGTATGTGAATCACCAGCACAGAATCACAGAATCACAGAATGACCAAATTGGAAGAGACCTACTGGATCGTCGAGTCCAACCATTCCCACCAATCCCGAAATCATGCTTCTAAGCACCTCATCTACCCTAACCTTAAACACCTCCAGGGACGGTGACTCAACCACCTCCCTGGGCAGACCGTTCCAATGCCTAACCACCCTCTCCGTGAAGAATTTCTTCCTAATCTCAAGCCTAAATCTCCCCTGGCGGAGCTTGAGGCCGTTCCCTCTCGTCCTGTCCCCTGTCACTTGGGAGAAGAGGCCAGCTCCCTCCTCTCCACAACCTCCCTTCAGGTAGTTGTAGAGAGTAATAAGGTCTCCCCTCAGACTCCTCTTCTCCAGGCTGAACAACCCCAGCTCTCTTAGCCGCTCCTCATAAGATTTGTTCTCGAGCCCCTTCACCAGCTTTGTTGCCCTTCTCTGGACTCGCTCCAGAGCCTCAGCATCCCTCTTGTGGTGAAGGGCCCAGAACTGAACACAGTACTCGAGGTGCGGTCTCACCAGTGCTGAGTACAGGGGGAGAATAACCTCCCTGGACCTGCTGGTCACGCCGTTCCTGATACAAGCCAGGATGCCACTGGCCTTTTTGGCCACCTGGGCACACTGCTGGCTCATGTTCAGTCGGTTGTCAACCAACACCCCCAGGTCCTTCTCCTCCTGGCAGCTTTCCAGCCAGGTTTCTCCTAGTCTGTACCTCTGCTTAGGGTTGTTGTGACCCAAGTGCAGGACCCGGCATTTGGCCTTGTTAAACCTCATGCCGTTGGTCTCAGCCCAGCAGTCCAGCCTGTTCAGGTCCCTTTACAGAGCCTCCTGACCCTCCAGCAGATCGACACTTCCTCCCAGCTTGGTGTCATCTGCAAACTTGCTAAGGGAGGACTCAATGCCTTCATCCAGGTCGTTGATAAAGACATTAAACAGGACTGGACCCAGGACTGAGCCCTGGGGAACCCCACTTGTCACTGGCCTCCAGCTGGATTTAACTCCATTTCCCATCACCATCTGGGCCCGGTCATTCAACCAGTTTTTCACCCAGGAGAGTGTGCACCCGTCCAGGCCAGAGGCCGACAGTTTCCGAAGCAGAATGCTGTGAGAAACTGTAATAAAGGCTTTACTGAAGTCCAGGAAAACTGCATCCACAGCCTTTCCCTCGTCCAAGAGTTTAGTCACTTGGTCATAGAAGGTGATCAGATTACTCTTGCAAGACCTGCCTTTTATGAACTCGTGTTGACTGGGCCTGATCACCCGGTTCTCTTGCAAGTGCTTCATGATCACACTCAAGATCACCCGCTCCATGACTTTCCCCAGTACCGAGGTCAGGCTGACAGGCCTGTAGTTCCCCAGATCCTCCCTGCACCCCTTCTTATAGATGGGCACGACATCAGCCAGCCTCCAGTCCAGCGGAACCTCCCCAGTCATCCAGGACTGCTGGAAGATGATGGAAAGGGGTTTGGCCAGCACATCCACCAGTTCCCTCAAAACTCTTGGGTGGACTCCATCCAGCCCCATAGACTTGTGGGTGTCTAGCTGGGCAAGCAAGTCTCTAACCACCTCCTCTTGGACCTTGGGAATCTCTTACTTCTCATCCAACCCTTGGGGTTGTGCACAGAGGGAACAATTTTCCTTACTGTTAAAGACTGAGGCAAAGTAGGCATTGAGCACTTCAGCCTTGTCTTCGTCCCCTGTTACTCTTGTTCCCTCTGCATCTACCAGGGACTGGAGATTCTCCCTAGCCCTCCTTTTGCTGTTGACATATTTGTAGAAAGACTTTTTGTTGTCTTTCACTGTCTTGGTCAATCGCATTTCTAGTTGGGCCTTAGCCCTCCTGATTTTTTCCCTGCACGTTCTCACTTCCTCCCTATAGTCCACCCAGGATGCCTGCCCCTTCCTCCAGAGGTCGTAGACCCTCCTCTTCCTATTGATGTCTCTTAGGACCTCCCTACTCAACCACGCTGGTTTCTTACCCCTCCGGCTACTTTTCCGGAACTTGGGGACGGCTTTCTCCTGAGCTGCTAGGAGTTCCTTCTTGAAGAGCGCCCAGCCCTCATGGACACCTTTGCCTTCAAGGAGCGCCTCCCACGGGACTTTTCCGACCAGCCTCTGAACAGCCCAAAGTCTGCTCTCTGAATGTTGAGGGCGACTGTTCTGCTAACCTCTTTCTTCATTTTACCCCGCACTGAGAACTCTATCATCTCATGATCGCTTTGCCCCTAGCGTCCTCCAACCTTCACATCCCCCACCAGTCCTTCTGTGTTCACCAACAGGTGCAGAATCAGGAGATGCAACAGCAGGTGGAGCCGCAGAAGATGCAGAAGGAGATGCAGCAGAAGGAGGTGCATCTGCATGAGATGCAGCAGGAGATGCACCAGCAGGGGAAGAAGTGGAATGAAATTCAGAAAAGAAGATGCATTGAATGAGAAGCAGCAGAAGAACATGCAGCACGAGAAGCAGCCGCAGTAGATTCAGCAAGAGATACAGTAGAAGGTGCAGCAGCAGGAGATGTAGAAGGAGACGTCGCAGTATGTGAATCACCAGCAGGTGAAGCAGAAAGTGCTGCAGATGCAGCAGAAGGAGATTCAGCAGGAGATGCATCAGTAGATGATGCAGAAGCAGGAGATGAATCAGCAGGAGATTATGCAGGAGATGAATCAGCAGGAGATTATGCAGGAGATGCAGCAGTAGATGATGTAACAGCAGGAGATGAAGCAGCAGGAGATGAAGTAGGGTATGCAGAAGGAGTAGATGCAGCAGGGTATGCACCAGCAGGAGATGCAGCAGCAGTAGAGGCAGAAGAAGGAGATGTAGCAGGAGATGCAGCAGTAGGTGAATAATCAGCAGATGCAGCAGCAGATGCAAGATATGCAGCAGAAGTTGATGCAGTCGCAGATGCAGCAGTAGGAGATGCAGCAGGAGATGCAGCGGCACGAGATGCTGCAGAATATGCAGCAGGAGATACAACAGCACAGGATGAAGTTGCAGGAGGGGATGCAGTAGCAGGAGATGCAGAGCAGAAGATGTAGAGAATGATGAGCAGCAGAAGGAGATGTAGCAGGAAATGCAGCTGCACTAGGTGCAGCAAGAGATACAGAAACAGCAGATGCATCAGGAGAAGCAGCAGCAGAGGATGAAGTAGCAAGAGTTGCAGTAGGAGAAGCAGCAGGAGGATATGGAGCAGCAGGAGATGTAGCAGCAGATGCAGCAGCAGGTGCAGTAGATGCAGCAGCAAGAGATGAAGCAGGAGATGCAGAAGGAGGAGATTAAGCAGGAGATGCAGCAGGAGATGCAGCAACATGAGATGCAGCAGGAGATTCTTCAGCAGGAGATTCTGCAGCAGGAGAGTACGCTGGACATACAGCAGCAGGTGATGTAGCAGAAGAAGATGCACTATGATATGCAGCAGCAAGAGATGCAGCACCAGGTGCCGCAGCAGATGAAACACCAGCAGATGCAGCAGCAGGAGATGAAGCAGCAGGTGTAGCAGCAGCATATGCAGCAGCAAGAGAGTACGCAAGAGATGCAGCAGCAGGATATGCAGAAGGAGATGAAGCCGCGGGGGATGCAGTAGCAGGAGATGCTGAGCAGAAGATGCAGAGAATGATAAGCAGCAGCAGGAGATGCAGCTGCAATAGATGCATCAAGAGATGCAGCCATAATGGATGCAGAAAGAGATACAGCAGCAGAAGATGCAGCAGCAGATTCAGCAGCAGGAGATGTAGCAGCAAGGTATGTAGTAGCATATCCTGCAGTATGTGATTCAGCAGCAGATGCAGCAGCAAATGCTGCAAATGCAGCGGCAGGAGATTCAGCAAGAGATACAGGAGGAAGAGTTGCCGCAGGAAATGCAGAAGATGCAGCAGAAGGAGATGCAGAAAGAGATTGATCAGGAGGAGATCCATCAGCAGGAGCAGGAAATACAGCCGGAGGAGATGCAGCAGGAGGTGCAGCAGGAGGTGCAGCAGGGGATTCAATAGCAGCTGATGCAGCACGGCATTCAGTAAGAGATGCAGCTGCAAGCGATTCAGCAGGAGATGCAGCATCAGGAGTTGCAGGAGGAATGCAGCGGGGGATTTAGTAGCAGCAGATGCAGCAGCAGATGAAGGAGATGCAGCAGCAAACATGCAGCAGGGGATTCAGCAGGAGAAGGTGCAGAAGGAGATGAAGCAGGAGATGCAGCAGCAGGCAATGCATCATGAGAATCAAACACAGTATATACAGCAAGAGATACAGTAGCAGCAAATGCAGAGAGAGATGCAGCAGCAGGAGTTATAGCAGGAGATGCAGCTTTAGATGATGCAGAAGCAGGAGATTACACGGGAGATGCAGCATTAGATGATGCAGCAGCAGGAGATGCAGCAGCAGTAGTTTAAGTAGGGTGTGCAGCAGCTGCAGATGCTGCAGTGTATCTACAAGCAGGAGATTCAGCAGCAGGGGAACCACCAAGAGAGCAGCACCATATGATGAATCTGCAAATGCATCAGAAGGATATAGAGCATGAGATGCAGCAGCAGGTTTTGATGCAGAAGATGCCACAACAGGAGATGCAGGAGGAGATCCAGAAGCAAGAGATGCAGAAGCAGGTGATGTAGCAGCAGATGCAGCAGTAGATGAACCAGCAGCAGATGCAGCAATCAATGCAGGAGATGCAGCAGCAAGAGATGCAGCAGGAGATGCAACGGCAGGAGATGCAGCGGCAGGAGATGCAGCAGCTGATGATGTAGCAGCAGGAGATTCATCATAAGATGCAGCAGCAAGAGAGGCAGCAGAAGATGCAGCAGCAGGTGGTGCAGCAGAATGACATGCAGCAGGAGATGCAGTAGCAGGGGAAGAAATAGCTGGATATGCAGAGAAGTAGATGCAGAGAATTAGATGCAGCAGAAGGAGCTGCAACACGACATGTAGCTGCAGCAGATGCAGAAAGAGATACAGCAGCAGCAGGTGCAGCAGCAGGTGCAGCAGCAGGAGATGCAGCCGCAGAAAATGCTGCAGATACAGCAGAAGGACTTTCAGCAGGAGATGCAGCAGTAGGAGTTTCAGCTGGAGATGCAGCAGTAGGAGTTTCAGCTGGAGATGCAGCAGGAGAGATGCAGCAGGAAATTCAGAAGATGCAGCAACAACTGATTCATAAATAAATTCATCAGGACATACATCAACAGGAGGTGGATCAGGAGATGCAACTGCAAGAGATGCAAGAGGAGATGCAGCAGGAAATGCAGAAGGATATGCAGCAGAAGGAGATGCAGAAGACGATGCAGTTGTAATAGATGCAGCACCAGGAGACGCAGCAGAAGATGCAGCAGCAAAAGACGCAGCAGCAGTGCAGCAGAAGTAGATGCAGCAGCAGGATATGTAGCAGTATAATCAGCAGTATGTGAATCAGAAGCAGATGCAGCAGCAAATGCTGCAGATGCTGCAGAAGGAGATTCAAAAAGAGATGCAGAAGGAAGAGTTTCAGTAGGAAATGCGGAAGATGAGGCAGAAAGAGATGCAGAAAGAGATTCATCAGGAGGAGATGCACGAGATTGTGCAGGAGATGCAGCACCAGGAGCTGCAGCATCAGGAGACGCAGCATCAAAACATGAAACAGGAATGTAGCAGAAGATTCAGTAGCAGGTGATGCAGCAGCAGATGCAGCAGCAGATACAGCAGAAGGAGATGCAGCAGCAGAAGATGTAGCAGGACGTGCAGCAGCAGTAGATGAAACAGAGGATGCAGCAGCAGGGGATGCAGCAGCAGGGGATGCAGCAGCAGGGGATGCAGCAGCAGGGGATGTAGCAGCAGGAGTTGTAGCAGCAGGAGATGCAGCAACAGAAGATGCAGCATTATATTCAGCAGTAGAGGCAGCAGGAAGAGATGTAGTAGGAAATGCAGTTGGAGGAGATGCAGCAACAGGATAACCAGCAGAAAGAGATACAGCATTCGATGCAGCGGGCGATAAAGCAGCAGGAGATGCACCAGGAGATACAGCTGTAACAGATGCAGCAGGTTATATAACAGCAGATAATGCAGCAGCAGAAAATGCAGCAGGAGGAAATGCAGCAGGATGTGAAGCAGCAGATGCCACAGCAGATGCAGTAGCAGGAGCTATAACAGGAGATTCAGCAGGAGATGCTTCCGTAGGAAATGCATCAAGAGATGCCGCAAGAGATGCATGATCAGCATATGCAGCAATAAGAGATGCAGCAGGACATGCAGCAGCAGGACATGCAGCAGCAGGAGATGCAGCCACAGGAGATGCAGCAGTAGGAGATGCATCAAGAGGTGTGTATTCAGGAGGAGATGCATCGGGAGATGTAGCTGGTTATGTAGCAGCATGAGATGTCGCAGGAGATTCAGGAGGAGATTCAGCAGCAGGAGAAGCAAGAGTAGGAGATGTCGCCGCAAAAGATGCAGCAGCAGATTAAGCAGCAGATTCATCAGGAAATGCAGTAGCAAGATATGTAGCTGCAAATGCTGCTGCATCTCCTTCTTCTGCATCGTCTGCTGCATCTCCTGCTGCTACATATCCTGCTGCTGCATCTCCTGAAGTATCTCCTGCTACTGCTTCTGATGCTGCATCTCCTGATTTGACATCTGCTGCTGCATCTCCTCCTGCTGCATCTCCTGCTGAATCTACTTCTTCATCAGCTGCTTCATTTCCTGCGGCATGTACTTCTGCTGCATCTCCTGCTGCTTTGTGTGCTTTTGTATGTCCAGATTCATCTCCTGCTGCTGCATGACCAGCTTCATCTCCTATTGCATCATATCATGCTGCTTCTGCTGCTGCATATCCGGCTGCTGCATCATTTGCTGCTGAAACTCCTCCTGCATCTGCTGCTTCATCTGCTACTGCTGTATCTCCTGCTGCATCTCTTGCGTCTGCATCTACTTCTACATCTCCTGATGCTGAACCTCCTTCTGCTTCATCTCTGGCTGCTGCATCTCCGGCAGCATCTCCTGATAAATCTCCTGCTTCTGCGTCGCTTTTTACGTCTTCTGCTGCTGCAACTCCTGCTGCTGCATCTCCTGCTGCATCTCCTGCTGCTGCATCTCCCTCTGCAGCATCTCCTTCTGATGCATCTCCTACTGCTGCATCTCCTGCTGAATCTGCGGCTAAACCTGCTTCAGCATCTCCTGCATCTGCATCTCACAGCATCACAGAATCACAGAATAACCAGGTTGGAAGAGCCCCACTGGATCGTTGAGTCCAACCACTCCCACCATCTCCTTCTGCTGCATCTTCTTCCTCTTTCATTTCTGCCTTCTCCATGCCCTGCTGCTGCATCTTCTGCTGATGCCTCTACTCCTCAATTTACTGCAGAATCTCCTGCTCCTGCATCTCCTTCGGCATCTTCTTCTGATGCATCTCCTACTGCTGCATTTCTTGCTGCATCTCCTTCTTCTGCATCTCTTGTTATTGCATTTCCTGCTGAATCATCTCCTGCTGCACCATCTCTTTCTACTGCATCTCCTTCTGATGCATCTCCTGCTGAATATCCTGCTGCATCATTTTCTGCTGCATCTCGTCTGCTTCATCTCCTGCTGTTTCTCCTCCTGCTATATCTCCTCCTGCATCTCCTGACCGTTTTAGTGTAGGGTACGGAATTGTGACTTAACTTCGCCAATGAAGGCGCTTTAGGAAAAGTGAGTAACTCTTGCAGGTGAGATGCTAGCATGGAATGCTGCTGCTTCTGAATGTCTTCTCTTAGAGCGAGTTCACTGCCAAGCAAGACTTGTAGATCTTTCAGTCTAGGCTTGTGTTCTGTAACATCAGAATTGCTATTACAGCATCACGTAAAAATGTAGAGCCTAGAGCATCTCCTGCTGCATCTCCAGCTGGTGCATCTCCTGCTATATCTCCTGCTATTGCATACATATCCAGTAGCATCTCCTGCTGCGTCTGCCTCTCCTAATGCATATGCGGCTACATCTCCTGCTGCTGCAATTCCTGTAGATTCTCCTAGTACATCTCCCGCTGCTGCATCTCCTGCTGTATCTCGTGATGCTTCATCTCCTGCTGCTGCATCCCCTGCTGCTGCATCCTCTCTTTCATGTACTGCTGGATAATGTCTTTCCACACCTTCTGCTGCTGCATCTTCTTGTGATGCAGCTGATGCTAAATCTCCTGATGCATCTCCTGCTGTTGAATATCTTTCTACACCTGCTGCTGCTGCACCTTCTTCTGATGCGTCTGATGCTAATTCTCCTCATGCATCTCCTGCTGCTGCATCTCCTATTGCTGCATCCCCGGTTACATCTCCTGCTGCTGCATCTCCTGCCGCTGCATCTCCTGCTACTGCTTCTGCAGCTGATTCTCCTGCTGCTTCTGCAGCTGCAACTCCTGCTGCTGCATCTGCTGCTAATGCCTCTTCTCTTGCATCTCCTCCTGCTTCATCTTTTGATTCATCTCCGGTTGCCTCTCTTGCTGCTGCATCTTCAGCTGCTGCATCTCCTGCAGAATCTGCCTCTCCTCTTTCATCTGCTGCTGCATCTCCTGCAATTGCATCTGCTGCTGTATCCACTGCTGCATCTCCTTCTCCTGCTTCTCCTCCTGCATCTCCTCCTGCTTCATCACTTGATGCATCTCCTACTGTATCTCCTGCTTCCATATCTCATGGTGCATCTCCTCTTGGTACATCTCCTGCTAAATCTCGGCTGCATCTCGGCTGCATCTCCTGTTGGTGCATCTCCTGCTGCATTTCCTGCTGCTGCATCTTGTTCTGCATCTCCTACTGCTGCATCTCCTGCTGCTGCATCTGCTGCTGCATCTACTACTCCATCTCCTTCTGCTGCAACTCCTTCATCTCCTTCTTCTGCATCTTATGGTGTATCTCTTGCTGTATCACCTGCTGCTGCAGTATATGCTGCATCATCTCCTACTGTATCTCCTCCTGCTCTATCTCCTGCTGCAGAATCGCCTGCTTCGGTATCTCCTGCTGCATCTCATGATGCTTCCTCTCAGTTGGATGCATCCTCTGTAGCTTTGTCTGCTGCTGCATCTCCTGATTCATCTTCTCCTGCTTCATTTACTGCTGCATCTCCTGATTCATCTTCTCCTGCTTCTTTTACTGATGCATCTCCTCCTGATGCGGCTCCTGCTGATGCATCTCCTGCTTAAAGTGCTTCTGAATTTTCTGCAGCATCTGCTGAGTCTGTAACTCCTGCTGCTGAAACTGCTGCTTCTGCATCTCGTGCTGAATGTGATGCTGAATATGCTGCTGAATATGCTGTTGCCTCTCCTGCTGAATATGCATCTCCTGCTGAATCTGCTGCCGATATATGTCCTGCTGCTGCATCCCTTGCTGCTGCTTCTCCTGCTGCTGCATATCCTGCTGCTGCATATCCTGCAGCTGCATCCCCTGCTGCTTTATCCTCTGTTTCATCTCCTGCTGCTGCACGTCCTGTTCTCTCTTATGCTGCTTCATATCCTCCTGCTGCGTCTGCTGCTAAATCTCCTGCTGCTGCATGTCCTCCTGCTGCATCTCCTCCTGTATCTACCTCTGCTGCATCTCCTGCTGAATATCCTGCTGCATCGCCTGCGTCTGCATCTCCTTGTGAATATCCTGATGATGCAGATGCAGGAGATGGAGCAGCAAGAGATGCAGAAGCTGTTGCTGAAAAAAATGCTGCAGCAGGAGATGCAGCCACAAGAGATGCCGGAGGAAATGCAGTAGCAGGTGATGTAGCAGCAGGATATGCAGCAGGAGATTAAATAAGAGGAGATGCACCATGAGGTGCAGCATCAGGAGTTGGAGCAGGAGATGCAGCAGCAGACGAAGCAGCAGTAGATGCAGCAGCAATATATGCAGCAGCAGGAGATGAAGCAGGATATGCAGGATCAGGAGATTAAGCAGCAGGAAATGCATTAGCAGATGCAGCAGCAGGAGATGCAGCAGGTGATGCAAGAGCAGATGCAGCAGCAGGAGATGCAGTAGCAGTAGGTGCAGCAGTGTGTGCAGCAGCAGGAGATTCAGCAGGAAATGCATCAGGAGATTAAGCAGGAGATGCTGCAGCAAGAGATGCAGTAGGAGGTGCTGCAGAAGATTTATCTGCAAGAGCTGAAGGACCAAAAGACTTAGCAGGAGATGTAGCAGTAGGAGTTTACACAGAACATTCAGCAGCAGGAGATGAAGCAGCAGGTGATGTAGCAGCCAGACTTGCAGCAGCCGAATATTCATAAGTAGCACATGCAGCAGGATATGCAGAAGCAAAGCAGGCAGCAGAAGAGTCAGCAGGAGATTCAGAAAGATATGCAGCAGCAGGAGATGCAGCAGCAGGAACTGCAGCAGGAGATGCAGCAGCAGGAACTGCACCAGCAGAGGCAGCAGCAGTAGATGCAGAAGGAGGTATAGAAAAATATGCTTCAGCAGGAAGTGCGGCTCGAGATGAAGCAGGAGATGAAGTCGGAGATGCTGCAGCAGGTGATACCGCAGGAGATGCAACAGGAGATGCAATAGCGGGAGATGCAGCACCAAGAGATGCAGCAGCAGATGCAGCAGCAGGTGCAGCATCCACAGATGCTGCAGAAGGTAATGCATCAGCAGGAGTTGAAGCAGAATATGCATCAGCAGGAGATGCAGCACCAAGAGACACAGACGGAGATGCAGCAGGGTATGTAGCAGCAGGAGTTCACGCAGGAGATGCAGCAGCAGGAGTCTGAGCCGCAGGACATGAAGCAGGAGATTTAGCATCTTGAAATGCAGAAACAGTTGCAGCAGCAGGTGCAGCACCAGCAGGTGATGAAGCAGGAGATGCAGCATCAGGTGATGAAGCAGGAGAGGCAGCAGCAGGAGCTGCAGCAGCAGAAGCTGCAGCAGGAGGAGATGCAGCAGGTAATGTAGAAGCAGGAGATATAGCAGGAGATTCTGCATCAGGAGAGAAAGCAGGAGATACAGCAGCAGGTGTTGTAGCAGAAGAAGATGCACTAAGATATGCAGCAGCAGGAGATGCAGCGGCAGGCTCAGCAGCAGATGCAGAACCAGCAGAAGCAGCAGCAGGAGATGAAGTAGCAGATGCAGCACAGGAAATTATGCAGGAGATGAAGCAGTAGGAGATGCAGCAGCGGGAGATTACGGAGGAGATGAAGCAGCAGACGTAGCAGCAAGAGATGCAGCAGCACATGCAGAATGATATGCAGCAGCAGTAGATGAAGCAGTGGAGGCAGCAGCAGGAGAATCAACAGCAGGAGATCCTGTAGGAGAGTAGCATCACGAGATGAATAGGCAGATGCATCAGAAGGTTATGAAGCAGCAGATGCAGAAGCCGGAGATGCAGGAGGAGAACCAGCAGCAGTAGATGCAGAAGAAGGAGATGTAGTAGGAGATGCAGCAGTAGATGCAGAAGAAGGAGATGTAGTAGGAGATGCAGCAGCAGACGAATCAGCAGCAGATGCAGCAACAGATGCCAGAGATACAACAGCAGGAGATGTATCAGGAAATGCAGCAGCAGGAGATGCAGCAGCAGGATATGTAGCAGGATATGCAGCATTATGTGAAGCATCAGCAGATGCAGCAGCAAATGCTGCAGATGCTACAGCAGGAGATACAGTAGGAGATGCAGCAGGAAGAGATGCAGCAGAAAATGCATGAGATTCAGTAGAAAGAGATGCAGCAGGGAGAGATACATCAGCTGGAGATGGAGCAGGAGAAGCAGATGGAAGATATGCAGCAGGAGATGCAGCAGCAGTAGATGAGGAAAGGGTGTGAGGCAGCATCATGAGATGAATCCGCTGATGCATCAGAGGTAGTTGCAGATGGAGATGTAGCAGCAGGAGGTTAAGCTGAAGATGCAGCAGCAATAGATGCAGGAGGAGAACCAGCAGAATGAGATACAGCAGCAGGAGATGTAGCAGCAGATGCAGGAGAAGCAGCAGAAGGAGATACAGCAGGAGTACAGCAGGAGGATGTGCAGCTGGAGTTGCATCAGGAGATGCAGCATCAGGAGATGGAGCGGCAGGAGGTGCAGCAGCGGGGAATGCAGCAGCAGTAGATGCAGCAGAGGATTCAGTAGGAGGTGATGCAGGAAAAGATGCAGCAGCAGATGCAGCATCAGGAGATGCAGCCAGGGGTGCAGCAGGAGATGCATCAGCATATTCAGCAAGAGATGCACTATCAGGAGATTCACAAGCAGGAGATGAAGACTCAGCAGATGTCACTGCAGATACAGAAGCACATTCAGCAGGAGATGCAGCAGCAGGAGATGCATCAGATGTAGCAGCAGCAGATTCAGCAGCAGGAGATGCATCAGCAGTTGATGCTGCAGGAGATGCGGTAGGATTAGATTCAGCCGGAGATGCATCTGCAGGAGATGCAGAAGCACACGGAGCAGGTGTAGAAACAGCAGCCAGATATGCAGCAGTATGTGAAGCAGCAGCAGATGCATCAGCAGATGCATCAGCAAATGCTGGAAATGCAGCAGCTGGATATTCAGCAGGAGATGCAACAGGAAGAGATGCATCAAGAGATGCAGCAGGATATATAGAATGAGATTCAGTAGCAGGTGATGTAGCAGAAGGATATGTAGACAGATACCGAGTAAGAGGAGATGCACCATGAGATGCAGCATCAGGAGTTGCAGCAGCAGACGAAGCAGCAGTATATGCAGGAGCAATATATGCAGCAGAAGGAGATGATGCAGGAGATGCAGCATTAGGTGATTAAGCAGAAGGAAATATACTAGGTGATTCCGGTATCAAGTAGGGTATGCAGCAGCAGTAGATGCAGCAAGGGGATTGCAGCAGCAGGACATTGAGCAGCAGGAGATCCAGCAAGAGAGCAGCATCATAAGATGAATCTGCAGATGCATCTGAAGGATATGGAGCAGCAGATGCCGCAGCAGGAGATACAGGAGGAGATTCAGAAGCAGGAGATGCAACAGCAGGAGATATAGCAGGAGATGTAGCAGTAGATGAATAATCAGCAGATGTGGAGAGCATTATTCAGGCCTGGTTAACAGAAAAGGGACACAGCCAGACCAGCTTAGTTAGAATGCCTGAATTAGGTGAGAATTTGCCCAAGGACACAATGTCCTTGAGATAAGGGACTGCTTGCAGCTGCACATAAACACGGTAAAAATAGAGAATGTATTAATCACAAGAATGTAGAAAGAGAAAGCTATGAAGGAGGAGCGGGCTTGTAATCTGTAACCTATAGTGAGCTCAGCTTTTGCCATATGTATGAGGCTAATTAACAACTCTATTTAACTAGCTGTGATCTCTAATAAAATTGAGACTTGCTGATGACCACCTGGTGTCCGCATTTCTCCCTTCGCCGACAAGCAGATGCACCAGGAGATGCAGAAGATACAGCAGAAGATGCAGCAGGCGATGCAGCATCAAGAGACGCACGAGGACATCCAGCAGCAGGAGATGCAGCAGCAGGACATCCAACAGTAGATGAATCTACAGCAGATGCAGCAAAGGATGCAGCAGATTCAGTAGCAGGAGATGCATCAAGATATGCAGAAGCAGGAGATGCATCAACAGGACTTGTGGCATGAGATGCAGAAGCAAACATGCAGCAGCAGTTGCAGCAGTAGATGCAGCACCAGCAGATTCAGCAAGAGGAGATGAAGCAGCAGATGGAGGAGCACGAGATGCAGCAGCAGGAAATGCAGCAAGATAAGATGCAGCAGGTGATAAGATGCAGGAGGAGATGCATCAGCAGGAGTTGCAGCACCAAGAGATGCAGCAGGAGATGCAGATACAGCATATACAGCACCAGGAGATGAAGAATCATATTCAGCACCAATATATGCAGCTGAAAGAGATTACGCAGGAGATGCAGCAGTAGAAGATGCATCAGAAAATGCAGCCGCAGATGCAACAGCAGGAGATGCAGCAGCAGAAATTGCAGCTTGAAATGCAGCAGACGTAGATGCAGCAGGGTTTGCAGCAGCAGCAGATTCAGCAGCGGGAGGTCCAGCAAGAAAGCACCATCAAGAGATGAATCCACAGAAGCATCAGAAGGATATGGGGCAGGAGATGCAGCAGCAAGTTTTGTAGCAGCAGATGCAGCAGCAAGAGATGCAGGAGAAGATCCAGCAGTAGGAGACATAGAAGCAGGGTATGTAGAAGGAGATGCAGCAGTAGATGAATCAGCATAAGATGTAGCAGCAGATGCAGGAGATGCAACAGCAAGGAATGCAACAGGAGATTAAGAAAGAGATGCAGCAACAGGAGATGCCGCAGCAGAAATGCAGCAGCAGGTGAAGCAGTAGCACGAGATGCAGCAGGAGGAGATGCAGAAGGAGATGCAGCAGCAGGAGATGTAGAAGGAGATGCAGCAGTATATGAAGCAGCAGCAGAGGCAGCAGAATATGGTGCAGATGCAGCAGTAGGAGATTAATCACTAGATGCAGCAATAGCTGATGCAGAAGCAGGTGATGCAGCAGCAGATTACGCAGAAGATGCAGCAGTAGATGATGCAGCAAGAGGAGATGCAGCAGCAGTAGATGCAGCAGGGTATGCAGCAGCAGGATATTGAGCAGCAGGAGAACCTGCAAGATAGCAGTATCATAAGATGAATCTGCAGATGCATCAGAAGGATATAGAGCTGGAGATGCAGCAGCAGAGATGCAGGAGTTGCAGCAGAGGATGCAGGAGCAGGAGATGCAGGATAAGATCCAGAAGCAGGAGAAGCGGTAGATGAATCAGCAGTAGATGCAGCAGTAAATGCAGGAGATGCAGCAAGAGATGTTGCAGCTGGTGGTGCAACAGCAGGAGGTGCAGCAGCAGAGATGCAGAAGCAGAAGATGCGGCCGCAGGGGAATCAATAGCAGGAGATGCAGAGAAGAAGAGCAGAGAATGAGAAGCAGCAAAAAAAGATACAGCAGGAGATGCAGCTGCAGTAGATGCAACAAAAGATACAGAATCAGCAGATGCAACAGCAGGTGCAGCAGCAGAAGATGCAACCACAGATGCATCAGCAGTAGATGCAACAGCAGGAGATGTAGCTGGAGATGCAGAGGTATATGAAGCAGCAGCAGAGGCAGCAGAAAATGCTGCCGATGCAGCAGTAGGAGTTGCAGCAGGAGATGCAGCAGGAAGAGATGCAGAAGGAAACGAAGAAGATGCACCAGCAAGTGATACACAAATAGATGCTTCTGGAGAAGATTCATCAGCTGGAGATGTAGCAGGAGATGCAGCCACAAGAGATGCAGTAGTAGATGCAGAAGGAGATAGAGTAGCAGGGGATGTATCAGCAGGATATGCAGCAGGAGATTGGGCAAGAAGTGATACACCATGAGGTGCTGCTGCTGGAGATGCAGCAGTAGATGCAGCAGCATGATATGCATCAGAAGGAGATGAAGGAGGAGATGAGGCAGCAGGAGATGAGGCAGCAGGAGATGCATCAGAAAAATGCACCAGCCGGATATACATCAGCAGGAAATGCAGCAGGAGATGCACCAGCAGGAGATGCAGCAGGAGATGCAGAAGCATATGCAGCAAGAGGAGATGCAGCAGGAGATGAAGCAGCAGATGAAGCAGTAGTAAATGCAAAAGCAGGACATGCAGCAGCAGGAGATGAATTGGGAGATTCAGCAGTAGATGAAGCAGCAGCAGATGGAATAAAAGTTGCAGCAGGAAAATCAGCAGGATGTGCAGCAGGAGATACCACAGCAGGTAATGAAGTAGGAGATGCAGCAGCTTGAGATGCAGTAATAATGTATGCAGCAGCAGGAGATGCAAGAGCAGGAGAGGCAGAGGGAGATGTAGCAGGAGATGCAGCAGGGGATGCATCAAGAGATGCACAAGGAGGAGATGCAGGAGGAGAGGCAGAAGAAGGAGATGCAGCAGTGGATGCTGCAGCAGATGCAGCATCAGCAGATGCAAGAGCAGGAAATGCAGAAGCAGATTAAAGCAGAGATGCAGATTCAACAGGAGATGCAGTAGCTGGAGATGCTGCAGCAGATGCAGCGGCAGGAGATGCAGTGGCAGGAGATACAGCAGGAGATTCAACAGCAGCAGATGAAGCAGGATCTGCAGCAGTAGAAAATGCAGCAGCAGGATATGTAGGAGATGCAGTAGCAGGATATGCAGAAGTAGTAGATGCAGCAGCAGGGTATGCAGCAGCAAGAGATGCAATTGCATGAGATGCAGCAGAAGCATGTTTAGCGGGAGATGCAGCAGGAGGTGCATCAGCATATTCAGCCTCACATTCAGCAGGAGATGCAGAAGCAGGAGATTCAGCAGGAGATGCAGCAGAAGGAGATGCAGACTCAGCAGATGCCACAGCATATTCAGAAGCACATTGAGCAGGAGATGCAGTAGCAGGAGATGCAGCAGCAGGAGATGTAGCAGAAATTGCAGAAACCGGAGGTACAGAAGCAGGAGATGCAGTAGCAGATGCAGCAGCAGGATACGCAGCAGCAGGAGGTGCAGGAGGATATGCATGAACAGGAGAATCAGTATGAGGTACAGCAGGAGATGTGGCAGCAATATATGTAGCAGGAGATTCAGCAGTAGATGAAGCAGCAGCAGAGCAGCAGCAGATGCAGCATCTCCTTATAGATGAAATATAAGGAGATGAAGCTACGGATGCATCAGCTGAAGGTGAAGCAGGAGATGCAGCAGAAGGAGATGTATCAGCAGATGCAGCATGAGATGCAGGAGGAGATGAGGCAGCAGATGTAGACAGATATACCGGAGGAGATGCATCAGTAAATGTATCAGGATGTGCAGGAGAAGTAGATGAAGCAGGGGATGAAGCAGAAGGAGATGCAGCAGTAGGAGATGCATCAGGAGATGCAGAAGCAGATGCAGCAGGAGATGCAGATTTAGCAGCAGATGCAGCAGGAGGAGATGCAGCAGCAGGAGGTGCTGCAGCAGGCAATACAGCAGCAGGAGATGCAGCAAAAGATGCAGCAAGAGATTCAGCAGCAGCAGATGCAGCAGCAGGAAATGGAGGAGTATATAAAGAAGCAGGGGATGCAGTAGCAGAAGATGCAGCAGGAGATGTAGCAGCAAGAGATGCTGCAGCAAATGTAGCAGAAGGAGATGCAGCAGTAGATGAACCAGTAGAAGTTGTAGCAGCAGATGCAAGAGATGCAGCAGAAGGAGATGCAGAAAGAGATGAATCATGAGGAGATGCAGAAGCAGGAGATGCCGCATGAAATATGGCAGCAGGTGGTGTAGTAGCAGGAGATGCAGCAGCAGGAGATGCAGCAGTTGATGCAGCAGCAGGAGTTGAAGCAGCAGGAGATGCAGCAGGGAATGCAGCGGTAGGAGATGAAGCATCAGGCGAGTCATAGTAGTAGATTCAGAGAAGATGCAGCAGAAGGAGATATAGGAGATTCAGCCGCAGTAAATGAAGCAAGAGTTACAGCAGCATCAGATGCAGCATCAGTTGCAGCAGCAGAGGATGCAGCAGCAGATGCAGGAGCAGGAGATGCAGCAGCAGAAGATGTAGCAGATGCAGCAGTAGATTTAGCAGCAGCAGATGTAGCAGCAGATTGAGCAGATGCAGCAGTAGTAGATTCAGAAGGAGATGCATCAGCAGGAGATGCAGTAGGAGATGCAGAAGCAGATGCAGCTAGAGATGCAGAAGCAGAAGACGCAGCAGGAGATGCAGAAGGAGATGATGAAACAGCAGATGCATCAGTAGTAGATACAGCAGCGGATGCAGCAGCAGCAGATTCCGCAGCAAGAGATGCAGCAGTAGATGCAGCAGGAGATGCAGAGAAAGGAGATGAAGCAGGGGAGATGCAGCTGCAAGAGATGAAGCAGCAGGAGATGCTGTAAGAGATGCAGCAGCAGGGGATGGAGCAGCACGAGATTCAGCAGATTATGCAGCAACAGACACAGAAGCAGGAGATGCAGAAGGAGGAGATGCAACAGCAGGAAATGCATCAGCAGGAGATGCAGCAGAAGGAGACGCAGCAACAGGAAATGCAGCAGGAGATTAGGCAGCAAATGCAGAAGCAGCCGATACAGCAGGTGGAGATGCTGCGGCAGATGCAGCAGTAGATGCAGATTCAGCAGGAGATTCAGAAGCAGGAAATGCTGCAGCAGATTTACAATAGGAGATGCAGCAGCAGGAGATTCAGCAGCAGGAGATGTAGCAGGAGATGCAGCAGCAGGAGATGCAGAAGCAGAAGATGCAGCAGCAAGATCTGAAGCAGGAGACTGAGGAGCAGAAAATGCAGCAGCAGGAGATTCAGCAGCAGGAGATGCAGGCAGAGGAGATGCACTGGAGACAGAGCAGCAGGAGATGTAGCAGCACATGCGGCCGCAGGAGAGAAAGCAAGAGAGAAAGAAGCAGAAGATGCTGCAGCAGACTTAGCAGCAGATTCAGCAGGAGATGCATCATCAAGAGATGCAGCAGGAGGAGATGCATCATGTGATACAGAAGCAGATGCAGCAGGAATGCAGCAGGAGATGCAGCAAGAGATTCAGCAGCAGGAGATGGAGCAGCAGGAAATGCAGAATAATATACTGAAGCAGGAGATGCAGCAGGAGGAGATGTAGATAGGGAGGAGGCATCAGGAGATGCAGCAAGAGGAGATGCAGATCGGGAAGAGGCATCAGGAGATGCAGCAGCAGGAAGAGATGCAGATCGGGAGGAGGCATCAGGAGATGCAGCAGCAGGAAGAGATGCAGATCGGGAGGAGGAATCAGGAGATGCAGCAGCAGGAGATGCAGCAGGAAATGCAGCAGCAGGGGATGTAGTAGCAGGAGATGCAGGAACAGATGCAGCCGCATGAAATTCATAGTAGCAGGAGATGCAGCATGAGATTCAGCAGCATGATATGCAACAGCAGATGCAGCAGGAGATGCAGCAGCAGGAGATGCCGCAGTGTACACAGCAGCAGGATTTTCATCAGCAGGAGGTGCATCAGGAGATGATGCAGAAAGAAATGCAGCATCACATTCCTCAGCAGGAGATGCAGCAGGAGAGGCGTCAGCAGTTGCAGGAGGAAATTTAGCAGGAGGAGATGCAGCTGCAGGAGATGCAGCAAAAGGAGATTCAGCATCAGGAGATACTGCAGCAGCAGATGCAGAAGGAGGTGCTGCTGCAGATGCAACAGGAGATGCAGCAACAGGAGATGCAGCAGCAGCAGTAGGTGCAGCTGCAAATGCAGCAGCAGATGTAGCAGGAATTGCAGCAGCAGCAGAAGCAGCAGCAGGACGTGCAGCATCATGACACCCAGCAGGAGATACAGCAGCAGGATATATAACAGGAGATACATATTCAGCAGGAGATGCAGTAGGAGATACGGAATGGTATGAAGAAGCAGCAGATTCAGCAGCGTGAATTAAGAAGCAGGAGATGCATCAGAGGCAGACACAGCAACGGGAGATGCAGCAGGAGATGCAGCAGCAAGAATTGCAGCGGGAGATGCATATTCAGGAGAAGATTCAGCAGCATAGTCAACAAGAGATCCAGCAGGAGGTTCAGAAGAAGGTGATGCAGTAGGAGATACAGAATGATATGAAGAAGCAGTAGATTCAGCAGCGTGAATTAAGAAGCAGGAGATGCATCAGAGGCAGACACAGCATCAGGATATGCAGCAGGAGATGCAGCAGCAAGAATTGCAGAGGGAGATGCAGATTCAGCAGGCGAGTCAGCAGCATATTCAACAGGAGATGCAGCAGCAGGGAAGGTGCTAAGATCAAATTCTAGCTCACCTTAGAGTTTTCTCTTGAAGCGCTTTCTCTGCAATCTCTGAAGCACGACTTAGAAACCGTTTTAATATAAGTTACTGAATTGTGACTTAACTGAGCCTATTAATGGAATGCAACAGCAGGAGATGCAGCAGGAGGTGCAGCAGCAGGAGATGAAGCAGCAAGAGATTCAGCAAGAGATGTAGCAGTAGGAGGTTACGCAGGACATGCAGCAGCAGGAGATGCACAAGCAGGAGATGCAACAGAAGGAGATGCAGCAGGTAATGCAGCAGCAGTAGATCCAGCAGGGGATTCAGCAGCAGGAGATGGAGCAGGATAGCAGCATCATAAGATGAATTCGCCGATGCATCGGAAGGAGCTGCAGCAGGAGATGCAGAAGTGTGAGATGAAGCAGGAGATGCTGCAGTAAGTGATGCCGCAGGAGATGCATCAGCAGGAGAAGCAGGACCAAGAGATGCTGCAGGAGAAGCATCAGCAGGAGAAGCAGCACCAAGAGATGCCGTAGGAGATGAAGCAGCACATGCAGCAGCACATGCAGCATCAGGATATGAATCAGCAGATGCAGCAGAAGAAGATGCCGCAGCAGGAAATACAGCAGGAAGAGATGCAGAAGGTAATGCAGCAGCATGAGTTGAAGCAGGATATGCAGCAGAAGGAGATGCAGGAGGATATGCAGATGCAGGAGAGCACGCAGGAGATGCAGCTGCAGGAGATTGAGCAGCAGGACATACAGTAGATGAAGCAGCAGCTGGAGATGCAGAAGCAGGAGATGAAGCAGCAGATACAGCAGAAGAAAGTGTAGCTGCAGGAATTGCAGCAGGAGGAGATTCAGCAAGTGATACTGCAACAGGAGAGTACGCGGGAGATACAGTAGCAGGTGTTGTAGCAGAAGAAGATGCACTATGATATGCAGCAGCAGGAGATGCAGCAGCAGGTTCAGCAGCAGATGCAGAACCAGCAGATGCAGCAGCAGCAGATGAAGCAGCAGGTGCAGCACCAGGAGATGCAGCAGCAGGTTCAGCAGCAGATGCAGAACCAGCAGATGCAGCAGCAGTAGATGAAGCAGCAGGTGCAGCACCAGGAGATGCAGCAGCAGGAGATAATGCAGGAGATAAAGCTGCAGGAGCTGCAGCATCAGAAGATGCATCACGAAATGCATCAGCTTTGCAGCAGCAAGAAATGCCGCTACAACACAAGTAGAAGGATTCAGTAAGCGATTCAGCGGCAGGAGATTCATAAGCAGCAGATGCAGCAGCAGGAGATGTAGCAGCAGGAGATTCAGTAGGTGATGCAGCAGTACTAGATACAGCAGCAGTAGATGAAGTAGGCTATGAAGCAAGAGTAGATGCAGCAGGGTATGCACCAGCAGGAGAGACAGCAGCAGGAGATGAAGTAGGGGAGTAGCATCATGAGATGAATCCGCTGATGCATCAGAGGTAGTTGCAGATGGAGATGCAGCAGCAGGAGGTTCAGCAGAAGATGCAGCAGCAATAGATGCAGGAGGAGATGCAACAGGATGAGATAGAGCAGCAGGAGCTGTAGCAGCAGATGCAGTAGCAGATGCAGGAAATGCTGCTGCAGGAGATGCAGCAGGAGGTGATTCAGACGGATATGAATCAGGAGATGCAGTAGCAAGAGATACATCAAGAGATTCACCATCAGCGGATGCATCAGGAATGAAGTAGGGGATTCAGTAGCCGGTGATGCCTCAGCTTAAGATGCATCAGGATATGCAGCAGCAGGAGATGCAGCAAGCAGGAGGTGCAGCAGCAAGAGGTTCAGCAGCAGGAGATGCAGCAGGAATGTAGTAGGAGACTCAGTAGCAAGTGATGCAGCAGCAGATGCAGCAGGAAGAGATGCAGCAGGAAATGCAGAATATGCAGCAGCAAATTATGTGTAAATAGATGCATCAGGAGAAGATTCATCAGCAGGAGATGGAAAAGGAGATGCAGGCGCAAGAGATGCAGCAGGAGATGCAGAAGTAGATGCAGTAGCAGGAGATGTATCAGCAGGATATGCAGCGGGAGATTGAGCAAGACGTGATGCATCATGTGGTGCTGCAGCTAGAGATGCATCAGCAGATGAAGCAGCAGTAGATGCAGCAGCAAGCTATGCAGCAGCAGAAGATGCAGCAGGAGATGCAGCAACAGAAGATACAGCAGTGTATGCAGGAGCAGCAGATTCAGCAGTAGGAGATGCAGCAGCAGCACAGGCAGCAAGAGGAGATGCAGCAGGTTATGCAGCAGCAGGAGATGCAGCAGGAGATACGTCAGCAGGAGATAGAGCTGAAGATGTGGTAGGTTTAGGCTGAGCAGGAGATGCAGCAGCAGGAGATGAAGCAGGAGATGCAGCAGCCAGAGGTACTGGAGCAGAAGAAGCATCTGGAACGCAGCAGGGATTCAGTAGCAGCTGACGCAGCACGAGATGCAGTAGGAGATTCAGCAGCAGGATATGAAGCAGGAGATGCAGCAGATGGAGCTGCAGCATCAGGAGAAGTAGCAGGAATGCAGCAGGGGATTCAGTAGCAGGTGATGAAGCAGCAGATGCAGCAGCAGATGGAGGAAATGCAGCAGCAGGAGATGCAGCAGGAGGAGATGCAGAAGGAGATACAGCAGCAGGAGATGCAGAAGGAGATGGAGCAGTATATGAAGCAGTAGCAGATGCAGCAGAAAATGCTGCAGATGCAGCAGTAGGAGATTAATCAATAGATGCAGCAATAGATGCTGCAGAAGCAAGAGAATCAGTAGCAGATTACGCAGAAGATGCAGCAGTAGATGATGCAGCAACAGGAGGTGCAGCAGAAGTAGATGAAGTTGGGTATGCAGCAGCAGTAGGTGCAGCAGGATTTGCAGCAGCAGGACATTGAGCAGCTGGAGATCCAGCAAGGATCCAGGATCATGAGTTGAATCCGCAGATGCATGAGAAGTATATGGAGCTGGAGATGGAGCAGCAGGAGTTGCAGCAGAAGATGCAGGAGATGCAGGAGGAGATCCAGAAGCAGGAGACGTAGCCGTAGATGAATCAGCAGCAGATGCAGCAGTAAATGCAGGAGATGCATCAACAGGAGATGCAGCAGCAGGAGATGTAGCAGGAGATGCTGCAGCAGGTGGTGCAGCAGCAGGACGTACAGCAGCAGAGATGCAGTAGTAGATGCAGCCGCAGGGGAATCAATAGCAGGAGATGCAGAGAAGAAGATGTAGAGAATGATAAGCAGCAGAAGGAGATGCAGCAGGAGATGCAGCTGCAATAGATGCATCAAGAGATGCAGCCATAATGGAAGCAGAAAGAGATACAACAGCAGAAGATGCAGCAGCAGATTCAGCAGCAGGAGATGTAGCAGCAGTGCAGCAGCAGTAGATGCAGCAGCAGGATATGTAGTACTATAATCAGCAGTATGTGAATCAGCAGCAAATGCAGAAGCAAATGCTGCAAATGCAGCGGCAGGAGATTCAGCAAGAGATACAGGAGGAAGAGTTGCCGCAGGAAATGCAGAAGATGCAGCAGAAGGAGATGCAGAAGGAGATTGATCAGGAGGAGATCCATCAGCATGAGATGGAGCAGGAGATGCAGCCAGAGGAGATTCAGCAGGAGGTGCAGCAGGGAATTCAATAGCAGCTGATGCAGCACGACATGCAGTAGGAGATGCAGCAGCAGGCGATTCAGCAGGAGATGGAGCAGGATATACAGCTGGATTAGATGCAGCAGGAGATGCTGCAGGAGGTGCAGCTGAGGATTCAATAGCAGCTGATGCAGCACGACATGCATTAGGAGATGCAGCATCAGGAGATGCAGGAGGAATGCAGTGGGGGATTTAGTAGCAGCTGATGCAGCAGCAGATGAAGGACATGCAGCAGCAAACATGCAGCAGGAGATTCAGCAGGAGAAGATGCAGAAGGAGATGAAGCAGGAAATGCAGCATCAGGAGAAGCAAACACAAGACATACAAGTAGCAGCAAATGCAGAGACAGATGCAGCAGCAGGAGTTATAGCAGGAGATGCAGCAGCAGGAGTTATAGCAGGAGATGCAGCTTTAGATGATGCAGAAGCAGGACATTATACAAGAGATGCAGTATTAGATGATAGAGCAGCAGGAGGTGCAGCAGTAGCAGTTTTAGTAGGGTATGCAGCAGCAGTAGATGCTGCAGGGTGTCCACCAGGAGGAGATTCAGAAGCAGGAGATTAAGCAGGAGAGCAGCATCATGAGATGAATCCGCAGATGCATCAGAAGGATATGAATTAGCAGATGAAGCAGCAGGAGATGCAGGAGGATATCCAGCAGCAGGAGATGCAGTAGCAGGAGATGCAGAAGCACATGGAGGAGCAGTAGATGCAGCAGCAGGATAGCAAGCAGGATAGTCAGCATTATTTGAATCAACAGCAGATGCAGCAGCAAGTGTTGCAGATGCAGCAACAGGAGATTGAGCAGAAGATGCAACAGGAAGAGATGCATCAGGACATGCAGAAGATGCAGCAGAGATGCAGCAGTAGGAGATTCAGCAGGAGGAGAGGCATCAGCAAGAGAAGGAGCAGGAGATGCAGTTGGAAGAGATGCAGCAGGAGATTCAATAGCAGGTGATGTAGCAGCAGGATATGTAGCAAGAGACTGAGTAAGAGGAGGTGCACCATGAGATGCAGCATCAGGTGATGCAGCAGGAGACGAAACAGCAGTGGATGCAGGAGCAATATATGTAGCAGAAGGAGATGAAGCAGGAGATGCAGCATTAGGAGATTAAATAGAAGGAAATGCATTAGGAGATTTCGTAGTAGGAGATGCAGCAGGAGATGCAGAAGCAGGCAATGCAGCAGCAGTAGATGGAGCAGTACATGAAGCAAGACGAGATTCAGCAGTAGGAGATGCAGCAGGAGATGCAGCAGCAGGAGATGCAGCAGTAGATGAATCTACAGCAGATTCAGCAAAAGATGCAGGACATTCAGCAGCACACGCAGCAGCAGGAGATGCAGCAGTTGGAGGTGCAGCAGCATGAGATGCAGCAGCATGTGAAGCAGAAGCAGGAGATGCAGAGAAGATGCATAGAATGAGAAGCAGTAGCAGCAGGAGATGCAGCAGCAGACAAAGCAGCAGTAGATGCAGCAGCAAGATATGCAGCAGTAGATGCAGCAGCAAGATATGCATCAGAAGGAGCTGAAGCTGGAGATGCAGCATCAGGAGATGAAGCAGGTGGAAATGCCTTAGGAGATGCAGAAGCAGGAGATGTATTAGGCGGTGTAACAGCAGACGCAGCATCAGGAGATGCAGCAGCAAGAGATTCAGCAGCAGAAGATTTAGCAGGGTAGCTGCATCACGAGATGAATCCGCTGATGCATCAGAAGTAGTTGCAGCAGGAGATGCGTCAGCAGGAGATTCAGCAGAAGATGCAGCAGCAATAGATGCTGGAGGAGATGCAGCAGGATGAGATACAACAGCAGGAGATGTAGCAGCAGATGCAGGAGATGCAGCATCAGGACATAAACAATCAGGAGATGCAGCAGGAATGCAGCAGGGGAGTCAGTAGCATATGATGCAGAAGGAGGTGCATCAGGATATGCAGAAGCAGGAGATGCATCTGGGGATGCAGCAGCAGTAGATGCATTTGGGGATGCAGCAGCAAGATATGCAGCAGCAGGAGATGCGGGATGAATGCAGCAGGGGATTCAGTAGCAGGTCATGCAGCAGCAGGAGATGGAGCAGGAGATGCAGCCAGAAGAGATGCAGCCAGAAGAGATGCAGCAGGATATCTAGAAGCAGGTGCATTAGCAGGTGATGTAGCAGCAGGTGTATAAGCTGCAGGATATTGAGAGGAGATGCACCATGAGATTCCAGCATCAGGGGATGCAGCAGCAGAAGAAGCAGCAGTAGATGCAGGAGAAATATATCCACCAGAAGGAGCTGAAGCAGGAGATGCAGCATCAGGAGATGCATTACGTCATGTAACAGCAGATGTAGCAGCAAGAGATGTAGCAGCAGAAGATGCAACAGGAGATGCAGCAGCAGGAGATGCAGCAGCAATAGATGCAGAAGTGTATGCAGCAGCAGATGAATCTATAGCGGATGCAAGAAAAGATGCCAAAGACGCAGCAGCAGGAGATGAAGCAGGACATGCAGCAGCAGGAGATGCAGCAAGATATGCAGAAGCAAGAGATGAATCAACGGGAGATGTGGCATGAGATGCAAAAGCAGGAGATCCTGCAGCAGATGCAGCAGGAGATGCATCAGCAGGAGATGACGCAGATGTGGTAGGATTAGATACAGCAAGAGATGCCAAAGGAGATGCAGCAGCAGGAGATTCAGGAGCAGGAGATGCAGCAGGAATGTAGCAGGGGATTCAGTAGCAGCAGATGCAGCAGAAGATGCAAGAGATGCAGCAGCAGAAGAGGAAGTAGGAAAAGATGGAGAAGGAGATGCAGCAGCAAGAGATACAGAATGAGATGCAGCTGCAGATGTAGCAGAAAAATCTGCAGATGAAGCAGAAGGAGATGCAGCAGCACGAGATGTAAAAGGAGATGCAGCAGTAAATGATGCAGAAGCAGGAGATGCACCAGCAGGAGATTACGCAGGAGATGAAACAGGTAGATGATGCAGTAGCAGGAGATGCAGCAGGAGAGGCAGAATCAGTAGATTAATTACGGTATGCAGCAGCAGTAGATGCAGCAGGATATGCAGCAGGAGGAGTTTCAGAAGCAGGGGAACCAACGAGAGAGCAGCATCATATGATGAATCCGCAGATGCATCAGAAGGATATAGAGCATGAGATGCAGCAGCAGGAGTTGATGCAGAGGATGCCACAGCAGGAGATGCAGGAGGAGATCCAGAAGTCAGAGATGCAGAAGCAGGTGATGGAGCAAAAGATGCAGAGTTAGAGGAATAAGCCACAGATGCAGCAATAGATGCAAGAGATGCAGCAGTAGGAAATGCAGCAGGAGATGCAGCCGCAGGAGATGCAGCTGCAGGAGATGCAGCCGCAGGAGATGCAGCTGCAGGAGATGCAGCTGCAGGAGATGCAGCTGGAGATTTGTCATAAGATGCAGCAGCAAGAGAGGCAGCAAGAGATGCAGCAGTAGGTGGTGCAGCGGCATGACATGCAGCAGGAGATGCAACAGCAGGGGAAGAAATAGCTGTAGATGCTGAGAAGATGCAGAAAATTAGAAGCAGCATAAGGAGATGCAGCAGGAGATGCAGCCGCAGCAGATGCAGCAAGAAATACAGCAGCAGCAGCAGCAGCAGCAGCAGCAGCAGCAAGTGCAGCAGCAGGAGATGCAACTGCAGAAAATCCTGCAGATGCAGCAGTAGGAATTTCAGCTGGAGGTGCAGCAGGAAGAGGTGCAGCAGGAAATACAGAACATGCAAGAACAAGTGTTTCATAAATTGAATCATCAGGAAATAGATCAACAGAAGATGGACCAAGAGATGCAGCCACAAGAGATGCAAGAGGAGATGCAGCAGGAAATGCAGAAGGATATGCAGCAGAAGGAGATGAAGCAGGAGATGCAGCAGCAGGAGATGCAGCAGGAACGCAGCCGGGAATGCAGTAGCAGGTGATGCAGTAGGAGATGCAACAGGACATGCTGCCACGGGAGATTCACCAAGAGATGCAGCAGCAGGGTTTGCAGCATAAGGAGATGCAGTAGTAGGATATGCAGCAGGAGATGCAGCAGCAGGGGAAGTACCGCAGGAAAGGCAGAGCAGGAGATGCAGAGAATGATAAGCAGCAGAAGGAGATGCAGCAGAAGATGCAGCCGCAATAGATGCAGCAGGAGATGCAGCTGCAGGAGATTAAGCAGGAGAGGAGCATCATGAGATGAATCCACTGATGCATAAGAAGAAGTTGCAGCAGGAGATGTAGCAGCAGGAGGTTCAGCAGAAGATGCATCAACAGGAGATGCAGGAGGAGAACCAGCAGGATGAGAAACAGTAGCAGGAGATGCAGCAGGAGATGCAGCGTGATGAGATGCAGCATCAAGAAATGAAACGGGAATGTAGCAGAAGATTCAGTAGCAGGTGATGTAGCAGCAGATGCAGCAGCAGATACAGCAGAAGGATATGCAGTAGCAGAAGATGTAGCAGGACATGCAGCAGCAGTAGATGAAATAGAGGATGCAGCAGCAGGAGATGCAGCAGCAGGAGATGCAGCAGCAAGAGATGCAGCAGCAAGAGATGCAGCAGCAGATACAGCAGAAGGAGGTGCAGCAGCAGAAGATGTAGCAGGACATGCAGCAGCAGTAGATGAAACAGAGGATGCAGCAGCAGGAGATGCAGCAGCAGGAGATGCAGCAGCAGGAGATGCAGCAGGACGAGATGCAGCATTATATTCAGCAGAAGAGGCAACAGGAGGAGATATAGTAGGAAATGCTGTAGGAGGAGATGCAGCAACAGGATATCCAGGATATCCAGAAAGAGATACAGCATTCGATGCAGCAGGCTATAAAGCAGCAGGAGATGCAGCAGTAGATACAGTTGTAAGAGATGCAGCAGGATATGTAACAGCAGAAAATGCAGCAGCAGGAGATGCAGCAGGATACACATCAGCAGGACATGCAGCTGCAGGAAATGCAGCAGGATGGGAAGCAGCAGATGCCGCAGCAGATGCAGTAGCAGGAGCTATAACAGGAGATTCAGCAGGGGATGCTTCCGTAGGAAATGCAGCAGGAGATGCAGCAAGAGATGCATAATCAGCATATGCAGCATTAAGAGATGCAGCAGGAGATGCAGCCGCAGGAGATTGCAGAAGGAGCTGAAGCAGCAGATGCAGCACGAGATGCAGCAGAAGATGCAGCAGGAGGAGATGCAGCAACAGGTGATGCAGCAGGAGATGCAGCAGAATGCAGATGTAGCAGCAACAGATTCAGCAGGAGATGCTGCAGCAGCAGATTAAGTAGCAGGAGATGCTGCAGCAGACACAGCATGATATTCAGCAGCAGACACAGCAGCAGAAGATCCAGCAAGAGCTATAGCAGAAGATGCAGCAGGAGATACAGCAGCCGATGCAGTAGCAGGAGATATAGAAGGAGGTGAGTTGCAGGGGATGAAACAGCAGCAGGAGATTCAGAAGCAGAGGCAGCAGGAAATGAAGATTCAGCAGGAGATGCAGTAGGATAAGAATCTTCACCATATGCACCAGCATGAGATGATGCAGCAGCAGGAGATACAGCAGGATATGCAGAAAGAGGAGATGATGCATCAGACGCAGAAGCAGGAAGTGAAGCATCAGCAGATGCAGCAGTAGGAGATGCAGGATGAGAAGATGCATCAAGAGGTGCGTATTCAGGAGGAGATGCATCGGGAGATGTAGCAGGTTATGTAGCAGCATGAGGTGTCACAGGAGGTTCAGGAGGAGATTCAGCAGCAGGATATGCAAGAGCAGGAGATGCCGCCGCAAAAGATGCCGCAGCAGATTAAGCAGCAGATTCATCAGGAAATGTAGTAGCAGGGTATGTAGCAGTAGATGCAGCAGGAGATGGAGCAGCAGGGGATGCAGCAGCAGATTCAGCAGCAAATGCCACAGGAGATGCAGCAAAATGAGATGCAGATGCAGTAAGAGATGCAGATTAAGCAGGAGATGCAGCATGAAGCGATGCTTCAGATGATACAGCATCAGAAGATGAGCAGGAGATTGTGCAGGAGATGCAGTAGGAGGAGAGGCAGGAGGAGATGATGCCGCAGAGGCAGCAGCAGGAGATGCAGAAGCAGAAGATGAAGCAGGAGATGCATCAGTAGAAGATACAGCAGCGGATGCAGCAGCAGGAGATTGCACAGCAGAAGATGCAACAGGAGATGCAGCAGGAGATGCAGAGAATGGGGATGAAGCAGCAGGAGATGCAGCTGCAGGAGATTCAGAAGGAGATGCAGATTCAGCAGGAGATTCATCAACAGCAAATTCACAGTAGGACATACAGGAGCAGGAGATATAGAAGGAGATATAGAAGGACATTCAGCAGCAGGAGATGTAGTAGGAGAATCAGCAGGAGATACATCAGCAGGAATTGTAGCAGGAGATTCTACAGCAGGAGAAGCAGGAGGAGATTCTGCAGAAGAAGATTCAGCAAGAAGATAGAGCAGGAGATGCATCAGGAGATGAAGTAGCAACATACGCATCAGCAGTTACAGCAGGAAGTGCAGCAGGAGATTCAGCAGGAGATGTAGCAGGAGAATCAGGAGATGCATCCGCAGATGCATGAGCAGAGGATGCAGCAGGAGATGCAGGAGGACATCAAGTAGCAGAAGATGCAGCAGCAAGAAATGCAGCAGATGATGCAGCAGGAGGAGATGCAGCAGCAGAAGATGCTGTTGCAGATGACGCAGCAGGAGATGCCGGAGATGGAGATGCAGCAGCAGGAGATGCAGCAGCAGGAGATGCAGCAGGGGATGCATATTCAGCAGGAGATTCAGCATGAAATTCAGAAGGAGATGCAGCAGCAGGAGATGTAGCAGGAGATGCAGCAGTAGATGAAGCAGCAGCATATGCAGCAGCAGATGCACCAGATGGAGCAGAAAGAGATGCAGCAGGGGATGAAGCACCAGATGCAAGAGGACATGGAGCAGCAGGAGATACAGAAGCAGGAGATGAAGCAGCAGATGCAGCAGCAGGAGATGCAGGAGGACATCACGTAACAGGGGATGCTCCTGCTGCCTCATATTTTTCTTCATGTCCTGCTGCATCTACTGCTGCTGCCTCTGCTGGTGCAGTTCCAGCTGATGCACCTCCTGCTACGTATCCTGCTGCTGTATCTCCTGCTGATTCATTCTTGCAGATGCATCTTTTGCTGCATCTCCTGCTTCTGCATCTATTGTTGCTACATTTCCTGCTGTATCTGCTGCTGAATCTGCTGCAACATCTCTGGCTGCATATCTTTCGGCTGCATCTCTTGATGAATATGCATCTCCTGCTGCATCTCCAGGTGCTTCATCTCGTGCTGCTGCATCTCCTGGTTCTGCATGCAGCAGCAGGAGATGCAGGAGGACATCAATTAACAGGGGATGCTCCTGCTGCCTCATATTTTTTTTATCTCCTGCTGCATCTGCTGCTGCTGCTTCTCCTGCTGCTGCATCTCTTGCTGCTCAATATCCTGCTTCGTCTTGGCCTGCTGCATCTCCTGCTGCTGCATCTCCTGCTGCTGCATCTCCTGTTACTAAATCTGCTGCTGCATCTCTTGCTGATGCATCCTCTTCTGGTACATATCCTGCTGCATCTCTTGCTGCTGAAGCTTATGATCCTGCATCTTCTGCTGTGGCAATTCCTGGTGCTTCATTTCCTACTGCGTTTCTTCCTTTTACATCTCCTGCTGCTGCATCTCCTTGTGCTGCATCTGCTGCAGCATCTCCTGTTGCCACATCTTCTGTTGCTACATCTACTGCTGAATCTACAGCTCCTGCTGTGTCTGCTGTGGCATCTCTTTCTGATGAATCTCCGATTCATCTCATGCTGCATTGCTGATGCATCTGCTGCTGCTGCATCTCCTGCTGCTTTATAAACTACTGCTGCATATCCTGCTGCTGCATATCCAGATTCAGCATATCCTATTGCATCTCTTGCTGTTGCTTCTCCTGCTCTATCTCCTGCTGCTGTGTTTCGTACTGCATCTCCTGGTGCTGCATCTCTTGATGCTGCATTCCCTGCAGCATCTCCTGCTTCTGCATCTTCTGTAGAATCTCCTGTTCCTGCTTCTCCTGATGAATCTGCATCTCCAGCTGCTGCATCTCCTGCTGCTGCATCTGCTGATGCATCTCCTGCTGCATCTCCAGCTGCATCATCTCTTCAACATCTCCTGTTGCGGAGTCTCCTGCTGTTATATCTTCTGCTGCACCTACTGCTGAATCTCCTGCTGCATCAATTCCTAAATATCCTGCTGCTGCATCTCCTGCTGCTGCATCTCTAGCTCTTGCATCTCCTCTTGCATCTCATGCTGCTGCATCTCCTGCTACTGCATATACAGCTGCTGCATCTCCTGATAAATGTGGTGCTGCATCTAATGCTGAATCCTCTGCTTCTGTATCTTCTGCTGTTGCATCTCCGGCTGCTGCAAATGCTGCTGCATCCCTTTCTTCTGCATCATCTGCTGCATCTCCTGCTGCTGCATATCCTGCTGCTGCATCTCCTGAAGTAGCTCCTGCTGCTGTTTCTGATGCTGCATCTCCTGATTTGACATCTGCTGCTGCATCTCCTCCTGCTGAATCTACTGCTTCATCAGCTGCTGCATTTCCTGCTGCATGTACTTCTGCTGCATCTCCTACTGCCTCGTGTGCTTTTGCATCTCCCCATTCATCTCCTGCTGCTAGATTACCAGCTTCATCTCCTCCTGCGTCATATCATGCTTCATCTGCTGCTGCATATCTTGCTGCTGCATCTGCTGCTGCTGAATCTCCTCCCGCATCTGCTGCTTCATCTGCTACTGCTGTATCTCCTGCTGCATCTCCTGCGTCTGCACCTACTTCTACACGTCTTCTACATCTGAACCTCCTTCTGCTTCATCTCCTGCTGCTGCATCTCCCGCTGAATTTGCTGATACATCTGCTGCTGCATCTGCTGTGTATCATCTCCTTCGGCTGCATCCTTGCTGCTGCATCTCCTGCTGTTGCATCTCCTGCTGAATATCCTGCTGCTTCATTTTCTGCTGCATCTCGTCTGCTTCATCTCCTGCTGTATCTCCTCCTGCTGTATCTCCTCCTGCATCTTTTGCTGCTGCATCTCCTGCTGCTTCATCTCTTTCTGCATCTCATCCTGCTGCACCTCCTTCTGCTGCATCTGATGCAGAACCTCCTGCTGCTTCATTTGTTGCTGATGCCTCCTGAATTTGCTGCTGAATATCCTGCTGTTGCACCTTTTGCTATATCTTCTGCTGATGCATCTCCTTCTGCTGCAATTCCTGCTGCACCTCCTGCTGCATCTCCTGCTGCTGCATTTGCTAAAGTATCTCCTGCTACTGCATCTCCTGCTTCATCTTCTGCTGCTGAATCTCCTGCCACTACGTCTGCTTTTGCATCTCCTTATGTATCTATTCCTGCTGCATCTCCAGCGGCATCTCCAGCTCTATATCCTGCTGCATCTCCTCCTGCTGCTTTATCTGCTGCATCTCCTACTCTGGCATATCCTACTGTATCTCCTCTTATGGCATCTCCCGCCGCTGCATCTCCTGTTGATTCACCTGTTCCTGCATCTTCTACTACCGCATTTGCTGCAGCATCTCCCGCAGAATCTGCATATTCTGCAGAATCTGCATCTCCTGCTGCATCTCCCTCTGCTGCATTTGCTGCAGCATCTCCTGCTGTATTACCTAATGCATCTCCAGCAGCACCTCCTGCTTCTGTATCTACTGCTGAATATGCATCTCATGCTGCATCTCCTGCTGCTGTATCTCTTGATTTATTTCCTGATGCATCTCCTACTGCTGTATATCCTGATGCATCTTATCCTGCTGCATGTCCTGATGCATTTCGTGCTGACGACTCTCCTGCTTCTGCATATCCTGCTTCTGCATCTCCTATTGCATCCCCTGCTGCTGCATCCTCTCTTTCATGTACTGCTGCTGAATGTCTTTCTACACCTTCTGCTTCTGCATCTTCTTCTGATGCTCTGCATGATAAATCTCCTCATGCATCTCCTGCTGCTGCATCTTCTGTTTCTGCATCCCCGGCTACATCTCCTGCTTCTTCATCTCCTGCTGCTGCAGCTCCTGCTACTACTTCTGCAGCTGAATCTCTTGCTGCTGCTGCTGCAGCTGCATCTCCTGCTGTTGCATCTGCTGCTGCATCTCCTGCTGCTGCCTCTCCTCCTGCATCTCCTCCTGCTTAATATTTTGATGCATCTGTGGCTGCTTCTCTTGCTGCTGAATCTTCCACAGCTGAATCTCCTGCAGAATCTGCCTCTCCTCTTTCATCTGCTGCTGCATCTCCTGCAATTGCATTTGCTGCTGTATCCACTGCTGCATCTCCTTCTCTTGATTCTCCTCCTGCATCTCCTCCTGCTTCATCACTTGATGCATCTCCTACTGTATCTCCTGCTTCCACATCTCATGGTGCATCTCCTCTTGGTACATCTCCTGCTACATCTCGGCGGCATCTCCTGTTGGTGCATCTACTGCTTCATCTTCTCCTGCTTCATTTACTGCTGCATCTCCTCCTGATGCATCTCCTGCTGATGCATCTCCTGCTAAAAGTGCTTCTGAATTTGCTGCGGCATCTGCTGAGTCTGCAACTCCTGCTGCTGAAACTCATCCTTTGCATCTCGTGCTGAATGTGATGCTGAATATGCTGCTGCATCTCCTGCTGCATCTCCTGCTGAATATGCATCTCCTGCTGAATCTGCTGCCGATATATCTCCTGCTGCTGCAACCCCTGCTGTTGCTTCTCCTGCTGCTACATCTCCTATTGCATCCCTGCTACTGCATCTCCTGCTACTGCATCTCCTGCTGTTGCATCCCCTGCTGCTTTACCCTCTGTTTCATCTACTGCTGCTGCATGTCCTGCTACATCTTGTGCTGATTTATATCCTCTTGCTGCGTCTACTGCTAAATCTCCAGCTGCATCTCCTGCTGCTGCATGTCCACCTGCTGCATCTCCTGCTGCATCGCCTACGGCTGCATCTCCTTCTGAATATCCTGATGATGCAGATGCAGGAGATGGAGCAGCAGGGGATGCAGAAGTAGATGCAGCAGCAGGAGATGCAGCAGAACGAGATACAGCAGTAGGAGGAGATGCAGCAGCAGGAGGAGATGCAGCAGGTAATGTAGAAGCAAGAGATAGAAGCATGTAGAAGCAGGTAATGTAGAAGCATGAGATTCTGCATCAGGAGAGTAAGCAGGAGATACAGCAGCAGGTGTTGTAGCAGAAGGAGATGCACTAAGATATGCAGCAGCAGGAGATGCAGCAGCAGGTTCAGCAGCAGATGCAGAACCAGCAGAAGCAGCAGCAGGAGATGAAGTAGGAGATGCAGCACTAGCATATGCAGCAGCAGGAAATTATGCAGGAGATGAAGCAGTAGGAGTTGCAGCAGCAGGAGATTACGGAGGAGATGCATCAGCAAACACAGCAGCAAGAGATACAGCAGCAGCACATGCAGACAGATATGCAGCAGCAGTAGATGAAGCAGTGGAGGCAGCAGCAGGAGATTCAGCAGCAGGCGATCCAGTAGGAGAGTAGCATCATGAGATGAATATGCAGAGGCATCAGAAGGATATGAAGCAGCAGATGCAGAAGCAGGAGAAGCAGGAGGAGATCAAGCAGCATTAGATGCAGAAGAAAGAGATGTAGCAGGAAATGCAGCAGTAGATGAATGAGCAGCAGATGCAGCAGCAGATGCCAGAGATACAACAGCAGGAGATGCATCAGGAAATGCAACAACAGGAGATGCAGCAGCATGAAATGCAGCAGCGAGAGATATAGAATGAGATGTAGCAGTACATGAAGCAGTAGCAGATGCAGCAGAAAATGCTGCAGATGCAGCAGTAGGAGATTCATCGGGAGATGCAGCAATAGATGATGCAGAAAGAGGAGATGAAGCAGCAGGAGCTTTCGCAGGAGATAAAGCATGAGAGGATGCAGAAGGAGATGCAGCAGCAGATGATGCAGCAGCAGGAGATGCAGCAGGAGATGCAGCAGTAGATGAAGCAGTGGGAGATGTAGCAGTAAATGCTGCAGATGCAGGAGTTTCAGCAGGAGATGCAGCAGGAAAAGATGCAGCAGGAAATGCAGAATATGCAGCAGCAAGTTATGTGTAAATAGATGCATCAGGAGAAGATTCATCAGCAGGACGTGGAGAAGGAGATGCAGCCACAAGAGATTCAGCAGGAGATGCAGTAGCAGGAGATGTATCAACAGGATATGCAGCAGGAGATTGAGCAAGACGCGATGCATCATGAGGGCTGCAGCTGGAGATGCATCAGCAGATGAAGCAGCAGGAGATGCAGCAGCAGTAGATACAGCTGTGTATGAAGCAGCAGCAGATTTAGCAGTAGGAGATGCAACAGCAGCACAGGCACAAAGGAGATGCAGCAGATTATGTAGCAGCAGGAGATGCAGCAGTAGAAGCGTCAGCAGGAGATAGAGCAGGAGATAGAGCAGGAGATAGAGCAGGAGATGTTGTAGGTTTTGATTCAGCAGGAGGTGCAGCAGCAGGAGATGAAGCAGGAGATGCAGCAGGGGATTCAGTAGCAGGTGATGAAGCAGCAGATGCAGCAGCAGGAGGAGATGCAGAAGGAGATGCAGCAGAATATGAAGAAGCAGCAGATGAGCAGAAAATGCTGCAGATTCAGCAGTAGGAGATTAATCACTAGATGCAGCAGAATTAGATGCTGCAGAAGCAGGTGATGCAGCAGCAGAGTAAGCAGAAGATGCAGGGAATATTCTAGCATGGAATGCTGCTGATTCTGAATGTCTTCTCTTTTAGTGCTTTCACTGCAAAGCAAGACTTGTGGGCCTTTCAGTCTGGGCTTGTGTACTGTAACATCAGAATGGCTATTAAAGCGTCACTCAGAATTTCAGATCTTTCAGAGCAAATACCGCAGGGCACATGCTACGATCAAAAGCTGGCTCTCGTTAGAGTCTTCTGTGGATGAGCTTTCACTGCAAGCTGCAGAGGACTACTTTTGGAACGTTTGAATATAAGTAACTGAAGAGAGGCACTTTAGAAAATCGAATAACTAGAGTAGGGAAGATGCTACCATAAAACGTTGCTGTTTCTGAATGTCTTTTCTTAGAGCGCTTTCACTACAAAACAAGACTTGTAGAACTTTCTGTCTAAGCTTATGTACTGCAACATCAGAATGGCTATTAAAGCGTCACGTCATAACTTCAAATGGTTCAGAACAAGTACCAACAGGGAAGTTCTACGATCAAATGCAGGCTTTCGTCTGAGTCTTCTCTTGAAGCACTATTGCTACAAGCTGCAAAGCATGACTGACACAATGTTTTAGTGTAGGGTACCGAGTTAGACTGAACTGCCCCTATGAAGGCGCTTTAGCAACAGTGAGTAATTCTCACATGGAAGATGCTAGAATGGAATGCTGCTGCTTAGGAATGGCATCTTTTGTAGTGCTTTCACTGCAAGGCAAGCCTAGTAGAACTTTCAGTCTAGGCTTGTGTACTGTAACATCAGAATGGCTATTAAAGCGTCACTTCAAAACACAAGAGCGTTAAGCTCAAGTACACTAGAAAGATGCTACGGTCAAATGCTGGCTCTCGTTAGTCTTCTCTTGAAGCGCGTTCACTGCATGCTGCAAAGAACGACTAACAGACTGTTTTAGTATAGGGTACTGAATTGTGGGTTAACTGCGCCTATTAAGGTGCTTTAGGAACATCTGCCAGTGCAAAGCACGAAAAACGCATTTTTTTCGTGTAGGCTAGTTATTAGAGACTTAATAACGCCTAATAAAGCGCTTTAGGAAAAGTGAATAACGGCTGCAGTGAAGATGTTAGCATGGAATGCTTCTGCTTCTGAATGTCTTCTCTTAGAGCGCTTTGAAGGAAAACAAAGATTTATCGAACTTTGCATCTAGGCTAGTGAAATGTAACGTCAGCATGGCTATAAAAGCCTCGCTTCAAGATTTGAGAACGATCAGCACAAGTACCGCAGGGAAGCGGCTACCATCAAATTTTGGCTCTCGTTAGGATCTCCTCATGAAGCGCTTTCACTGCCACCGGCAAAGCACGAAAAACACAACGTTTTCTTGTAGGCTAGGTAATAGCAAAGAAGCTGCTACAGTGTAATACTGGCTCTCGTTTGAGTCTTCTCTTACAGCGCTTTCACTGCCAGCTGCAAATCACGACTAACACAAGGTCTTAGTGAATGGTACTGAATAGTTACTTTACTTCGCCTAATAGTGCGCTGTAGGAATAGTGAATATCGGTGGCTTAGAAGATGCTAGCATGGAATGCTGCTGCTTCTGAATGTCTTCTTTTATACCACTTTCACTGCAAAGTACGACTGACAGGAGTTACACTCTAAGTTCAGAAATACAACATCAGTTAGTAAAGCGTCACTTCAAAATTTCAGAGCGTTCAGCACAAGTACCGCAGGGAAGCGCTACCATCAAATGCTGGCTCTCGTTTGAGTCTTCTCTTACAGCTCTTTCTCTGCAAACTGTAAGGCACGACTAACACATTTTAGTTTAGGGTAATAAATTGTGACTTAACTGCACCTATTAACGCTCTTATGGAAAAGTGAGTATCTCAGGCAGTGCAGATGCTGGCATGAAATTACACCGCTTCTTAATGTTTTCCCTTAATACCATTGTTACTGCAAAAGATGACTCGTAGAACTTTAGGCTTGTGAATTGTAACGTCAGCGTGGCTATTAAAGCCTCACTTCAAGATTTGAGATCGTACAGCACAAGCACCGCAGGGAAGCTGCTACCATCAAATTTTGGCTCTCGTTAAGGTCTTCTCATGAAGCTCTTTCACTGCCAGCTGCAAAGCACGAAAAAAGCAACGTTTTCTTGTAGGCTAGTTATTAGCGACTTAATAACGCCTTATAACGTGCTTTAGGAAAAATGAATAACGGCTGCAGGGAAGAAGGTAGCACGGAATGCTGCTGCTTCTGAATGTCTTCTCTTAGACAGCTTTCACTGCAGAGCATTACTTATAGAACTTTCACTCTGGGCTTGTGAGCTGTTACATCAACATTTTGAAGTTATCACCTTAAATTTGAGAACGTTCAGCACAAGTACCGCAGGGAAGATGCTACGATCAAATGCTGCTTCTCCTTAGAGCCTTCTCTGGAAGCGCTTTCACTGCAAGCTGCAAATCATGACTACCACAAAGTTTTAGTATATGGTACTGATTAGTTACTTTACTTCTGCTTCTGAATGTCTGCGCTTAGTGCTCTTTCACTGCAAAACAGGACTTGTAGAGCTTTCACTCTAGAGTTGTGAACTGTAATATCAGCATGACCATTAAGTCGTCTCTTCAGAATTTCAGAGAGTTCAGCACAAGTAACTCAGGAAACCTGCTACCATCAAAAGCTGCTTTCGTTAGAGTCTCCTGCTGCATCTCTTCCTGCTGCATCTCCTTCTTAATCTTCTACTAGTACATTTTCAGCATATGCTGCTGTATATGGTGCTGCTTCAGCTATTGCTGCATCTCCTGCTATTGCATCTGCTGCTGCATCTCCTGCTACTTCATCTCCTTCTGAAACTGCATCTCCTCTTTGGTCTGCTGCCTGCATCTCCTGCTGCTGCCTCTTCTGCTGCATCTCCTTCTTCTTCATGTACTCTTGTATCTCCTTCTTCTGCATCTCTTGAGGTATATCCTGCTGCATCTTCTGCATCTCCTGCTACAAGTTCTACTGCATCTCCTGCTGCTGTATGTCCTGCTGAAGAATCGCCTTCTGCTGTATCTCCTGTTGCAACTCGTGATGCTCCATCTACTAGATTACGCAGGAGATGCAGCAGTACATGATGTAGCAGCAGGAGATGCAGCAGCAGTAGATGAAGCAGGGTATGCAGCAGCAGTAGATGCAGCAGGGTATGCACCAGCAGGAGATCCAGCAGCAGTAGAGGCAGAAGAAGGAGATGTAGCAGGAGATGCAGCAGTAGATGAATAATCAGCAGATGCAGCAGCAAATGTTGCAGCTGCAGCAACAGGAGATTGAGCAGAAGATGCAACAGGAAGAGATGCTTCAGGAGATGCAGAAGATGCAGCAGAAAGAGATGCAGAAGCCGGAGATGCAGCCGGAAGAGATGCAGCAGGACATGCAGCAGGATATGCAGCAGGAGATTCAATAGCAGGTGATGTAGCAGCAGGATAAGTAGGAAGAGAATGAGTAAGAGGAGGTGCACCATGAGATGCAGCATCAGGTGATGCAGCAGGAGACGAAACAGCAGTGGATGCAGCAGCAATATATGCAGCAGAAGGAGATGCAGAAGCAGGTGATGCAGCAGCAGTAGATGCAGCAGTAGATGAAGCAGGACGAGATTCAGCAGCAGGAGATGCAGCATTAGGAGATTAACTAGAAGGAAATGCACTAGGAGATTTCGTAGTAGGAGATGCAGCAGGAGATGCAGCAGCAGGAGATGCAGCAGGATATGAAGCAGGACGAGATTCAGCAGTAGGAGATGCAGCAGGAGATGCAGCAGCAGGAGATGCAGAAGCAGATGCAGCATTAGGAGACTCACGAGGAAAACCAGCAGCAGGAGATGCAGCAGTAGATGAATCTGCAGCAGGAGATGCAGCAGTAGATGAATCTACAGCAGATGCAGCAGAAGACGCATGAGATTCAGCAGCACATGCAGCAGCAGATTCAACAGCAGGAGGTGCAGCAGCATGAGACGCAGCAGCATGTAAAGCAGTAAGAGGAGATGCAGAGAAGATGCATAGAATGAGAAGCAGCAGCAAGAGATACATTAGGCGATGTAACAGCAGATGCAGCAGCAGGAGATGCAGCAGCAGAAGATGCAGCATAAGATGCAGCAGCAAGAGATGCAGCAGAAGGAGATGAAGGAGATGCAGCAGCAGGAGATTAAGCATCAGAACATGCATCAGGATATGCAGCAGCAGGAGGTGCAGCAGCAGAAGATGCAAGACGAATGCAGCAGGGGATTCAGTAGCAGGTCACGCAGCAGCAGGAGATGGAGCAGGAGATGCAGGCAGAAGAGATGCAGCAGGAGATGGAGCAGGATATCCAGAAGCAGGTGCATTAGCAGGTGATGAAGCAGCAGTATATGCTGCAGGATATTGAGAGGAGATGCACCATAAGATTCAGCATCAGGGGATGCAGCAGCAGAGGAAGCAGCAGTAGGTGCAGGAGAAATATATGCATCAGAAGGAGATGAAGCAGGAGATGCAGCATCAGGAGATGAATCAGGCAGAAATGCCTTAGGAGATGGGCAGAAAGAGATGAATTAAGTGATGTAACAGCATAAGCAGCAGCAGGAGATGCAGTAGGAGATGCAGCAGGAGATGCAGCAGCAATAGATGCAGCAGTGTATGCAGCAGCAGATTCAGCAGTAGGAGGTGCAGTAGCAGGACATGCAGCAGCAGCTGCAGCATCAATTGATGCAGGAGAACATCCAGAAGCAGGAGGTGCAGCAGCAGGAGATGCAGCAGTAGATGACTCTATAGCAGATGCACCAAAAGATGCCGGAGACAAAGCAGCAGGAGATGAAGCAGGACATGCAGCAGCAGGAGATGCAGCAAGATATGCAGAAGCAGGAGATGCATCAACGGAATATGTGGCATGAGATGCAAAAGCAGGAGTTCCAGCAGCAGATGCAGCAGCAAGAGATGCAGCAGCTTATGCAGCAGCAGGAGATGCAGCAGCAGGAGATGACGCAGGAGATGTGGTAGGATTAGATACAGTAAGAGATGCATAAGGATATTGCAGCAGCAGGAAATTCAGGAGCAGGAGATGCAGCAGGAATGAAGAAGGGATTCAGTAGCAACTGACGCAGCACAAGATGCAGTACAAGATTAAGCAGCAGATGCAGCAGGAGATGCAGCGGATGGAGCTGCAGCATCAGGAGACACAGCAGGAATGCAGCAGGGGATTCAGTAGCAGGTGATGCATTGAAGATGCAGGAGGTGCAGCAGCACGAGATGTAGAAGGAGATGCAGCGGTATATGAAGGAGCATCAGACAGAGCAGAAAATGCTGCAGATGAAGCATTAGGAGATTCATCGGGAAATGCAGCAGCAGATGATGCAGCAGCAGGAGATTCATCATAAGATGCAGCAGCAAGAGAGGCAGCAGGAGATGCAGCAGCAGGTGGTGCAGCAGCATGACATGCAGCAGGAAATGCAACAGCAGGGGAAGAAATAGCTGGAGATCCAGAGAAGAAGATGCAGAAAATTAGAAGCAGCATAAGGAGATGCAGCAGCAGGTGCAGCAGCATGAGATGTAACCGCAGAAAATGCTGCAGATGCAGCAGTAGGTGATTTAGCAGGAGATGCAGCAGGAAGTGATGCAGTAGGGAATGCAGAACATGCAGCAGCAAGTGATGCATAAATAGATGCATCAGGAGAAGAGTCATCAGCAGGAGATGGAGAAGGAGATGCTGCCGCAATAGATACAGAAAGAGATAGAGCAGCAGCAGATGTAGAAGCAGTGCAGAAGCAGTAGGTGCAGCAGCAGGATATGTAGCAGTATATTCAGCAGTATGTGAATCAGCAGCAGATGCAGCAGCAAATGCTGCAGATGCAGCAGCAGGAGATTCAAAAAGAGATGCAGGAGGAAGAGTTTCGGTAGGAAATGCAGAAGATGCAGCAGAAAGAGATGCAGAAGGATATTCATCAGGAGGAGATGCAAGAGATGATGCCAAAATCGGAGATGCAGAAGCAGGAGATTAAGCAGGAGATGCAGCATCATGAGTTGCAGGAGATGCATCTGGAATGCAGCAGCGATTCAGAAGCAGCTGACAAAGCAGGAGATGCAGTAGGAGATTCAGCAGCAGGAGATGCAGCAGATGGAGCTGCAGCAGGACACTCAGTAGCAAGTGATGCAGTAGCAGATGCAGCAGAAAATGCTGCAGATGCAGCAGTAGGAGATGCAGCAGCAGGAACGCAGCAGGAGATAGAGCATCAGCAGATGCAGTAGCAGGTGCAGCAGTAGTAGAGGCACCAGCAGGAGATGTAGCAGGAGATGCAGCAGGAGATGAAAAAGCAGGAGGTGTAGCAGGAGATGTTGCAGATGCATCAGTAGGAGTTCCAGCAGCAGATGCAGCAGGAAGAGATGCAGCAGGAAATGTAGACTATGCAGCAGCAAGTTATGTATAAATAGATGCATCAGGAGAAGATTTAACAGCAGGAGATGGAGAAGGAGATGCAGGCGCAAGAGATGCAGCAGGAGATGCAGAAGGAGATGCAGTAGCAGGAGATGTATCAGCAGGATATACAGCAGGAGATTGAGCAAGACGTGATGCATCATGAAGTGTTGCAGCTGGAGATGCATCAGCAGACGAAGCAGCAGAGGTAGATGCAGCAGCAAGCTATGTAGCAGAAGAAGATGCAGCAGGAGATGCAGCACCAGAAGATACAGTAGTGTATGTAGGAGCAGCAGATTCAGCAGTAGGAGATGCAGCAGCAGCACAGGCAGCAAGAGGAGACGCAGCAGGTTATGCAGCAGCAGGAGGTGCAGCAGGGGATTCAGTCGTAGGTGATGATGCAGTAGATGCAGCAGCAGATGGAGGAGATGCAGCAGCAGGAGATGCAGCAGCAGGAGATGCAGCAGGAGGAGATATAGAAGGAGATGCAGCCGTATATGAAGCAGAAGCTGATGCAGCAGAAAATGCTGCAGATGCAACAGTAGGAGATTAATCACTAGATGCCGCAGTAGAAGATGCAGAAGCAAGAGAATCGGTAGCAGATTACACAGAAGATGCAGCAGTAGATGATGCAGCAACAGGAGGTGCAGCAGAAGTAGATGAAGTTGGGTATGCAGCAGCAGTAGATGCAGCAGGATTTGCAGCAGCAGGATATTGAGCAGCAGGAGAACCTGCAAGGTAGCAGTATCATGAGATAAATCAGCAGATGCATCAGAAGGATATGGAGCTGGAGATGTAGCAGCAGGAGTTGCAGCAGAGGATGCAGGAGCAGGAGATGCAGGAGGAGATCCAGAAGCAGGAGACCTAGCAGGAGATGAAGCAGTAGATGAATCAGCAGCAGATGCAGCAGTAAATGCAAGAGATGCATCAACAGGAGATGCAGCAGCAGGAGATGCAGCAGGAGATGCAGAGAAGAGAATGCAGTGAATTCGAAGCAGCAAAAGGAAATGCAGCAGGAGATACAGCTGCAGTAGATGCAACAAGAGATACAGAATCAGGAGATGCAACAGCAGGTGCAGCCACAGAAGATGCAGAAGGAGATGTAGCATAAGGAGGTGCATCTGCATGAGATGCAGCAGGAGATGCATCAGCAGGGGAAGAAGTGGAATGAGATTCAGAAAAGAAGATGCATTGAATGAGAAGCAGCAGAAGAACATGCAGCCGAGAAACAGCCGCAGTAGATTCAGCAAGAGATACAGTAGAAGGTGCAGCAGCAGGAGATGCCGCAGTATGTGAATCACCAGCAGGTGAAGCAGAAAGTGCTGCAGATGCAGCAGCAGGAGATTCAGCAGGAGATGCATCAGTAGATGATGCAGCAGTAGGAGATGAAGCAGTAGGAGATGAAGCAGGAGATGCAGCAGTAGATGATGTAACAGCAGGAGATGCAGCATCATGAGATGAAGTAGGGTATGCAGAAGGAGTAGATGCAGCAGGGTATGCACCAGCAGGAGATGCAGCAGCAGTAGAGGCAGAAGAAGGAGATGTAGCAGGAGATGCAGCAGTAGGTGAATAATCAGCAGATGCAGCAGCAGATGCAAGATATGCAGCAGAAGTTGATGCAGTCGCAGATGCAGCAGTAGGAGATGCAGCAGGAGATGCAGCGGCACGAGATGCTGCAGAATATGCAGCAGGAGATACAACAGCACAGGATGAAGTTGCAGGAGGGGATGCAGTAGCAGGAGATGCAGAGCAGAAGATGTAGAGAATGATGAGCAGCAGAAGGAGATGTAGCAGGAAATGCAGCTGCACTAGGTGCAGCAAGAGATACAGAAACAGCAGATGCATCAGGAGAAGCAGCAGCAGAGGATGAAGTAGCAAGAGTTGCAGTAGGAGAAGCAGCAGGAGATGTAGCAGCAGGTGCAGCAGCAGGTGCAGTAGATGCAGCAGCAAGAGACGAAGCAGGAGATGCAGAATTAGGAGATTAAGCAGGAGATGCAGCAGAAGGAGATGCAGCAACATGAGATTCTGCAGCAGGAGATTCTGTAGCAGGAGATTCTGCAGCAGGAGAGTAGGCTGGACATACAGCAGCCGGTGATGTAGCAGAAGATGCACTATGATATGCAGCAGCAGGAGATGCAGCACCAGGTGCCGCAGCAGAAGAAACACCAGCAGATGCAGCAGCAGGAGATGAAGCAGCAGGTGTAGCAGCAGCATATGCAGCAGCAAGAGAGTACGCAAGAGATGCAGCAGCAGGAGATGCAGCATCAGAAAATACATGAGGAAATGCGTCAGCAGTCACAGCAGCAGGAGATTCAGCAGCAGGAAATCCAGCAGGAGAGTAGCATCGTGAGATGAATCAGCAGATGCATCAGAAGGATATGAAGTAGCAGATGCAGCAGCAGCAGATGCAGGAGGAGATCCAGCAGCAGTAGATGCAGAAGAAGAAGATGTAGCAGCAGATGCAGCAGTCGATGCAAGAGATGCAGCAGAATGTGATCCAAACGCTGATGCAGCAGTAGGAGTTGCAGCAGGAGATGAAGCACCAAGAGATGCAGCAGCAGGATATGCAGAAGGAGATGAAGCCGCAGGGGATGCAGTAGCAGGAGATGCTGAGCAGAAGATGCAGAGAATGATAAGCAGCAGAAGGTGATGCAGCAGGAGATGCAGCTGCAATAGATGCATCAAGAGATGCAGCCATAATGGATGCAGAAAGAGATACAACAGCAAAAGATGCAGCAGCAGATTCAGCAGCAGGAGATGTAGCAGCAGGGTATGTAGTAGCATATCCTGCAGTATGTGAATCAGCAGCAAATGCAGCAGCAAATGCTGCAAATGCAGCGGCAGGAGATTCAGCAAGAGATACAGGAGGAAGAGTTGCCGCAGGAAATGCAGAAGATGCAGCAGAAGGAGATGCAGAAAGAGATTGATCAGGAGGAGATCCATCAGCAGGAGCAGGAAATACAGCCGGAGGAGATGCAGCAGGAGATGCAGCAGGAGGTGCAGCAGGGGATTCAATAGCAGCTGATGCAGCACGACATGCAGTAGGAGATGCAGCGGCAAGCGATTCAGCAGGAGATGCAGAAGAAGGAGATGCAGCATCAGGAGTTGCAGGGGGAATGCAGCGGGGGATTTAGTAGCAGCAGATGCAGCAGCAGATGCAGCAGCAGATGAAGGAGATGCAGCAGCAAACATGCAGCAGGGGATACAGCAGGAGAAGGTGCAGAAGGAGATGAAGCAGGAGATGCAGCAGCAGGCAATGCATCATGAGAATCAAACACAGTATATACAGCAAGAGATACAGTAGCAGCAAATGCAGAGAGAGATGCAGCAGCAGGAGTTATAGCAGGAGATGTAGCTTTAGATGATGCAGAAGCAGGAGATTACACAGGAGATGCAGCATTAGATGATGCAGCAGCAGGAGATGCAGCAGCAGTAGTTTAAGTAGGGTATGCAGTAGCAGTAGATGCTGCAGTGTATCTACAAGCAGGAGATTCAGCAGCAGGGGAACCAGCAAGAGAGCAGCACCATATGATGAATCTGCAAATGCATCAGAAGGATATAGAGCATGAGATGCAGCAGCAGGATTTGACGCAGAAGATGCCACAACAGGAGATGCAGGAGGAGATCCAGAAGCAAGAGATGCAGAAGCAGGTGATGTCGCAGCAGATGCAGCAGTAGATGAATCAGCAGCAGATGCAGCAGCAGGAGATGCAGCAGCAGGAGATGCAGCGGCAGGAGATGCAGCAGGAGATTCATCATAAGATGCAGCAGCAAGAGAGGCAGCAGGAGATGCAGCAGCAGGTGGTGCAGCAGAATGACATGCAGCAGGAGATGCAGTAGCAGGGGAAGAAATAGCTGGAGATGCAGAGAAGAAGATGCAGAGAATTAGATGCAGCAGAAGGAGATGCAACACGAGATGTAGCCGCAGCAGGTGCAGAAAGAGATACAGCAGCAACAGGTGCAGCAGCAGGTGCAGCAGCAGGAGATGCAGCCGCAGAAAGTGCTGCAGATGCAGCAGAGTGAATTTCAGCAGGAGATGCAGCAGTAGGAGTTTCAGCTGGAGATGCAGCAGGAGAGATGCAGCAGGAAATTCAGAAGATGCAGCAACAAGTGATTCATAAATAAATGCATCAGGACATACATCAACAGTAGGTGGATCAGGAGATGCAGCTGCAAGAGATGCAAGAGGAGATGGAGCAGGAAATGCAGAAGGATATGCAGCAGAAGGAGATGCAGAAGAATATGCAGTTGTATTAGGTGCAGCAGCAGGAGACGCAGCAGAAGATGCAGCAGCACAAGACGCAGCAGCAGTGCAGCAGAAGTAGATGCAGCAGCAGAATATATAGCAGTATAGTCAGCAGTATGTGAATCAGCAGCAGATGCAGCAGCAAATGCTGCAGATGCTGCAGAGGGAGATTCAAAAAGAGATGCAGAAGGAAGAGTTTCAGTAGGAAATGCGGAAGATGAGGCAGAAAGAGATGCAGAAAGAGATTCATCAGGAGGAGATGCACGAGACAGAGCAGGATATGATGCCGAAACCAGAGATACAGAAGCAGGAGATTACGCAGGAGATGCAGAATTAGATGATGTATCAGGAGATGCTGCAGGAGATTCAGCAGCAGTAGATTAAGTAGGGTATACAGCAGCAGTAGATGCTGCAGGGTGTGCACCAGCAGGAGATGCAGCAGCAGAAGGTTCAGCAGAAAATGCAGCAGCAAGAGATGCAGGAGGAGAACCTGCAGGATGAGAAACAGTAGCAGGAGATGCAGCATGAAGAGATTCAGCAGGAGATGCAGCAGCAGGAGATGCAGGAGGAGATCCTATAGGATGAGATACAGCAGCAGGAGATGCAGGAGGAGATACAGAAATAGGAGATTCTGCAGGACATGCACCATGATTTGCAGCAGCAGGAGATGCAGCACCAGGAGCTGCAGCATCAGGAGACGCAGCATAAAAACATGAAACAGGAATGTAGCAGAAGATTCAGTAGCAGGTGATGCAGCAGCAGATGTAGCAGCATATACAGCAGAAGGAGATGCAGCAGCAGAAGATGTAGCAGGACATGCAGCAGTAGATGAAACAGGGGAAGCAGCAGCAGGGGATGCAGCAGCAAGGGACGCAGCAGCAGGAGATGTAGCAGCAGGAGATGCAGCAGCATGAGATGCAGCAGGAGAGGCATCAGCAGGAGATGCAGCAGCAGTAGATGCAGCATTATATTCAGCAGTAGAGGCAGCAGGAAGACATGTAGTAGGAAATGCAGTTGGAGGAGATGCAGCAACAGGATAACCAGCAGAAAGAGATACAGCATTCGATGCAGCAGGTGATAAAGCAGCAGGAGATGCAGCAGGAGATACAGCTGTAACAGATGCAGCAGGATATATAACAGCAGATAATGCAGCAGCAGAAAATGCAGCAGGATGTGAAGCAGCAGATGCAGTAGCAGGAGATTCAGCAGGAGATGATTCCTTAGGAAATGCGTCAAGAGATGCCACAAGAGATGCATGATCAGCATATGCAGCAATAAGAGATGCAGCAGGACATGCAGCAGCAGGAGATGCAGCTGCAGGAGATGCAGAAAGAGGTGCAGCAGAATGGAGATGCAGCAGCAACAGATGCAGAAGGAGAGGCAGCAGCAGCAGATCAGGCAGCAGGAGATATAGCAGCAGACATAGCAGGATATTCAGCAGCAGACACAGCAGCAGGAGATGCAGCAGGAGATACAGCAGGAGATACAGCAGGAGATGTAGTAGCAGGAGATGTAGAAGGAGATGCAGATGCAGGAGATGCAACAGCAGCAAGAGATCCAGGAAGAGATACAGAAGGATATGCACCAGCAAGATTTCAAGCCGCAGACGCATCAGCAGGAGATGCAGAAGTAGGAGATGAAGCAGAAAGGGGTACAGCAGCAGGAGATGCAGCAGGAGATGCAGCAGCAGGAGATGCAGCAGGAGATGCAGCAGCAGAAGATAGAGTAGGAGAAGATGCAGCATAAGGATATGCATCAGGAGATTGCACAGGAGCTTCAGCATGTGATGCAGGATCAGGAAATGCAGAAGCAAGAGGTGCAGTAGCAGGAGATGCAAGAGGAGATGCAGAAGCAGGAGATTCTGCAGCAGGAGATTCTGCAGCAGGAGATGGACAAGGAGGAGATGCAGTAGGATATGCAGCAGGAGGAGATGCAGCAACAGGAGATGTAGCAGAAAGAGATCCAGTAGGAGATGCAGCAGGCGATAGAGCAACAAGAAATGCAGCAGGAGATGCAGCTGCAGGAGGTGCAGCCGGATATACATCAGCAGGAGATGCAGCAGCAGGAGATGCATGGTTAGCTGAAGCAGCAGATGATGCAGCAAATGCAACAGCAGGAGCTATAGAAAGAGATTCAGCAGGAGATGAAGCAGAAGATGCAGCAGCAGGAGATGCAGCAGCAGATGCAGCAGGAGATAGAGCAGAAGGAGATGCTACAGCAGCACGTGCAGCAGGAGATGCAGCAGCAGGAGATTGAGCAGCAGACACAGGAGATTCAGCAGCAGACACGGCATCAGGAGATGCAGCAGGAGATGCAGAAGCAAACGCAGCAGTAGGAGTGGCAGCAGGTGGAGATGCATCAGGAGATGCATATTCAGTAGGAGATGCAGCAGGAGATTCAGCAGGATATGGAGAAGCATGAGATGCCGCAGGAGATTCATCAGCAGCAGATGCAGCAGTAGGAGAAGCAGAAGGAGATGCAGCTGCAGCAGCTGCAGCAGCAGATTCAACAGCAGATTCAGCAGGAGATGCAGCAGCAGGGATGCAGCAGGAGATGCAGAAGCAGATGCAGCAGGAAATGAAGATTCAGCAGGAGATAGAGAAGGAAGAGAATCGTCACCATATGCAGCAGCAGATAATGATGCAGCAGCAGGAGATACAGCAGGATATGCAGAAGGAGGGGAAGATTCAGCAGATGCAGCAGCAGGAGATGAAGCAGCATTAGATGCAGTAGTAGGAGATGCAGGAGGAGAAGATGCATCAAGAGGTGTGTATTCAGGAGGAGATGCATCTGGAGATGTAGCTGGTTATGTAGCAGCATGAGATGTCACAGGAGATTCAGGAGGAGATTCAGCAGCAGGAGATGCAAGAGCAGGTGATGCCACTGCAAAAGATGCAGCAGCAGATTAAGCAGCAGATTCATCAGGAAATGTAGTAGCAGGGTATGTAGCAGTAGATGCAACAGGAGATGCAGCTGCAGGAGATGCAGCAGCAGATTCAGCAGTAAATGCCACAGGAGATGCAGCAAAATGAGATGCAGAAGCAGATGCAGCAGGAGATGCAGATTAAGCAGGAGATGCAGCAGGAAGAGATGCTTCAGATGATACAGCATCAGGAGATGAGCAGGAGCTTGAGCAGGAGATGCAGTAGGAGGAGAGGCAGGAGGAGATGATGCAGCACACGCAGCAGCAGGAGATGCGGTAGCAAAAGATGCAGAAGCAGAAGATGAAGCAGAAGATGTATCAGTAGAAGATACAGCAGGGGATGCAGCAGTAGATGCAGATTCATCAGGAGATTCATCAGCAGGAATTGTAGCAGGAGATTCTACAGCAGGAGAAGTAGGAGGAGATTCTGCAGAAGAAGATTCAGCAGGAGATAGAGCAGGAGATGCATCAGGAGATGAAGTAGCAACATACGCATCAGCAGTTACAGCAGGAAGTGCAGCAGGAGATTCAGCAGGAGATGTAGCAGCAGGAGGTGCAGCCCCAGATGCATTGAGCAAGATATGCAGCTGAAATGCAGAAGCACTAGATGCATCAGTAGAAGACTGAGCAGCAGATGCAGCAGGAAATGGAGCATCAGGAGGTGCATCCACAGATGCATGAGTAGAGGATGCAGAAGGAGATGAAGCAGCAGGCTATACAGCAGCAGGAGATGCAAGAGGACATCAAGTAGCAGAAGATGCAGCAGCAGAAAATGTAGCAGGAGATGCAGCAGTACACGAAGCAGCAGCAAATGCAGCAGCAGATTAAGGAGATGCAGCAGCAGAAGATGCTGTTGCAGATGACGTAGCAGGAGATGCCGGAGATGGAGATGCAGCAGAAGGAAATGCAGCAGCCGCAGATGCAGCAGGTGATGCATATTCAGCAGGAGATTCAGCATGAAATTCAGAAAGAGATGTAGCAGCAGGAGATTTAGCAGGAGATGCAGCAGTAGATGAAGTAGCAGCATATGCAGCAGCAGATGCACCAGATGGAGCAGAAAGAGATGCAGCAGGGGATAAAGCACCAGATGCAAGAGGAAATGGAGCAGCAAGAGACACCGAAACAGGAGATGAAGCAGCAGATGCAGCAGCAGGAGATGCAGGAGGACATCAAGTAACAGGGGATGCTCCTGATGCCTCATATTTTTCTTTATCTCCTGCTGCATCTACTGCTGCTGCCTCTGCTGGTGCAGTTCCTGCTGATGCATCTCCTGCCCCTGTATCTCCTGCTGATTCGTTTCTTCCTGATGCATCTTTTACTGCATCTCCTGCTTCTGCATGTATTGTTGCTACATTTCCTGCTGTATCTGCTGCTGAATCTGCTGCAGCATCTCCTGCTGCATATCTTTCGCCTGCATGTCTTGATGAATATGCATCTCCTGCTGCATCTCCAGGCGCTTCATCTCCTGCTGCTGCATCTCCTGGTTCTGCATGTGCTGCTACATCTGCTGCTGAATCTCCTGCTGCTGCAATTCTTGCTACATCTCCTGCTGCTGCACTTCAAGATGCTGCATCTTTTTCCTGAATCTACTTCTCTTCATCTCTTGCTGCCGAATCTCCTGCTGCATCTGCTGCTGCTGCATTTCCTCCTGCTCAATATCCTGTTTTGTCTTGGCCTGCTGCATCTCCTGCTGCTGCGTCTCCTGCTACTGCATCTCCTGTTACTGCATCTACTGCTGCATCTCCTGCTGCTGCATGTTCTTCTGCATCTCCTGCTGCTGTATCTGCTGTAGCATCCTCTTCTTCTACATATCCTGCTGCATCTCTTGCTGCTGAAGTATATGATCCTGCATCTTCTGCTGTGGCAATTCCTGGTGCTTCATTTCCTGCTGCGTTTCTTCCTTTTACATCTCCTGCTGCTGCATCTGCGGCAGCATCTCCTGTTCTACATCTCCTGCTGAATCTACATCTCCTGCTGTATCTGCTGTGGCATCTCTTTCTGATAAATCACCGATTCATCTCTGATTCATCCCCTGCATCATTGCTGCTGCATCTGCTGCTGCATCTCCTGCTGTTTTATAAACTACTGCTGCATATCATGCTGCAGCATATCCCATTGCATCTCCTGATCCTTCATCTCCTCCTCTATTTCCTGCTGCTGTGTTTTGTACTGCATCTCCTGGTGCTGCATCTCTTAATGCTGCATTCCCTGCAGCATCTCCTGCTTCTGCATCTTCCATAGAATCTCCTGTTCCTGCTTCTCCTGCTGAATCTGCATCTCCGGCTGCTGCATCTCCTGCTGCTGCATCTCCTGCTGCTGCATCTCCAGCTGCATCATCTCTTCTACATCTCCTGCTGCTGCATCGCCTGCTGCTGCATCTCTAGCTGTTGCATCTCCTCTTGCATCTCATGCTGCTGTGTCTCCTGCTACTGCATATACTGCTGCTGCATCTCTTGATAAATGTGGTGCTGCATCTGATGCTGAATCCTCAGCTTCTGTATCTTCTGCTGTTGTATCTCCTGCTGCTGCAAATGCTGCTGCATCTCCTTCTTCTGCATCGTCTGCTGCATCTCTTGCTGCTACATATCCTGCTGCTACATCTCCTGAAGTAGCTCCTGCTGCTGCTTCTGATGCTGCATCTCCTGATTTGACATCTGCTGCTGCATCTCCTCCTGCAGCATCTCCTGCTGAATCTACTGCTTCATCAGCTGCTTCATTTCCTGCTGCATGTACTTCTGCTGCATCTCCTGCTGCTTCATGTGCTTTTGTATGTCCAGCTTCATCTCCTGCTGCTGCATGACCAGCTTCATCTCCTATTGCATCATATCATGCTGCTTCTGCTGCTGCATATCTGGCTGCTGCATCATTTGCTGCTGAAACTCCTCCTACATCTGCTGCTTCATCTGCTACTGCTGTATCTCCTGCTACATCTCTTGCATCTGCATCTACTTCTACATCTCCTGATGCTGAACCTCCTTCTGCTTCATCTCTGGCTGCTGCATCTTCTGCCCCATATCCTGCTGCTTCATGTCCTGCTGTTGCATATCCCGCTGCATCCTCTGCTGAATCTGCTGCTGCATTCTGCAAATGTATCTCCTACTGCTGCATCTCCTGCTGACGCATCTTCTACCGCATCTCCTGATAAATCTCCTGCTCCTGCGTCGCTTTTTACGTCTTCTGCTGACGCATCTCATGCTGCTGCAACTCCTGCTGCATATCCTTATTCTGCATATCCTTATTCTGCATCTCCTGCTGCTGCATCTCCTTCTGATGCATCTCCTGCTGCTGCATCTCCTGCTTAATCTGCAGCTAAACCTGCTTCTGCATCTCCTGCGTCTGCATCTCCCTCTTCTGCATCTTCTCCTCTTTCATTTCTGCCTTCTCCATGCCCTGCTGCTGCATCTTCTGCTGATGCCTCTACTCCTCAATTTACTGCAGAATCTCCTGCTCCTGCATCTCCTTCGGCATCTTCTTCTGATGCATCTCCTACTGCTGCATTTCTTGCTGCATCTCCTTCTTCTGCATCTCTTGCTATTGCATTTCCTGCTGAATCATCTCCTGCTGCACCATCTCTTTCTACTGCATCTCCTTCTGATGCATCTCCTGCTGCTGCATCTCCCGCTGAATTTGCTGATACATCTGTTGCTGCATCTGCTGCGTTTCATCTCCTTCAGCTGCATCCTTGCTGCTGCATCTCCTGCTGCTGCATCTCCTGCTGAATATCCTGCTGCTTCATTTTCTGCTGCATCTCGTCTGCTTCATCTCCTGCTGTTTCTCCTCCTGCTGTATCTCCTCCTGTATCTCCTGGACCGTTTTAGTGTAGGGTACGGAATTGTGACTTAACTTGGCCAATGAAGGCGCTTTAGGAAAAGTGAGTAACTCTTGCAGGTGAGATGCTAGCATGGAATGCTGCTGCTTCTGAATGTCTTCTCTTAGAGCGAGTTCACTGCCAAGCAAGAGTTGTCGAACTTTCAGTCTAGGCTTGTGTTCTGTAACATCAGAATTGCTATTACAGCGTCACGTAAAAATGTAGAGCCTAGAGCATCTCCTGCTGCATCTCCAGCTGGTGCATCTGCTGCTACATCTCCTGCTATTGCATACATATCCAGTAGCATCTCCTGCTGCATCTACCTCTCCTAATGCATATGTGGCTACATCTCCTGCTGCTGCAATTCCTGTAGATTCTCCTAGTACATCTCCTGTTGCTGCATCCCCTGCTGCTGCATCCTCTCTTTCATGTACTTCTGCTGAATGTCTTTCCACACCTTCTGCTGCTGCATCTTCTTGTGATGCAGCTGATGCTAAATCTCCTGATGCATCTCCTGCTGTTGAATATCTTTCTACACCTGCTGCTGCTGCACCTTCTTCTGATGCGTCTGATGCTAATTCTCCTCATGCATCTCCTGCTGCTGCATTTCCTGCTTCTGCTTCTGCAGCTGAATCTCCTGCTGCTTCTGCAGCTGCAACTCCTGCTGCTGCATCTGCTGCTGCATCTGCTGCTAATGCCTCTTCTCTTGCATCTCCTCCTGCTTCATCCTTTGATGCATCTCCGGTTGCCTCTCTTGCTGCTGCATCTTCAGCTACTGCATCTCCTGCAGAATCTGCCTCTCCTCTTTCATCTGCTGCTGCATCTCCTGCAATTGCATCTGCTGCTGTATCCACTGCTGCATCTCCTTCTCCTGCTTCTCCTCCTGCATCTCCTCCTGCTCTATCTCCTGCTGCAGAATCACCTGCTTTGGTATCTCCTGCTGCATCTCATGATGCTTCCTCTCAGTCGGATGCATCCTCTGCAGCTGTGTCTGCTGCTGCATCTCCTGTTTCATCTTCTCCTGCTTCATTTACTGCTGCGTCTCCTCCTGATGCGGCTCCTGCTGATGCATCTCCTGCTTAAAGTGCTTCTGAATTTGCTGCAGCATCTGCTGAGTCTGCAACTCCTGCTGCTGAAACTCCTGTGTCTGCATCTCGTGCTGAATGTGATGCTGAATATGCTGCTGAATATGCTGCTGCATCTCCTGCTGAATATGCATCTCCTGCTGAATCTGCTGTGATATATCTCCTGCTGCTGCATCCCTTGCTGCTGCATCCCTTGCTGCTGCTTCTCCTGCTGCTGCATCTCCTGCTGAATATGCATCTCCTGCTGAATCTGCTGTGATATATCTCCTGCTGCTGCATCCCTTGCTGCTGCATCCCTTGCTGCTGCTTCTCCTGCTGCTGCATATCCTGCAGCTGCATCCCCTGCTGCTTTATCCTCTGTTTCATCTCCTGCTGCTGCACATCCTGTTCCATCTTATGCTGCTTCATATCCTCCTGCTACGTCTGCTGCTAAATCTCCTACTGCTGCATGTCCTCCTGCTGCATGTCCTCCTGTATCTACCTCTGCTGCATCTCCTGCTGAATATCCTGCTGCATCTTTTGTGGCTGCTTCTGAATATCCTGATGATGCAGATGCAGGAGATGGAGCAGCAGGAGATGCAGAAGCTGTTGTTGAAAGAAATGCTGCAGCAGGAGATGAAGCAGGAGATGCAGCCACAAGAGATGCATCAAGAGATGCAGTAGCAGGTGATGTAGCAGCAGGATATGCAGCAGGAGATTAAATAAGAGGAGATGCACCATGAGGTGCAGCATCAGGAGTTGGAGCAGGGGATGCAGCAGCAGACGAAGCAGCAGTAGATGCAGCAGCAATATATGCAGCAAAAGGAGATGAAGCAGGATATGCAGCAGAGTGTGCAGCAGCAGGAGATTCTGCAGGAAATGCATCAGCAGGAGATGCAATAGGAGATTAAGCAGGAGATGATGCAGCAGGAGATGCAGCAGGAGGTGCAGCAGAAGATTCATCTGCAAGAGCTGAAGTACCAAAAGATTTAGCAGGAGATGTAGCAGTAGGAGTTTACACAGAACATGCAGCAGCAGGAGATGAAGCAGCAGGTGATGCAGAAGCCCGACTTGCATCAGCCAAATATTCAGAAGTAGCAGATGCAGCAGGATATGCAGAAGCAGCACAGGCAGCAGAAGATTCAGCAGCAGATTCAGAGAGATATGCAGCAGCAGGAGATGCAGCAGCAAGAACTGCACCAGCAGAGGCAGCAGCAGTAGATGCAGAAGGAGATATAGATAAATATGCTTCAGCAGGAAGTGCGGCTCGAGATGAAGCAGGAGATGAAGTGGGAGATGCTGCAGCAGGTGATACCGCAGGAGATGCAACAGGAGATGCAATAGCGGGAGATGCAGCACCAAGAGATGCAGCAGCAGATGCAGCAGCAGGTGCATCATCCAGAGATGCAGCATCCACAGATGCTGCAGAATGTAATGCATCAGCAGGAGTAGAAGCAGAATATGCATCAGCAGGAGATGCAGCACCAAGAGACACAGACGGAGATGCAGCAGGGTATGCAGCAGCAGGAGTTCACGCAGGAGATGCAGCAGCAGGAGTCTGAGCCGCAGGACATGAAGCAGGAGATTCAGCATCTGGAAATGCAGAAAGAGATGCAGCAGCAGGTGCAGCACCAGCAGGTGATGAAGCAGGAGATGCAGCATCAGGAGCTGTAGCAGCAGGAGAGGCAGCAGCAGGAGCTGCAGCAGCAGAAGCTGCAGCAGGAGGAGATGTAGCAGGTAATGTAGAAGCAGGAGATACAGCAGGAGATTCTGCATCAGGAGAGAAAGCAGGAGATACAGCAGCAGGTGTTGTAGCAGAAGAAGATGCACTAAGATATGCAGCAGCAGGAGATGCAGCGGCAGGCTCAGCAGCAGATGCAGAACCAGCAGAAGCAGCAGCAGGAGATGAAGTAGCAGATGCAGCACAGGAAATTATGCAGGAGATGAAGCAGTAGGAGATGCAGCAGCGGGAGATTACGGAGGAGATGAAGCAGCAGACGTAGCAGCAAGAGATGCAGCAGCACATGCAGAATGATATGCAGCAGCAGTAGATGAAGCAGTGGAGGCAGCAGCAGGAGAATCAACAGCAGGAGATCCTGTAGGAGAGTAGCATCACGAGATGAATAGGCAGATGCATCAGAAGGTTATGAAGCAGCAGATGCAGAAGCCGGAGATGCAGGAGGAGATCCAGCAGCAGTAGATGCAGAAGAAGGAGATGTAGTAGGAGATGCAGCAGTAGATGAATCAGCAGCAGATGCAGCAACAGATGCCAGAGATACAACAGCAGGAGATGTATCAGGAAATGCAGCAGCAGGATATGTAGCAGGATATGCAGCATTATGTGAAGCAGCAGCAAATGCAGCAGCAAATGCTGCAGATGCTACAGTAGGAGATACAGTAGGAGATGCAGCAGGAAGAGATGCAGCAGGAAATGCAGGAGATGCAGTAGAAAGAGATGCAGCAGGGAGAGATACATCAGCTGGAGATGGAGCAGGAGATGCAGATGGAAGATATGCAGCAGGAGATGCAGCAGGAGATTCAGAAGGAGATGCAGCAGCAGTAGATGCAGCAGCAGTAGATGAAGAAGGGTGTGAAGCAGCAGTATATGCAGAGGGTATGCACCAGCAGGAGATTCAGCAGCAGGCAATGAAGCAGGAGAGCAGCATCATGAGATCAATCCGCTGATGCATCAGAGGTAGTTGCAGATGGAGATGTAGCAGCAAGAGGTTAAGCAGGAGATGTAGCAGCAGGAGGTTAACCAGAAGATGCAGCAGGACTACATGCAGGAGGAGAACCAGCAGAATGAGATACAGCAGCAGGAGATGTAACAGCAGATGCAGGAGACGCAGCATCAGGAGATACAGCAGGAGTACAGCAGGAGGAAGAGCAGCAGGAGTTGCATCAGGAGATGCAGCATCAGGAGATACAGGAGGAGTACAGCAGGAGGAAGAGCAGCAGGAGTTGCATCAGGAGATGCAGCATCAGGAGATGGAGCGGCAGGAGGTGCAGCAGCAGGAAATGCAGCATCAGTAGATGCAGCAGAGGATTCAGTAGGAGGTGATGCAGCAGCAGATGCAGCAGCAGATGCAGCCGAAGGAGATGCAGCTGGGGGTGCAGCAGGAGACGCATCAGCATATTCAGCAGGAGATGCACTATCAGGAGCTTCACCAGCAGGAGATGAAGACTCAGCAGATGCCACTGCAGATACAGAAGCACATTCAGCAGGAGATGCGTCAGCAGGAGATGGAGCAGCAGGAGATGCAGCCGGAAGATATGCAGCAGGAGATGCAGCAGGATATGTAGAAAGAGATTCAGTAGCAGGTGATGTAGCAGAAGGATATGTAGACAGATACTGAGTAAGAGGAGATGCACCATGAGATGCAGCATCAGGAGTTGCAGCAGCAGACGAAGCAGCAGTATATGCAGCAGCAATATATGCAGCAGAAGGAGATGAAGCAGGAGATGCAGCATTAGGAGATTAAGCAGAAGGAAATGTACTAGGTGATTCCGGTATCAAGTAGGGTATGCAGCAGCAGTAGATGCAGCAAGGGGATTGCAGCAGCAGGAGATTAAGCAGCAGGAGATCCAGCAAGAGAGCAGCATCATAAGATGAATCTGCAGATGCATCTGTAAGATATGGAGCAGCAGATACCGCAGCAGGAGATACAGGAGGAGATCCAGAAGCAGGAGGTGCAACAGCAGGAGATATAGCAGGAGATGTAGCAGTAGATGAATAATCAGCAGATGCCCCAGGAGATACAGGAGATGCAGCAGAAGATGCAGCAGGCGATACAGCAGCAGGAGATGAAGCAGTGTATGCAGCAGCATGAGATTAAGCAGTAGGAGATGCAGCAGAAGATGCAGCAGCAGGAGATGCCCGAGGACATCCAGCAGTAGGAGATGCAGCAGCAGGAGATGCAACAGTAGATGAATCTACAGCAGATGCAGCAAAAGATGCAGGAGATTCAGTAGAAGGAGATGCAGCAGGAGATGCATCAAGATATGCAGAGGCAGGAGATGCATCAACAGGACTTGTGGCATGAGATGCAGAAGCAAACATGCAGCAGCAGTTGCAGCAGTAGATGCAGCACCAGCAGATTCAGCAAGAGGAGATGTGTAGGATATTGAGCAGCAGGAGAACCTGCAAGATAGCAGTATCATAAGATGAATCTGCAGATGTATCAGAAGCATATAGAGCTGGAGATGCAGCAGCAGGAGTTGCAGCAGAGGATGCAGGAGCAGGAGATGCAGGAGGAGATCCAGAAGCAGGAGACGTAGCAGGAGATGAAGCGGTAGATGAATCAGCAGTAGATGCAGCAGTAAATGCAGGAGATGCAGCAGGAGATGTTGCAGCTGGTGGTGCAACAGCAGGAGGTGCAGCAGCAGAGATGCAGAAGCAGAAGATGTGGCCGCAGGGGAATCAATAGCAGGAGATGCAGAGTAGAAGAGGCAGAGAATGAGAAGCAGCAAAAAAAGATACAGCAGGAGATGCAGCTGCAGTAGATGCAACAAAAGATACAGAATCAGCAGATGCAACAGCAGGTGCAGCAGCAGAAGATGCAACCACAGATGCATCAGCAGTAGATGCAACAGCAGGAGATGTAGCTGGAGATGCAGAGGTATATGAAGCAGCAGCAGAGGCAGCAGAAAATGCTGCCGATGCAGCAGTAGGAGTTGCAGCAGGAGATGCAGCAGGAAGAGATGCAGAAGGAAACGAAGAAGATGCACCAGCAAGTGATACATAAATAGATGCTTCTGGAGAAGATTCATCAGCTGGAGATGTAGCAGGAGATGCAGTAGTAGATGCAGAAGGAGATAGAGTAGCAGGGGATGTATCAGCAGGATATGCAGCAGGAGATTGAGCAAGAAGTGATACACCATGAGGTGCTGCAGCTGGAGATGCAGCAGTAGATGCAGCAGCATGATATGCATCAGAAGGAGATGAAGGAGGAGATGAGGCAGCAGGAGATGAGGCAGCAGGAGATGCATCATACAAATGCACCAGCAGGATATACATCAGCAGGAAATGCAGCAGGAGATGCACCAGCAGGAGATGCAGCAGGAGATGCAGAAGCATATGCAGCAAGAGGAGATGCAGCAGGAGATGAAGCAGCAGATGAAGAAGTAGTAAATGCAAAAGCAGGACATGCAGCAGCAGGAGATGCAGCAGGAGATTCAGCACTAGATGAAGCGGCAGCAGATGGAATAGAAGTTGCAGTAGGAAAATCAGCAGGATGTGCAGCAGGAGATACCACAGCAGGTAATCAAGTAGGAGGTGCAGCAGCTAGTGATGCAGTAGTAGTGTATGCAGCAGCAGGAGATGCAAGAGCAGGAGAGGCAGAGGGAGATGTAGCAGGAGATGTAGCAGGAGATGCATCAAGAGATGAACAAGTAGGAAATGCAGGAGGAGAGGCAGAAGAAGATGCAGCAGTGGATGCTGCAGCAGATGCAGCATCAGCAGATGCAAGAGCAGGAAATGCAGAAGCAGATTAAAGCAGAGATGCAGATTCAACAGGAGATGCAGTAGCTGGAGATGCTGCAGCAGATGCAGCGGCAGTAGATGCAGCAGCAGGAGATGCAGCAGGAGATTCAGCAGCAGCAGATGAAGCAGGATCTGCAGCAGTAGAAAATGCAGCAGCAGGATATGTAGGAGATGCAGTAGCAGGATATGCAGAAGTAGTAGATGCAGCAGCAGGGTATGCAGCAGCAAGAGATGCAATTGCATGAGATGCAGCAGGAGATGCATGTTTAGCAGGAGATGCAGCAGAAGGAGATGTAGACTCAGCAGATATCACAGCATATTCAGAAGCACATTGAGCAGGTGATGCAGTAGCAGGAGATGCAGCAGCAGCAGATGTAGCAGAAATTGCAGAAACCGGAGTTACAGATTCAGGAAATGCAGTAGCAGATGCAGCAACAGGATACGCAGCAGCAGGAGATGCAGCAGCTGGAGATGAAGTAGGAGATTCAGCAGGAGGAGATGCATCAGTAGAGGCAGCAGGAGATGGAGTAGGAGGAGGTGTTAGAGCAGGAGGTGCAGACGCAGGAGTTGCATCTGTAGGACATGCAGCAGGAAGTCTAGCATGAGATTCAGCAGGAAATGGAGCAGCAGGGGATGCAGCGTCAGGAGATGCAGCAGGACATGACGAAGGAAGAGCTCCAGCAGCAGGAGATGCAGGAGAAAAAGAAGCAGCAGATTCAGCAGCAGATGCAGTAGAAGGAGATGCAGCAGCAGATGCAGAAGAAGGAGATGCAGCAGCAGGAGATGCAACAGGAGATGCAGCAGCAGGAGAAGTAGCAGCAGTTTCAGCAGCAAATGCTGCAGGAGACGCAGCAAAATGAGATGCAGAAGCTGATGCAGTAAGAGATGCAGATTAAGCAACAGGAGATGTAGCAGGAGGAGATGCTTCAGATGATACAGCATCAGGAGATGCAGCAGGAGATGGAGCAGGAGATGCAATAGGAGGAGAGGCAGGAGGAGATGATGCAGCAGATGCAGCAGCAGGAGATGCAGAAACAGAATATACCGCAGGAGACACAGATGCAGAATATGGAGCAGGAGATGCAGAAGCAGAAGAGGAAGCGGGTAATGCATCAGTAGTAGATACAGCAGGGGATTCAGTAGCAGGCAATGCAGCAGCAGGAGATGCAGCAGCACAGATACAGGAGGAGATGAGCAGAAATAGATGCAGCAGGTGAAATTGCAGGACGAGATGCTACAGAAGATTCAGGAGGAGGAGTTGCAGCAGGAAATGCAGAAGGATATACAGCAGGAGAAGCATCAGGAGGAGATGCAGCAAGAGATGCAGCAGCAGCAGGAGATGCAGCAAGAGATGCAGCAGCAGCAGGAGATGCAGCAGTTGATGCAGCAGCAGGAGTTGAAGCAGCAGGAGATGCAGCAGGGAATGCAGCGGGAGGAGATGAAGCATCAGGCAAGTCAGAGTAGTAGATGCAGAGAGGATGCAGCAGAAGGAGATATAGAAGGAGATTCAGCCGCAGTAAATGAAGCAAGAGTTACAGCAGCATCAGATGCAGCATCAGTTGCAGCAGCAGAGGATGCAGCAGCAGATGCAGGAGCAGGAGATGCACCAGCAGAAGATGTAGCAGATGCAGCAGTAGATTTAGCAGCAGCAGATTGAACAGATGCAGCAGTAGTAGATTCAGAAGGAGATGCATCAGCAGGAGATGCAGTAGGAGATGCAGAAGCAGATGCAGCTAGAGATGCAGAAGCAGAAGACGCAGCAGGAGATGCAGAAGGAGACGATGAAACAGCAGATGCATCAGTAGTAGATACAGCAGCGGATGCAGCAGCAGCAGATTCCGCAGCAAGAGATGCAGCAGTAGATGCAGCAGGAGATGCCGAGAAAGGAGATGAAGCAGGGGAGATGCAGCTGCAAGAGATGAAGCAGCAGGAGATGCTGTAAGAGATGCAGCAGCAGGGGATGGAGCAGCACGAGATTCAGCAGGTTATGCAGCAACAGAAGCAGGATATGCAACAGCAGGGGATGGAGCAGCACGAGATTCAGCAGGTTATGCAGCAACAGAAGCAGGAGATGCAACAGCAGGAAATGCATCAGCAGAAGATGCAGCAGAAGGAGACGCAGCAACAGGAAATGCAGCAGGAGATTAGGCAGCAAATGCAGAAGCAGCCGATACAGCAGGTGGAGATGCTGTGGCAGATGCAGCAGTAGATGCAGATTCAGCGGGAGATTCAGAAGCAGGAGATGCTGCAGCAGATTTACAATAGGAGATGCAGCAGCAGGAGATGCTGAAGCAGAAGATGCAGCAACAAGATCTGAAGCAGGAGACTGAGGAGCAGAAAAATTGCAGCAGCAGGAGATTCAGCAGCAGGAGATGCGGGCAGAGGAGATGCACTGGAGACAGAGCAGCAGGAGATGTAGCAGCACATGCAGCTGAAGGAGAGAAAGCAGGAGAGAAAGCAGCAGAGAAAGCAGCAGAAGATGCAGCAGCAGATTTATCAGCAGATTCAGCAGGAGATGCATCATCAGGAGATGCAGCAGGAGGAGATGCATCATGTGACACAGAAGCAGATGCGGCAAGAGATTCAGCAGCAGGAGATGCAGCAGCAGGAAATGCAGAATTATATACTGAAGCAGGAGATGCAGCAGGAGGAGATGCAGATAGGGAGGAGGCATCAGGAGATGCAGCAGCAAGAATAGATGCAGATAGGGAGGAGACATCAGGAGATGAAGCAGCAAGAGATGAAGCAGGAATTGCAGTAGCAGGGGATGTAGTGGCGGGAGATGCAGGAGGAGATGCAGCCACAAGAAATTCAGCAGCAGGAGATGCAGCATGAGATTCAGCAGCATGATATGCAACAGCAGATGCAGCAGCAGGCGATTCAGCAGGAGATGGAGCAGGATATACAGCTGGATTAGATGCAGCAGGAGATGCTGCAGGAGGTGCAGCTGAGGATTCAATAGCAGCTGATGCAGCACGGCATGCATTAGGAGATGCAGCATCAGGAGATGCAGGAGGAATGCAGTGGGGGATTTAGTAGCAGCTGATGCAGCAGCAGATGCAGCAGCAGATGAAGGACATGCAGCAGCAAACATGCAGCAGGAGAAGATGCAGAAGGAGATGAAGCAGGAAATGCAGCATCAGGAGAAGCAAACAGTATATACAGCAAGAGATACAGTAGCAGAAAATGCAGAGAGAGATGCAGCAGCAGGAGTTATAGCAGGAGATGCATCTTTAGATGATGCAGAAGCAGATTACACAGGAGATGCAGCATTAGATGATACAGCAGCAGGAGGTGCAGCAGCAGCAGTTTAAGTAGGGTATGCAGCAGCAGTAGATGGTGCAAGGTGTCCACCAGGAGGAGATTCAGAAGCAGGAGATTAAGCAGGAGAGCAGCATCATGAGATGAATTCGCAGATGCATCAGAAGGATATGAATTAGCGGATGAAGCAGCAGGAGATGCAGGAGGATATTCAGCAGCAGTAGATGCCGAAGGAGTAGTAGCAGGAAATGCAGCAGTAGATGAATCAACAGCAGATGAAGCAGCAGATGCCAGAGATTCTACAGCAGAAGATGCAGCAGTAGATGCAGTAGCAGGATAGCAAGCAGGATAGTCAGCATTATTTGAAGCAACAGCAGATGCAGCAGCAAATGTTGCAGATGCAGCAACAGGAGATAGAGCAGAAGATGCAACAGGAAGAGATGCATCAGGAGATGCAGAAGATGCAGCAGAAAGAGATGCAGCAGTAGGAGATTCAGTAGGAGGAGAGGCATCAGCAAGAGAAGGAGCAGATGATGTTGGAGGATATGCAGCAGGAGATTTAATAGCAGGTGATGTAGCAGCAGGATATGTAGCAAGAGATTGACTAAGAGGTGGTGCACCATGAGATGCAGCATCAGGTGATGCAGCAGGTGATGAAACAGCAGGAGACGAAACAGCAGTGGATGCAGGAGCAATATATGCAGCAGAAGGAGTTGCAGAAGCAGGAGATGCAGCATTAGGGAATTAACTAGAAGGAAATGCCTTAGGAGATTTCGTAGTAGGAGATGCAGCAGGAGATGCAGAAGCAGGCGATGCAGAAGCAGGCGATGCAGCAGCAGTAGATGCAGCAGTATATGAAGCAAGACGAGATTCAGCAGTAGGAGATGCAGCAGCAGGAGATGCAGCAGTAGACGAATCTATAGCAGATTCAGCAAAAGATGCAGGACATTCAGCAGCATATGCAGCAGCAGGAGATGCAGCAGTTGGAGGTGCAGCAGCATGAGATGCAGCAGCATGTGAAGCAGAAGCAGGAGACGCAGAGAAGATGCATAGAATGAGAAGCAGTAGCAGCAGGAGATGCAGCAGCAGACGAAGCAGCAGTAGATGCAGCAGCAAGATATGCAGCAGTATATGCAGGAGAAATATATGCATCAGAACGAGCTGAAGCAGGAGATGCAGCATCAGGAGATGAAGCAGGTGGAAATGCCTTAGGAGATGCAGAAGCAGGAGATGTATTAGGCGGTGTAACAGCAGACGCAGCATCAGGAGATGCAGCAGCAGAAGATGCAGCAGGAGATGCAGCAGCAAGATATGCAGCAGTAGGAGATGAAGGAGAGGCAGCAGCAGGAGATTAAGTAGACGGAGATGCAGTCGCAGCAGACACAGCAGCAGATTCAGAAGCAGATTCAATAAGAGATGTAGCAGCAGGAGATTCATAAGCAGAAGTTGCAGCAGCAGGAGATTTACCAGCAGGAGATTCAGAAGGAGATGCAGCAGAAGGAGATGCAGCAGGAGATGCAGCTACGGTAGATTAAGTAGGTTATGAAGCAGCAGTAGATCCAGCAGGTTATGCACCAGCAGGAGATTCAGCAGCAGAAGATATAGTGGGGTAGCTGCATCACGAGATGAATCCGCTGATGCATCAGAAGTAGTTGCAGATGGAGATGTGTCAGCAGGAGATTCGGCAGAAGATGCAGCAGCAATAGATGCAGGAGGAGATGCAGCAGGATGAGATACAACAGCAGGAGATGTAGCAGCAGATGCAGCAGCAGATGCAGGAGATGCAGCATCACGACATATAAAATCAAGAGATGCAGCAGGAATGCAGCAGGGGAGTCAGTATCATGTGATGCAGAAGGAGATGCATCAGGATATGCAGAAGCAGGAGATGCATCTGGGGATGCAGCAGCAGTAGATGCATTTGGGGATGCAGCAGCAGGAGGTGCAGCAGCAGGAGATGAGGGATGAATGCAGCAGGGGATTCAGTAGCAGGTCATGCAGCAGCAGGAGATGGAGCAGGAGATGCAGCCAGAAGAGATGCAGCAGGAGATGGAGCAGGATATCCAGAAGCAGATGCATTAGCAGGTGATGTAGCAGCAGGTGTATAAGCTGCAGGATATTGAGAGGAGATGCACCATGAGATTCAGCATCAGGGGATGCAGCAGCAGAAGAAGCAGCAGTAGATGCAGGAGAAATATATCCACCAGAAGGAGCTGAAGCAGGAGATGCAGCATCAGGAGATGAAGCAGGCGGAAATGCCATAGGAGATGGAGCAGCAGGAGATGCATTACGTAATGTAACAGCAGACGCAGCAGCAGGAGATGCAGCAGGAGATTCATCATAAGATGCAGCAGCAGGAGATGCAGCAGCAGGTGGTGCAGCAGCAGGACATGCAGCAGGAGATGCAGCCACAGGGAAAGATATAGCTGGAGATTCAGAGAAGATGCAGAGAGAGATGAGGAGAACCAGCAGGATGAGAAACAGCAGCAGGAGATGCAGCAGGAGATGCAGCACCAGGACATGCAGCGTCATTAAATGCAGCATCAAGACATGAAACAGGAATGTAGCAGAAGATTCAGTAGCAGGTGATGCAGCAGCAGCTGCAGCAGCAGATACAGCAGAAGGAGATGCAGCAGCAGAAGATGTAGCAGGACATGCAGCAGCAGTAGATGAAACAGAGGATCCAGCAGCAGGAGATGTAGCAGCAGGAGATGCAGCATTATATTCAGCAGAAAAGGCAATAGGAGGAGATGTAGTAGGAAATGCAGTAGGAGGAGATGCAGCAACAGGATATCCAGCAGAAAGAGATACAGCATTCAATGCAGCAGGCGATAAAGGAGCAGGAGATGCAGCAGGAGATATAGCTGTAAGAGATGCAGCAGGATATATAACAGCAGCAAATGCAGCAACAGGAAATGCAGCAGGATGTGAAGCAGCAGATGCCACAGCAGATGCAGTAGCAGGAGCTATAACAGGAGATTCAGCAGGAGATGCTTCCGTAGGAAATTTAGCAGGACCTGCAGCAGGAGATGGCAGAAGGAGCAGAAGCAGCAGATGCAGCACGAGATGCAGCAGCAGATGCAGCAGGAGGAGATGCAGCAACAGGTGATGCAGAAGGAGATGCAGCAACAGGTGATGCAGACGGAGATGCAGCAGCAGACACAGCAAGATATTCAGCAGCAGACACAGCAGCAGGAGATCCAGCAAGAGCTTTAGCAGGAGATGCAGCAGGAGATACAGCAGCAGATGCAGTAGCAGGAGATATAGAAGGAGATGAGTTGCAGGGGATGAAACAGCAGCAGGAGATTCAGAAGCAGAGGCAGCAGGAAATGAAGATTCAGCAGGAGATGCAGTAGGATAAGAATCTTCACCATATGCAGCAGCATGAGATGATGCAGCAGCAGGAGATACAGCAGGATATGCAGAAAGAGGAGATGATGCATCAGACGCAGAAGCAGGAGGTGAAGCATCAGCAGATGCAGCAGTAGGAGATGCAGGAGGAGAAGATGCATCAAGAGGTGCGTATTCAGGAGGAGATGCATCGGGAGATGTAGCAGGTTATGGAGCAGCATGAGATGTCGCAGGAGGTTCAGGAGGAGATTCAGCAGCAGGAGATGCAAGAGCAGGAGATGCAAGAGCAGGAGATGCCGCCGCAAAAGATGCCGCAGCAGATTAAGCAGCAGATTCATCAGGAAATGCAGTAGCAGGGTATGTAGCAGTAGATGCAGCAGGAGATGGAGCAGCAGGGTATGTAGCAGTAGATGCAGCAGGAGATGGAGCAGCAGGGGATGCAGCAGCAGATTCAGCAGCAAATGCCACAGGAGATGCAGCAAAATGAGATGCAGATGCAGTAAGAGATGCAGATTAAGCAGGAGATGCAGCATGAAGCGATGCTTCAGATGATACAGCATCAGAAGATGAGCAGGAGATTGCGCAGGAGATGCAGTAGGAGGAGAGGCAGGAGGAGATGATGCCGCAGAGGCAGCAGCAGGAGATGCAGAAGCAGAAGATGAAGCAGGAGATGCATCAGTAGAAGATACAGCAGCGGATGCAGCAGCAGGAGATTGCACAGCAGAAGATGCAACAGGAGATGCAGCAGGAGATGCAGAGAATGGGGATGAAGCAGCAGGAGATGCAGCTGCAGGAGATTCAGAAGGAGATGCAGATTCAGCAGGAGATTCATCAACAGCAAATTCACAGTAGGACATACAGGAGCAGGAGATATAGAAGGAGATATAGAAGGACATTCAGCAGCAGGAGATGTAGTAGGAGAATCAGCAGGAGATACATCAGCAGGAATTGTAGCAGGAGATTCTACAGCAGGAGAAGCAGGAGGAGATTCTGCAGAAGAAGATTCAGCAGGAGATAGAGCAGGAGATGCATCAGGAGATGAAGTAGCAACATACGCATCAGCAGTTACAGCAGGAAGTGCAGCAGGAGATTCAGCAGGAGATGTAGCAGCAGGAGGTGCAGCCGCAGATGCATTCAGCAGGATATGCAGCTGAAATGCAGAAGCATTAGTTGCATCAGTAAAAGATTGAGCAGCAGATGTAGCAGGAAATGGAGCATCAGGACATGCATCCGCAGATGCATGAGCAGAGGATGCAGCAGGAGATGGAGATGCAGGAGATGGAGCAGGGGATGCATATTCAGCAGGAGATTCAGCATGAAATTCAGAAGGAGATGCAGCAGCAGGAGATTTAGCAGGAGATGCAGCAGTAGATGAAGCAGCAGCATATGCAGCAGCAGATGCACCAGATGGAGCAGAAAGAGATGCAGCAGGGGATGAAGCACCAGATGCAAGAGGACATGGAGCAGCAGGAGATACAGAAGCAGAAGATGAAGCAGCAGATGCAGCAGCAGGAGATGCAGGAGGACATCAAGTAACAGGGGATGCTCCTGTTGCCTCATATTTTTCTTTATCTCCTGCTGCGTCTACTGCTGCTGCCTCTGCTGGTGCAGTTCCAGCTGATGCACCTCCTGCTGCATATCCTGCTGCTGTATCTCCTTCTGATTCATTCTTGCAGATGCAAGAATGTTGCTACATTTCCTGCTGTATCTGCTGCTGAATCTGCTGCAGCATCTCCTGCTGCATATCTTTCTGCTGCATCTCTTGATGAATATGCATCTCCTGCTGCATCGCCAGGCGCTTCATCTCCTGCTGCTCCATCACCTGCTGATTCATCTCTTCCTGATGTATCTTTTGCTGCATCTCCTGCTTCTGGATCTATTGTTGCTACATTTCCTGCTGAATCTCCTGCTGCTGTAATTCCTGCTACATCTCCTGCTGCTGCATCTCATGCTGCATCGGCTGCTGCTGCATCTCCTGCTGCTGCACTTCAAGATGCTACATCAATTTTCTGCATCTATTTCTTTTCATTTCTTGCTGCTGAATCTCCTGCTGCATCTGCTGCTGGTGCATCTCCTGCTGCATTTCCAGCTGCTTCAACTCCTGATGCATCTCCTGCCTCTGCATCTCTTGCTGCATATACTTCTGCTTCATCTCCTAATGCATCTCCTGCTGCTGCATCTCGTCCTGCTCAATATCCTGCTTCGTCTTGGCCTTCTGCATCTCCTGCTGCTGCATCTCCTGTTACTAAATCTGCTGCTGCATCTCCTGCTGCTGCATGTTCTTCATCTCCAGCTGCTGCATCTGCTGCTGCATCCTCTTCTGCTACATGTCCTGCTGCATTTATTGCTGCTGAAGCTTATGATCCTGCATCTCCTGCTGTGGCAATTCCTGGTGCTTCATTTCCTGCTGTGTTTCTTCCTTTTACATCTCCTGCTGCTGCATCTGCGGCAGCATCTCCTGTTGCTACATCTCCTGCTGCATCTGCTGTGGCATCTCTTTCTGATGAATCTCCGATTCATCCCCTGCTGTATTGCTGATGCTTCTGCTGCTGCATCTCCTGCTGTTTTATAAACTACTGCTGCATATCCTGCTGCTGCATACCCGGATTCAGCATATCCCATTGCATCTCCTGCTGTTGCTTCTCCTGATGCTTCATCTCCTCTTCTATTTCCTGCTGCTGTGTTTCGTACTGCATCTCCCGGTGCTGCATCTCTTGATGCTGCATTCCCTGCAGCTTCTCCTGCTTCTGCATCTTCCAGAGAATCTCCTGTTCCTGCTTCTCCTGCTGAATCTTCATTTCTTGCTGCTGCATCTCCTGCTGCTGCATCTGCTGATGCATCTCCTGCTGCATCTCCAGCTGCATCATCTCTTCTACATCTCCTGCTGCGGAGTCTCCTGCTGTTATATCTTCTGCTGCACCTACTGCTGAATCTCCTGCTGCATAAATTCCTAAATATCCTGCTGCTGCATCTCCTGCTGCTGCATCTCTAGCTCTTGCATCTCCTCTTGCATCTCATGCTGCTGCATCTCCTGCTACTGCATAGACTGCTGCTGCATCTCCTGATAAATGTGTTGCTGCATCTGATGCTGAATCCTCAGCTTCTGTATCTTCTGCTGTTGCATCTCCTGCTGCTGCAAATGCTGCTGCATCCCCTTCTTCTGCATTGTCTGCTGCATCTCCTGCTGCTACATCTCCTGCTGCTACATCTCCTGAAGTAGCTCCTGCTGCTGCTTCTGATGCTGCATCTCCTGATTTGACATCTGCTGCTGCATCTCCTCCTGCTGAATCTACTGCTTCATCAGCTCCTGCATTTCCTGCTGCATGTACTTCTGCTGCATCTCCTACTGCCTCGTGTGCTTTTGCATCTCCTTATGCATCTCCTGGTGCTGCATTACCAGCTTCATCTCCTCCTGCGTCATATCATGATTCATCTGCTGCTGCATATCATGTTGCTGCATCTGCTGCTGCATCTGCTGCTGCTGAACCTCCTCCTGCATCTGCTGCTTCGTCTGCTACTTGCTGTATCTCCTGCTGCATCTCCTGCGTCTGCACCTACTTCTACATCTCCTCATGCTGAACCTCCTTCTGCTTCATCTCTGGCTGCTGCAGCTGATGAGCTCTTCTACAAACAACTGAGTGTAGTCTCAAAATCGCTACCTCTAGTCCTTGTGGGAGACTTCAATTTCCCAGATATAGGCTGGGAGTATAATACAGCAGAAAGGAAGCAGTCCCGGAGTTTCCTGGAGTGTGTGGAAGACAACTTCCTCACACAGCTGGTGAGCGAACCGACAAGGGACGGTGCCCTCCTGGACCTGCTGTTGGTGAACAGAGAAGGACTGGTGGGGGATGTGAAGGTTGGAGGACGCTTGGGGCAAAGCGATCATGAGATGATAGAGTTCTCAGTGTGGGGTCAAATGAAGAAGGAGGTTAGCAGAACAGTTGCCCTCAACTTTCAGAGAGCAGACTTTGGGCTGTTCAGAAGGCTGGTCAGAAAAGTCCCGTGGGAGGCGTTCCTTGAAGGCAAAGGTGTCCATGAGGGCTGGGCACTCTTCAAGAAGGAACTCCTAGCAGCTCAGGAGAAAGCCATCCCCAAGTTCCGGAAAAGTAGCCGGAGGTGTAAGAAACCAGTGTGGTTGAGTAGGGAGGTCCTAAGAGACATCAATAGGAAGAGGAGGGTCTACGACCTCTGGAGGAAGGGGCAGGCATCCTGGGTGGACTATAGGGAGGAAGTGAGAATGTGGAGGGAAGAAGTCAGGAGGGCTAAGGCCCAACTAGAAGTGCGATTGGCCAAGTCTGTGAAAGACAACAAAAAGTCTTTCTACAAATACATCAACAGCAAAAGGAGGGCTAGGGAGAATCTCCAGTCCCTGGTAGATGCAGAGGGAACAAGAGTAACAGGGGACGAAGACAAGGCTGAAGTGCTCAATGCCTACTTTGCCTCAGTCTTTAACAGTAAGGAAAATTGTTCCCTCTGTGCACAACCCCAAGTGTTGGATGAGAAGTATGAGATTCCCAAGGTCCAAGAGGAGGTGGTTAGAGACTTGCTTGCCCGGCTAGATGCCCACAAGTCTATGGGGCTGGATGGAGTCCACCCAAGAGTTTTGAGGGAACTGGCGGATGTGCTGGCCAAACCCCTTTCCATCATCTTCCAGCAGTCCTGGATGACTGGGGAGGTTCCGCTGGACTGGAGGCTGATGTCGTGCCCATCTGTAAGAAGGGGCGCAGGGAGGATCTGGGGAACTACAGGCCTGTCAGCCTGACCTCGGTACCGGGGAAAGTCATGGAGCGGGTGATCTTGCAAGAGAACCGGGTGATCAGGCCCAGTCAACACGGGTTCATGAAAGGCAGGTCTTGCCAGAGTAATCTGATCACCTTCTATGACCAAGTGACTAAACTCTTGGACGAGGGAAAGGCTGTGGATGTATCTTCCTGGACTTCAGTAAAGCCTTTGATACAGTTTCTCATAACATTCTCCTTCGGAAACTGTCGGCCTCTGGCCTGGACGGGTGCACACTCTCCTGGGTGAAAAACTGGTTGAATGACCAGGCCCAGATGGTGGTGGGAAATGGAGTTAAATCCAGCTGGAGGCCAGTGACAAGTGGGGTTCCCCAGGGCTCAGTCCTGGGTCCAGTCCTGTTTAATGTCTTTATCAACGACCTGGATGAAGGCATTGAGTCCTCCCTTAGCAAGTTTGCAGATGACACCAAGCTGGGAGGAAGTGTCGATCTGCTGGAGGGTCGGGAGGCTCTGCAAAGGGATCTGGACAGGCTGGACTGCTGGGCTGAGACCAACGGCATGAGGTTTAACAAGGCCAAATGCCGGGTCCTGCACTTGGGGCACAACAACCCTAAGCAGAGGTACAGACTAGGAGAAACCTGGCTGGAAAGCTGCCAGGAGGAGAAGGACCTGGGGGTGTTGGTTGACAACCGACTGAACATGAGCCAGCAGTGTGCCCAGGTGGCCAAGAAGGCCAATGACATCTTGGCTTGTATCAGGAACGGCGTGACCAGCAGGTCCAGGGAGGTTATTCTCCCCCTGTACTCGGCACTGGTGAGACCGCACCTCGAGTACTGTGTTCAGTTCTGGGCCCCTCACCACAAGAGGGATGTGGTGGCTCTGGAGCGAGTCCAGAGAAGAGCAACAAAGCTGGTGAAGGGGCTGGAGAACAAATCTTATGAGGAGCGGCTGAGAGAGCTGGGGTTGTTTAGCCTGGAGAAGAGGAGTCTGAGGGGAGACCTTATTACTCTCTACAACTCCCTGAAGGGAGGTTGTGGAGAGGAGGGTGCTGGCCTCTTCTCCCAAGTGACAGGGGACAGGATGAGAGGGAATGGCCTCAAGCTCCCCCAGGGGAGATTTAGGCTTGAGATTAGGAAAAAGTTCTTCATGGAGAGGGTGGTTAGGCATTGGAACGGTCTGCCAAGGGAGTTGGTTGAGTCACCGTCCCTGGAAGTGTTTAAGGTTAGGGTAGACGAGGTGCTTAGGAGCATGATTTAGGGAATGGTGGGAATGGTTGGACTCGACGATCCAGTGGGTCTCTTCCAGCCTGGTCATTCTGTGATTCTGTGATCTTATCCTGCTGCATCTCCTGATGCATTTCATGCTGATGACTCTCCTGCTTCTGCATATCCTGCTGCGACATCTCCTATTGCATCCCCTGCTGCTGAATGTCTTTCTAAACCCTCTGCTCTTGCATCTTCTTCTGATGCTTCGTATGATAAATCTCCTCATGCATCTCCTGCTGCTGCATCTTCTACTTCTGCATCCCTGGCTACATCTCCTGCTGCTGCATCTTCTACTTCTGCATCCCTGGCTACATCTCCTGCTTCTTCATCTCCTGCTGCTGCATCTCCTGCTACTACTTCTTCTGCTGCATCTTCTGCTGCTGCCTCTCCTCCTGCATCTCTTCCTGCTTAATCTTTTGATGCATCTCTGGCTGCTTCTCTTGCTGCTGAATCTTCCGCAGCTGAATCTCCTGCAGTATCTGCCTCTCCTCTTTCATCTGCTGCTGCATCTCCTGCAATTGCATTTGCTGCTGTATCCACTGCTGCATCTCCTTCTCTTGCTTCTCCTCCTGCATCTCCTCCTGCTTCATCACTTGATGCATCTCCTACTGTATCTCCTGCTTCCACATCTCATGGTGCATCTCCTCTTGGTACATCTCCTGCTACTCCTCTGCTGCATCTCCGGCGGCATCTCCTGTTGGTGCATCTCCTGATGCATCTCCTGCTGCTGGATCTGCTGCTGCATCTACTGCTTCGTCTTCTCCTGCTTCATTTACTGCTGCGTCTCCTCCTGATGCATCTCCTGCTGATGCATCTCCTGCTAAAAGTGCTCCTGAATTTGCTGTGGCATCTGCTGAGTCTGCAACACCTGTTGCTGAAACTGCTGCTTCTGCATCTCGTGCTGAATGTGATGCTGAATATGCTGCTGCATCTCCTGCTGAATATGCATCTCCTGCTGAATATGCATCTCCTGCTGCTACATCTCCTATTGCATCACCTGCTACTGCATTTCCTGCTGTTGCATCCCCTGCTGCTTTACCCTCTGTTTTATCTACTGCTGCTGCATGTCCTGCTACATCTTATGCTGCTTTATATCCTCTTGCTGCATCTGCTGCTAAATCTCCTGCTGCATCTCCTGCTGCTGCATGTCCGCCTGCTGCATCTCCTGAAGATGCAGGAGACAGAGATGGAGATGCATCAGCAGGAGTTCACGCAGGAGATGCAGCAGCAGTAGATTCAATATCAGGACATGAAGTAGGAGATTCAGCATCTGGAGATGCAGAAGCAGACGCAGCAGCAAGAGATGCAGCAGAACGACATACAGCAGCAGGAGGAGATGCAGCAGGTAATGTAAAAGCAAGAGATACAGCATGAGATTCTGCATCAGGAGAGTAAGCAGGAGATACAGCAGCAGGTGTTGTAGCAGAAGGAGATGCACTAAGATATGCAGCAGCAGCAGGTTCAGCAGCAGATGCAGAAACAGCAGAAGCAGCAGCAGGAGCTGAAGTAGGAGATGCAGCACCAGCATATGCAACAGCAGGAAATTATGCAGGAGATGAAGCAGTAGGAGTTGCAGCAGCAGGAGATGCATCAGGAGATGCATCAGCAAATGCAGCAGCAAGAGATGCAGCAGCAGCACATGCAGAAGGATATGCAGCAGCAGTAGATGAAGCAGTGGAGGCAGCAGCAGGAGATTCAGCAGCAGGAGATCCAGTAGGAGAGTAGCATCATGAGATGAATATGCAGAGGCATCAGAAGGATATGAAGCAGCAGATGCAGAAGCAGGAGAAGCAGGAGGAGATCAAGCAGCATTAGATGCAGAAGAAAGAGATGTAGCAGGAAATGCAGCAGTAGATGAATGAGCAGCAGATGCAGCAGCAGATGCCAGAGATACAACAGCAGGAGATGCATCAGGAAATGCAGCCGCAGGAGATGCAGCTGCAGGAGATGCAGAAGGAGATGCAGCAGCGAGAGATGTAGAATGAGATATAGCAGTACATGAAGCAGTAGCAGATGCAGCAGAAAATGCTGCAAATGCAGCAGTAGGAGATTCATTGGGAGATGCAGCAATAGATGATGCAGAAAGAGGAGATGCAGCAGCAGGAGCTTTTGCAGGAGATAAAGCATGCAAGAGGATGCAGAAGGAGATGCAGCAGCAGATGATGCAGCAGCAGGAGATGCAGCAGGAGATGCAGCAGTAGATGAAGCAGTGGGAGATGTAGCAGTAAATGCTGTAGATGCAGGAGTTTCAGCAGGAGATGCAGCAGGAAATGATGCAGCAGGAAATGCAGAATATGCAGCAGCAAGTTATGTGTAAATAGATGCATCAGGAGATGATTCATCAGCAGGACATGGAGAAGGAGATGTAGCCACAAGAGATTCAGCAGGAGATGCAGTAGCAGGAGATGTATCAACAGGATATGCAGCAGGAGATTGAGCAAGACGCGATGCATCATGAGGGCTGCAGCTGGAGATGCATCAGCAGATGAAGCAGCAGTAGATGCAGCAGCAAGCTATGCAGCAGAAGAAGATGCAGCAGGAGATGCAGCAACAGAAGTTACAGCAGGAGATGCAGCAGCAGTAGATACAGCGGTGTATGAAGCAGCAGCAGATTTAGCAGTAGGAGATGCAACAGCACCACAGGCACAAAGGAGATGCAGCAGATTATGTAGCAGCAGGAGATGCAGCAGTAGAAGCGTCAGCAGGAGATAGAGCAGGAGATGTGGTAGGTTTTGATTCAGCAGGAGATGCAGCAGCAGGAGATGAAGCAGGAGATGCAGCAGCAGGAGGTGCTGCAGCAGGAGATGCATTGAGAACCCAGCCGGGATTCAGATGCAGCTGACGCAGCACGAGATGCAGTAGGAGATTCAGCAGCAGGAGACACAACAGGAATGCAGCAGGGGATTCAGTAGCAGGTGATGCATTGAAGATGCAGGAGATGTAGCAGCAGGAGAGGCAGTAGGAAAAGATGCATAACGAGATGCAGCACCACGAGATGTAGAAGGAGATGCAGCAGTATATGAAGGAGCATCAGACAGAGCAGAAAATGCTGCAGATGAAGCAGTAGGAGATTCATCAGGAAATGCAGCAGCAGATGATGCAGCAGCAGGAGATTCATCAAAAGATGCAGCAGCAAGAGAGGCAGCAGGAGATGCAGCAGCAGGTGGTGCAGCAGCATGACATGCAGCAGGAAATGCAACAGCAGGGGAAGAAATAGCTGGAGATCCAGAGAAGAAGATGCAGAAAATTAGAAGCAGCCTAAGGAGATGCAGCAGGAGATGCAGCCGCAGCAGATGCAGCAGCAGGTGCAGCAGCAGGAGATGCAACCGCAAAAAATGCTGCAGATGCAGCAGTAGGTGATTTAGCAGGAGATGCAGCAGGAAGTGATGCAGTAGGGAATGCAGAACATGCAGCAGCAAGTGATGCATAAATAGATGCATCAGGAGAAGATTCATCAGCAGGAGAGGGAGAAGGAGATGCTGCCGCAATAGATACAGAAAGAGGTAGAGCAGCAGCAGATGCAGAAGCAGTGCAGCAGCAGTAGTTGCAGCAGCAGGATATGTAGCAGTATATTCAGCAGTATGTGAATCAGCAGCAGATGCAGCAGCAAATGCTGCAGATGCAGCAGCAGGAGATTCAAAAAGAGATGCAGGAGGAAGAGTTTCGGTAGGAAATGCAGAAGATGCAGCAGAAAGAGGTGCAGAAGGATATTCATCAGGAGGAGATGCAAGAGATGATGCCAAAACCGGAGATGCAGAAGCAGGAGATTAAGTAGGAGGTGCAGCATCATGAGATGAATCCGCTGATGCATCAGAAGAAGTTGCAGCAGGAGATGCAGCAGGAGGAGGTTCAGAAGAAAATGCAGCCGCAAGAGATGCAGGAGGTGAACCAGCAGTATGAGAAACACCAGCAGGAGATTCAGCTAGAGACGCAGCAGGAAGAGATTCAGCAGGAGATGCAGCAGGAGATGCAGCAGCAGGAGATGCAGAAATGGGAGATTCTGCAGGACATGCATCATGATTTGCAGCAGCAGGACATGGAGTAGGAGATGCAGCATCAAGAGATGAAGCAGGAATGTAGCAGAAGATTCATTAGCAGGTAATGCAGCAGCAGATGCATCAGCAGATACAGCAGAAGGAGACACAGCAGCAGAAGATGGAGCAGGACACGCAGCAGTAGAAGATGTAGCAGGACATGCAGCAGATGTAGCAGGATATGCAGCAGAAGAAACAGAGGATGCAGCAGCAGGGGATGCAGCAGCAGGATAACCAGCAGAAAGATATACAGCATTTGATGCAGCAGGCGATAAAGAAGCAGGAGATGCAGCTGTAACAGATGCAGCAAGATATATAACAGCAGATAATGCAGCAGGATACACATCAGCTGAAGATGCAGCAGCAGGAAATGCAGCAGGATCTGAAGCAGCAGATGCAGTAGCAGGAGCTATAACAGGAGATTCAGTAGGAGATGCTTCCTTAGGAAATGCAGCAATAGATGTAGCAGGAGATGCAGCCGCTGGAGATGCAGAAGGAGCTGAAGCAGCAGATGCAGCACGAGATGCAGCAGCAGATGCAGCAGGAGGAGATGCAGCAACAGGTGATGCAAAAGGAGATGCAGCAGAATGCAGATGCAGCAGCAACAGATGCAGAAGGAGATGCAGCAGTGGAAGATTAGGCAGCAGGATATTCAGCAGCAGACACAGCAGCAGGAGATGCAGCAAAAGCTTTAGCAGGAGATGCAGCAGGAGATACAGCAGGAGATGCAGTAGCAGGCTATATAGAAGGAGATGCAGATGCAGGAGGTGCAACAGCAGCAGATACTGAATATGCATCTCCTGCTGCATCTCCAGCGGCTGCATCTCCTGCTGCAGAATTGCCTGCTTCGGTATCTCCTGCTGCATCTCATGATGCTTCCTCTCCTTCTGATGCATCCCCTGCAGCTGTGTCTGCTGCTGCATCTCCTGATTCATCTTCTCCTGCTTCATTTACTGCTGCATCTCCTCCTGATGCGGCTCCTGCTGATGCATCTCCTGCTAAAAATGCTTCTGAATTTGCTGCGGCATCTGCTGAGTCTGCAACTCCTGTTGCTGAAACTGCTGCTTCTGCATCTCGTGCTGAATGTGATGCTGAATGTGCTGCTGCATCTCCTGCTGAATCTACATCTCCTGCTGAATCTGCTGCCGATATATCTCCTGCTGCTGCATCCCCTGCTATTGTTTCTCCTGCTGCTGCATATCCTGCTGCTCCATCTCCAATTGCATCTCCTGCTACTAAATCTCCTGCTGCTGCATCCCCTCCTGCTTTATCCTCTGTTTCATCTACTACTGCTGCATGTCTTGCTACATTTTCTGCTGCTTCATATCCTCCTGCTACGTCTGCTGCTAAATCTCCTGCTGCATCACCTGCATCTGCATCTCCTTCTGAATATCCTGATGATGCAGATGCAGGAGATGGAGCAGCAGGAGATGCAGAAGTTGTTGCTGAAAGAAACGCCGCAGCAGGAGATGCAGCAGGAGATTAAATAAGAGGAGATGCACCATGAGGTGCAGCATCAGGAGTTGGAGTAGGAGATGCAGCAGCAGACGAAGCAGCAGTAGATGCAGCAGCAATATATGCAGCAAAAAGAGGATGAAGCAGGATAAGCAGAATCAGGAGATTGATCAGCAGGAACTGGATGAGGAGATGCAGCAACAGGAGATGCAGCAGGTGATGCAACAGCAGACGCAGCAGCGGGAAATGCAGCAGCAGAAGATGCAGCAGAGTGTGCATCAGCAGGAGATTCTGCAGGAAATGCATCATCAGAAGATGCAACAGGAGATTAAGCAGGAGATGCTGCAGCAGGAGATGCAGTAGGAGGTGCAGCAGAAGATTCATCAGCAAGAGCTGAAGGACCAAGAGATTTAGCAGGAGATGTAGCAGTAGGAGTTTACACAGAACATGCAGTAGCAGGAGATGAAGCAGCAGGTGATGCAGCAGCCGAATATTCATAAGTAGCAGATGAAGCAGGATAGGCAGAAGAAGCATAGGCAGCAGAAGATTAAGCAGCAGATTCAGAAAGATATGTAGCATCAGGAGATGCATCAGCAGGAGATGCTTCAGCAGGAAATGCAGCTTGAGATGAAGCAGGAGATGAATTGGGAGATGCTGCAGCAGAGGATACTGCAGGAGATGCAATAGCGGGAGATGCAGCACCAAGAGATGCAGCAGCAGATGCAGCAGCAGGTGATGAAGCAGCAGATGCAGCAGCAAGAGATGCAGCAGCAGGAGTTGCAGTAAAAGGAGATGCAACAGGTAATGTAGAAGCAGGAGATGCAGCAGGAGATTCTGCATCAGGAGAGTAAGCAGCAGGTGTTGTCGCAGAAGAAGATGCACAAAGATATGCAGCAGCAGGAGATGCAGCAGCAGGTTCAGCAGCAGATGCAGAACCAGCAGAAGCAGCAGCAGGAGATGAAGTAGCAGATGCTGCACCAGCGTATGCAGTAACAAGAAATTATGCAGGAGAAGAAGCAGTAGGAGATGCAGCAGCAGGAGAATACACAGGAGATGCAGCAGCAGACGCAGCAGCAAGAGATGCAGCAGCAGCAGATGCAGAAGGATATGCAGCATCAGTAGATTCAGCAGCAGAAGATACAGAAAGAGAGTAGCATCATGAGATGAATACGCAGAAGCATCAGAAGGATATGCAGCAGCAGGAGATGTAGCAGGATATTCAGCAGTATGTGTATCAGCAGCAGATGCAGCAGGAAATGCTGCAGATGCAGCAGCAGGAGATGCAGGAGGAAGAGTTGAAGCAGAAAATGTAGAAGATGCAGCAGAAAGAGATGCAGAAGGAAATTCATCAGGAGGAGATGCATTAGCAGAAGATGAAGCAGGAAATGCAGCCTTGGGAGATGCAGCAGCAGAGATGCAGCAGCAGTAAATGCAGCAGGAGATACAGCAGCAGAAATGAAGAGGGCGATGCTGCAGCAGGAATTGGTTCAGCAGGATATGCAGCACCAATAGATGCAGGAGGAGATGCAGCAGGAGATGATGCAGCATCAGGAGATGACGCAGGAGTGCAGCATGATGAGATGAAACCACCGATGCATGAGAAAGAGTTCCAGAAGGAGGTGCAGCAGAAGGAGAAGCAGCCGCAGTAGATTCAGCAAGAGATACAGCAGCAGAAGGAGATGCAGCAGAAGATGCAGCAGCGGGAGATGTAGAAGGAGATGCAGCATTATTTGAAGCAGCAGCAGATGAAGCATAAAATGCTACAGATGCAGCAGGAGGAAATTCAGCAGGAGATGCAGCAGGAGATGACTTAGAAGCAGGAGATGCAGCGGCAGGAGATTACTCAGGAGATGCAGCAGTAGATGATGCGGCAGCCGGAGATGCAGCAGGAGATGAAGTGGGGTTTGCTTTCACTGCAAGGCAAGACTTGTAAAACTTTCAGTCTTGGCTTGTGTACTGTAACATCAGAATGGCTATTAAAGCATCACTTCAAAATATAAGAGCATTCAGCTCAAGTACACCAGGGAAGGTGCTAAGATCAAGTTCTAGCTCACCTTAGAGTTTTCTCTTGAAGTGCTTTCTCTGCAATCTCTGAAGCATGACTTAGAAACCGTTTTAATATAAGTTACTGAACTGGAATGCAACATCAGGAGATGCAGCAGGAGATGCAACAGGAAGTGCAGCAGCAGGAGATGAAGAACCAAGAGATTCAGCATGAGATGTAGCAGTAGGAGATTACGCAGGACATGCAGCAGCAGGAGGTGCAGCAGCGGGAGATGGAGCATGAGATGCAGCAGCAGGAGTTGCAGCAGCAGATGAAGCAGCAGGAGATGCTGCAGCATGAGATGAAGTAGGAGATACAGAAGCAGGAAATGCACAAGCAGGAGATGCAGCAGGAGGAGATGCAGCAGGTAATGCAGCAGCAGTAGATCCAGCAGGGGATTCAGCAGCAGGAGATGCAGCAGGATAGCAGCATCATAAGATGAATTCGCCGATGCATTGGAAGGAGCTGCAGCAGGAGATGCAGAAGTGTGAGATGAAGCAGGAGATGCATCAGCAGGAGAAGCAGGACCAAGAGATGCTGCAGGAGAAGCATCAGCAGGAGAAGCAGGACCAAGAGATGCCGCAGGAGATGAAGCAGCACATGCAGCAGCACATGCAGCATCAGGAGATGAATCAGCAGATGCAGCAGAAGAAGATGCCGCAGCAGGAAATACAGCAGGAAGAGATGCAGAACGTAATGCAGCAGCAGGAGTTGAAGCAGGATATGCAGCAGAAGAAGATGCAGGAGGATATGCAGATGCAGGAGAGCACGCAGGAGATGCAGCTGCAGGAGATTGAGCAACAGGACATGCAGTAGATGAAGCAGCAGCTGGAGATGCAGAAGCAGATGCAGCAGCAGATGCCGCACCAGCAGATGCAGAAGATGGAGATGAAGCAGCAGATACAGCAGAAGGAGGTGTAGCTGCAGGAATTGCAGCAGGAGGAGATGCAGCAGGTGATACTGCAACAGGAGAGTACGTGGGAGATACAGTAGCAGGTGTTGTAGCAGAAGAAGATGCACTATGATATGCAGCAGCAGGAGATGCAGCAGCAGGTGCCGCAGCAGATGCAGAACCAGCAGATGCAGCAGCAGGAGATGAAGCAGCAGGTGCAGCACCAGGAGATGCAGCAGCAGGAGATTACGCAGGAGATAAATTGATAGGAGATGCAGCTTCAGAAGATGCATCAGGAAATGCAGCAGCAGACGCAGCAGCAAGAAATGCAGCAACAACACATGCAGAAGGATTTGCAGCAGCAGGAGATCCAGGAGCAGGAGATTCAGCAGCAGGAGATCCAGTAGGATCATCATGAGATGAATACGCAGAAGCATCAGAAGGATATGAAGCAGCAGATGGAGAAGCAGGAGAAGCAGGAGGAGATCCAGCAGCAGTAGATGCAGAAGAAGGAGTTGTAGCAGGAAATGCAGCAGTAGATGAATCAGCTACAGATGCAGCAGCAGATGCCAGAGAAGTAGTAGCAGGAGATGTATCAGGAAATGCAGCAGCATAAGATGCAGCAGCCGAATATGCAGCACTATGTGAAGCAGCAGCAGATGCATCAGCAAATGCTGCAGCAAATGCTGCAGATGTGGCAGCTGGAGATTCAGCAGGAGATGAAACAGGAAGAGATGTATCAGAAGATGCAGAAGATGCAGCAGAAAGAGATGCAGCAGCAGGAGATGAAGCAGGAGGAGATGCGTCAGCAGGAGATGGTGCAGCAGGAGATGCAGCAGGATATGTAGAAAGAGATTCAGTAGCAGGTGATGTAGCAGAAGGATATGTAGACAGATACTGAGTAAGAGGAGATGCACCATGAGATGCAGCATCAGGAGTTGCAGCAGCAGACGAAGCAGCAGTAGATGCAGCAGCAAGCTATGCAGCAGCACTAGATGCAGCAGCAAGCTATGCAGCAGAAGAAGATGCAGCAGGAGATGCAGCACCAGAAGATACAGTAGTGTATGTAGGAGCAGCAGATTCAGCAGTAGGAGATCCAGCAGCAGCACAGGCAGCAAGAGGAGACGCAGCAGGTTATGCAGCAGCAGGAGATGCAGCAGGAGATAGAGCTGAAGATGTGGTAGGTTTAGACACAGAAGGAAATGCAGCAGAAGGAGATGAAGCAGGAGATGCAGCAGCAGGAGGTGCTGGAGCAGGAGAAGCATCTGGAACACAGCAGGGATTCAGTAGCAGCTGACGCAGCACTAGATGCAGTAGGAGATTTAACAGCAGGAGATGCAGCAGGAGGTGCAGCAGGGGATTCAGTAGCAGGTGATGAAGCAGCAGATGCAGCAGCAGATGGAGGAGATGCAGCAGCAGGAGATGCAGCAGGAGGAGATGCGGAAGGAGATGCAGCAGGAGGAGATATAGAAGGAGATGCAGCCGTATATGAAGCAGAAGCTGATGCAGCAGAAAATGCAGAAGCAAGAGAATCGGTAGCAGATTTCACAGAAGATGCAGCAGTAGATGATGCAGCAACAGGAGGTGCAGCAGAAGTAGATGAAGTTGGGTATGCAGCAGCAGTAGATGCAGCAGGATTTGCAGCAGCAGGATATTGAGCAGCAGGAGAACCTGCAAGGTAGCAGTATCATGAGATAAATCCGCAGATGCATCAGAAGGATATGGAGCTGGAGATGCAGCAGCAGGAGTTGCAGCAGAGGATGCAGGAGCAGGAGATGCAGGAGGAGATCCAGAAGCAGGAGACCTAGCAGGAGATGAAGCAGGAGATGAATCAGCAGCAGATGCAGCAGTAAATGCAAGAGATGCATCAACAGGAGATGCAGCAGCAGGTGGTGCAGCAGCAGGAGGTGTAGAAGCAGAGATGCAGCAGGAGATGCAGAGAAGAGAATGCAGTGTATCCGAAGCGGCAAAAGGAGATGCAGCAGGAGATACAGCTAGAGTAGGTGCAACAAGAGCTACAGAATAAGGAGATGCAACAGCAGGTGCAGCCACAGAAGATGCAGACGGAGATGTAGCATAAGGAGGTGCATCTGCATGAGATGCAGCAGGAGATGCATCAGCAGGGGAAGAAGTGGAATGAGATTCAGAAAAGAAGATGCATTGAATGAGAAGCAGCAGAAGAACATGCAGCCGAGAAACAGCCGCAGTAGATTCAGCAAGAGATACAGTAGAAGGTGCAGCAGCAGGAGATGCCGCAGTATGTGAATCATCAGCAGGTGAAGCAGAAAGTGCTGCAGATGCAGCAGAAGGAGATTCAGCAGGAGATGCATCAGTAGATGATGCAGCAGCAGGAGATGAAGCAGCAGGAGATGAAGCAGGAGATGCAGCAGTAGATGATGTAACAGCAGGAGATGCAGCATCATGAGATGAAGTAGGGTATGCAGAAGGAGTAGATGCAGCAGGGTATGCACCAGCAGGAGATGCAGCAGCAGTAGAGGCAGAAGAAGGAGATGTAGCAGGAGATGCAGCAGTAGATGAATAACCAGCAGATACAGCAGCAGATGCAAGTTATGCAGCAGAAGTTGATGCAGTCGCAGATGCAGCAGTAGGAGATGCAGCAGGAGATGCAGCGGCACGAGATGCTGCAGAATATGCAGCAGGAGATACAACAGCACAGGATGAAGTTGCAGGAGGGGATGCAGTAGCAGGAGATGCAGAGCAGAAGATGTAGAGAATGATGAGCAGCAGAAGGAGATGTAGCAGGAAATGCAACTGCAATAGATGCAGCAAGAGATACAGAAACAGCAGATGCATCAGGAGAAGCAGCAGCAGAGGATGAAGTAGCAAGAGTTGCAGTAGGAGAAGCAGCAGGAGGATATAGAGCAGCAGGAGATGTAGCAGCAGATGCAGCAGCAGGTGCAGTAGATGCAGCAGCAAGAGATGAAGCAGGAGATGCAGCAGGAGGAGATTAAGCAGGAGATGCAGCAGGAGATGCAACAGAAGGAGATGCAGCAACATGAGATGCAGCAGGAGATTCTGCAGCAGGAGATTCTGCAGCAGAAGAGTACGCTGGACATACAGCAGCAGGTGATGTAGCAGAAGAAGATGCACTATGATATGCAGCAGCAGGAGATGCAGCACCAGGTGCCACAGCAGATGAAACACCAGCAGATGCAGCAGCAGGAGATGAAGCAGCAGGTGTAGCTGCAGCATATGCAGCAGCAAGAGAGTACGCATGAGATGCAGCAGCAGGAGATGCAGCATCAGAAAATACATGAGGAAATGTGTCAGCAGACACAGCAGCAGGAGATTCAGCAGCCGGAAATCCAGCAGGAGAGTAGCATCGTGAGATGAATCAGCAGATGCATCAGAAGGATATGAAGTAGCAGATGCAGCAGCAGCAGATGCAGGAGGAGATCCAGCAGCAGTAGATGCAGAAGAAGAAGATGTAGCAGCAGATGCAGCAGCAGATGCAAGAGATGCAGCAGAATGTGATCCAGTCGCTGATGCAGCAGTAGGTGTTGCAGCAGGAGATGAAGCACCAAGAGATGCAGCAGCAGGATATGCAGAAGGAGATGAAGCCGCGGGGGATGCAGTAGCAGGAGATGCTGAGCAGAAGATGCAGAGAATGATAAGCAGCAGAAGGAGATGCAGCAGGAGATGCAGCTGCAATAGATGCATCAAGAGATGCAGCCATAATGGATGCAGAAAGAGATACAGCAGCAGAAGATGCAGCAGCAGATTCAGCAGCAGGAGATGTAGCAGCAGGGTATGTAGTAGCATATCCTGCAGTATGTGAATCAGCAGCAGATGCAGCAGCAAATGCTGCAAATGCAGCGGCAGGAGATTCAGCAAGAGATACAGGAGGAAGAGTTGCCGCAGGAAATGCAGAAGATGCAGCAGAAGGAGATGCAGAAAGAGATTGATCAGGAGGAGATCCATCAGCAGGAGCAGGAAATACAGCCGGAGCAGATGCTGCAGGAGATGCAGCGGGAGGTGCAGCAGGGTATTCAATAGCAGCTGATGCAGCACGGCATGCAGTAGGAGATGCAGCGGCAAGCGATTCAGCAGGAGATGCAGAAGAAGGAGATGCAGCATCAGGAGTTGCAGGGGGAATGCAGCGGGGGATTTAGTAGCAGCAGATGCAGCAGCAGATGCAGCAGCAGATGAAGGAGATGCAGCAGCAAACATGCAGCAGGGGATTCAGCAGGAGAAGGTGCAGAAGGAGATGAAGCAGGAGATGCAGCAGCAGGCAATGCATCATGAGAATCAAACACAGTATATACAGCAAGAGATACAGTAGCAGCAAATGCAGAGAGAGATGCAGCAGCAGGAGTTATAGCAGGAGATGTAGCTTTAGATGATGCAGAAGCAGGAGATGCAGCAGCAGTAGTTTAAGTAGGGTGTGCAGCAGCAGCAGATGCTGCAGTGTATCTACAAGCAGGAGATTCAGCAGCAGGGGAACCAGCAAGAGAGCAGCACCATATGATGAATCTGCAAATGCATCAGAAGGATATAGAGCATGAGATGCAGCAGCAGGATTTGATGCAGAAGATGCCACAACAGGAGATGCAGGAGGATATTAAGAAGCAAGAGATGCAGAAGCAGGTGATGTAGCAGCAGATGCAGCAGTAGATGAATCAGCAGCAAATGCAGCAATCAATGCAGGAGATGCAGCAGCAGGAGATGCAGCAGCAGGAGATACAGTGGCAGGAGATGCAGCAGCAGGAGATGCAGCAAGAGATTCATCATAAGATGCAGCAGCAAGAGAGGCAGCAGGAGATGCAGCAGCAGGTGGTGCAGCAGAATGACATGCAGCAGGAAATGCAGTAGCAGGGGAAGAAATAGCTGGAGATGCAGAGAAGAAGATGCAGAGAATTAGATGCAGCAGAAGGAGATGCAACACGAGATGTAGCCGCAGCAGATGCAGAAAGAGATACAGCAGATGCAGATGCAGCAACAGATGCAGCAGCAGGTGCAGCAGCAGGAGATGCAGCCGCAGAAAGTGCTGCAGATGCAGCAGAGTGAATTTCAGCAGTAGGAGTTTCAGCTGGAGATGCAGAAGGAGAGATGCAGCAGGAAATTCAGAAGATGCAGCAACAAGTGATTCATAAATAAATGCATCAGGACATACATCAACAGGAGGTGGATCAGGAGATGCAGCTGCAAGAGATGCAAGAGGAAATGGAGCAGGAAATGCAGAAGGATATGCAGCAGAAGGAGATGCAGAAGAATATGCAGTTGTAATAGATGCAGCAGTAGGAGATGCAGCAGCACAAGACACAGCAGCAGTGCAGCAGAAGTAGATGCAGCAGCAGGATATGTGGCAGTATAGTCAGCAGTATGTGAATCAGCAGCAGATGCAGCAGCAAATGCAGCAGATGCTGCAGAAGGAGATTCAAAAAGAGATGCAGAAGGAAGAGTTTCAGTAGGAAATGCGGAAGATGAGGCAGAAAGAGATACAGAAAGAGATTCATCAGGAGGAGATGCACGAGATGGAGCAGGAGATGATGCCGAAACCGGAGATACAGAAGCAGGAGATTACGCAGGAGATGCAGAATTAGATGATGCATCAGGAGCAGATGCTGCGGGAGATTCAGCAGCAGTAGATTAAGTAGGGTATACAGCAGCAGTAGATGCTGCAGGGTGTGCACCAGCAGGAGATGCAGCAGCAGAAGGTTCAGCAGAAAATGCAGCAGCAAGAGATGCAGGAGGAGAACCAGCAGGATGAGAAACAGTAGCAGGAGATGCAGCAGGATATGTAGCATGAAGAGATTCAGCAGGAGATGCAGCAGCAGGAGATGCAGGAGGAGATCCTATAGGATGAGATACAGCAGCAGGAGATGCAGGAGGAGATACAGAAATAGGAGATTCTGCAGGACATGCATCATGACTTGCAGCAGCAGGAGATGCAGCATCAGGAGATGCAACATCAAAACATGAAACAGGAATGTAGCAGAAGATTCAGTAGCAGCAGATGCAGCAGCAGATACAGCAGAAGGAGATGCAGCAGCAGAAGATGTAGCAGGACATGCAGCAGCAGTAGATGAAACAGAGGATGCAGCAGCAGGGGATGCAGCAGCAGGGGATGCAGCAGCAGGGGATGCAGCAGCAGGAGTTGTAGCAGCAGGAGTTGTAGCAGCAGGAGATGCAGCAACAGAAGATGCAGCATTATATTCAGCAGTAGAGGCAGCAGGAAGAGATGTAGTAGGAAATGCAGTTGGAGGAGATGCAGCAACAGGATAACCAGCAGAAAGAGATACAGCATTCGATGCAGCAGGCGATAAAGCAGCAGGAGATGCACCAGGAGATACAGCTGTAACAGATGCAGCAGGTTATATAACAGCAGATAATGCAGCAGCAGAAAATGCAGCAGGAGGAAATGCAGCAGGATGTGAAGCAGCAGATGCCACAGCAGATGCAGTAGCAGGAGCTATAACAGGAGATTCAGCAGGAGATGCTTCCTTAGGAAATGCGTCAAGAGATGCATGATCAGCATATGCAGCAATAAAAGATGCAGGAGGACATGCAGCAGCAGGACATGCAGCAGCAGGAGATGCAGTCGCAGGAGATGCAGCAAAATGGAGATGCAGCAGCAACAGATGCAGAAGGAGAGGCAGCAGCAGCAGATTAGGCAGCAGGAGATGTAGCAGCAGAAACAGCAGGATATTCAGCAGCAGACACAGCAGCAGGAGATACAGCAGGAGATACAGCAGGAGATGTAGTAGCAGGAGATGTAGAAGGAGATGCAGATGCAGGAGATGCAACAGCAGCAGGAGATCCAGGAAGAGATACAGAAGGATATGCACCAGCAAGATTTCAAGCCGCAGACGCATCAGCAGGAGATGCAGAAGTAGGAGATGAAGCAGACAGGGATACAGCAGCAGGAGATGCAGCAGGAGATGCAGCAGCAGAAGATAGAGTAGGAGAAGATGCAGCATAAGGATATGCATCAGGAGATTGCACAGGAGCTTCAGCATGTGATGCAGGATCAGGAAATGCAGAAGCAAGAAGTGCAGTAGCAGGAGATGCAAGAGGAGATGCAGAAGCAGGAGATTCTGCAGCAGGAGATTCTGCAGCAGGAGATGGACCAGGAGGAGATGCAGTAGGATATGCAGCAGGAGGAGATGCAGCAACAGGAGATGAGCAGAAAGAGATCCAGTAGGAGATGCAGCAGGCGATAGAGCAACAAGAAATGCAGCAGGAGATGCAGCTGTAGGAGGTGCAGCTGGATATACATCAGCAGGAGATGCAGCAGCAGGAGATGCATGGTTAGCTGAAGCAGCAGATGATGCAGCAAATGCAGCAGCAGGAGCTATAGAAAGAGATCCAGCAGGAGATGCATCAGCAGGAAATGCAGCAGGAGATGAAGCAGAAGATGCAGCAGCAGGAGATGCAGCAGCAGATGCAGCAGGAGATAGAGCAGAAGGAGATGCCACAGCAGCACGTGCAGCAGGAGATGCAGCAGCAGGAGATTGAGCAGCAGACACAGGAGATTCAGCAGCAGACACGGCATCAGGAGATGCATCAGGAGATTCAGCAGGATATGGAGAAGCATGAGATGCCGCGGGAGATTGATCAGGAGATTCATCAGCAACAGATGCAGCAGCAGGAGAAGCAGCAGGAAATGCAGCTGCAGCAGCTGCAGCAGCAGATTCAACAGCAGATTCAGCAGGAGATGCAGCAGCAGGGATGCAGCAGGAGATGCAGAAGCAGATGCAGCAGGAAATGAAGATTCAGCAGGAGATAGAGAAGGAAGAGAATCGTCACCATATGCAGCAGCAGATAATGATGCAGCAGCAGGAGATACAGCAGGATATGCAGAAGGAGGGGATGATGCAGCAGACGCAGCAGCAGGAGATGAAGCAGCATTAGATGCAGTAGTAGGAGATGCAGGAGGAGAAGATGCATCAAGAGGTGTGTATTCAGGAGGAGATGCATTGGGAGATGCAGCTGGTTATGTAGCAGCATGAGATGTTGCAGGAGATTCAGGATTAGATTCAGCAGCAGGAGATGCAAGAGCAGGTGATGCCGCTGCAAAAGATGCAGCAGCAGATAAAGCAGCAGATTCATCAGGATATGCAGTAGCAGGGTATGTAGCAGTAGATGCAGCAGGAGATGGAGCAGCAGGGGATGCAGCAGCAGATTCAGCAGCAAATGCCACAGGAGACGCAGCAAAATGAGATGCAGAAGCAGATGTAGTAAGAGATGCAGATTAAGCAGGAGATGCAGCAGGAAGAGATGCTTCAGATGATACAGCATCAGGAGATAAGCAGGAGCTTGAGCAGGAGATGCAGTAGGAAGAGAGGCAGGAGGAGATGATGCAGCAGACGCAGCAGCAGGAGATGTGGCAGCAAAGGATGCAGAAGCAGAAGATGAAGCAGAAGATGTATCAGTAGAAGATACAGCAGGTGATGCAGCAGTAGGAGATTCCACAGCAGGAGATGCAACAGGAGATGCAGCAGGAAATGCAGAGAATGGGGATGAAGCAGCAGGAGATGCAGCAGCAGCAGATGCAGCAGTAGATGCAGATTCAACAGGAGATTCATCAGGAGGAATTGTAGCAGGAGATTCTACAGCAGAAGATGCAGGAGGAGATTCTGCAGAAGAAGATTCTACAGCAGGAGATGCATCAGGAGATGAAGTAGCAACATACGCATCAGCACTTACAGCAGGAAGTGCAGCAGGAGATTCAGCAGGACATGTAGCAACAGGAGGTGCAGCCGCAGATGCATTCAGCAGGATATGCAGCTGAAATGCAGAAGCACTAGATGCATCAGTAGAAGATTGAGCAGCAGATGCAGCAGTAAATGGAGAATCAGGAGATGCATGAGTAGAGGATGCAGAAGGAGATGAAGCAGCAGGCTATACAGCAGCAGGAGATGCAAGAGGACATCAAGTAGCAGAAGATGCAGCAGCAGAAAATGTAGCAGGAGATGCAGCAGTACACGAAGCAGCAGCAAATGCAGCAGCAGATTAAGGAGATGCAGCAGCAGGAGATGCAGCAGATGATGCAGAAGTACATGAAGCAGCAGGAAATGCAGCAGCAGATTAAGGAGATGCAGCAGCAGGAGATGCAGCAGCAGAAGATGCTGTTGCAGATGACGCAGCAGGAGATGCCGGAGATGGAGATGCAGCAGCAGGAGATGCAGCAGTAGGAGATGGAGCAGGGGATGCATATTCAACAGGAGATTCAGCATGAAATTCAGAAGGAGATGTAGCAGCAAGAAATTTAGCAGGAGATGCAGCAGTAGATGAAGCAGTGGCATATGCAGCAGCAGATGCACCAGATGGAGCAGAAAGAGATGCAGCAGGGGATTAAGCACCAGATGCAAGAGGAAATGGAGCAGCAGGAGATACAGAAGCAGGAGATGAAGCAGCAGATGCAGCAGCAGGAGATGCAGGAGGACATCAAGTAACAGGGGATGCTCCTGCTGCCTCATATTTTTCTTTATCTCCTGCTGCATCTACTGCTGCTGCCTCTGCTGGTGCAGTTCCTGCTGATGCATCTCCTGCCCCTGTATCTCCTGCTGATTCGTTTCTTCCTGATGCATCTTTTGCTGCATCTCCTGCTTCTGCATGTATTGTTGTTACATTTCCTGCTGTATCTGCTGCTGAATCTGCTGCAGCATCTCTTGCTGCATATCTTTCGCCTACATCTCTTGATGAATATGCATCTCCTGCTGCATCTCCAGGCGCTTCATCTCCTGCTGGTGCATCTCCTGGTTCTGCATTTGCTGCTACATCTGCTGCTGAATCTGCTGCTGCTGCAATTCCTGCTACATCTCCTGCTGCTGCATTTCAAGATGCTGAATCTTTTTTTTGAATTAACTTCTCTTCATCTCTTGCTGCCGAATCTCCTGCTGAATCTGCTGCTGCTGCTTCTCCTGCTGGTTCATCTCTTGCTGCATCTCCAGCTGCTTCAACTCCTGATGCATCTATTGCCTCTGCATCTCTTGCTGAATATACTTCTGCTTCATCTCCTAATGCATCTCCTAATGCATCTCCTGCTGCTTCATCTTTTTCTGCTCAATATCCTGCTTCATCTTGGCCTGCTGCATCTCCTGCTGCTGCGTCTCCTGATACTGCATCTCCTGTTACTGCATCTACTGCTGAATCTCCTGCTGCTGCATCTCCTGCTGCATCCTCTTCTTCTACATATCCTGCTGCATCTATTGCTGCTGAAGCTTATGATCCTGCATCTTCTGCTGTGGCAATTCCTCGTGCTTCATTTCCTGCTGCGTTTCTTCCTTTTACATCTCCTGCTGCTGCATCTGCTGCAGCATCTCCTGTTCCTACATCTTCTGCTGAATCTACATCTCCTGCTGTATCTGCTGTGGCATCTCTTTCTGATAAATCACAGATTCATCTCCGATTCATCCCATGTTGCATTACAGAATCACAGAATAACCAGGTTGGAAGAGACCCACCGGATCGTCAAGTACAACCATTCCCACCATTCCCTAAATCATGCTCCTAAGCACCTCATCTACCCTAACCTTAAACACCTCCAGGGACGGTGACTCAACCACCCCCCTTGGCAGGCTGTTCCAATGCCTAACCACCCTCTCCATGAAGAACATTTTTCTTAATCTCAAGCCTAAATCTCCCCTGAGCTTGAGGCCATTCCCTCTCGTCCTGTCCCCTGTCACTTGGGAGAAGAGGCCAGCTCCCTCCTCTCCACAACCTCCCTTCAGGTAGTTGTAGAGAGTAATAAGGTCTCCCCTCAGCCTCCTCTTCTCCAGGCTAAACAACCCCAGCTCTCTCAGCCGCTCCTCATAAGATTTGTTCTCCAGCCCCTTCACCAGCTTTGTTGCCCTTCTCTGGACTCGCTCCAGAGCCTCAGCATCCTTCTTGTGGTGAGGGGCCCAGAACTGAACACAGTACTCGAGGTGCGGTCTCACCAGTGCCGAGTACAGGGGGAGAATAACCTCCCTGGACCTGCTGGTCACGCCGTTCCTGATACAAGCCAGGATGCCACTGGCCTTTTTGGCCACCTGGGCACACTGCTGGCTCATGTTCAGTCGGTTGTCAACCAGCACCCCCAGGTCCTTCTCCTCCTGGCAGCTTTCCAGCCAGGTCTCTCCTAGTTTGTACCTCTGCTTAGGGTTGTTGTGCCCCAAGTGCAGGACCCGGCATTTGGCCTTGTTAAACCTCATGCCGTTGGTCTCAGCCCAGCAGTCCAGCCTGTTCAGGTCCCTTTGGAGCCTCCCGACCCACCAGCAGATTGACACTTCCTCCCAGCTTGGTGTCATCTGCAAACTTGCTAAGGGAGCACTCGATGCCTTCATCCAGGTCATTGATAAAGACATTGAACAGGACTGGACCCAGGACTGAGCCCTGGGGAACCCCACTTGTCACTGGCCTCCAGCTGGATTTAACTCCATTTACCACCACCCTCTGGGCCCGGTCATTCAACCAGTTTTTCACCCAGGAGAGTGTGCACCCGTCCAGGCCAGAGTCTGACAGTTTCCGAAGGAGAATGCTACGAGAAACTGTATCAAAGGCTTTACTGAAGTCCAGGAAGATACATCCACAGCCTTTTCCTCGTCCAGGAGTTTAGTCACTTGGTCATAGAAGGTGATCAGATTACTCTGGCAAGACCTGCCTTTCATGAACCCGTGTTGACTGGGCCTGATCACCCGGTTCTCTTGCAAGTGCTTCATGATCACACTCAAGATCACCCGCTCCATGACTTTCCCCGGTACCGAGGTCAGGCTGACAGGCCTGTAGTTCCCCAGATCCTCCCTGCGCCCCTTCTTATAGATGGGCACGACATCAGCCTCCAGTCCAGCGGAACCTCCCCAGTCATCCAGGACTGCTGGAAGATGATGGAAAGGGGTTTGGCCAGCACATCCGCCAGTTCCCTCAAAACTCTTGGGTGGACTCCATCCGGCCCCATAGACTTGTGGGCAACTAGCCGGGCAAGCAAGTCTCTAACCACCTCCTCTTGGACCTTGGGAATCTCATACTTCTCATCTAACCCTTGGGGTTGTGCACAGAGGGAACAATTTTCCTTACTGTTAAAGACTGAGGCAAAGTAGGCATTGAGCACTTCAGCCTTGTCTTCGTCCCCTGTTGTTGTTGTTCCCTCTGCATCTACCAGGGACTGGAGATTCTCCCTCCAGCCCTCCTTTTGCTGTTGATGTATTTGTAGAAAGACTTTTTGTTGTCTTTCACTGTCTTGGCCAATCGCGTTTCTAGTTGGGCCTTAGCCCTCCTGATTTTTCCCTGCACGTTCTCACTTCCTCCCTATAGTCCACCCAGGATGCCTGCCCCTTCCTCCAGAGGTCGTAGACCCTCCTCTTCCTATTGATGTCTCTTAGGACCTCCCTACTAAACCACGCTGGTTTCTTACCCCTCCGGCTACTTTTCCGGAACTTGGGGACGGCTTTCTCCTGAGCTGCTAGGAGTTCCTTCTTGAAGAGCGCCCAGCCCTCATGGACACCTTTGCCTTCAAGGAGCGCCTCCCACGGCACTTTTCCGACCAGATTCCTGAAGAGCCCAAAGTCTGCTCTCTGAAAGTTGAGGGCGACTGTTCTGCTAACCTCCTTCTTCATTTTACTCCACACTGAGAACTCTATCATCTCATGATCGCTTTGCCCCAAGCGTCCTCCAACCTTCACATCCCCCACCAGTCCTTCTCTGTTCACCAACAGCAGGTCCAGGAGGGCACCGTCCCTTGTCGGTTCGCTCACCAGCTGTGTGAGGAAGTTGTCTTCCACACACTCCAGGAAACTCCGGGACTGCTTCCTTTCTGCTGTATTATACTCCCAGCCTATATCTGGGAAATTGAAGTCTCCCACAAGGACTAGAGGTAGCGATTTTGAGACTACACTCAGTTGTTTGTAGAAGAACTCACCAGCTGCTTCTTCTTGGCTGGGTGGTCTATAGCAGACTCCCATCACAATCCCTTCCTGCCCATGGACTCCTCTGATTTTCACCCACAGGCACTCAGTCCCATCCTGACCGTAGTCCAGTTTGAGGGTATCAAAGCCCTCTCTAACATAGAGGGCCACCCCACCTCCTCTTCTGCCCTTCCTGTCCTTCCTAAAGAGTTTATACCCCACCATGGGTACGCTCCAGTTGTACGAGTCATCCCACCACATCTCCTCAATGGCAATGACATCATAGTCTCCTTGCCCTACCACAGCTTCCAGCTCCTCCTTCTTATTTCCCATGCTGCGTGCATTGGTGTAAATGCACTTCAGCTGGGCAGGCGTAGCTTCAGCCTTTGTAATAGGGCTTCTCCCCAAGTGAGCGATCCTTGACTTAACTAAGGCCACAGTGCCAGTTTGCTGCCTGCCATCCCCAGCTGCACTCACCCCCTCTTGCTTAGTGATGATATACCGGCAGGCATCGCCAGCACACCATCCCTTTGCCACTGAAGTCTCACCTCCAGGCTCACTCCCATCCTGCCTGGCCTCCATCCCCTCCCCCCTCACATCTAGTTTAAAGCTCGATTTATGAGCTTAACTAGGTTTTTGGTGAGGGCTTTTGTCCCCCTAGCAGACAGGCCTGTCCCATCCCTAGTAAGAAAGCCTGGGGGTGCGTGGGCCTCCCCATGATCAAAGAACCCAAAGCCCCTCTTCTCACACCAGTCCCTAAGCCATTCATTAACCCGTTTCTTATTCTTCATTTCCTGCTCCTGGTTCCTTAGTATTGGGATAGAGTTGAATATTACCTGTGCCCCAGAGCCCTCGATCATTCTCCCAAGTGCCTTGAAGTCCCTTTTGATGGCTTTTGGCCTTCTATGTTCTATTTCCTCATTACCAATTTGAAAAACTAAAAGCGGGTAGTAGTCGGTGTCTTTGACCAGGGAAGGGAGCTTTCTAGTAACGTCCCTCACTGATGCTCCCGGCAAGCAGCAGACCTCCTTATGGAGCGGGTCCGGCCTACGGATAGGACCCTCCATTCCTTTGAGAAGGGAATCCCCCAAGACAATCACCCTCCTCTTCTTTTTAACCGAGGATGTTTTTAAGGCTGTGGGAGAATGATGGGGTTTCGGAAACATTTCTAGGCTGTGGGTGCAGCCCTCTTCATCTTTAGGGCTAGGCTGCAGCCTCAGCACCTCTTATTTGTTCCCCAGAGAGATCTGGGGGTTAATTGCCTGGGTGGGGGGAGCAGGTTTCCTTCTCCGGGCAGGAACCTGCTGCCATTCCCCCTCTCTGTCTCTCCCGTCCTTGCAGCTTACCGGTGGGTGGTGCTCAGCTTCACTGGCTCCAGCAGCCTGTGAGAGGGTCCTGCTCCACTCGTCTATCTCCCTCTCATACTCCCTGATGGCCCTCAGCCTAGCCACTTCTTTCCTCAGCTCTTCCACCATATGAAGCAGTTCCCCTACCCAAGCACAACTTCCACAGTTGGAGCCAGTGCCAGAGGCGTGAGTCACTATAGGAGGGGGGCACTGCCTGCAGCCCAGGATCTGGGTAGCTGCATGTGCCCACCGGGGCTCCGTCTGGGTGGCAGCCTCCACCACACTTGGTGCGGCGTTAGTCTTTTGTCGGGTATCCACCATTTTCCTCAATCCCTTCCGACCGTGCTCCAGCCCTTCCCTGCTCGCCCTGCCCGCTCGAACTGCCGCTTAAACTGTCTTGTTTAATGAGCCTTGTTTAATGAGCCTTGTTTAATGAGCCCCGCACCTCTTTGCAACTCTCCTCTTCGCCTGTGCATTGCTGATGCTTCTGCTGCTGCATCTCCTGCTGTTTTATAAACTACTGCTGCATATCCTGTTTCTGCATATCTGAATTCACCATATCCCATTGCATCTCCTGCTGTTGCTTCTCCTGCTGCTTCATCTCCTCCTCTATTTCCTGCTGCTGTGTTTTGTACTGCATCTCCCGGTGCTGCATCTCTTGACGTTGCATTCCCTGCAGCATCTCCTGCTTCTGCATCTTCCGTAGAATCTCCTGTTCCTGCTTCTCCTGATGAATCTGTATCTCTGGCTGCTGCATCTCCTGCTGCTGCATCTTCAGCTGCATCATCTCTTCTACATCTCCTGCTGCTGCATCTCCTGAGAAATGTGGTGCTGCATCTGATGCTGAATCCTCAGCTTCTGTATCTTCTGCTGTTGCATCTCCTGCTGCTGCAAATGCTGCTGCATCTCCTTCTTCTGCATCGTCTGCTGCGTCTCCTGCTGCTACATATCTAGCTGCTGCATCTCCTGAAGTATCTCCTGCTACTGCTTCTGATGCTGCATCTCCTGATTTGACATCTGCTGCTGCATCTCCTCCTGCTGCATCTCCTGCTTCATCAGCTGCTTCATTTCCTGCTGCATGTACTTCTGCTGCATCTCCTGCTGCTTCGTGTGCTTTTGTATGTCCAGATTCATCTCCTGCTGCTACATGACCAGCTTCATCTCCTATTGCATCATATCATGCTGCTTCTGCTGCTGCATATCCTGCTGCTGCATCATTTTCTGCTGAATCTCCTCCTGAATCTGCGCTTCATCTGCTACTGCTGTATCTCCTGCTACATCTCTTGAATCTGCATCTACTTTTACATCTCCTGATGCTGAACCTCCTTCTGCTTCATCTCTGGCTGCTGCATCTTCTGCCGCATATCCTGCTGCTGCATCTCTGGCAGCATCTCCTTCTGCTTCATCTCCGGCTGCTGCATCTTCTGCAGCACCTCCTGCTGCTGCATCTCCTGCTGCTGGACCTCCTTCTGCCTCATCTCTGGCTGCTGCATTTTCTGCTGCATCTCCTGCTGCTGCATGTCTTGCTGTTGCATATCCCACTGCATCCTCTGCTGAATCTGCTGCTGCATTTGCTGCAAATGCATCTCCTACTGCTGCATCTCCTGCTGATGCATCTTCTACCGCATCTCCTGATAAATCTCCTGCTCCTGCGTTGCTTTTTACATCTTCTGCTGCTGCAACTCCTGCTGCATCTCCTGCTGCATCTCCTTCTGATGCATCTCCTGCTGCTGCATCTGCCTCTGTGGCATCTCCTTCTGATGCATCTCCTGCTGCTGCATCTCCTGCTGAATCTGCGGCTAAACCTGCTTCTGCATCTCCTGCGGCTGCATCTCCTCCTCTTTCATTTCTGCCTTCTCCATGCCCTGTTGCTTCATCTTCTGCTGATGCCTCTACTCCTCAATTTACTGCAGAATCTCCTGCTCCTGCATCTCCTTCGGCATCTTCTTCTGATGCATCTCCTACTGCTGCATCTCCTTCTTCTGCATCTCTTGCTATTGCATTTCCTGCTGAATCATCTCCTGCTGCACCATCTCTTTCTACTGCATCTCCTTCTGATGCAACTCCTGCTGCTGCATCTCCCGCTGAATTTGCTGATACAGCTGTTGCTGCATCTGCTGCGTTTCATCTCCTTAGGCTGCATCCTTGCTGCTGCATCTCCTGCTGCTGCATCTCCTGCTGAATATCCTGCTGCTTCATTTTCTGCTGCATCTCGTCTGCTTCATCTCCTGCTGTTTCTCCTGCTGTTTCTCCTCCTGCATCTCCTGGACCGTTTTATTGTAGGGTACTGAATTGTGACTTAACTTGGCCAATGAAGGCGCTTTAGGAAAAGTGAGTAACTCTTGCAGGTGAGATGCTAGCATGGAATGCTGCTGCTTCTGAATGTCTTCTCTTAGAGCGAGTTCACTGCCAAGCAAGAGTTGTCGAACTTTCAGTCTAGGCTTGTGTTCTGTAACATCAGAATTGCTATTACAGCATCACATAAAAATGTAGAGCCTAGAGCATCTCCTGCTGCATCTCCAGCTGGTGCATCTGCTGCTACATCTCCTGCTATTGCATACATATCCAGTAGCATCTCCTGCTGCATATGCCTCTCCTAATGCATATGCGGCTACATCTCCTGCTGCTGCAATTCCTGTAGATTCTCCTAGTACCTCTCCTGCTGCTGCATCTCCTGCTGCTGCATCTCCTGCTGTATCTCGTGATGCTTCATCTCCTTCTGCTGCATCCCCTGCTGCTGTGTCTGCTACTGCATCTCCTGGTACATCTCCTGCTGCTGCATCTCCTGATTTATTTCCTGATGCATCTCCCCCTGCTTCATCTCCTGATGCATTTCGTGCTGATGACTCTCCTGCTTCTGCATCTCCTGCTGCTGCATCCCCTGCTGCTGCATCCTCTCTTTCATGTACTGCTGCTGAATGTCTTTCCACACCTTCTGCTGCTGCATCTTCTTGTGATGCAGCTGATGCTAAATCTCCTGATGCATCTCCTGCTGTTGAATATCTTTCTACACCTGCTGCTGCTGCACCTTCTTCTGATGCGTCTTATGCTAATTCTCCTCATGCATCTCCTGCTGCTGCATCTCCTGTTGCTGCATCCCCGGTTACATCTGCTGCTGCATCTCCTGCTACTGCTTCTGCAGCTGATTCTCCTGCTGCTTCTGCAGCTGCAACTCCTGCTGCTGCATCTGCTGCTAATGCCTCTTCTCTTGCATCTCCTCCTGCTTCATCCTTTGATGCATCTCCGGTTGCCTCTCTTGCTGCTGCATCTTCAGCTACTGCATCTCCTGCAGAATCTGCCTCTCCTCTTTCATCTGCTGCTGCATCTCCTGCAATTGCATCTGCTGCTGTATCCACTGCTGCATCTCCTTCTCCTGTTTCTCCTCCTGCATCTCCTCCTGCTTCATCACTTGATGCATCTCCTACTGTATCTCCTGCTTCCATATCTCATGGTGCATCTCCTCTTGGTACATCTCCTGCTACATCTCAGCTGCATCTCCGCTGCATCTCCTGTTGGTGCAACTCCTTCTGTTGGTGCATTTCCTTCTGCTGCATCTATTTCTGCATCTCCTACTGCTGCATCTCCTGCTGCTGCATCTGCTGCTGCATCTACTGCTCCATCTCCTTCTGCTGCAACTCCTTCATCTCCTTCTTCTGCATCTTATGCTGTATCTCTTGCTGTATCACCTGCTGCTGCATCATATGCAATTACATCTCCTGCTGTATCTCCTCCTGCTCTATCTCCTGCTGCAGAATCGCCTGCTTCGGTATCTCCTGCTGCATCTCATGATGCTTCCTCTCAGTCAGATGCATCTCCTGCTGCTGGATCTGCTGCTGCATCTAACGCTTCGTCTTCTCCTGCTTCATTTACTGCTGCATCTCCTCCTGATGCGTCTCCTGCTGATACATCTCCTGCTAAAAGTGCTTCTGAATTTGCTGCGGCATCTGCTGAGTCTGCAACACCTGTTGCTGAAACTGCTGCTTCTGCATCTCGTGCTGAATTTGATGCTGAATATGCTGCTGCATCTCCTGCTGAATATGCATCTCCTGCTGAATCTGCTGCCTATATATCTCCTGCTGCTGCATTCCTTGCTGCTGCTTCTTCTGCTGCTGCATATCCTGCAGCTGCATCCCCTGCTGCTTTATCCTCTGTTTCATCTCCTGCTGCTGCACGTCCTGTTCCCTCTTATGCTGCTTCATATCCTCCTGCTACGTCTGCTGCTAAATCTCCTGCTGCTGCATGTCCTCCTGCTGCATGTCCTCCTGTATCTACCTCTGCTGCATCTCCTGCTGAATATCCTGCTGCATCTCTTGTGGCTGCTTCTGAATATCCTGATGATGCAGATGCAGGAGATGGAGCAGCAAGAGATGCAGAAGCTGTTGCTGAAAGGAATGCTGCAGCAGGAGATGAAGCAGGAGATGCAGCTGCAAGAGATGCAGCAGGAGATGCAGTAGCAGGTGATGTAGCAGCAGGATATGCAGCAGGAGATTAAATAAGGGGAGATGCACCATGAGGTGCAGCATCAGGAGTTGGAGCAGGGGATGCAGCAGCAGACGAAGCAGCAGTAGATGCAGCAGAAATATATAAAGCAAAAGGAGATGAAGCAGGATATGCAGCAGAGTGTGCAGCAGCAGGAGATTCTGCAGGAAATGCATCAGCAGGAGATGTAACAGGAGATTAAGCAGGAGATGCTGCAGCAGGAGATGCAGTAGGAGGTGCAGCAGAAGATTCATCTGCAAGAGCTGAAGTACCAGAAGATTTAGCAGGAGATGTAGCAGTAGGAGTTTACACAGAACATGCAGCAGCAGGAGATGAAGCAGCAGGTGATGCAGCAGCCAGACTTGCAGCAGCCAAATATTCAGAAGTAGCAGATGCAGCAGGATATGCAGAAGCAGCACAGGCAGCAGAAGAGTCAGCAGGAGATTCAGAGAGATATGCAGCAGCAGGAGATGCAGCAGCAAGAACTGCACCAGCAGAGGCAGCAGCAGTAGATGCAGAAGGAGATATAGAAAAATATGCTTCAGCAGGAAATGCAGCTCGAGATGAAGCAGGAGATGAAGTGGGAGATGCTGCAGCAGGTGATACCGCAGGAGATGCTGCAGGAGATGCAATAGCGGGAGATGCAGCACCAAGAGATGCAGCACCAAGAAATGCAGCAGCAGCAGCATTCACAGATGCAGAAGCAGATGCAGCGTCAGGTGCAGCACCAGCAGGTAATGAAGCAGGAGATGCAGCATCAGGTGATGAAGCAGGAGAGGCAGCAGCAGGAGCTGCAGCAGCAGAAGCTGCAGCAGGAGGAGATGCAGCAGGTAATGTAGAAGCAGAAGATACAGCAGGAGATTCTGCATCAGGAGAGTAAGCAGGAGATACAGCAGCAGGTGTTGTAGCAGAAGAAGATGCACTAAGATATGCAGCAGCAGGAGATGCAGCGGCAGGCTCAGCAGCAGATGCAGAACCAGCAGAAGCAGCAGCAGGAGATGAAGTAGCAGATGCAGCACAGGAAATTATGCAGGAGATGAAGCAGTAGGAGATGCAGCAGTGGGAGATTACGGAGGAGATGAAGCAGCAGACGTAGCAGTAAGAGATGCAGCAGCACACGCAGAATGATATGCAGCAGCAGTAGATGAAGCAGTGGAGGCAGCAGCAGGAGAATCAACAGCAGGAGATCCTGTAGGAGAGTAGCATCACGAGATGAATAGGCAGATGCATCAGAAGGTTATGAAGCAGCAGATGCAGAAGCCGGAGATGCAGGAGGAGATCCAGCAGCAGTAGATGCAGAAGAAGGAGATGTAGTAGGAGATGCAGCAGTAGATGAATCAGCAGGATATGTAGCAGGATATGCAGCATTATGTGAAGCAGCAGCAAATGCAGCAGCAAATGCTGCAGATGCTACAGTAGGAGATACAGTAGGAGATGCAGCAGGAAGAGATGCAGCAGGAAATGCAGGAGATGCAGTAGAAAGAGATGCAGCAGGGAGAGATACATCAGCTGGAGATGGAGCAGGAGATGCAGATGGAAGATATGCAGCAGGAGATGCAGCAGGAGATTCAGAAGGAGATGCAGCAGCAGTAGATGCAGCAGCAGTAGATGAAGAAGGGTGTGAAGCAGCAGTATATGCAGAGGGTATGCACCAGCAGGAGATTCAGCAGCAGGAGATGAAGCAGGAGAGCAGCATCATGAGACGAATCCGCTGATGCATCAGAGGTAGTTGCAGATGGAGATGTAGCAGCAGGAGGTTAAGCAGGAAATGTAGCAGCAGGAGGTTAAGCAGAAGATGCAGCAGGAATATATGCAGGAGGAGAACCAGCAGAATGAGATACAGCAGCAGGAGATGTAGCAGCAGATGCAGGAGAAGCAGCATCAGGAGATACAGGAGGAGTACAGCAGGAGGAAGAGCAGCAGGAGTTGCATCAGGAGATGCAGCATCAGGAGATGGAGCGGCAGGAGGTGCAGCAGCAGGAAATGCAGCATCAGTAGATGCAGCAGAGGATTCAGTAGGAGGTGATGCAGCAGGAGATGCAGGTGAAGGAGATGCAGCCGGGGGTGCAGCAGGAGATGCATCAGCATATTCAGCAGGAGAGGCACTATCAGGAGCTTCACCAGCAGGAGAAGAAGACTCAGCAGATGCCACTGCAGATACAGAAGCACATTCAGCAGGAGATGCAGCAGCAGGAGATGTGGTATCAGGAGATTCACCAGAAGGAGATGAAGACTCCGCAGATGCCACTGCAGATACAGAAGCACATTCAGCAGGAGATATAGCAGCAGGAGATGCATCAGCAGTTAATGCTGCAGGACATGCTGTAGGTTTAGATTCAGCAGGAGATGCATCTGCAGGAGATGCAGCAGCACACGGAGCAGCAGAAGACACAGCAGCCAGATATGCAGCAGTATGTGAAGCAGCAGAAGATGCAGCAGCAAATGCTGCAGCAAATGCTGGAAATGCAGCAGCTGGAGATTCAATAGGAGATGCAACAGGAAGAGATGCATCAGGAGATGCAGAAGATGCAGCAGAAAGAGATGCATCAGCAGGAGATGGAGCAGCAGGAGATGCAGCCGGAAGATATGCAGCAGGAGATGCAGCAGGATATGTAGAAAGAGATTCAGTAGCAGGTGATGTAGCAGAAGGATATGTAGACAGATACTGAGTAAGAGGAGATGCACCATGAGATGCAGCATCAGGAGTTGCAGCAGCAGATGAAGCAGCAGTATATGCAGCAGCAATATATGCAGCAGAAGGAGATGATGCAGGAGATGCAGCATTAGGAGATTAAGCAGAAGGAAATTTATTCCGGTATCAAGTAGGGTATGCAGCAGCAGTAGATGCAGCAAGGGGATTGCAGCAGCAGGACATTGAGCAGCAGGAGATCCAGCAAGAGAGCAGCATCATAAGATGAATCTGCAGATGCATCTGAAGGATATGGAGCAGCAGATGCCGCAGCAGGAGATACAGGAGGAGATTCAGAAGCAGGAGATGCAACAGCAGGAGATATAGCAGGAGATTCAACAGCAGGAGATATAGCAGGAGATGTAGCAGTAGATGAATAATCAGCAGATGCCCCAGGAGATGCAGGAGATGCAGCAGAAGGTGCAGCAGGCGATGCAGCAGCAGGAGATGCAGCAGTGTATGCAGCAGCACGAGATTAAGCAGTAGGAGATGCAGCAGAATATGCAGCAGCAGGAGTTGCAGCAGCAGATGCAGCATCAAGAGATGCACGAGGACATCCAGCAGCAGGAGATGCAGCAGCAGGAGATGCAGCAGGAGATGCAGCAGGAGATATGCAGAAGCAGGAGATGCATCAACAGGACTTGTGGCATGAGATGCAGAAGCAGACATGCAGCAGCAGTTGCAGCAGTAGATGTAGCACCAGCAGATTCAGCAAGAGGAGATGAAGCAACAGATGGAGGAGCATGAGATGCAGCAGCAGGAAATGCAGCAAGATAAGATGCAGCAGGTGATGCAGCAGGAGGAGATGGATCAACAGGAGTTGCAGCACCAAGAGTTGCAGCAGGAGATGCAGATATATCATATACAGCTCCAGGAGATTAAGAATCATATTCAGCAGTAATATATGCAGCTGAAGGAGATTACGCAGGAGATGCAGCAGCAGGAGATACGGCAGCAGAAGATGCATCAGGAAATGCATCAGCAGATGAAGCAGCAAGAGATACAGCATCAGAAAATGCAGCTTGAATTGCCACAGACATAGATGCAGAAGACGTAGATGCAGCAGGGTTTGCAGCAGCAGCAGATTCAGCAGCGGGAGATCTAGCAAGAAGGCGCCATCATGAGACGAATCCGCAGAAGCATCAGAAGGATATGGAGCACGAGATGCAGCAGCAAGTTTTGTAGCAGCAGATGCAGCAGTAAGAGATACAGGAGGCGATCTAGCAGTAGGAGAGGTAGAAGCAGGGTATGTATGATGAGATGCAGCAGTAGATGAATCAGCAGAAGATGCAGCAGGAGATTCAGCAGGTGATGCCGCAGCAGCAGATGCAGCAGGAGATTTAGCAGGAGATGCAGCAGCAGGAGATGCAGACGCAGAAGATGCAGACGCAGAAATGCAGCAGCAGGTGAAGCAGAAGGAGATGCAGCAGTATATGAAGCAGCAGCAGATGCAGCAGAATATGGTGTAGATGCAGCAGTAGGAGATTAATCACTAGAGGCAGCAATAGCTGATGCAGAAGCAGGTGATGCAGCAGCAGATTACGCAGAAGATGCAGCAGTAGATGATGCAGCAAGAGGAGATGCAGCAGCCGTAGATGCAGCAGGGTATGCAGCAGCAGGATATTGAGCAGCAGGAGAACCTGCAAGATAGCAGTATCATAAGATGAATCTGCAGATGCATCAGAAGCATATAGAGCTGGAGATGCAGCAGCAGGAGTTGCAGGAGAGGATGCAGGAGCAGGAGATGCAGGAGGAGATCCAGAAGCAGGAGATGTAGCAGGAGATGAAGCGGTAGATGAATCAGCAGCAGATGCAGAAGCAAATGCAGGAGATGCAGCAGGAGATGCAGCAGCAGGAGATGCAGCAGCCGGAGATGCAACAGGAGATGTTGCAGCAGGTGGTGCAACAGCAGGAGATGCAGCAGCAGAGATGCAGAAGCAGAAGATGCAGTCGCAGGGGAATCAATAGGAGGAGATGCAGAGAAGAAGAGGCAGAGAATGAGAAGCAGCAAAAAAAAGATACAGCAGGAGATGCAGCTGCAGTAGATGCAACAAAAGATACAGAATCAGCAGATGCAACAGCAGGTGCAGCAGCAGAAGATGCACCAGCAGGAGATGTAGCTGGATATGCAGAGGTATATGAAGCAGCAGCAGATGTAGCAGAAAATGCTGCCGATGCAGCAGTAGGAGTTGCAGCAGGAGATGCAGCAGGAAGAGATGCAGAAGGAAACGAAGAAGATGCACCAGCAAGTGATACATAAATAGATGCTTCTGGAGAAGATTCATCAGCTGGAGATGTAGCAGGAGATGCAGCCACAAGAGATGCAGTAGTAGGTGCAGAAGGAGATTCAGTAGCAGGGGATGTATCAGCAGGATATGCAGCAGGAGATAGGGCAAGAAGTGATACAACATGAGGTGCTGCAGCTGGAGATGCAGCAGCATGATATGTGTCAGAAGGAGATGAAGCAGCAGGAGATGCATCAGGAAATGCACGAGCAGGATATACATCAGCAGGAAATGCAGCAGGAGGTGTACCAGCAGGAGATGCAGCAGGAGATGCAGAAGCATATGCAGCAAGAGGAGATGCAGCAGGAGATGAAGCAGCAGATTCAGCAGTAGATGAAGCGGCAGCAGATGGAATAGAAGTTGCAGCAGGAAAATCAGCAGGATGTGCAGCAGGAGATACCACATCAGGTAATGAAGTAGGAGGTGCAGCAGCTAGCGATGCAGTAGTAGTGTATGCAGCAGCAGGAGATGCAAGAGCAGGAGAGGCAGAGGGAGATGTAGCAGGAGATGTAGCAGGAGATGCATCAAGAGATGCACAAGTAGGAAATGCAGGAGGAGAGGCAGAAGAAGGAGATGCAGCAGTGGATGCTGCAGCAGATGCAGCATCAGCAGAAGCAAGAGCAGGAAATGCAGAAGCAGATTAAAGCAGAGATGCAGATTCAACAGGAGATGCAGTAGCTGGAGATGCTGCAGCAGATGCAGCGGCAGTAGATGCAGCAGCAGGAGATGCAGCAGGAGATTCAGCAGCAGCAGATGAAGCAGGATCTGTAGCAGTAGAAAATGCAGCAGCAGGATATGTAGGAGATGCAGTAGCAGGATATGCAGAAGTAGTAGATGCAGCAGCAGGGTATGCAGCAGCAAGAGATGCAATTGCATGAGATGAAGCAGGAGATGCATGTTTAACAAGAGATGCATCAGCATATTCAGCCTCACATTCAGCAGGAGATGCAGAATCAGGACATTTCAGCAGGAGATGCAGCAGAAGGAGATGCAGACTCAGCAGATGCCACAGCATATTCAGAAGCACATTGAGCAGGTGATGCAGTAGCAAGAGATGCAGCAGCAGCAGATGTAACAGAAGTTGCAGAAACCGGAGGTACAGAAGCAGGAAATGCAGTAGCAGATGCAGCAGCAGGATACGCAGCAGCAGGAGGTGCAGGAGGATATGCATGAACAGGAGAATAGATGAAATATAAGGAGATGAAGCTACAAATGCATCAGCTGAAGGTGAAGCAGGAGATGCAGCAGAAGGAGATGTATCAGCAGATGCAGCATGAGATGCAGGAGGAGATGAGGCAGCAGATGTAGACAGATATACCGGAGGAGATGCGTCAGGAAATGTATCAGGATGTGCAGGAGAAGTAGATGAAGCAGGAGATGAAGCAGAAGGAGATGCAGCAGTAGGAGATGCATCAGGAGATGCAGAAGCAGATGCAGCAGGAGATGCAGATTTATCAGCAGATGCAGCAGGAGGAGATGCAGCAGCAGGAGGTGCTGCAGCAGGCAATACAGCAGCAGGAGATGCAGCAAAAGATGCAGCAAGAGATTCAGCAGCAGCAGATGCAGCAGCAGGAAATGGAGGAGTATATAAAGAAGCATGAGGAGATGCAGTAGCAGAAGATGCAGCAGGAGATTCAGCAGCAGGAGATGAAGCAGCAAGAGATGCTGCAGCAAATGTAGCAGAAGGAGATGCAGCAGTAGATGAACCAGCAGAAATTGTACCAGCAGATGCAAGAGATGCAGCAGAAGGAGATGCAGAAAGAGATGAAGCATGAGGAGATGCAGAAGCAGGAGATGCTGCATGAAATATGGCAGCAGATGGTGTAGTAGCAGGAGATGCAGCAGCAGTTGATGCAGCAGCAGGAGTTGAAGCAGCAGGAGATGCAGCAGGGAATGCAGCGGGAAGAGATGAAGCATCAGGCGAGTCAGAGTATTAGATGCAGAGAAGAAGATGCAGCAGAAGGAGATATAGAAGGAGATTCAGCCGCAGTAAATGAAGCAAGAGTTACAGCAGCATCAGATGCAGCAGCAGAGGATGCAGCAGCAGATGCAGGAGCAGGAGATGCACCAGCAGAAGATGTAGCAGATGCAGCAGTAGATTTAGCAGCAGCAAATGTAGCAGCAGATTGAGCAGATGCAGCAGTAGTAGATTCAGAAGGAGATGCATCAGCAGGAGATGCAGTAGGAGATGCAGAAGCAGATGCAGCTAGAGATGAAGAAGCAGAAGACGCAGCAGGAGATGCAGAAGGAGAAGATGAAACAGCAGATGCATCAGTAGTAGATACAGCAGCGGATGCAGCAGCAGCAGATTCCACAGCAAGAGATGCAGCAGTAGATGCAGCAGGAGATGCAGAGAAAGGAGATGAAGCAGGGGAGATGCAGCTGCAAGAGATGAAGCAGCAGGAGATGCTGTAAGAGATGCAGCAGCAGGGGATGGAGCAGCACGAGATTCAGCAGGTTATGCAGCAACAGACGCAGAAGCAGGAGATGCAGAAGGAGGAGATGCAACAGCAGGAAATGCATCAGCAGGAGATGCAGCAGAAGGAGACGCAGCAACAGGAAATGCAGCAGGAGATTAGGCAGCAAATGCAGAAGCAGCCGATACAGCAGGTGGAGATGCTGCGGCAGATGCAGCAGTAGATGCAGATTCAGCGGGAGATTCAGAAGCAGGAGATGCTGCAGCAGATTTACAATAGGAGATGGAGCAGAAGGAGATGCAGCAGCAGGAGATGTAGCAGGAGATGCAGCATCAGGAGATGGAGAAGCAGAAGATGCAGCAGCAAGATCTGAAGCAGGAGACTGAGGAGCAGAAGATGCAGCAGCAGGACATTCAGCAGCAGGAGATGCAGGCAGAGGAGATGCACTGGACACAGAGCAGCAGGAGATGTAGCAGGAAATGCAGCCGCAGGAGAGAAAGCAGGCGAGAAAGCAGTAGAAGATGCAGCAGCAGACTTAGCAGCAGATTCAGCAGGAGATGCAGCAGCAGGAAATGCAGCAGGAGGAGATGTAGAATTATATACTGAAGCAAGAGATGCAGCAGGAGGAGATGCAGATAGGGAAGAGGCATCAGGAGATGCAGCAGGAGGAGATGCAGCTGGAAATGCAGCAGCAGGGGATGTAGAAGCAGGAGATGCAGGAGGAGATGCAGCCACATGAAATTCAGCAGCAGGAGATGCAGCATGAGATTCAGCAGCATGATATGCAACAGCAGATGCAGCAGGAGATGCATCAGCAGTAGATGCCGCAGTGTACGCAGCAGCCAGATTTTCATCAGCAGGAGGTGCATCAGGAGATGATGCAGAAAGAAATGCAGCATCAGATTCATCAGCAGGAGATGCAGCAGAAGAGGCGTCAGCATTTGCAGGAGGAAATTTAGCAGGAGGTAATGCAGCTGCAAGATATGCAGCAGGAGATTCAGCAGCAGAAGATACTGCAGCAGCAGATGCACAATGAGATGCCGCTGCAGATGCAGCAGGAGATGCAGCAGCAACAGATGCAGCAGTAGCAGATGCAGCAGTAGATTCAGCAGTACACAGACCACCAGGAGATGCAGCTGCAGGAGATGCATAAGCTCTTTCAACAGGAAATGCAGCTTGAGATGAAGCAGGAGATGCTACAGCAGGTGATGCCGCAGGAGATGCAGCAGGAGATGCATCATCAGGAGAAGCAGCACCAAGAGATGCCGCAGGAGATGAAGCAGCAGATGCAGCATCAGGAGATGCAGCAGCAGGAAATACAGCAGGAAGAGATGCAGAAGGTAATGCAGCAGCAGGAGTTGAAGCAGGATATGCAGCAGAAGGAGATGCAGGAGGATATGCATATGCAGGAGAGCACGCAGGAGATGCAGAAGCAGGAGATGAAGCAGCAGATACAGCAGAAGAAAGAGTAGCTGCAGGAATTGCAGCAGGAGGAGATTCATCAAGTGATACTGCAACAGGAGAGTTCGCGGGAGATATAGTAGCAGGTGTTGTAGCAGAAGAAGATGTACTATGATATGCAGCAGCAGGAGATGCAACAGCAGGTTCAGCAGCAGATGCAGAACCAGCAGATGCAGCAGCAGGAGATGAAGCAGCAGGTGCAGCAACAGTATATGCAGCAACAGGAGATAATGCAGGAAATAAAGCTGCAGGAGATGCAGCATGAGAACATGCATCAGGAAATGCATCAGCTTTGCGGCAGCAAGAAATGCAGCTACAGCACATGTAGAAGGATTCAGTAAGAGATTCAGCGGCAGAAGATTCATAAGCAACAGATGCAGCAGCAGGAAATGTAGCAGGAGATGCAGCAGCATGAGATGCAGCAGGAGATAGAGCATCAGGAGATGCAGCAGCAGGTGCAGCAGCAGCAGAGGCACCAGCAGAGGCACCAGCAGGAGATGTAGCAGGAGATGCAGCAGTAGATGAAGCAGAAGGAGGTGTAGCAGAAAATGTTGCAGATGCATCAGTAGGAGTTCCAGCAGTAGATGCAGCAAGAAGAGATGCAGCAGGAAATGTAGAATATGCAGCAGCAAATTACGTGTAAATAGATGCATCAGGATAAGATTCAGCAGCAGGAGATGGAGAAGGAGATGCAGTAGCAGGAGATGTATCAGCAGGATATGCAGCAGGAGATTGAGCAAGACGTGATGCATCATGTGGTGCTACAGCAGGAGATGCGTCAGCAGGAGATAGAGCTGGAGATGTGGTAGGTTTAGACTCAGAAGGAGATGCAGCAGCAGGATATGAAGCAGGAGATGCAGCAGCAGGAGGTGCTGGAGCAGGAGAAGCATCTGGAACACAGCAGGGATTCAGGAACAGCCGATGCAGCACGAGATGCAGTAGGAGATTCAACAGCAGGAGATGCAGCAGGAGGTGCAGCAGGGGATTCAGTAGCAGGTGATGAAGCAGCAGATGCAGCAGCAGATGGAGGAGATGCAGCGGCAGGAGATGCAGCAGGAGGAGATGCAGAACGAGATGCAGCAGCAGGAGATGCAGAAGGAGATGCAGCAGTATATGAAGCAGTAGCAGATGCAGCAGAAAATGCTGCAGATGCAGCAGTAGGAGATTAATCACTAGATGCAGCAGTAGATGATGCAGAAGCAAGAGAATCGGTAGCAGATTACACAGTAGATGCAGCAGTAGATGATGCAGTAACAGGAGCAGAAGCAGATGAATTTGGGTATGCAGCAGCAGTAGATGCAGTAGGGATTGCAGCAGCAGGACAGGGGAACCAGCAAGATAGCAGTATCATGAGATAAATCTGCAGATGCATCAGAAGGATATGGAGCTGGAGATGCAGCAGCAGGAGCTGCAGCAGAGGATGCAAGAGCAGGAGATGCAGGAGGAGATCCAGAAGAAGGAGATGTAGCAGGAGATGAAGTGGTAGATGAATCAGCAGCAGATGCAGCAGTAAATGCAAGAGATGCATCAACAGGAGATGCAGCAGCAGGAGATGCAGCAGGAGACGCTGCAGCAGGTGGTGCAGCAACAGGAGGTGCAGCAGTAGAGATGCAGCAGGAGATGCAGCCGCAAGGGAATCAATAGCAGGAGATGCAGAGAAGAAGATGCAGTGAATTCGAAGCAGCAAAAGGAGATACAGCAGGAGATGCAGCTGCAATAGATGAGATACAGAATCAGGAGATACAGCAGGAGATGCAGCTGCAATAGATGAGATACAGAATCAGGAGATGCAACAGCAGATGCAGCAGGAGAAGATGCAGAAGGAGATGCAGCAGAAAGAGGTGCATCTGCAGGAGATGCATCAGCAGGGGAAGAAGTGATATGAGATGCAGAAAAGAAGATCTATTGAATGAGAAGCAGCAGAAGGACATGTAGCATGAGAAGCAGCTGCAGTAGATTCAACAAGAGATAAAGTAGAAGGTGCAGCAGCAGGAGATGTAGAAGGAGATGCCGCAGTATGTGAATCACCAGCAGATGAAGCAGAAAGTGGCAGAAGGAGATTCAGCAGGAGATGCATCAGTAGATGATGCAGCAGCAGGAGATGAAGCAGCAGGAGATTATGCAGGAGATGCAGCAGTAGATGATGTAGCAGCAGGAGATGCAGCAGCAGTAGATGAAGTAGGGTATGCAAGAGCAGGAGATCGACCAACAGTAGATGCAGAAGAAGATGTAGCAGGAGATGCAGCAGTAGATGAATAATCAGCAGGGGATGAAGTAGCAGGAGGGGATGCAGTAGCAGGAGATGCAAAGCAGAAGATGCAGAGGATAACAGGCAGAAGGAGATGTAGCTGGAGATGCAGCCGCAATAGATGCAGCAAGAGATACAGCAACAGGAGATGCAGCAGGAGATGCAGCAGGAGATGCAGCAGGAGATGCAGCAGCAGGAGATGCAGCAGTAGATTAATCTACAGCAGATTCAGCAAAATATGCAGGACATTCAGCAGCATATGCAGCAGCAGGAGGTGCAGCAGCATGAGATGCAGCAGCATGTGAAGCAGAAGCAGGAGATGCAGAGAAGATGCATAGAATGAGAAGCAGTAGCAGCAGGAGATGCAGCAGCAGACAAAGAAGCAGTAGATGCAGCAGCTAGATATGCAGTGGTAGATGCAGGAGAAATATATGCATCAGAAGGAGCTGAAACAGGAGATGAAGCATCAGGAGATGAAGCAGGCGGAAATGCCTTAGGAGATGCAGAAGCAGGAGATGTATTAGGCGATGTAACAGCAGACGCAGCATCAGGAGATGCAGCAGCAGAAGATGCAGCAGGAGATGCAGCAGCACAAGATATACAGCAGAAGGAGATGAAGAAGGAGATGCAGCAGCAGGAGATTAAGTAGACGGAGATGCAGTCACAGCAGACACAGCAGCAGATTCAGAAGCAGATTCAATAAGAGATGTAGCAGCAGGAGATTCATAAGCAGAAGATGCAGCAGCAGGAGATTTACCAGCAGGAGACTCAGAAGGAGATGAAGCAGAAGGAGATGCAGCAGGAGATGCAGCTACGGTAGATTAAGTAGGTTATGAAGCAACAGTAGATCCAGCAGGTTGTGCACCAGCAGGAGATTCAGCAGCAGAGGATTTAGCAGGGTAGCTGCATCACGAGATGAATCCGCTGATGCATCAGAAGTAGTTGCAGATGGAGATGCGTCAGCAGGAGATTCAGCAGAAGATGCAGCAGCAATAGATGCAGGAGGAGATGCAGCAGGATGAGATACAACAGCAGGAGATGTAGCAGCAGATGCAGCAGCAGATGCAGCAGCAGATGCAGGGCATGCAGCATCAGGACATAAACAATCAGGAGATGCAGCAGGAATGCAGCAGGGGACTCAGTATCATGTGATGCAGAAGGAGATGCATCAGGATATGCAGAAGCAGTAGATGCATTTGGGGATGCAGCAGCAGGAGGTGCAGCAGCAGGAGATGCAGGATGAATGCAGTAGGGGATTCAGTAGCAGGTCATGCAGCAGCAGGAGATGGAGCAGGATATCCAGAAGCAGGTGCATTAGCAGGTGATGTAGCAGCAGGTGTTTAAGCTGCAGGATATTGAGAGGAGATGCACCATGAGATTCCAGCATCAGGGGATGCAGCAGCAGAAGAAGCAGCAGTAGATGCAGGAGAAATATATCCACCAGAAGGAGCTGAAGCAGGAGATGCAGTATCAGGAGATGAAGCAGACGGAAATGCCATAGGAGATGCAGCAGCAGGAGATGCATTACGTGATGTAACAGCAGATGCAGCAGCAGGAGATGCAGCAGCAGAAGATGCAGCAGTGTATGAAGCAGCAGATGAATCTATAGCGGATGCATCTATAGCAGATGCAAGAAAAGATGCCAAAGACGCAGCAGCAGGAGATGAAGCAGGACATGCAGCAGCAGAAGATGCAGCAAGATATGCAGAAGCAAGAAATGGATCAACGTGAGATGTGGCATGAGATGCAAAAGCAGGAGATCCTACAGCAGATGCAGCAGGAGATGCATCAGCAGGAGATGATGCAGGAGATGTGGTAGGATTAGATACAGCAAGAGATGCCAAAGGAGATGCAGCAGCAGGAGATTCAGGAGCAGGAGATGCAGCAGGAATGCAGCAGAGGATTCAGTAGCAGGTGATGCAGCAGAAGATGCAAGAGATGCAGCAGCAGAAGAGGCAGTAGGAAAAGATGCAGAAGGAGATGCAGAAGCAGGAGATACAGAATGAGATGCAGCAGGAGATGTAGCAAAAAATTCTGCAGATGCAGCAACAGGAGATGCAGCAGCAGAAGATGAAGCAGGAGATGCAGCAGAAGATGCAGCAGCAGGAGATGTAAAAGGAGATGCAACAGTAGATGATGCAGTAGCCGGAGATGCAGCAGGAGAGGCAGAAGCAGTAGATTAATTACGGTATGCAGCAACAGTAGATGCAGCAGGACTTGCAGCAGCAGGAGTTTCAGCAGCAGGGGAAACAGCAAGAGTGCAGCATCATATGATGAATCTGCAAATGCATCAGAAGGATATAGAGCATGAGATGCAGAAGCAGGAGTTGACGCAGAAGATGCCACAGGAGGAGATGCAGGAGGAGATCAAGAAGCAAGAGATGCAGAAGCAGGTGATGGAGCAAAAGATGCAGTTAGAGGAATCAGCCACAGATGCAGCAATAGATGCAAGAGATGCAGCAGTAGGAAATGCAGCAGGAGACACAGCCACAGGAGATGCAGCAAGAGATTCATCATAAGATGCAACAGCAAGAGAGGCAGCAGGAGATGCAGCAGCAGGTGGTGCAGCAGAATGACATGCAGCAGGAGATGCAGCAGCAGGGGAAGAAATAGCTGGAGATTCAGAAAAGAAGATGCAGAGAATTAGAAGCAGCATAAGGAGATGCAGCAGGAGATGCAGCCGCAGCAGATGCAGCAAGAGATACAGCAGCAGCAGTTGCAGCAGCAAGTGCAGCAGCAGGAGATGCAACTGCAGAAAATGCTGCAGATGCAGCAGTAGGAATTTCAGCTGGAGATGCAGCAGGAAGAGATGCAGCAGGAAATACAGAACAAGCAACAGCAAGTGTTTCATAAATAGAATCATCAGGAGATAGATCAACAGAAGATTGATCAGGAGATGCAGCCGCAAGAGATGCAAGAGGAGATGCAGCAGGAAATGCAGAAGGATATGCAGCAGAAGGAGATGAAGAAGATGCAGCAGCAGAAGATGCAGCAGCAGGAGGTGCAGCAGCAGGAGATGCAGCAGGAATGCCACCAGGAATGCAGTAGCAGGTGATGCAGTAGGAGATGCAACAGGACACGCTGCCGCGGGAGATTCACCAAGAGATGTAGCAGCAGGGTTTGCAGCATAAGGAGATGCAGTAGTAGGATATGCAGCAGGAGATGCAGCAGCAGGGGTTGCAACCGCTGGAAAAGCAGAGCAGGAGATGCAGAGAATGATAAGCAGCAGAAGGAGATGCAGCAGAAGATGCAGCTGCAGGAGATTAAGCAGGAGAGGAGCATCATGAGATGAATCTGCTGATGCATCAGAAGAAGTTGCAGCAGGAGATGCAGCAGCAGGAGGTTCAGCAGAAGATGCAGCAGCAAGAGATGCAGGAGGAGAACCAGCAGCAAGAGATGCAGCAGGAGATGCATCAGGAAGAGATTCAGGAGGAGATGCATCATGATTTGCAGCACCAAGAGATGCAGCAGGAGATGCAGCACCAGGAGATACAGCGTCAGGAGATGCAGCATCAAGACATGAAACTGGAATGTAGCAGAAGATTCAGTAGCAGGTGAAGCAGCAGCAGATACAGCAGAATGAGATGCAGCAGCAGAAGATGAAGCAGGACATGCAGCAGCAGTAGATGAAACAGAGGATGCAGCAGCAGGAGATGCAGCAGCACGAGATGCAGCAGCAGGAGATACAGCAGCACGAGATGCAGCAGCACGAGATGCAGCAGCACGAGATGCAGCATTGTATTCAGCAGAAGAGGCAACAAGAGGAGATGTAGTAGGAAATGCAGTAGGAGGAGATGCAGCAACAGGATATCCAGCAGAAAGAGATACAGCATTCGAGGCAGCAGGAGATGCAGCAGTAGATACAGTTGTAAGAGATGCAGCAGGATATATAACAGCAGATAATGCAGCAGCAGGAGATGCAGCAGCAGGAAATGCAGCAGGGGATGCATATTCAGCAGGAGATTCAGCATGAAATTCAGAAGGAGATGCAGCAGCAGGAGATTTAGCAGGAGATGCAGCAGTAGATGAAGCAGCAGCATATGCAGCAGCAGATGCACCAGATGGAGCAGAAAGAGATGCAGCAGGGGATGAAGCACCAGATGCAAGAGGACATGGAGCAGCAGGAGATACAGAAGCAGGAGATGAAGCAGCAGATGCAGCAGCAGGAGATGCAGGAGGACATCAAGTAACAGGGGATGCTCCTGCTGCCTCATATTTTTTTTATCTCCTGCTGCGTCTACTGCTGCTGCCTCTGCTGGTGCAGTTCCAGCTGATGCACCTCCTGCTGCATATCCTGCTGCTGTATCTCCTGCTGATTCATTCTTGCAGATGCATCTTTTGCTGAATCTCCTGCTTCTGCATCTATTGTTGCTACATTTCCTGCTGTATCTGCTGCTGAATCTGCTGCAGCATCTCCTGCTGCATATCTTTCTGCTGCATCTCTTGATGAATATGCATCTCCTGGTGCATCTCCAGGCGCTTCATCTCCTGCTGGTGCATCTCCTGGTTCTGCATTTGCTGCTACATCTGCTGCTGAATCTCTTGCTGCTGCAATTCCTGCTACATCTTCTGCTGCTGCACTTCAAGATGCTGCATCTTTTCCCTGAATTTAATTCTCTTCATCTCTTGATGCCCAATCTCCTGCTGCTGCTGCTGCTTCTCCTGCTGGTGCATCTCCTGCTGCATCTCCAGCTGCTTCAACTCCTGATGCATCTCGTGCCTCTGCATCTCTTGCTGCATATAATTTTGCTTCATCTCCTAATGCATCTCCTGCTGCTGCATCTCCTCCTGCTCCATATCCTGCTTCGTCTTGGCCTGCTGCATATACTGCTACTGCGTCTCCTGCTGCTGCATCTCCTGTTACTGCATCTGCTGCTGCATCTCCTGCTGCTGCATGTTCTTCTGCATATCCTGCTGCTGCATCTGCTGTTGCATCCTCTTCTTCTACATATCCTGCTGCATCTCTTGCTGCTGAAGCTTATGATCCTGCATCTCCTGCTGTGGCAATTCCTGGTGCTTCATTTCCTGCTGCGTTTCTTTTTTTTACATCTCCTGCTGCTGCATCTGCTGCAGCATCTCCTGTTGCAGCATCTCCTGCTGAATCTACATCTCTTGATGCATCTGCTGTGGCATCTCTTTCTGATGAATCTCCGATTCGTCTCCAATTCATCCCCTGCTGCATTGCTGATGCTTCTGCTGCTGCATCTCCTGCTGTTTTATAAACTACTGCTGCATATCTTGCTGCTGCATATCCTGCTGCTGCATACCCGGATTCAGCATATCCCATTGCATCTCCTGCTATTGCTTCTCCTGATACTTCATCTCCTCCTCTATTTCCTGCTGCTGTGTTTCGTACTGCATCTCCCGGTGCTGCATCTCCTGCTGCTGCATTCCCTGCAGCATCTCCTGCTTCTGCATCTTCCATAGAATCTCCTGTTCCTGCTTCTCCTGCTGAATCTTCATCTCTTGCTGCTGCATCTCCTGCTGCTGCATCTGCTGATGCATCTCCTGCTGCATCTCCATCTACATCATGTCTTCTACATCTCCTGTTGCAAAGTCTCCTGCTGTTTTATCTTGTGCTGCACCTACTGCTGAATCTCCTGCTGCATAAATTCCTAAATATCCTGCTGCTGCATCTCCTGCTGCTGCATCTCCTGCTACTGCATATACAGCTGCTGCATCTCCTGATAAATGTGGTGCTGCATCTGATGATGAATCCTCTGCTTCTTTATCTTCTGCTGTTGCATCTCCTGCTGCTGCAAATGCTGCTGCATCCCTTTCTTCTGCATCGTCTGCTGCATCTCCTGCAGCTACGTATCCTGCACTGCATCTCCTGATGTAGCTCTCATCAGCACGAGATGCAGCAGGAGATGAAGTAGTAGGAGATGCATCAGGAAAAATATCAGGAGATGTGGCAGCAGGAGATTAATTAGTAGATGCCATAGCAGTCACAGCAGAAGAGGGTGCAGCAGAAGGAGATGAAGCATCACGAGATGCAGCAGGAGACAGAGCAGCAGGAGATGGAGCAGCAGGAGATGCAGACAGCAGACGAAAGAGGAGATGCAGATTCAGAAGATGATGCAGTAGAAAGAGATGCAGAAGCAGATGCAGCAGTAGGTGAAGCAGCGCCAGTTGCAGCAGCATATGCTGCAGAAGTAGTAGTAGGAGATTAAGCAGGAGATGCAGCAGGAAGAGATGGAGCAGGATATACAGAAAAATATGCAGAAGCAAGTGATGTATCAGGAAATGCACCAGCAGGAATCACATCTAACAGGAAGGATAGCAGAAGATGCAGCAGCAGGAGATACAGCAGAGAATGCAAGATGCAGCAGTAGGAGATACATCAGCAGGTGATGCATCAGAAAGAGATGTAGCAGGAGGAGATGCAGTACTAGGAGAATCAGCAGTAAATGAAGCAGGAGATGCAGCAGGAGATTAATCAGGAGAAGCAGCAGCAGACACAGCAGCAGGGGATACAGCAGAAGGAGATGAAGCATCACGTGATGCAGCAGGAGATACAACAGCAGGCGATTCTGTGGCAGGAGATACAGCAGCAGGAGTTGCAGCATGACATGCTGCAGCAGTAGGAGATGCAGCAGAAGATACATCTATGCAGAAGTAGATGAAGGAGGATTTGCAGTAGAAGGAGATGAAGCAGTAGATTCAGCAGCAGATGCAGCAGCAGGAGATACAGTAGCAAGAGATGCAGGCATTGGATGAAACAAGAGATGCAGATTCAGAAGGAGATGCAGTAGCAGGAGATGCAGAAGCAGATGCAGCTGCAGGAGATGCAACAGCAAATGCATATTCAGCAGTAGATTGAGCAGGAGACGCAGCAGGATATGCAGTATCAGAGATGCAGCAAGAGATTCAGCAAGAGATGCAACAGAAGTGATGCAGCAGCAGGAAATGCAGCAGGAGATGCAATAGCAAGAGATGCAGCAGAAGGAGATGCAGCATGAGATACAGCTGCAGGAGATTCAGCAGCAGATGCAGCAGCAGATGCAGCATTAAGAGATGTAGCTGCATATGCATCAGGAGAGGCAGATTAATCAGGATATGGAGGAGCAGGAAATTCAGCAGGAGATGCAGCAGGAGATGCTACATGATATGCAATAGCAGGAGATGCAGCAGCAGATGCACCAGCTGGAGGTGCAGCAGGAGATGCTGTAGGCTCTTAAATTTTGAAGTGACTCTTTAATAGCCATTCTGATATTACAGAACACATGCCTAGACTGAAAGTTCTACAAGTCTTGCTTTGCAGTGAAAGCGCTCTAAGAGAAGACAATCAGAAGCAGCAGCATTCCATGCTAGCGTCTTCCCTGCGGGAGATGCTCACTTTTCCTAAAGTGCCTTAATAGGCGCAGTTAAGATACTATTCAGTACCCTATACTAAAATGGTCCATAAGTCGTGCTTTGCCACTTGCACTGAAATCTTTTTCACAAAAGACTCTAACGAGAGCCAACATTTAATCGTAATGTGTTCCCTGAGGTACTTGTGTTGAATACTCTAAAATTTTGAATTTAATAGCCATTCTGATCTTACAGTACACAAACCTAGACTGAAAGGTCTACAAGTCTTGCCTTGCAGTGAAAGCACTCTAAGAGAAGACATTCAGAAGAAACAGCATTCCATGCTATCATCTTCCCTGTGGGCGGTATTCAATTTTCCTAAAACGCCTTCATATATGCAGTTAAATCACAATTCAGTAACCTATATTCAAACCATCTATAAATTGTACTTTGCATCTTGCAGTGAAAGCGCTTCCACAGAAGACTCTAACGAGAGCATCTTTCCTGAGTTACTTGTGCTGAATGCTCTGATATTTACAAGTGAGGCTTAAATAGCCATTCTGATGTTACAGTACACAAGCCTAGACTGAAAGTACTTCAAGTCCCAATTGCATTGAAAGCGCTATAATACAACTCATTCAGAAGCAGCAGAATTCAATGCTAGCATCTTCCTTGCAGGAGTTACTCACCATTCCTAAAGGGCATTCATAGGCAGAGTTAAGTCACAATTCAGTACCCTATACGAAAACGGTCCACAGGTCGTGCTTTGCAGCTTGCAGTGAAAGCTCTTCCACAAAAGACTTTAACGAGAAACAGAATTTGACTGTAGCATCTTCATTGCAGTTCTTGTCCTGAACGCTCTGAAATTTTGAAGTGACACTTTAGAATAGCCGTTCTGATGTTACAGTACACAAGCCTAGACTGAAAATTCCACAAGTCTTGTTTTGCAGTGAAATAACTATAGGAGAGGACATTGAGAAGCAGAAGCATTCCATGATGACATCCTCCCTTTGGGAGTTAATCACTTTTTCTAAAGCACCTTAATAGGCACAGTTAAGGCACAAATCAGTACCCTATAATAAAACTTTCTGTTAGTAGTGCTTTGCAGCTTACAGTGAAAGTGCTTCCAGTGAAGGCTCTAATGAGAGCCAGCATTTAATGGTTACAGCTTCCCTGCGGTAGCTGTTGTGAACTATTTGAAATTTTGAAGTGATGTTTTAATAGTCATTCTGATGTTACAGTATACAAGCCAAGACTGAAAGTTCTACAAGACTTGCCTTGCAATGTAAGTGCTATAAGAGAGGACATTCAGAAGTAGAAGCATTCCATGCTACCATCTTCCCTGCAGCAGTTACTCACTTTTCCTAAAGCACCTCTATAGGTGAAGTTAAGTCACCATTCAGTACCCTATACGAAAACGGCCCATAAGTAGTGCTTTGCTGCTTACAGTGAATGCTCTTCAATAGAAGACTCTTAACTAGAGCCAGCGTTTGATGGTAGCATCTTCCCTGCGGTACTTGAGGTGAACGTTCTTGTGTTTTGAAGTGACGCTTTACTAGCCATTCTGATGTTGCAGTACACAAGCCTAGCCTGTAAGTTCTGCAAGTCTTGCTCTGCAGTTAAAGCACTCTAAGAGAAGACATTCAGAGGCAGAAGAATTCCATGCTGGAATCTACTCTGCGGGAGTTACTCACTTTTCCTAAAACACCTTCATAGGTGCAGTTAAGTCACAATTCAATACCCTATCATAAAACATTCTGTTAGTCTTGCTTTGCAGCTTGCAGTGAAAGCACTTCCAAAGAAGATTCAAACTAAAGCCAGCATTTGATGGTAGCAACTTCCCAATGTTACTTGCACCGAACGCTCTGAAAATTTTGACCTGACTCCTTAATAGCCATTCTGATGTTACAGTACACAAGCCAAGACTGAAATTTCTACAAGTCTTGCCTTGTAGTGAAAGTGCTATAAGAGAGGACATTCAGAAGCAGCAGCATTCCATGCTAGCATCTTCCCTGCTGGAGTTATTCTATTTTCCTACAGCACCTAAATAGGCGCAGTTAAGACACTATTCAGTACCCTATACTAAAACGATCCATAAGTCATGCTTTGCTTTTTGAAGTTAAATTGCTCCACAAAAGACTCTGACGAGAGCCAACATTTAATCGTAGCATGCTCCCTGAGGTACTTGTGCTGAAAGTTATTAAATTTTGAAATCACGCTTTAATAGCAATTCAGATGTTACAGTACACAAGCCTATACTCAAAGTTCTACAAGTCTTGCTTTGCAGACAAAGCGATATAAGAGAAGACATTCAGAAACAGCAGCATTCCATGCTAGCATCTTCCTTGCGGAGTTACTCATTTTTCCTAAAGCACCTTAATAGGAGCAGTTAAGTCACTATTGAGTATCCTATACTAAAACTTTCTGTTAGTCATGCTTTGCAGCTTGCAGTGAAAGTGCTTCCAGAGAAGGCTCTATTGAGAGCAAGAATTTTATCATAGCATCTTCCCTGCAGTACTTGTGCTGAACGCTCTGAAATTTTCAAGTGACACTTTAATAGACATTCTGATATTACAGTACACAAGACTTGACTGAAAGTTCTACAAGTCTTGCTTTGCAGTGAAAGCATTATAAGGGAAGATATTCAGAAACAGCAGTATTCCATCCTAGCATCTTCCTTGAGGGATTTACACACTTTTCCTAAAGTGCTTTAATTTGCGCAATTAAGTCAGAATTCAGTAACTTACACTAAAACAGTCCATAAGTCGTGCTTCACAGCCTGCAGTGAAAGCACTTCAAGAGAAGACTCTAACGAGAGCAATCATTTCATCGTAGCATCTTCCCTGCAGTACTTGTTCTGAACGCTCTGAAATTTTCAAGTGATGCCTTAATAGCCATTCTGATGTTATAGTACACAAGACTACACAGAACGTTCTACAAGTCTTGCATTGCAGTGAAAGCACTATAAGAGAAGACATTCAGAAACAGCAGCATTCCATGCTAGAGTATTCCCTGAGGGAGTTATTATATTTTCATATAACAGCAGGAAATGGAGATGTAGGACTTGCAACAGGAGATGCAACAGCAGGAGATGCCATAGGAGGAGATGCAGCAGGATATGCCACAGAAGGAGATTAAGCAGGAGATGCAGCAGGAGATGCAGTAGTGTTACATACTGCATAATATGCAGCAGGAGTTGCGTATTCAGCAGTAGATGCAGAAGCAGGAGATGTAGCTGGAGATGCTTTACATGATGAAGCAGGTGATGCTGCAGCAAATGCAGCAGCAGGAGATGCAGCAAGAGATGCAGATTCTGCAGGAGATGAAGCAGCATGAGTTGTTGCATCAAATGCACCAGCAGAAGATGCAGCAGCAGATTAAACAGGAGATGCAGCAGAAGATGTGTCAGCAGGAGATGCAGCAGTAGGAGATGCAGCTGCAGCAAATGCAACAGCAGATTCAGCAGGACACGCATCAGGATATGCAACTGTAGGACGTGCAGCAGCAGGAAATGCAGCAGAAGGAGATGCAGCAGAAGGAGGTTCAGCACCAGGATATGTAGAAGTAGATGCAGACACAGGAGATGCAGCAGGAGATACAACAGTAGCAGATGAAGCAGCAGATGCAGAAGGATATTCAGCAGGAGTTGTAGCAGCAGGATATGCAGCAGCAGATGCCAAATCAGGAGATGCAGCAGCAGATGCCAAATCAGGAGATGCAGCAGCAGAAGCAGCAGCAGATGCAGAAGCAGTTGCAGCAGCAGATGATGCAGGAGGAGATGCAGGAGTAGGAAATGCATCAGGAGATTTAGCAGCAGCAGATGCAGAAGCAACAGATGCAGCAGAAATGAGGCAGCAGATGCAGCAGCATGAGATGCAGAAGTAGGAGCTACAAAAGGAGATTCAGCAGGATATTAAACAGGAAGAGAGGTAGCTGGAGGTGCTGCATCAGGAGATGAAACAGGAAATGCAGCAGCAGGATATGCAGCAGGAGATGCAACAACAAAAAATTCAGGAAGAGATAAATCAGCAGCAGATGCAGCAGCAGATGCAGATGATGAAGCATGAGATAAAGCATGAGATTCAGCAGCGTGAGATTCATAAGTAGGAATTGCAACAGCAGGAGATGCAGCATCAGGAGATGCAGCATCAGGAGATGAAGCAGGAGATGTAGCAGGATATGCAGCTGCAGGAGATGCAGGTGGAGGAGATGAAGCAGCATGAGATGCAGAAGAAAGAGATGCAGGCAGAAGGAGAGGCAGGACAATGTGATGTAGCAATAGATTCAGCAAGACGAGATGCAGGTGCAGGAGGTGTAGCAGCAGAAGATTAAGCAGCAGGTGATGCAGCAGGAGATATAGCAGGAGGAGATGCAACAGTAGATGAAGAAGCAGCAGATGCAGAAGGAGATACAGCAGGAGATGCAGCAGCAGGAGATGCAACAGGATAAGCAACAGCAGTAGATGCAGAAGCAGGGAATTCAGAAGCAGATGCCGCAGTAGTAGATGGAGCAGGAGTAGATGCAGAAGGAGATACAGCAGGAGATGCAGCAGCAGGAGATGCAACAGGATAAGCAACAGCAGTAGATGCAGAAGCAGGGAATTCAGAAGCAGATGCCGCAGTAGTAGATGGAGCAGGAGGAGATGCAGCAACAAATGCAGCAGCAGAAAATGCAGAACATTCAGCAGCAGGAGATGCAGCAGCAGATGTAGTAACAGGAGATGCAGCAGCAGTATATGCAGCAGACCAAGATGAAGCAGGATATTGAGCAGCAGGAGATGCAGCATCAGGACATGCATTAGGAGATGAAGCAGAAGGACATGCAGCAGGAGATGCAGCAAGAGGTGCAGCGGAAGGAGATGCAGCAGCAGTAGATGCAGCAGGAAATGCAGCAACATCAGATGCAGCAAGAGATTCAGCAGCAGGAGATGAAGAGAAGTAGATGCAGAAAAAATGCAGCAGCAGCAGATGCAGCAGCAGATACAGTAGCAGGAGAGGCAGCTGGAGATACAGCAGCAGGAGATGCAGCAGAAGAAGATATATCAGGAGATGCATCCTCAGATGCAGCAGCAGGAGATGCAGCAGGAGAATTGCAGCAGCAGGAGAATCAGCAGCAGATGCAGCAGGAGATGTAGAATCAGGAGACAAAGCAGCAGGTGATGCAGCACCAGCAGATGCAGCAGGATATGCATATTCAGCAGGAGATTCTGCAGAAAGATATGCAGCAGGAGATACAGTAGAAGGAGATACAGCAAAAGATGCATCAGCAAGAGATGAATCAGCAGGAGATACAGCAGCAGGAGATGCAGCAGGAGACGCAGCAGGAGGAAATGCTTCATGTACTGCTACATCTTCTTCTAAAATTCCTACTGCTGCATCTTCTGCTACTCGATGTCCTCCTGCATCTCTTGCTGCTGCATCTGCTGCTTCATCTCCTGCTGCTCTATCTCCTGCTGCTGTATCTCCTGCTGCATCCTCTGCTCATGCATCTGCGGATGCATCTCCTGATGCTCCATTTCCTGTTGCATCTGCTGCTTCATCCCCTGCTGCATCTTCTTCTTCTCCATCTGGTGCTTCTGCTGCTGAATATGCTGCTACTGCATATGCTGCTGCTTCCCTACTGCTACGTCTCCTGCTAAATATCCTGCTGCTGCATCTCCATCTGAATTTGCTCCTGAATCTACTGTTGAATATGCATCCCCTGCTGTATCACCTGTTGCTGCATCTCCTGCTGCATCTCCTGCTTTGTATCATGCAGCATCTTCTGCTGCCGCATTACCTGCTGCATCTACTCCTGCGGCATATCTTGCTGCATTTCCTTCTGATGCATCTCCTGATGCATCTCCTTCTGTGGCATCTCCTGCTGGATCATCTACAGCAGCGTCTTCTGCTGCTATATCTCCTACTGAATCTGCATCTTCTGATGCAGCTCCTGCTTCATCTCCTTCTGCTGCATATGCTGCCTCTGCATCTCCTGCTGCATCTCCTCCTGTTGCATCCTTTGCAGCATCTCCTGCTGCTGCATCTTCTTAATCTGCTGCTGCATCTCCTGCTGACTCATGTACTTTGGCATCTCCTACTAGATATTCTGCTTCATCTCCTGCTACATTTCCTGCTGCTGTATCTCCTGCTACTTGATGTCCTCCTGCATCTCCTGCTGCTGCATCTGCTGTTTCATCTCCTGCTGCTGTATCTCCTGCTGCTACATCTCCTGCTGCATCCTCTGATCATGCATCTGAGGATGCATCTACTGATGCTCCATTTCCTGCTGCATCTGCTGCACAATCTTCTGCTGATGCATCTAGTGCTTCTGCATTTCACCCTCATATCCTGCTGAATGCATCTGCGTCTGCATCTCTTACTGCTACATCTCCTGCCAAATCTCCTTCTACACTTCCTTCTGCAACTGCTGATGCATATGTTGTTACTTAATCTCCTGATGCATTTCCTGCTGAATCTTTTTCTGCAGAATCTCCTCCTGCATCTCCTGCTGTAAAATCTCCTGCTACATTTCCTGCTGATTTATCTCCTGCTTCATCTCCTGAAACATATCCTGCTAGGTCTCCCGCTGATGCATCTCCTGCCTCATATCCTGCTGCATGTCCTGCTTCTGCATCTCCTTCTGCACCTCCTGCTTCTGCATCTACTTCTTCTGCATCTCCTGTTCCAGCATTTCCTGCTGCATCAATTGCTGCTGCATCTCTTATGCATCTCCTGCTGCTGCATCTTCTGCTGCATCTGCTGCTGCTGTATCTTCTGCTACATCTCCTTCTGTAGCATCTCCTGCTGCTGCAAACCCTGCTGCATCTCCTGCTATGGCATCTCCTGCTGCATCTGTTGCGTCTGCATCTCCAGATGCATCCCCTGCTGCTTCATCTCATCCTGCTGCATCTCACGCTGCATCTCCTGCTGCTATATCTCCTGCTGCTTCCTCTCCTGCTGCTGCATCTCTTGCTCCATGTCCTGTTCTTGCATCTCCTGCTTCTGCATCTTTTTCTGCTTCATCTGCTGCTGCATCTCCTTCTGCTGTATCTCATGTTGCACCTTCTATTGAAGCATCTCCTTCATCATCTGCTGCTGCATGTCCTGTGCTGCATCTCGTTCTGAATCTCCTGTTGCATTCTCTTGTACGTCACCTGCTGCATCCCCTTCTGCATCACCTGCAGATGCATCTCCTGCTGTATCTCCTGCTGCGGCATATTCATCTGCATTTCCTTCTGCAGCTCGTCCTGCTGCTTCTCCTTCTGAATCTCCTACTGTTACATCTGCTGAATCTGCTGCTGAATCTGCTGCTGCTTCATCTACTGCTGCATCTCCCGCTACATCTCCTCCTAGTGCATCTCCTGCTGCATCCTCTGCTGCTGCATCCTCTGCTGCTGAATCTCCTGCTGCATCTTCTGCTGCTTCATCTACTGCAGCTTCATCTACTGCTGCATCTCCCGCTACATCTCCTCCTAGTGCATCTCCTGCTGCATCCTCTGCTGCTGCATCCTCTGCTGCTGAATCTCCTGCTGCATCTGCTGCTGCAACTGAAGCTACTGTAACTCTTGCTGCATTTACTGTGGCTGAATCTCCTGTTATATATCCTGGCAGTTTGAGCAGCAGTTTGAGGGGGCAGGGTGAGCAGGGAAGGGCTGGAGCACGGTCGGAAGGGATTGAGGAAAATGGTGGATACCCGACAAAAGACTAACACCGCACCAAGCGTGGTGGAGGCTGCCACCCAGACGGAGCCCCGGTGGGCACATGCAGCTACCCAGACCCTGGGCTGCAGACAGTGCCCCCCTCCTGTAGTGGCTCATGCCTCTGGCACTGGCTCCACCTGTGGAAGCTGTGCTCGGGTAGGGGAACTACTTCATATGGTGGAAGAGCTGAGGAAAGAAGTGGAAAGGCTGAGGGCCATCAGGGAGTATGAGAGGGAGATAGACGAGTGGAGCAGGACCCTCTCACAGGCTGCTGGAGCCAGTGAAGCTGAGCACCACCCACCGGTAAGCTGCAAGGACGGGAGAGACAGAGAGGGGGAATGGCAGCAGGTTCCTGCCCGGAGAAGGAAACCTGCTCCCCCTACCCAGGCAATTAACCCCCAGATCTCTCTGGGGAACAAATAGGAGGTGCTGATGGTGCAGCCTAGCCCTAAAGATGAAGAGGGCTGCACCCACAGCCTAGAAATGTTTCCGAAACCCCATCATCCTCCCACAGCCTTAAAAACATCCTCGGTTAAAAAGAAGAGGAGGGTGATTGTCTTGGGGGATTCCCTTCTTAAAGGAACAGAGGGTCCCATCTGTAGGCCGGACCCGCTCCATAGGGAGGTCTGTTGCTTGCCGGGAGCATCAGTGAGGGACGTTACTAGAAAGCTCTCTTCCCTGGTCAAGGACATGAACTACTACCCGCTCTTAGTTTTTCAAGTTGGTAACGAAGAAATAGGGCGTAGAAGGCCTAAAGCCATCAAAAGGGACTTCAAGGCACTTGGGAGAATGATCGAGGGCTCTGGGGCACAAGTAATATTCAACTCCATCCCAATACTAAGGAACCAGGAGCAGGAAATGAGGAATAAGAAAGGGGTTAATGAATGGCTTAGGGACTGGTGTGAGAAGAGGGGCTTTGGGTTCTTTAATCATGGGGAGGCCCACGCACCCCCAGGCTTTCTTACTAGGGATGGGACAGGCCTGTCTGCTAGGGGGACAAAAGCCCTCACCAAAAACCTAGTTAAGCTCATAAATCGAGCTTTAAACTAGATGTGAGAGGGGAGGGGATGGAGGCCAGGCAGGATGGGAGTGAGCCTGGAGGTGAGACTTCAGTGGCAAAGGGATGGTGTGCTGGCGATGCCTGCCGGTATATCACCACTAAGCAAGAGGGGGTGAGTGCAGCTGGGGATGGCAGGCAGCAAACTGGCACTGTGGCCTTAGTTAAGTCAAGGATCGCTCACTTGGGGAGAAGCCCTATTACAAAGGCTGAAGCTACGTCTGCCCAGCTGAAGTGCATTTACACCAATGCACGCAGCATGGGAAATAAGAAGGAGGAGCTGGAAGCTGTGGTAGGGCAAGGAGACTATGATGTCGTTGCCATTGAGGAGACGTGGTGGGATGACTCGTACAACTGGAGCGTACCCATGGTGGGGTATAAACTCTTTAGGAAGGACAGGAAGGGCAGAAGAGGAGGTGGGGTGGCCCTCTATGTTAGAGAGGGCTTTGATACCCTCAAACTGGACTACGGTCAGGATGGGACTGAGTGCCTGTGGGTGAAAATCAGAGGAGTCCATGGGCAGGAAGGGATTGTGATGGGAGTCTGCTATAGACCACCCAGCCAAGAAGAAGCAGCTGGTGAGTTCTTCTACAAACAACTGAGTGTAGTCTCAAAATCGCTACCTCTAGTCCTTGTGGGAGACTTCAATTTCCCAGATATAGGCTGGGAGTATAATACAGCAGAAAGGAAGCAGTCCCGGAGTTTCCTGGAGTGTGTGGAAGACAACTTCCTCACACAGCTGGTGAGCGAACCGACAAGGGACGGTGCCCTCCTGGACCTGCTGTTGGTGAACAGAGAAGGACTGGTGGGGATGTGAAGGTTGGAGGACGCTTGGGGCAAAGCGATCATGAGATGATAGAGTTCTCAGTGTGGAGTAAAATGAAGAAGGAGGTTAGCAGAACAGTCGCCCTCAACTTTCAGAGAGCAGACTTTGGGCTGTTCAGGAATCTGGTCGGAAAAGTGCCGTGGGAGGCGTTCCTTGAAGGCAAAGGTGTCCATGAGGGCTGGGCGCTCTTCAAGAAGGAACTCCTAGCAGCTCCGGAGAAAGCCGTCCCCAAGTTCCGAAAAAGTAGCCAGCGGGGTAAGAAACCAGCGTGGTTGAGTAGGGAGGTCCTAAGAGACATCAATAGGAAGAGGAAGGTCTATGACCTCTGGAGGAAGGGGCAGGCATCCTGGGTGGACTATAGGGAGGAAGTGAGATTGTGCAGGGAAAAAGTCAGGAGGGCTGAGGCCCAACTGGAAATGCGATTGGCCAAGACAGTGAAAGACACTAAAAAGTCTTTCTACAAATACATCAACAGCAAAAGGAGGGCTAGGGAGAATCTCCAGTCCCTGGTAGATGCAGAGGGAACAACAACAGGGGACGAAGACAAGGCTGAAGTGCTCAATGCCTACTTTGCCTCAGTCTTTAACAGTAAGGAAAATTGTTCCCTCTGTGCACAACCCCAAGTGTTGGATGAGAAGTATGAGATTCCCAAGGTCCAAGAGGTGGTGGTTAGAGACTTGCTTGCCCAGCTAGATGCCCACAAGTCTATGGGACCGGATGGAGTCCACCCAAGAGTTTTGAGGGAAGTGGCGGATGTGCTGGCCAAACCCCTTTCCATCATCTTCCAGCAGTCCTGGATGACTGGGGAGGTTCCGCTGGACTGGAGGCTGATGTCGTGCCCATCTATAAGAAGGGGCGCAGGGAGGATCTGGGGAACTACAGGCCTGTCAGCCTGACCTCAGTACCGGGGAAAGTCATGGAGCGGGTGATCTTGAGTGTGATCATGAAGCACTTGCAAGAGAACCGGGTGATCAGGCCCAGTCAACACGGGTTCATGAAAGGCAGGTCTTGCCAGAGTAATCTGATCACCTTCTATGACCAAGTGACTAAACTCTTGGACAAGGGAAAGGCTGTGGATGTGGTCTTCCTGGACTTCAGTAAAGCCTTTGATACAGTTTCTCGTAGCATTCTCCTTTGGAAACTGTCAGCCTCTGGCCTGGACGGGTGCACACTCTCCTGGGTGAAAAATTGGTTGAATGACCGGGCCCAGAGGGTGGTGGTAAATGGAGTTAAATCCAGCTGGAGGCCAGTTACAAGTGGGGTTCCCCAGGGCTCAGTCCTGGGTCCAGTCCTGTTTAATGTCTTTATCAACGACCTGGATGAAGGCATTGAGTCCTCCCTTAGCAAGTTTGCAGATGACACCAAGCTGGGAGGAAGTGTCGATCTGCTGGAGGGTCGGGAGGCTCTGCAAAGGGACCTGAACAGGCTGGACTGCTGGGCTGAGACCAACGGCATGAGGTTTAACAAGGCCAAATGCCGGGTCCTGCACTTGGGGCACAACAACCCTAAGCAGAGGTACAGACTAGGAGAAACCTGGCTGGAAAGCTGCCAGGAGGAGAAGGACCTGGGGGTGCTGGTTGACAACCAACTGAACATGAGTCAGCAGTGTGCCCAGGTGGCCAAAAAGGCCAATGGCATCTTGGCTTGTATCAGGAACGGCATGACCAGCAGGTCCAGGGAGGTTATTCTCCCCCTGTACTCGGCACTGGTGAGACCGCACCTCGAGTACTGTGTTCAGTTCTGGACCCCTCACCACAAGAGGGATGTTGTGGCTCTGGAGCGAGTCCAGAGAAGGGCAACAAAGCTGGTGAAGGGGCTGGAGAACAAATCTTATGAGGAGCGGCTGAGAGAGCTGGGATTGATCCTGGAGAAGAGGAGTCTGAGGGGAGACCTTATTACTCTCTCCAACTACCTGAAGGGAGGTTGTGGAGAGGAGGGTGCTGGCCTCTTCTCCCAAGTGACAGGGGACAGGATGAGAGGGAATGGCCTCAAGCTCCGCCAGGAGAGATTTAGGCTTGAAATTAGGAAAAAGTTCTTCACGGAGAGGGTGGTTAGGCATTGGAACTGTCTGGCAAGGGTTGAGTCACCGTCCCTGGAGGTGTTTAAGGTTAGGGTAGACGAGGTGCTTAGGAGCATGATTTAGGGATTGGTGGGAATGGTTGGACTCGACGATCCAGTGGGTCTCTTCCAACCTGGTTATTCTGTGATTCTTCTGCTGCATCTTCTTCTCTGCGTCTACTGTTCTGCATCTCCTGCTGCTGCATCTCCTCCTGCTGCATCTCCTGCTGAATCTCCTGTAGCATCTCCTGCTACTTCATCTTCTGCTGCTATATCTCCAGCTGCATATGATGCTGCTGCATCTCCTTCTGCATCTCCTTCTACATCTCCTGCTACTACATTCCCTGCTGCTGCATCTCCTGCTCAATATCCTGCTGAATATCCTGAATCTACTTCTACATCTGCTGCTGCTGCATCTCCTGGAGCTGCATCTCGTTCTGCATCTCCTGCTGCATATCCTTTTGCATCACCTGCTGCATATCCTTTTGCATCAACTGCAGATGCATCTCCTGCTAAAGCATCTTCTGCTGTATCTCTGCTGCTGCACATTCATCTGCATTACCTGCTGCAGCTCTTCCTGCTGCATCTTCTTCTGAATCTACTACTGCTGCATCTGCTGAATCTGCTACTTCATCTGCTGCTGCTTCATCTACTGCTGCATCTCCTGCTACATTTCCTGCTGCTGCATCTCTTGCTGCATTTCCTGCTGCATCTGCTTTTGTATCTCCTGCTGCTGCATTTTCTGCTCCTCAATCTCCTGCTGCTGCATCTCCTTCTAATGCAATTCCTGCTGCATATCCTGCTGCTGCAGATACTGCTGCATTTTCTGCTTCATATACTGCTGATGCATCTTCTGCTTCTGCATCTCCTGCTGCATTTCTGTTGCATCTGCTGCTGCTGTATCCCCTGCTACATCTCGTCATGCTGCACATCCTGCTGCATCTGCTGAAGATTCTCTTCCTACTGTATCTCCTGCTGAATCTGCAATTCCTGCTTCATCTGCTTCTGCATCACCTGCTGCATCTCCTGCTGCTGCATCTACTGCTGCATCACCTACTGCATAATCTCCTGCTGCTGCATATCCTGCTTCTGTATATACTGCTGCATTTCCTGCTGCTGAATCTCTTTCTGAATCTCCTGCTTCTGCATCTCCTGCTGCTATATTACCTGCTGCTTAATCTCCTCCTGTGTCTCCTTGTGCTGCATCTTCTCCTGCTGGATCAGTTGCAGCATCTCCTGCTGCTGCATCTCCTGCATCTGCTGCTACATCTTCTATTGATTCATCTACTGCTGCATCTCCTGCTACATCATCTGCTGCTGCATCTACTGCTGCTGCATCTACTGCATAATCTCCTGCTGCATCTCCTGCTGCTCCATTTCTTGCTGAATCTCATGCTGGATCTCCTGCTGCATGTCCTGCAGCTGCATCTCCTTCGTCTGCATCTCTTGCCATAGCATCTCCTCCTGCTGCATCTCCTGCTGCTGGGTCTACTACTGAATCTCTTGCTGCATACCCTGCTGCTGCATCTACTGCTGCTGTGTCTACTGCTGCCTCTACTGATGCATCTCCTCCTGCTGCATCTTCTAATTCATTTCCTGCTTCATCTCCTGCTGTTGCATCCCCTGCTGCATTTCCTGCAGATGCATATCCTCCTGGTGCATTTCATAGAATCATAGAACAACCAGGTTGGAAGTGACCCACTGGATCATCGAGTCCAACCATTCCTATCAATCATTAAACCACATACCTTAGCACCTAGTCCACCTGTGTCTTAAACACTTCCAGGGAGGGTGAATCAACCACCTCCCTGGGCAGCCTCTGCCAGTGCCCAGTGACCCCTTCTGCGAAAAATGTTTTCCTAATGTCCAGCCTAAATCTGCCCTGGCGGAGCTTGAGGCCATTCCCCCTCGTCCTGTCCCCCGTCACTTGGGAGAAGAGGCCAGCTCCCTCCTCTCCACAACCTCCTTTCAGGGAGTTGTAGAGAGTAATAAGGTCTCCCCTCAGCCTCCTCTTCTCCAGGATCAACACTCCCAGCTCTCTCAGTCGCTCCTCATAAGGCCTGTTCTCCAGCCCCTTCACCAGCTTCCTTGCTCTTCTCTGGACTCGCTCCAGAGCCACAACATCCTCCTTGTGGTGAGGGGCCCAGAACTGAACACAGTACTCGAGGTGCGGTCTCAACAGTGCCAATTATAACCTCCTTGGACCTGCTGGTCACACCATTTCTGATACAGGCCAAGATGCCATTGGCCTTTTTGGCCACCTGGGCACACTGCTGGCCAGTCACTGTCAACCAACACCCCCAGGTCCTTCTCCTCCTGGCAGCTTTCCAGCCAGACTTCTCCTAGTCTGTAGCTGCTCAGGGTTGTTGTGCCCTAAGTGCAGGACCCGACATTTGGCCTTGTTAAACCTCCTGCCATTGGTCTCAGCTCAGCAGTCCAGCCTGTTCAGGTCCCTTTGGAGCCTCCCGACCCTCCAGCAGATCCATACTTGCACCCAGCTTAGTGTCATCCTCAAACTTGCTAAGGGTGCACTCGATGCCTTCATCCAGGTCGTTGATAAAGACATTAAACAGGACTGGACCCAGGACTGAGCCCTGGGGAACCCCACTTTTAACTGGCCTCCAGCTGGATTTAACTCCATTTGCCATCACCCTCTGGATCCTCCATCCAATCAGTTTTCCACCCTTGAGTGTGCCTGTCCAGGCCAGAGGTGACAGTTTCCTGTAGACTCTCCTACTGCTGCATACACTACAGCATCTACTTCTGCTTCTACATCTCCTGCTGCATCTTCAGCTGCTGCATCTCCTGCTGCTGCATCTGCTGTGGCATCACCTGCTGCATCTCCTGCTGCTGCATCTGCTAATGCATCTCCTGTAGCATATCCTGCTTCTACATCTTGTGCTGCTACATCCCCTGCTACTGCATCTCCTTCTCATATCCTGCTGCATCTCCTGCAGCAGCAGGAGATGCAGCATCTGGGGATGCAGCAGGTGGAGATGCAGCAGGTGGAGATGCAGCAAGTGGAGATGCAGCAGGAGATGCAGCAGGAGATGCAGCAGGAGAAGATTAATCAGGAGATGCAGCAGCAGACACAGCAGCAGGGGATACAGTAGAAGGAGATGAAGCAGCATGAGATGTAGCATGAGATACAGCAGAAGGCGATTCTGCAGAAGGAGTTACAGCAGGAGGAGATGCAGCAGGAGACACAGCAAGAGATGTACTAGGAGATGAAGGAGGAGGTGCAGCAGAAGGAAATGAAACAGTAGATGCGGCAGCAGATGCAGCAGAAAGAGATACATCAGCAGGAGATGCAGGCATCAGATGAAACAAGAGATTCAGATCAGAAGGAGATGCAGTATCAGGAGATGCAGCAGCAGATGCAGCAGCAGCAGATGTTGCAGGAGATGCAGCAGTAGGTGAAGCAGTTCCAGATGCAGCAACTTATGCTGCAGGTGCAGCAGTTGGAGATTCAGAAAAAGATGCAGCAGCAAGAGATGTATCAGGAAATGCACCATCAGGATATGCATTAGCATGAAATGCAGCAGGAGATGCACCAGCAGGAGATGTAGCAGGAGATGTAGCAGGAGGAGATGAACAATGAGATACAGCAGCAGGAGATACAGCAGGAGATGCAGCAGTCTATGCAGGATCAGGTGCAGCAGGATAATCTGCAGGACATGCAGCATCAGGAGATTCAGCCGCAGAAGATGCAGTATCAGGAGCAACAGTAACGGAGCAGGAGATGCAGCATCAGGAGATGCAGCAGCAGATTAATCAGCTGGAGATGCAGCAGCAGGAGATTAAGCTGGAAATTCAGCAGCAGGAGATGAAGCAGCAGCAGATTTAGCAGCAGATATAGCAGCAGATGCCGCAGCAGCAGGAGATGCAGCATCAAATGCATACTCAGCAGTAGATTGATCAGGAGATGCAGCAGGAGATGCATCAACAGAGATGCAGCATGAGATTCAGCAAGAGATGTAGCAGCAGTGATACAGCAGCAGGAAATGCAGCAGGAGATGCAGCAGAAGGAGATGCATCATGAGATACAGTTGCAGATGCAGCAGTAGATGCAGCATCAGGAGATGTACCACATATGCATCAGGAGTGGCTGATTCAGCAGTAGATGCAGGAGCAGGAGATGCAGCAGGAGATGCAATATCAGGAGATACGATGCAGCAGCAGATGCACCAGCTGGAGATGCAGCAGGAGATGCTATAGGCTCTTAAACTTTGAAGTGACTCTTTAATAGCCATTCTGATGTTACAGAACACAAGTCTAGACTAAACATTCTACAAGTCTTGCTGTGAAAGCTCTAGAAGACAGGACATTCAGAGGCAGCACATTCCATGCTAGCATCTTCCCTGTGGTCATTATTTGATTTTCCTAAATTGCCTTAATAGGCACAGTTAGGTCTCAATTCTGTAACCTATATTGAATCCGTCTATAAATTGTGCTATACAGCTAACAGTGAAAGCGCTTCTACAGAAGACTCTAACGAGAGTCAGCATTTGATCATAGCAGTTTCCTTGCGTACTTGTGCTGAACAATCTGAAATTTTGAAGTGACGCTTTAATATCCATTCTGATGTTACAGTACACAAGCATATACTCAAAGTTCTACAATCCTTTCTTTGCAGTGAAAGCACTATAAGAGAAGACATTCAGAAGCAGCAGCATTCCATGCTAGCATCTTCCCTCCGGCAGTTACTCACTTTTCCTGAAGTGCCATAATATGTGATATTAAGTCACTGTTTGGTACCCTATACTAAAACTTTCTGTTTGTCATGCTTTGCAGCTTGCAGTGAAAGCGCTTCCAGAGAAGACTCTAACGAGAGCCATCATTTCATCGTAGCATCTTCCCTGTGGTACTTGTGCTTAAGGCTGTGAAATTTTGAAGTCATTCTGATGTTCCAGTACACAAGACTCGACAAAACGTTCTACAAGTCTTGCTTTGCAGTGAAAGCGCTCTAAGAGAAGACACTCAGAAGCAGCAGCATTCCATGCTAGCATCTTCCCTGTGGCATTATTCAATTTTCCTAAAGTGCCTTAATAGGTGCAGTTAAGTCACAAATCTGTATCCTATACTAAAACGTTCTGTTATTTGTGCTTTGCAGCTTGCAGTGAAAACGCTTCCAGAGAAGTCATTCTGCAGTAAAAGCACTATAAGAGAAGACATTCAGAAAGAGCAGCGTTACCTGCTAGAATATTCCCATCTGGAGTTATTATATTTTCATACACCAGCAGGAAATAGAGATGCAGGAGTTACAGTAGGAGATGAAGCCAGAGATAAATATTCAGAAGCAGCAGCAGGAGATGCAGCAGCAAGAGATGCCATAGAAGGAGATACAGCAGGATATGCTGCAGAAGGAGATGCTGCTTAACATGCATCAGGAGAAGCAGATTCAGCAGGAGATGCAGAAGCACGAGGTAGTGCAGTAAATGCAGCAGCACGAGATGCAGCATCCGGAGATGCAGGAGGAGATGTAGCAGGAGATGCATATGCAGCAGAAGATGCAGAAGCAGGAGATGCAGTTAGAGATGCATTAAGTGATGCAGCATCCGGAGATGCAGGAGGAGATGTAGCAGGAGATGCATATGCAGCAGAAGATGCAGAAGCAGGAGATGCAGTTAGAGATGCATTAAGTGATGCAGCAGAAGGAGATGCAGCAGAAGATGCAGAAGGAGATGCAGAAGGAGATGCAGATTCTGCAGGAGATGAAGCAGCAAGAGATGCTGCAGCAAATGCAGCAGCAGAAGATGCAGCAGCAGATGCAGCAGCAGGAGATTACATAAGAGGAGATGCAGCAGGTAATGCAGCAGGAGGAGATGCAGCAGGACATAGAGCTGAAGATGTCGCAGGACATGAAACAGCAAGAGATTCATTAGGAGATTCAAAAGCAGACACAGTAGCAGGAGATTCAGCAACAGAAGATGCAGCAGCAGATGCAGCAGGAACTGCAGCAGAAGGAGATGAAGCAGGAGATGTAGCATTAGGAGATGAAGGTACAGGAGATGCAGCAGAAGAAGCAGCAGGAGATGCAACAAGGAGCTACAGCAGCAGGAGATGCATCAGCAGGAAATACAGCAGGAGATGCATCAGCAGGAGATGCAGCACCAGGAGAAGCAGCAGCAAGAGATACTGTAGGAGATGCAGAGGGAGATGCAACAGAAGGAGATGCATCAGCAGAAGATGCAGCAGAAGATGCAGCTGCAGAGATTGAGAAGCAAATTCAGGAGCAGAGGCATCAGCAGGAGATGCAGCAGCAGATGCAGTGGAAGATGCAGATTCAGCAGGAGATGCAGCAGCAGGAGAGGAAGCAGGAGATACAGAATGAGGCGATTCAGCAGAACGAGATGCAACATGAGTTGCAGCCTCATGAGATGCAGCAGGAGATGAAACAGATGAGGAGCAGCAGAAAATGAAGCAGAAGTATATTCAGCAGGAGATGCAGCAGCAAGTGATGCAGCCAAAGGAGATGCAGCAGCAGGAGATGCAGCAGCAAGTGATGCAGCCAAAGGAGATGCAGCCGCAGGAGATGCAGCAGCAGATATATCAGCATATTCAGCAGGATATGCAAGAGCAGGAGATGCATCAAAAGGAGATACAGCAGCAACAAATGGAGCAGCAGGAGATGATTCAGCAGTATATGCAGCAGGAGTTGCATCAGGACATGCAGCAGTAGGAGATGCATCAGTAGAAGTTGCAGAAGGAGATGCAGCAGGAGGAGATTCAGCAGCAAATTCAGGAGTAGAGGCATCAGCAGCAAATGCAGAGCAGGAGATGCAGATTCAGAAGGAGTTGAAGCATCAAGATGCAGACACAGGAGGTGCAGCAGCAGATTTAGCATCATATTCATCAGGAGATAAATCAGCAGGACATGCATGAGAAGGAGATGCCACAGAGGGAGATGCAGCAGCAGGATATGCAGAATAAGGAGATGCAGCAGGAAATGCAGCAGCAGAAGATGCATCATCAGAAGATGCAGAAAGAGATGCAGGAGCAGGAGATTCATCAGGAGATGCAGCAGAAGATACAGCAGCAGGAGGTACAGCAGGAGATGCATATTAAGCAGGAGATGCAGCAGGATATTCAGAAGAAGGATCTGCACAAAAAGATACAGCATGATATGCATAAGCAGCAGAATGCAGAAGCCGGAGATGCATCCAAAGCCCATAGAGCCTCAGGAGATGCAGCAGTAGATATGTAGGAACTGATACAGCAGGAGTTGCAGCAGTAGGTGCAGCAGGAGATTTAGTAGGAGATTTTGCAGCAGGAGATGTAGAAGAGATGCTGCAGCAGGAGATGCAGCAGGAGATGCATCTGCAGGACATGCAACAGCAGGTGCAGCAGGAGATGCAGATTCAGCAGGAGAGGCAGCAGCAGGAGAAGCTGTGGAAGATGCAGAAACAGGAGATGCTGCAGGGGATGCAGCATCAAGAGACACAGCACCGGGAGATGCAGTAGGAAATGCAGCAGCAGGAGCAGAACCAGGAGATGCAATAGGAGATGCTGAAGCTGGATATGAAGCAGCAGGATATGCAGCAGTAGTTTATAAAGCAGCAGAAGATGCAGCAGCAGGAGATGCAGCAGCAAATGCATTAGTAATGCAGCAGGAGATGAATTGGAGATTCAGCAGCAGGAGATGCCACAGCAGATGCAGCAGCAGATGCAGAAGTAACAGATGCAGCAGCACGAAATGAAGCAGGAGATGCAGCACGAGATGCAGCAGGATATGCAGCAGGAGATGCTTCAGTAGGAAATGCTTCATGTACTCCTGCAACCCCTGCTAAAATTCCTGCTGCAGCATATCCTGCTACTTGATGTCCTCCTGCATCTCCTGCTTCTGCATCTGCTGCTTCATCTCCTTCTGCGGTATCTCCTGCTGCATCATCTCCAGCGGCATCTTCTGCTGCTACATCTCCTACTGAATATGCAGCTGCATCTCTTGCTGCTACATCTGTTGCCTCTGCAACTGCAGCTGCATCTCCTGCTACTGCATCTCCTGCTACATCTTCTCCTGCATCTCCTGTGCTGCATCTCCTTAATCTGCTGCTGCATCTGCTGCTGCTTCATGCACTTCTGCATCTCCTTCTACTTTTCCTGCTGCTGTATCTCCTGCTGCTTTATATCCTCCTGCATCTCCTGCTGCTGCATCTGCTGCTTCATCTCCTGCTGCTATATCTCCTGCTGCTACATCTCCTGTTTCATCCTCTGCTCATGCATTTGCAGATGCATCTCCTGATGCTCCATTTCCTTCTGCATTTGCTGCTCAATCTTCTGGTGATACATCTAGTGTATGTGCATTTCAGCTGCATATCCTGCTGAATGCATCTGTGGCTGCATCTCCTTCTGCTATATCTCCTGCTGCACTTTCTGCTGCACTTCCTGCTGTAACTGCTGATGCATATGTTGCTATTTCATCTCCTGATGCATCTCCTGCTGTATCTCCTGCTGAATCTTCTTGTGCAGAATCTCCTCCTGCATCTCCTGCTGTAGAATCTCCTGCTACATTTCCTGCTGATGCACCTCATGCTGCTGCGTCTGCTGCTGTATATGCTGCTGCATTTCCTCCTGCATCTGCTGTTGCCTCATCTCCTGCTGCCGAATCTCCTGCTATATCTCCTGCTGCATCTCCTGTTGAATCTTCTGCTGAATCTGCTGCTGCAGAATCTCGTGCTGCATTTCCTGCTGCTGCAACTCCTGCTACTGAATCTCCTGCCTCTTCATTCGTGCTGCTGCATCTACTGCTGAATCTGCTGCTTAATCTTCTACTGCAACTGCTGCGGCTGCATCTTCTTCTACTGCATCTTCTGCTGCTACATATCCTTCTGAATCTCCTGCTGCTGCATCTCCTATTGAATCTCCTGCTGCATATCTTACTGCATCACCTGATGAATATGCATTTCCTGCTGCATCTCCTGCTGATGCACCTCATGCTGCTGCATCTGCTGCTGTATATCTTGCTGCATTTCCTGCTGCATCTGCTGTTGCCTCATCTCCTGCTGTTGCATATCCTGCTGCATTTACTCCTGCATCTCCTGCTGCTGCATTTCCTGTTGCATCTCCTCCTGCATCTCCTGCTGCTGCATCTGCTGCTGCTTCTGGTGATGCTACATCTCCTGCTGCATCTGTGGCTGCATTTCCTGCTGCATCTCATGCTGCTTCTGCTGCTGCATCTCCTGCTGAATCTGCTGCTGCTGCATCTCATCCTGCTGCATCTCCTGCTGAATTTGCTTCTGCATGTCTACTTCATCTCCTGTTTCATCTTCTGCTACTGCATCTCCTTCTGTATCTTCTGCTGTTTCATCTCATACTTTATCTCCTGAATCTGCTGTTGCATCTGCTGTTGCATCTGCTGCTGCTTCATGTACTGCTGCATCTCCTGCTGCTTCATCTCCTTCTGCATCTCCAGCTGTATCTCCTGCTGCTGTATCTCCTGCTGGATGCTCTGCTGATGCATCTGCGGATGCATCCACTGATGCTGCATATCCTGCTGCATCTGCTGCTGAATCTCCTGCTACTGAATATCCTGCTGCTGCATCTGCTGCTTCATACCCTGCTGAATCTATTTGCTGCTGCATCTTCTACTGCTTCATCTCCTGCTGCTTCTCCTGCTGCATTTCCTGCTGCAACTACTGCTGCATCTACTGCATCTTCATCTACTGCTGCATCTCCTACTGCAACTGCTGCTGCATCTACTGCATCTTCATCTACTGCTGCATCTCCTATGACATTACCTGCTGCTACATCTTTTTCTATATGTCCTGCTGCATCTGCTGCTGCTGCCTCTGCTGCTGCATCTGCTGCTGCTGCCTCTCCTGATGCATCTCCTTCGATTGCATCTCCTGCTGTATCTTTTTGTGCATCTCATACTGCTCCAATTGCTGCTGCGTCTGCTGTTGTTTATATCTTGATGAATCTCCTTCGGATGCATCTCCTGCTACATATCTGCTACATATCCTGCTGCTGCATCTCCTGCTTAAGAATCTCCTACTGATGCATCCTCTGCTTAAGAATCTCCTACTGATGCATCTCCTGTTTGTGCATCTCCTGCTTCATCTCTTGTTGCTTCATCTTCATTTGCATCTCCTGCTGCATCTGCAGCATATGCTGCTTCATTTGGTGCTGCTTCACCTAATGCTGCATCTCCTGCTGCTGCATCAGTTGCTGAATCTGCTACTGCATCACCTGCTGCAGCATCTCCTGCTTCATCTCCTGAAGCATCTCCTGCCGCATTTCCTGCTGGTGCATCTCCTGCCTCATATCCTGCTGCGTGTCTCCTGCTACATGCATCTCCTGTTGCATGTCCTGCTGATGCATCCCCTTCTGCATAACCTGCTTCTGCATCTCCTGCTTCTGCATCTACTTCTTCTGCATCTCCTCCTCCAGCATCTCCTGCTGCATCAATTGCTGCTGCATCTCTTACGCATCTCCTGCTGCTGCATCTGCTGCTGCTGGACCTCCTGATGTATCTCCTGTGGCTACATTTCCTGCTGCATCTACTGCTGCTGCATCTCCTCCTGCTGCATCTCCTGTTGCATCTCCTCCAGCTGCATCTCCTGCTGAATATCCTGGTGACCCTCCTACCGCTGCATCTCCTGCTATGGCATCTCCTGCTGCATCTGCTACTTCTGCATCTGTTGATGCATCTCCTGCTGCTGCATCTCATCCTGCTGCATCTCATGCTGCATCTCATCCTGCTGCATCTCATGCTGCATCTCATGCTGCTATATCTCCTGCTGCTTCATATCCTGCTGCTGCATCTCCTAATGAATCTCCTGCTGCTTCCTCTCCTGCTGCTGCATCTCTTGCTCCATGACCTGCTTTTGCATCTTCTGCTTCTGCATGTCCTTCTACTTCGTCTGGTGCTTCATCTCCTTCTGCTGTACCTCATGTTGCAACTTCTATTGAGGCATCTCCTGCTCCATCTCCTGCTGCTGCATCTCGTTCTGCCTCTCCAGCTGCATCTCCTTGTGCATCACCTGCTGCTGCATCTCCTGCTGTATCTCCTGCCGATGCATATTCATCTGCATTTCCTGCTGCAGCTATTCCTGCTGCATCTCCTTCTGAATTCTCTACTGCTGCATCTGCTGCTCCTTCATCTACTGCTGCATCTCTTGCTATATCTCCTGCTGGTACATCTCCTGCTGGTGCATCTGCTGCTGCATCATCTGCTGCTGCATCTGCTGCTGCTGTAAGTCTCGCATCATTTACTCTGGCTGAATCTCCTGCTGTATTTCCTTCTGCTGCATCTTCTTCTCTGAATCTACTACTCTGCATCTCCTGCTGCTGCATCTCCTGCTGAATCTCCTGTAACATCTCCTGCTTCTTTATCTCCTGCTGATACATCTCCTGCTCCATGTGATGCTGCTGCATCTCCTACTGCTGCATTCCCTTCTGCATCTCCTGCTGCTTCATCTCCTGCTACTGAATCTCTTGCTACATCTCCTGCTGCTGCATCTCCTTCTAAATCTCCTTCTGCATCTCCTGTTGCAACATCCCCTGCTGTTACATCTCCAGCTGCTGCATCTCCTGGTGCTTCATTGCTTTCTACATTTTCTGCTGCTGCATCTCCTGCTCAGTATCCTACTGCACCGCCTCCAGCTGAATCTCCTGCTTCATCTCCTGCTGCTGCATATCCTGCAGCTGCATCTCGTTCTGCATATCCTGCTGCATATCCTTTTGCATCACCTGCTGCATCTCCTTGTGCATCACCTGCAGATTCATCTCCTGCTAAAACATCTCCTGCTGTACCTCCTGCTGCTGCATATTCATCTGCATTTCCTCTGCAGCTCTTTCTGCTGCATCTCCTGCATGTTCTGCTGCATCTCCTGCTACATTTCCTGCTGGTGCATCTCCTGCTGCTACATCAGCTGCTGCATCCTCTGCTGCTGCATCTGCTGCTACTGTAACTCTTGCTGCATTTACTATGGCTGAATCTCCTGCTATATATTCTTCTGCAGAATCTTCTTCTCTGAATCTATTAGTCTGCATCTCCTGCTGCTGCATCTCCTATTGCTGAATCTCCTGTAGCATCTCTGCTTCTTCATCTCCTGCTGATACATCTCCTGCTGCATACGATGCTGCTGCATCTCCTGCTGCATCTGCTGTTGCTACATTCCCGGCTGCATATCCTGTTTCATCTCCTGCTGCTTCAACTCGTGCTGCTACATCTCGTCCTGCTGTATCTCCTTCTGCATCTCCTGCTGCTAAATCCTTTGCTGCTGCATCTGCCGCTGCACCTCCTGCTGCTGCATGTCCTAATGCTTCATCCCTTGCTGCATTTTCTGCTACTACATGTCTTGCTCAATATCCTGCTGAATCTCCTCCTGCTGCATCTCTTCTTTCTGCATGTCCTGCATCTGCTGCTACATCTTCTGCTGATTCATCTACTTCTGCATCTCCTGCTACATCTCCTGTTTTTGCATCTCCTGCTGCTGGATCTCCTCCTGCATATCCTGCTGATGAATCTGATGCTGCATCTCTTTCTGCTGCATCTCCTGCTACCGAATCTACCTCTGCTGTGTACACTGCTACATCTATACTGCTGATGCATCTCCTGGTGCATCTGATGCTGCAGCATCTCCAGCTCAATCTCCTGCTCCATCTCCTCCTGCTCCATCTCCTTCTGCTGCATCTCTTGCTTCTGAATCTCCTGCCTTATTTCATGCTGGTGAATCTCCTGCTGCTGCATCTCCTGCTGCATCATCTCCTTCTGTATTTCCTGCTACTACATCCCCTTGTGCTGCATTTCCTTTTGCTTCTCCTGATTCTGCATCTCCTGATGCTTCATATCTTGCTGCAACTCCTGCTGCTGCATCTCCTTCTTCATCTCCTTCTGCTGAATCTCCTGCTGCTGCATATATGGCTTCATCTACTGCTGATGCATCTCCTGCTACATCTGCTGCTGCTGCACCTCCACCTGAATTTCCTGCTGCATCTCCTCCTGCAGCTCCTGCTGTATTACCTGCTGCATCTCCTCCTGATGCATCTCCTGCAGCTGCATCTCCTGCTTCTTTATCTACTGCTGCATTTCCTGCTGCTGCATCTCCTCCTGCAGCATCTCCTTCTGTGGCATCTCCTCCTGTGGCATCTGCAGTTGCATCTCCTGCTGCCTCATCTGCTGGTACGTAATTTGCTTCTGCATCTCATGCTGCATCTCCTGCTATTGAATCTCCTGCTGCTGCATCTCCTCCTGCATCTCCTGCTGAATCTCTTGGTGGTGCATCTTCTGCTGCTGGATCTCCTGCTTCATCTTCTGCTGAATCTCCTTCTGTAGAATCTCCTTCTGCATCTCCTGTTGAATTACTCATGATCCACCTCTTGCTGCATATCCTGCTGCTTCGTCTCCTGCTGCTGAATCTCCTGATGCATCTCCTGCTGCATCTCATGCTACTGCATCCCCTGCTTCTGTATATACTGCTGCATTTCCTGCTCCTGAATCTCCTGCTGCAGCATCTCCTGCTGCATCTCCTGCTAAATCTGCATTTCCTGCTGCATCTCCTTCTACATCTCTTGATGCATCTTCTACTCCTGCATCTCCTGCTGATGCATCTCCTTCTGGAACTACTACTGCTGCATCTCCCGAATCTGCTGCTGCATCTACTGCTTCATCATCTTCTACTACATCTCCTGCTAGTGCATCTCCTGATGCTGCAACTGATGCTGCATCTGATGCTGCTGTAACTCTTGCTGCATTTACTGCTGCTAAATCTCCTGCTATATATCCCCCTTCTGCATCTTCTTCTCTTCATCTACTACTCTGCATCTCCTGATGCTGCATCTAGTCCTGCTGCATCTCCTGCTGAATTTCCTGTAGCACCTCCTGCTACATCTCCTGCTGCATAAGTTGCTGATGCATCTCCTTCTGCATCTGCTGCTGCTACATTCCCTGCTGAATATCCTTCTTCTTCATCTCCTGCTGCTGCATCTCCTTCTGCATCTTCTGCTGCTGCATCTCCTGCTACTACATCCCCTGCTGCTTCATCTGCTTCTGCATCTCCTGCTGCTGCATCTCCTGCTGCTTCATCTCTTGCTGCCTCTTATGCTGCTGCATCTCCTGATTAATATCCTGCTGAATCTCCTCCTGCTGCACCTCCTCTTGCTGCATCTCCTGCATCTACTGCTACATCTGCTGCTGAAATGTCTACTGCTGAATCTCCTGCTACATCTCCTACTGCTGTATCTCCTGCTGGTGCATCTTCTCCTCCTGGATCTCCTCCTGCATCTCCTGCTAATGAATCTGATGCTGTATCTCTTTCTGCTGCATCTCCTCCTGTATCTCCTGCTGCTGAAACTCCTGCTGCTGTGTACACTGCTGCATCTACTGCTGATGAATCTTCTGCTGCAGCTGCCTCTCTTGCTGAATCTCCTGCTGCATCTCCTGCTGCCTATCTGCTGGTACTTAATGTGGTGCTGCATCTTCTGACGCTGCATTTTGTGGTGCATATTCTGTTGTTGCATATTCTGTTGTTGCATCTCCTGCTGCATCTCCTGCTGCTGCATCTACTGCATCTTCTCCTGCTTCATATTCTTCTGCAGCTCCTGCTGCTGCTTTACCTCCTGCTGCATCTCCTGCTGCTGAATCTCCTACTGAATTTGCACCTCCTTCTGCACCTGCTGCTGCATATCCTGCCCGTGCATCTGCTACTACTGCATCTAATGCTGCATCTCCTGCTGAATCTCTTACTACCGCATCTCCTGCTGCATCTCCTGCTGATGAATCTCCTACTGCTGCATCTCCTGCTGAATCTTCCACATAATCTGCAGCTGCATCTGCTGCAGCTTCATCTCCTCCTGCTGTATCTCCTGTTACTGCATCTCCTTCTGCTGCATCTCATTCAGAATCTCCTGCTGCATCTCCTGCCGCTGAATGTCTTCCTACATCTCCTTCTGAATATGCATCTCCTGCTGAATCTCCTGCTGTTGGATCTCCTACTGATGCAACTCCTGCTGCTGCATCTCCTGCTGCAGCATGTCTTGCTGCTCTATTTCCTACTGCATCTCCTCCTGCATCTTCTGATGCTGCATCTCCTGTTGCTGCATCCCCTGGTTCATTTCCTGCTGCTTCATCTCCTGCTCAATGTGCTGCTTCAACTCCTCCTTCATCTCCTGCTGCTGTTCTCCTTCTGCATTTCCTGCTTCTGCATCTCCTGGTGTATCTCCAGCTGCTGCATCTGCGCCTGAATTTCCATTTGCTGTATCTCATGTGGTCTTTTGCTGCATCTCCAGCTGCTGCATTTCCTATTGAATCTGCTGCTGCATTACCGGCTGCATCTGCTGCTGCATCTTCTGCTACTTGATCAGCTGCTGCATCTCCTACTACATCTCCTGCTGCTGCATCTCCTGCTGTATATTCTGCTGCATGTGCTGCTGAATCTACTGTTGCTGTATATAACCCTTCATCTCCTGTGGCTGCATCTTCTGCTACATCTCTTGCAGTGGCATCTCCTGCTGCATCTCCTGCTTCATCTCTTGCTGCTGCATATCCTCCTGCATCACCTGTAGCTGCATTTCCTGCTGCTGCATCCCCTGGTGCCTTTACTGCTGCCGCATCTCCTGCTGCTGCATCTGCTGTTACATCCCCTGATGCATCTCCTGCTGAATCTGATGCTGCATCTATTCCTGCTGTATCTCCTGCTACTTCATCCCCTGCTTCTGCATCTCTTGCTGCTGCATCTTTTGCAGCATCTCCTCCTGCATCTGCTTCTTAAGCTCCTTCTGCATCTCCTGCTACACCACCTGTGCTGCATCTCCTGCTGCATCTCCTCCCATGGAATCTCCTGCTGCTGCATCTCTTGCAGCATCTCCTACTGCTTAATATCCTCCTGCATCTCCTGCTGCACCATCTGGTGATGCATATCCTGATGCTGCATCTCCCACTGCTGAATCTCCTGCTGCTTCATCTACTTCTTCATATCCTGCTACATCTGCTGCTCCATCTCCTGGTGCATCTACAGCTGCAACTCCTTCTAGATTTCCCCCTGATGCATATCCTTCTGAATATCCTGCTGCATTTCCTGCTTAAACACCTCCCTGGAGGTGTTTAAGGTGAGGGTGGATGAAATACTTAGGAGGATGATTTAGGGACTGTTGGGAATGTTTGGACTCGACGATCTGGTGGGTCTCTTCCAACCTGGTTATTCTGGGCACACTGTTCCAATGCCTAACGACCCTTTCCATGCATCTCCTGCTGCTCTATTTCCTTCTTCATCTCCTGCTGCTTCATCTACAGCTGCTGCATCTCCTGCTGCATCTTCTGCTGCTGCTTCTCATGATGTGGCATCTGCTGCTGCATCTCCTTCTGCTGCACCTCCTGGTGAATCTGCATCTCCTGCTTTATCTTCTGCTGCATCTGCTGCTGCTGCATCTGCTGCTGCATCTCCTGCTTCTCTGTCTGCTCTGCATCTCCCAATGCATCTCCTGGTTCTGCATCTCCAGCTGCATCTCCTCCTTCTGCATTTCCTGCTGCTGCATATCCTGCTGCAGCATCTTCTGCTACATCTCCTGCTGCTCCATGTCCTGCTGCTGCATCTGATCTAGAATCTCATGCTGCAGCATCTCTTTCTGAATCTGAATCTCCTGCTGCTGGTTCGCCTTCTACTGAATCTCCTGCTACATCTCCTGCTGCTCCACTTCCACCTGCTGAATCTTCTCCTGCATATCCTGCTGCTATGTCTGGTCGTACATCTCCTGCTGCATCTCGTCCTGCTGAATTTCCGGCTGCATGCCCTACTGCATCTCCTGCTGCTACATCCACTGCTGCATTTCCTGCTGTATTTCCTGTTGCCTCTGCTGCTGCATCTCCTGCTTCTGCATCTCCTGCTGCATCTCATGTTGCATCTCCTGCTGAATCTCCTGCTGCATGTGCTGCTGTCTGTTAAGTTGGTTAAGATGGTATAGTCAGTAAAGTCTGATTTTGTATGGTTAATTCAGTTAATTCGGTTGAGTCTGGTATAAGGCGATTAAGTCATGTATAAATCAGTTTAGATTGGTTAAGTCGGGTCACTTTGAGGGTCACCGTGTGGCACTGGGGGTCACTCGGGGGTCTCTGTGAGTCACTAGGGGTCACTCGAGTCACTTTGTAGTGGCTGACAGATAATCCCCTCTCTAGTCACCAGATCCATCCAGCGTTGTCAGTAGCAGTCAGGTCTTCCCATTTCCGGGTGCAAGGTCTATCATTTTTGGATAGCAAAGTAGAGCCACACTTGGAAGACCTGCTGTCGGACTCCAAAGCTGGGAACACCTGAATGCTTGCTCGAGGGGAAAAAGAATTTTTTGGGGAGCAGGAACACTGCCCTGTTCTCCTGCTGCATTTCCTGCTGCTGCATCTCCTTCTGCATCTCCTGGTGCTGCATCTCCTGCTGCCGCATCTCCAGCTGCTGCATCTCCTCCTGCTGCGTCTGCTACTGCATCTCCTGCTGCATCTCCTGCTGCTGCATCTGCTGCATCTCCTGTTTCATCTCCTGCTGCTGCATCTCATTCTGCTGCATCTCCTGCTTCATCTCCTGCTGCTTCTACTGCTGCATCTCCTACTCTGCATCTCATTCTGCTGCATATCCTGCTGCATCTCCTGGTGCTGCATCTCTGTACTGTATCTCCTGATTCTTTATCTCCTGCTGCATCTACTCCTGCTGCATCTCCTACTGCTGCATCTCGTGTTGCTGCATCTGCTGCTGCTACATCTGATGCTGCATCTCCTGTTGCATTTCTTGCTGCATCTACTGCTGCATCTATTGCTGTCTGTTAAGTCAGCTAAGATGTTATAGTCAGTAAAGTCTGGTTTAGTATGTTTAATTCAGTTAATTCCGTTGAGTCTGGTATAAGGCGGTTAAGTTGTGTATATGTCGGTTTAGACTTGTTAAGTCAGATCACTTTGAGGGTCACCGTGGGGCACTGGGTGTCACTCGATCATCGCAGTAGGGCACTGACTGTCACTTGGATGTCGATTTGTGGTGGCTAACAGGTCAACACATCTCCGGTCGAAAGGTCTATCCGGCGTGGTGAGTAGCCATCATGTCTATCCAATTCCAGGTGCCAGGTCAACCCTTATTGGACACAGCAGGGCTAGCACTGCATAGATCTGGTGTGTCCCTGGAGCAGGAGTCACCTGAAGGCTGGCAAGAGGGGAAAACGTTTTTTCTTTGGGGGAATGAACACTGCCCTGTTCTCCTGCTGCATCTCCTGTTGCATCTCCTGCTGAATCTCCTGTTTTTGCATCTCCTGCTGCATCTCCTGCTTATGAATCTCCTGCTTCATCTCCTGCTGCTGCTTCTCATGCTTCTGCATCTCCTGCTTATGAATCTCCTGCTTCATCTCCTGCTGCTGCTTCTCATGCTTCTGCAACTCCTGCTGTATCTCCTGCTACATCTTCTGCTGCACATCCTGCTGCTGCATCTCCTGCTGCATCTCCTGGTGCTGCACCTGCTGCTTCAGCTCCTCCTGCATCTCCTGCTGCTTCATCTCCTGCTGCTGCATATTCCTCCTGTATCTCATGCTGAATCTACTTCTGCTGCACATCCTGCTGCATCTCCTGATAATGCATCTACTGCTACTGCATCTCCTGCTGCTGCATCTGTTGCTGAATCTGCTGCTGCAGCATCTCCTGCTGTATCTCCTGCTGCATCTCCCATTGCATCTCCTGCTGCTGCCTCTCCTGCTGCCTATCCTGCTGCGTATCCTTCTGCATCTCCTGCTGCTGCATCTGCTGTTGCATGTGCTGCTGCTGCATCTCCTTTTGCATATTCTGTAGCATTTTCTCCTGAATCTGCTGCTGCATGTCCTGATGCATCTCCTGCTGCTGTAGTGGCTGCTGATGCATCTGCTCCTGAATCTCCTGCTTCATCTGATGCTGCATCTCCTGCTGCATCATCTGCTCCTAAATCTTCTACTGCTGAATCTCCTGCTGCTGCATCTCCTGCTGCATCTCCTGCTTCTGCATCTCCTGCTTCTGCATCTCCTGCTGCGTCTCATGTTGCATGGAAGAAATTCTTCATGGAGAGGGTGGTTAGGCATTGGAACGGTCTGCCAAGGCAGGTGGTTGAGTCACCGTCCCTGGAGGTGTTTAAGGTTAGGGTAGATGAGGTGCTTAGGAGCATGATTTAGGGAATGGTGGGAATGGTTGGACTCGACGATCCAGTGAGTCTCTTCCAACCTGGTCATTCTGTGATTCTGTGATCTCCTGCTGAATCTCCTGCTGCATCTGCTGCTGTCTGTTAAGTTGGTTAAGATGGTATAGTCAGTAAAGTCTGATTTTGTATGGTTAATTCAGTTAATTCGGTTGAGTCTCGTATAAGGCGGTTAAGTCATGGATAAGTCAGTTTAGACTGGTTAAGCCGGGTCACTTTGAGGGACACCATGGGGCACTGGGGGTCACTCAGGGGTAGCTTTGTAGTGGCTGACAGGTCAATCAATCTCCGATCACCAGGTCTAGCAGGCATGGTGAATAGCAATCAGGTCTATCCAATTCCGGGTGCCAGGTCTTCCCTTGTTGGACAGCACAGCAGGGCCGGCACTGGGAAGACCTGGTGTCCGACCCCAGAGCAGGAGACACCTGAATGCTGGCTCGAGGTGAAAAAGCATTTTTTCCAGGGACACGAACACTGCCTTGTTCCCCTGTTTGCATCTCCTCCTGCTGCATCTCCTCCTGCTGCATCTCCTGCTGCTGCATCTCAAGCTGCTGCACCTCTTGCTGCATCTCCAAGTAAATCTCCTCCTACTGCATCTCCTGCTGCATCTCCTGCAGCTGCATCTCCTGCTGCATCTTCTTCTGCTGCATCTGCTGCTGCATTTCCTGTTGCATCTCCTGCATCTGTATCTGCTGCTGCTGCATATCCTGCTGATGCATCCTCCTCCTGCTTCATCTCCTGCTGTATGTCCTGCTGCATCTCCTGCTGATGCATCTCCTTCTGCTTCATCCCTTGCTGCATCCCCTACTGCATCTACTGCTGCTGCATCTCCATCTGCTGCATCTCCTGCTGCATCACCTACTGCTGCATCTCCTGCTCTTCATCTCCTGCTGCTGCATGTCCTGCAGCTGCATCTCCTGCTGCATCTCCTGCTACATTTCCTGCTGCTGCTTCTGCTGTTGCATCTGCTTCTTCTGCATCTGCTGCAGCATCTACTGCTGCATCTCCTGTGGCATCTCCTGCTGCCTCTGCTGTTGCATCTGCTGCTGTCTGTTAAGTTCGTTTAGATTGTACAGTCAGTAAATCTGATTTAGTATCATTAATTCAGTTAAATCATTTGAGTCTTGTATATGGTGGACAAGTTGTCTATAAATCGATTTAGACTGGATAAGTCAGGTCACTTTGAGGAATACCGTGGGCCACTAGATGTCACTTTCGTGTAGCTGTGGGGCAGTAGGGGTCACTCAGGGGTTGCTTTGTGTTGGCTGACAGGTCAACCTGTCTCCGGTCTCCACGTCTACACAGAATGGTGAATAGCCTTCTGGTCTACCCATTTCCGGTTGCCAGGTCTTGCCTTTTTGGGCAGCACAGTACGGCCATCACTGGCTAGATCTGCTGTCTGTCCTCAGAGCTGGAGACACCAGAAAGCTGGCTCGAGGCGAAAAAGATATTTTTTTCGGGGGCACAAACTCTGCCCTGTTCTCCCACTGCATATCCTGCTTCTGCATCTCCTGCTTCTGCATCTCCTGCAGCTGCATCTCCTGCAGCTGCATCTCCTGCTGCATCTCCTGCTGCATCTCCTCCAGCTGCATCTCCTGCTTCTGCAATTCCTGCTGTTTCTGCTGCATCTCCTGCTAATGACTCTCCTGCTGCATCTACTGCTGCTGCATCTGCTGCTGCATGTCCTGCTCCATCTGCTGCTGCATCTCCTGCTGTCTGTTCAGTTGGTTAAGATGGTATTATCAGTAAATCTGGTTTAGTATCATTAATGCAGTTATTTCTGTTGAGTTTGGTATAAGGCAGTTTAGTTGTGTAGAAGACAGTTTAGAATGGTTAAGTCGGGTCACTTTGAGGGTCACCATGGGGCACTGGGGGTCACTCAGGAGTAGCTCTGTTTTGAGAGGAGCATCATGGAATCAAAAGCATAGATCAATATTATCAGCAAGTGTTCTATTTATTGAGATTAGCTCTTTCTTTATAAATCATTTTTGGTTACTTAACTGGGTGCCCACGAGGGTATCAACAGTGTATTATTGGTTAAAGGCAGCTGTCCACAAAGCTATTACTAACATATTATTGTCTAAACTACTGCACATGCTAAGAAACCAAGTTACACTAGAATTAACTATGTTGATAGTTCTCTTTGTTTTTCTTTCAGCTGGTACTCGTTCCTGCCGATCTAGCTGTTGTATTACTCCCAGCTGCTTATCAGAAGGCTGTCTTTTCTCCTCACCGAACTGGCCTTTGTTTATCTTTCAGTTCTCTGTATCAAGGCCTTCTTCTCTGTAAAATGTTCCCACAATTCCCTCTTTTTTTTCGATGACTAAAACATCCACATGAAATATATGATTGACTTGACGTATACATTGTAACACACAGGATAATTGTTAAAGGATTTAACACCATTAAAAATAACATTCCTCCTTTGACCAACAGTTCTTATGCTCATCCTGTAATATACACATCCTTTCAAGAATTGATCACCCAAGGAACACCTTTAACTATCACCCATAGGATTAAGAGCATCCATAATGTTAACATCCTCCTCATTCTTGTCGACTTTTTTCGTGGTTGGGGCTTAACAGTTGTCACACAGCAACATGGCTTGATCCACCTCGCAGGTGCCCAAAGTGGTCTTGTATTTGTTAAAACACAAGCGTAATCTCATCCCCATGTGAGTAGCTTATACAGACCTGTCCATTGCCCATAATAACAGTTTTTCAATAGCACTTTCTAATTTTGACAACATGGTTTGTCTATGCTTCAACATCGGCACAATTTGGTCATCTCCTACTAATCGCAAAAAATTCATTACATATTGCAACTTCATCAATCTGTTTTGCTGTGTCTCTCCTGATTCCCCTTGGTCTAATAACTGAACACTTCTTTTTCTTCCCTTGATGATTATCATTGTAATCATTTTAAATCTAGTGACTATGGTTTTTTTTGTTGTTTTTAAGGTTTATGTGGTAAAATATCCACTCAATAATTTGTAATGAATCATTTGAATTTTCCTCTGTCTTTGGCTCAATTATCCCTAAAGTTTGCCTGCACTAGGACCCAGCAGTTGCTGACAAGTGACACTGGAATGCAGAGTGTTCTCACAAATTGGCATTCCTCTAGAGAGATAACACGTTAACTCCTCTGGACTTCTTTAAAGCTGAAAGCAAAAAAAAACTTAGAAAGGAAGAAGGGCAGGAGGGCAAGGGTGGGGGCATTCACACACATACAGCTGCAAGGCTGGGATTCATCCATTTTTTTTCTCTCTCTCTCTCTTTTTCCTTTTTTTATGTTTTGCTAGGTATTTTAAAATTTTTCCTTCTGAAGCCTTTCATTCCAAAGATCCCCAGGTAAATCTACCTGTTTGCCAGCTTAGTGGACATTTGAGATTGAAAGGTCCCAGAGATGGTCCCAGAGATGTATATCTAAGATTGATCAAAACCTATCTGTAAGTCTTACAAACATTTGAAGTACTTCAAACACACACACAAACACGACCACTCATTTCAAGGCTAGACGAATACATTCATACAATGTTGGCTATCGCTATTGGATCCACAATTTTCCCGTACTATAGATATTTAAACTACACACGGTACCAGGAACATACAACACTTAAGATAATGCGTGTACATATTGTCTAACAAATATTTCATTTATGGTAATACTTTTTTTTTTGTAGTTTCTGTGTTGATAGAATCACAGACTGGTCAGTTGAGCCACAGCTTCTGTCTCCCCGTATGCGATTTCCTTCATGGGGTACAATTGCTGAAAAACAAATCAGCTGAGTGATTCTAGTGCCCTTTGATATAAAGTCAGGAGGCATAGGCATCCAAGCTATTGCTTGCATCGCTCTCGTAAAATCAGCATCTGTCAATTCTGGTAAAACAATCAATCTTTGTAACAGGTCATCATGCAATTAACTGTGCACTAAGTCCATTTTTGCATTCTCTAAGGTTAATTGTTTAAGCAACGCTTACCTTGCAGTGATATTGTCTGCCTGCTTATTTAAGACCTCTTGTAGTTTGTCTAGAAGTCATGTAATAAACACCATTTTCCAGATTTCTTTTTTATAACAAATACAGGTGTGTTCCAAGGACTATTAAATGGGACTATATGCCCATGATCTATTTGCTCCTCCACTATATTTTGCAACGCACCCAATTTTTCACTCATTCATAGTTCCAATGCCTATTCCCATTGCATTTAACACATCTCCCCCCCACAAGATTAGTGGAATGTGCACAACTAAAGGTTACACTACAGCTATTTTAAGATTTTTTGTTGTTGTTAATGTTTACTTCAACATAAGAGGCTCAGTTTGTAAGGACTAAGCCAAATGTATTTCAGGGATTCTTATGGACTCAAATCCTTGTAAGCCATGCTCTACAGAGTCAGCTTGGAACGCAGCAGCTTTGAACAAAATTAAATACACTATCTGGCTATCCTTTGGTATTAATACTAGTGGAAATGGTGTTCATAACACTAGTGGAGACAGCATCCATACCCTTGCTTGAATGATTCCAGTACAGCCTGCATCAATGACCCCAGGTAAAACAAACACTCCCAACCGAATTATTGACAATCACTCCAATTACAAGGCAGTAAAGCCACCCCAATGGTCTTTTTACATTCCATGGTATTGTGTGAAGTGCATATGATTGCAGCACTACTGTGATGGTGGTGATCCTGTCTATCTCGGTGCTGCCTCTGATTCTTGCTCTCAGGTGAGAGTTGCTGCTTGCTGTGGAGGCATCTGTACGTGCCTCTGAACCATGCTTTGCTTCTGGTTTTCTGACAATACTGTCCCACTCTTATCCCATTTTGATTTACACCAACTGGTGAAATGTTTGCCCTTTCCACACCGAGGGCAGATTTTAGGCCCTCTATCCTGGCATTGTGTGTGGCAGTCTCTTTTAAAATGTATCTTCTTGCCGCTTCTCTAACAAAATGTATTTCTGTCCCAGATTACAGTCAGGGCAGCAGCTACCAGCTGTGCTTGATAGGTAAATGATCCCAGCTGTTGTTGTAGGAGTTTTCAGACTGCACCTATCTTTCTGTATTTGTCATTAGGGTTTTTATGTCGCAGATTGCAAAATTAAGGCTTCTATAACTGCTCAGTTGTCTATCTGCTTGTTGAGTACATCCTTCAGTCTGTCTATAAACACCATACACGGGTCATGCCTGTTTCAACTTTCCAACATCCAGTATCTTTATAAGTGTTTGATAAAAGAAAAAGGCGCATCTGTTGTAAAATTCCATTATTTAAACTTTTGATTCTTGAACTGCTACCAACATTGTTTAATCGAGACATTTCTTATCATATCTGTTAACAGTCCCTTCTGTAACGCTAAAACTGCCTAAGTTTCGTGGTGGCGGTGAGCGAGCGGCCCCCCCTCAGCCCAGGACAGTGGCTCCCCCACAGCGAGCCGCTCCACAGGAGCTGGAGGGAGTCTGGGGGGGAGGCAGCCCTTGGCCGGGCAGCTTGGTTCTCTTTTACAGTTTTTGGAATCTCCTTTATTGCTTCATCACTAATTAGTTCCCAGCATGGACCCGCTGTCCCGCTCACAGACCAAGGCTTGCAATATTTCAGCTTCTCCCTGCTGCTGTGCCTCCCTCCTAGCTTGTGCCCATTGGGACAGGGGGGAGCTGGATCGGGCTCCTTCTTGGTGTCTGTCAGACCCGGATCAAAGGATTTGTCAGCCCCCCCATAGGGGGGTGCAGAGGTCACCGCAGACAGTTTAAGGGAGTGGGAGGTTAGTGCAGTTGTTGACGATCCTGCACTCGGCTCGGAATTATCGCTCTGCTTCTTAGAGCCTACATGTGCCTTTAACGCTTCAAAACTATCTCTGTTCCATTTCAAGAGTTCAATTAGACAAATCTTACCATATTTAATCATATCCTCTTGGAGAGAATATGTTGGGGTGGTTGTGGTGGTCCCCACACAGGTAAACTACTTTCACGAAACGATAATGCAGATGCAAATGAAGCACCATTCGTCTCTTGATTCTTATTCATAGTAGCATAAGCTGATGCCGCAACCTCTCACTCTACTTTCATCTCACACAATGTCTCTTTAACTAGGCACCAAATAGTAAGATATTGGCAAAGATTCTTGTTTCCTTTCATGCTTTCATCAAACAATCTTTGTCCCATTTTCTCCCAAGACTCTTTTCTCGGGGTCCATTTGTTCCGTGGCGATCCCAGGAAGAATCACAGACACATCAATATGATGCAGATTCAATTCGTTTATTTCACAGGCTGTACACACTTATATACCATCCCATACAGGCTTTGTTCACCAGTCATCTAATCATTGGTTAATAACTACTTCTTTACTTTTAAATCCATTGGTTAGTATCCAATTACATTATCAATACACACACTCTGACTCCACCTAACCTTCCGGACCCCAAGTCGGTTGCTTAGTTACATTGTCCCTTATCTTGAGACCTCAGCAACTTGTTCAAGATAGTCATCGAACTGACTCATATTCCTTTAGCACCGCTAGGGCCCCAACACTCTTTCTTAAACAGGGCAGTAGTCTTTGTAACAATCCTGCTTTGATACGCCCATGTTAACATAGACTGCAACACAGCTTTTTCATAAGTAATTCCTCTCACTGAAAGGATATGTTGGAGGAGTTTCTGTGCAGTTTCTATCTGGGCTTTGTCCTTGGAAGAATGCAACTGCCCCATCTCCTCCCCAGCCGCTTACCTGGCCAGTGGTGAGTTTCTCAAATTTACGCAGTGCTGCCCTGGAAAAATTATTTCCCGAGCCCCGGGGACAGGGCTCACCTACGGCCAGCTTCTCCGTACCCTCTACTGCATCTTCAATTGTCCAGCAACTTCGGCAGGTAATCCAAGGGTGTCCCTGTTCGGGCACCAGATGATGGAGGAAATGGGTCATCACACAACGAATCAATTTGATCCAAGTGAGCCATTTATTTAGAGTCCAAAACAGATTTTTTATACCTAACTTGGTTAATACAGGCTATTGTTTGGCAAGCTGATTCGGCAATTCTCCTTTAGCAACAAGCAATCTTTAGTTACATACACTATTGTACTTTCCCATGAGAAACAGCTACGTGAGCATTCTGACTTACGAATCTTTCGATTACAAAGAAACAACTCAAGGACTACCTAGGAAAGTTACCCATGAGAAACAAGAGGATTATCAAGGTAGAATGACTCCCTAATATTTACAAAGAGAAACCTTGAGCCTGTGTATTTGTGGCATACGTGCAAAGCTGTGAGGCCTTATGCTAAGCACCTTTATTTCATTTAGCATAAGCTGCTCAGTGTTTGAGGTGCTCATTAAATGACCTCTGCTCTGTAACCACCCATCATGTGATGTCTGTCACTATTGTGACATCTGTGACATCTCTAACATCTGTGATGTCTAACACGATAGTGACATCGGTGATATTTGTTTCATCTGTGACATCTGCAATGATTGTGACATTAGTGACATCTATGAAGTCTCTGATGATTGAGACCTCAGTGACATCTGTGATGTCTGTGACATCTGTGATGATTGCGACAGAGTGAAATTTGTGATGTCTGTGACATCAGTGACATCTGTGATGTCTTTGATGATTGTGACATCAGTGTCATTTGTCATGTCTGTGACGATTTTGACATCAGTGTCATTTGTCACATCTGTGACGATTTTGACATCAATGACGTCTCTGAAGTCTGTGACTATTGTAACATCAGTGACATCTGTGACATCTGTGATGTTTGTGATGATTTTGACATCAGTGACCATTTTGATGCCTGTGAATACTTTGACATCAGTGACATCTGTGACATTTGTTATGTCTGCAACGATTGTAACATCTGTGACATCTGTGATGTCTGTGAGTATTTTTACATCAGTGATATCTGTGGCATTTGTTACATCTGAGACTATGGTAACATCTGTGACGCCTCTGACGATTTTGACATCAGTAACATCTGTGATGTCTCTGATGTCTGCGACCAGTGTTTCATCAGTGACATTTGTGTCATCTGTGACTATTGTGACATTAGTTACAACTGTGACATCTGTGACCTCTGTGATGATAGTGACATCAGTGATATTTGTGACATCTTTGACATCTGTGACGATTGTGACATCAGTGATATCTATGACATCTCTGGTTATTGTGATATCTAAGTCAGTTACATCTGTGAAGACTGTGACATCAGTAACATCTCTAAAGTCTGACGTGTATGATGATTGTGATATCAGTAACCTCTGTGATGTCTGTGATGTCTGAGACTATTATGACATCAGTGACATCTGTGACATTCCTGACAGTTGTGACATCACTGAAATCTTTGATGTCAGTGACATCTGTGATGATTTTGACTTCAGTAATATTTGTGAAGTCTGTGACTATTATGATATCAGTTACATCTGTGAGGCCTGTTACTATTGTGACATCTGAGACATCTGTGACTTCTATGACTGTTGTGACATTAGTGACATTTGTGATGTCTGTGAAGTCTGTGACTATTGTGACATCAGTTACATCAATGATGTTCAGGATGACTTTGACATCAGTTACATCTGTCATATAAGTGATGTCTGTGACCATTGAGACATCAGTGATGTGTGATGTCTGTAAATATTGTGACATCAGTGACACCTGTGACGTCTATGATGTCTGTGATGATTGTGACATCAGTGAAATTTGTGATGTCTGTGAATATTGTGACATAAGTAACATCTCTGACATTTGTGATGTCTTTTACTATTGTAATATCAGTGACATCTGTGATGTCTTGTGACGTGTGTGAATATTGAGACATCAGTGATATCTGTGTCATTAGTGATGACTGAGGCTAATGTAACATCAATCACCTTTGACGTCTGGAATTATTTTGACATCAGTAACATCTGTGATGTCTGATATGTCTGTAATTGTTGTGATATCAGTGATATCTGTGACATCTGTGATTATTGTGACATCAGTGACATCTATGACATCTGTGACTATAATGACATCAGTGACATATATGACATCTGTGATGATAATAAGCGACATTTGTGACCTCTATGACAACTTTAATGATTGTGACATCAGTAACATCTGTAACATCTATGAGTATTGTAACATCGGTGACATCTGTGACATCTGTGTCATCTGTGACTATTGTGACATCAGAGACTTTAGTGACATTTTTGACGTCTGTGACTAATATAACATCGGTGACATCTGTGACATCTCTGGTGTCTGTGACGTCTGTGAGTATTGTAACATCAGTTACATATGTGATGTTTGTGATGTCTGTGATATATCTGACATCTGTGATGTATGTGACAATTGTGACACCTGTGATGTCTGTGACTATTGTGACATCCGTGCCAGTTTTTGTCTGTGACGATTGTAACATCAGTGAAACTTCTGATATCTATGACATCTGTGACAATTGTGACATCAGTGACATCTTTCACATCTGTGACAATAGTGACATCAGTGACATCTTTGACGTCTGTGACATCTGAGATTGTTGTGATATCAGTGACGTGTAAATTCTGTGACTTCTGTGATGATTTTGACATCAGTGACATCTGTGATGTCTGTGACGATTGTGACATCAGTGACATCTATAACTTCTGTGACTATTGTGATATCTCTGATGTCACTGACTATTGTTACATCAGTGACATTTTTGATGTCTGTGACGTCTGTGGTGATTGTGACATCAGTGAAATTTGGAATGTCTGTGACAATTGTGACATCAGTAACATCTGTGATGTCTGTGACTATTGTTACATCAGTGACATCTATGACATTTGTGATTATTTTGACATCAGTGACATCTCAGATATCTGTGACCAGTGTTTCATCAGTGACATTTTTGTCATCTGTGACTATTGTGACATTGGATCACCTATGACATCAGTGACATTTGTGACATCTGTCACATTTGAGACGTTTGTGATGGTTGTGATGTCAGTTACATTTGTTATATCTGTGACTATTGTGAAATCAGTGACATCTATGACGTCTGTGAATGTTATGACATCAGTGACATTTTTGACATCTCTAACATCTGTTCTTGTGATATCTCTGACATCTGTGATGTCAGTGACTATTGTGACATCAGTGACATCTTTGATGTCTGTGACGTCTGTGACTATTGTGATGAGTGACATTTTTGACATCTGTGATGTCTGTGATTTATGTGATATATCTGAAATCCTTGATGTCTGTTATGATTTTGATGTCAGTGACATCTATGATGTCTACAACTATTGTGACATCAATTACATCTGTCACATCTGTGAGTACTGTGACATCAGTGACAGATGTCTGAGACATCTGTGATGATTGTGACATCACTGACGTTTTTGACGTATGTGATATCTGTGATATCTCTGACATCTGTGACATCTGTGACTACTCTGACATAAGTGTCCTCTGTGACGTCTGTGACTATTTTGACATTAGTGACAACTACCATGTCTGTGAGTATTGTGACATCAGTGACATCTCTTGTATCTGTGACTATTTTGATATCACTGACAATTTTTACATCTATGATTACATCAGTGACATCTCTGACATCTTTGACAATTGTGACATCAGTGACATCTGTGATGTCTGTGATGATTGTGACATCAGTGACATCTGTAATGTCTGTGAATATTGTGACAAAATTGATATTTGTGTCATTTGTTACTATTTTGCGATCTGTGACATTTGTGATATCTGTGACGGTTGTCACACCAATGACATTTGTGATGTATGTGACATCTGTGATATCTCTGACATCTGTGGTGTCTGTGATTATTGTAACAAAAGTGACATCTGTGATGTCTGAGACTATTGTGACATCAGTGACATCTATGACGTCTGTGACAGGTTTGACATCAGTGACATTTGTGAAGTCTCTGAAGTCTGTTGTCTGTGATCTTCGTGATGTCTGTGATGTCTGTGACGATTTTGACATAGTTGACAGCTGTGATGTCAGTGACTTTTGTGAAATTGTTGACATCTGTGACTATTGTGACATTGGTGACACCTGTACATCTGTGACAAGTGTGGCATCAGTGACATCAATGATGTCTTTGACATCTGTGACTGTTGTGACATCAGTGATACTTGTGTCATCTGTGACTGTAGCGACATCAGATCACCTATGATGTCTGTGATGATTGTTGCATCCAGTGACATTTGTGACGTTTGTGATGATTGTGACATCAGTGTCATCTATGACGTCTACGAGTATTTTGATATCAGTAATATTTGTGACATCAGTGACATCTGTGAACTGGCGGATGTGCTGGCCAAACCCCTTTCCATCATCTTCCAGCAGTCCTGGATGACTGGGGAGGTTCCGCTGGACTGGAGGCTGATGTCGTGCCCATCTATAAGAAGGGGCACAGGGAGGATCTGGGGAACTACAGGCCTGTCAGCCTGACCTCAGTACCGGGGAAAGTCATGGAGCGGGTGATCTTGAGTGTGATCATGAAGCACTTGCAAGAGAACCGGGTGATCAGGCCCAGTCAACACGGGTTCATGAAAGGCAGGTCGTAATCTGATCACCTTCTATGACCGAGTGACTAGACTCTTGGATGAGGGAAAGGCTGTGGATGTATCTTCCTGGACTTCAATAAAGCCTTTGATACAGTTTCTCGTAGCATTCTCCTTCAGAAACTGTCGGCCTCTGGCCTGGACGGGTGCACACTCTCCTGTGTGAAAAATTGGTTGAATGACCGGGCCCAGAGGGTGGTGGGAAATGGAGTTAAATCCAGCTGGAGGCCAGTTACAAGTGGGGTTCCCCAGGGCTCAGTCCTGGGTCCAGTCCTGTTTAATGTCTTTATCAACGACCTGGATGAAGGCATTGAGTCCTCCCTTAGCAAGTTTGCAGATGACACCAAGCTGGGAGGAAGTGTCGATCTGCTGGAGGGTCGGGAGGCTCCAAAGGGACCTGAACAGGCTGGACTGTTGGGCTGAGACCAACGGCATGAGGTTTAACAAGGCCAAATGCTGGGTCCTGCACTTGGGGCACAACAACCCTAAGCAGCTACAGACTAGGAGAAGCCTGGCTGGAAAGCTGCCAGGAGGAGAAGGACCTGGGGGTGTTGGTTGACAACCGACTGAACATGAGCCAGCAGTGACCCAGGTGTCCAAGAAGGCCAATGGCATCCTGGCTTGTATCAGGAACGGCGTGACCAGCAGGTCCAGGGAGGTTATTCTCCCCCTGTACTCGGCACTGGTGAGACCGCACCTCGAGTCCTGTGTTCAGTTCTGGGCCCCTCACCACAAGAAGGATGTTGTGGCTCTGGAGCGAGTCCAGAGAAGAGCAACGAAGCTGGTGAAGGGGCTGGAGAACAAATCTTATGAGGAGCTGCTGAGAGAGCTGGGGTTGTTCAGCCTGGAGAAGAGGAGGCTGAGGGGAGACCTTATTACTCTCTCCAACTGCCTGAAGGGAGGTTGTGGAGAGGAGGGAGCTGGCCTCTTCTCCCAAGTGACAGGGGACAGGATGAGAGGGAATGGCCTCAAGCTCCGCCAGGAGAGATTTAGGCTTGAGATAAGGAAAAAATTCTTCAGGGAGAGGGTGTTTAGGCATTGGAAGAATCTGCCCAGGGAGGTGGTTGAGTCACCTTCCCTGGAGGTGTTTAAGGTGAAGGTTGGATGAGGTACTTAGGAGCATGATTTAGGGATTGGTGGGAATGGTTGGACACGACGATCCAGCTGGTCACTTCCAACCTGGTTAGTCTGTGATCTGTCTGTGATGATTGTGACATCAGTGACATATGTAACGTCTGTGACTATTGTGACATAAATGACATCTATGATGCCTGTGACTACTGTGACAACAGAGAAATCTGTGAAGTCTGTCACGTCTGTGATTATATTGTGTGATTTATTTTGCTTACTACAGGGATATATATTTAAAAAAAAAACAAACCAAACTTGTTCTATATTTATGAACCTATTTAAATAAAAAAATAGATAGGAACTTGTAAAGTTTTTTTCTTTTGTACACTTACTTTGATAGAGAAAATTATAATTTTTCTGTAGTATTACGCAGGTACCTGATTCATAAAACATTTTATATTTAGTTGTTTGGTTGCACTATGTCACAGGTATGTTTTTATGATCAACTTTTGTGGACTCTTCTTTCCCGGTAAATACATGGTAGCTCTATCAGTGTCATAGAATCATAGAATAACCAGGTTCGAAGAGACCCACCGGATCATCAAGTCCAACCATTCCTATCGAACACTGGCCCATATAATGGTGGGAAGAACTGAAATATAATTTTTCCGAGGGCTTCAGGTAGGAACATAATCAACCACTTTCCCATTCTTCCTTCAAACCACAGCTCTCCTCTGGACTGTTTATTCATATTGTGTTCAGGGACAGAGGAGATGGAAATAATCTGTTTAAATAATAGGGCTTTTAGAGTCCTGATGGAAAGAAATATCTTTAAGGCTCAGTTAATAAATATTATTAGTTTATGGTAATATTACAAGTAGAAAATTTGTAGAAGATTTTCAAGGAAAGGTATATGGATGCTTTTGCAAGGATTTTGACTCCAAACCACATAGGATGCTAAATGTACTCTGTGCTAGTAGTTGTAACTAAACTAATGTAATCTCTGCCCTGTGTTAGTCTTAAAGACACAGAGACCACTAAGCTGTTAACACCAGCGTGTGAACAGTATGTGAAGTGAGAAGTACAGAAGCAGTAAATCGATGCATAATTTGCAGAACACCGTTGCTTTCTTTGCACCTATTAATTTGCAGTCTAATATGCTAAAGAGGTATAAGGGCTTCATTCACATCACAAGTTGACAGGAACAGGAGTGAGAGACCTGGCTTGAGGAAGCACTGTGACCTACAGTATAACTTCCCCTCATATTTAAAAACAAACAAACAAACATGAAAACCACTAGATTTTTGAAATTAAGTGTGTTGAAATACATTAACAGAGAACTTGGGTTGCTTAGACTAGCATCACTATATATTACTGGCATTACTATCTTATGAAATACATTGTCTAACTCTGGGGATTCAATATGCTCCTAAGATTTCCTTCTACTGGGTCTGTTGCATTCTACTAAAATATCTATATGGCTAGCCTAGTCTTCTCACAAAAATCCTTGAAATTATATTCAGGAAATTGTATTTTGTAATAAAGATAACAGCTCATACCAGTGTATTCAGATACCGCTAGAAGCTTTTCCTAGAGATATTTATGAAGCACCAAGACTCTTATTTTTATAGAGTACCTATGCATTGCAGTCAGCCTCAAGTTTAGCTTCCTAGTAAGACAAAATTAAGAGATATTTTGGCTTCTGGAACATTAGAGTAAAACCAAAAAGGTTTTACCCTACAGCCCTACCAGTGATTCTACCTTTGCTTACAAATATCACAGTGTTTTTTAAAAGAATACATTTGTTCCCTCCTTTTTCCATGAAGAAAAACCTAATCAAAACTGAAATTCAAACTGTAATTGACGAATTTGAAGGTCTGTGTTAGCTTGCGAGAAGGATAGAGATTAATGAAGAAAATCTTGCTGAGATCCCATATGGATATAAATAAGAAAAGTTAAGAAGTTAAAGAAGTAATATGATTTTGTTCATTTGGGCAATTACAATTTACAGACATCAGTACTAGGAATATTAGACCAGTCTACAAAGAGAAAGACAAATTATTCCCTGGATCTTAAGCCCAGTTCTAATTTTGTCACTGGAGCTAAATTTAGAAGTAATATCAGAAAGAAAATCAGTAATGGAATATTGACAGGAATATTGGCCTCTTTTCCTATTAGGATCAGTGAGGATGAAGCGCGGTACTTTACCAAACTGGTTTGGGTTTTTTTTTCTTAAGCATTGTGTCTTTCTCTGTCAAATTTAAACTAAACTAGATTTGTAATACTAGCTATTTCCATTTTCTTAAAGCTATACTAGGGGAGATTTTAATGTGTCTTAATTTTTTAATCATATATTTTCAAATACTCAAGCACATGAAGAACTAGGTGGTAGGAGTTTACGTAGTTGAATGCATTCTTACTCTCCAGCTAATTAAAACGCAAATAAAATAATCTCAGCAATTAATAATTTCATACTTTTAAACAAAAATAGTATTTTAGGATATAGGAATAAAGTATGACTATGTCTATTTTATCTTTGTCCTAGATATACTGAAAACTACTAAACCATGGTACATAACAACTAAAACCTTCATTGGTAAGGTGGGATTTTTCTCCAGCAAGATACCACAGAAGTGGGCATAATTCATCAGGAAAAATCTTCCTGAATCTATGCTTTCAAGTCTTAAGAGTCCCTGTGACTGTGCCCAAAATCCTGTTGGAGGGAAACAGATTGTCAACTAGAAATACCTCTTATGCACAAATTCAATGGTTGATTAAATTTGAACTACAAAGGTCTCATTTTCAGCAACAAAAACCACAAGAATGTACATATAGGACTATTATGATCAGGGGCAATCACTAGTTTGAGGTACAAGATATAAAGGAATGCCTTATAGGAATATGACCACAGTACTGAGATCATAGCAACAATAAGCATGAAGAAAATACATGTATGGGAACACTTCATGAAGTATGAGGGAATTTTTTAAAAAAACAACAGTAAAGAAATTTTATGCCAAGATTCTTTAGGAAAGTGACAACATGTCTCTCTTCTCAGGACCAGAACATTTTTAAATAATGGAAACAATGAGAATTTATTATTAATGCAGCTCTTAGGCATCTCTTTTTGCAAGAATGTAAATTTGTATCTAGAATTCAGTTCAATTAAGTCACCAATGAAGATAATGAAGAAATTCTGAAACAAAAAAAAAATCAGAGAAAATGTTTAAACAAACTAGTATTATTAAATAGTATCTTAGGAACTTTCCGACATTTCAATTGTTCACAGGAGAGATGTGGCAAACACAGTTATCAGAACCCATAACGCTGTGCTGCTTGCTTATCACTTGCTTACCATTTGCTATATTTACTTCCCTATATGCCAGTAACTAAAGTGGAAGCCTCAGGCCTGAATGCACCTGCAGACAAAGTGACATCTTAATCAGAACCTGAATCCAGTCTCCTACAACCATTATCCTTGTTGACATAGTCCATTACAGACTGCAAAACTGGTAACTGCCTGTAATGGGTTGGCTATTTTTCTTCACAATAGCTTGTATAGGGATATGTTTTTGATTTATGATGAAAACAATGAACACATAGATGCTTTAGTTGTTGCTGAATAGTGTTGGCATAGCTTCAAGGCCTTCTTTTTTTCTCACACTGCTCAGCCAGTGTATAAGCTGGAGGATGTGCAAGAAATAGAATCATAGAATAGTTAGGGTTGGAAAGGACCTTAAAGATCATCTAGTTCCAACCTTCCAGCCATGGGCAGGGACACCTCCCACTAGATCAGGCTGCCCAAGGCCCCATCCAACCTGGCCTTGAACACCTCCGGGGATGGGGTAGCCACAACTTCCCTTGGACAATTGTTCCACTGTCTCACCACTCTCCTGATGATGAAATTCTTAAACAGGGAGAAGACACATCTGGGACAGCTGATCTCAAATTATCACAAAGATGTCCCATACCATATGATGTTGTTCTGATCTATAAAAGTTGAGAGAACATAGAGGAAAGGGGAAGACATTCATACTTACGGTGTTTGTTTTCCCCAGTAAGTAACTATGTGTGATGGAGCCTTGCATTCCTGGAGATGGCTGACCACTTGCCTGCAGATAGAAAGCACTGAATGAATTCTTCAATTTGCTTTGCTTACACAGGCAGCTTCTGCTTTAGTTATCAAACTGTCTTTATCTCAACCCATGAGTTGACTTTCTTTTACCCTTATGCAGTGCCAAGCTTGTTCTTGCACCATGTGTTTCCCATTGCCTGTAACTCCCTCTATAGGCCTTTCCATTTCTACTCACATTAAAAGAAAGTAAATGTCCAAAAAGAAATTAAGAGGTTTTGTTGTTTGGTTTGGGGTTTTAATATTTTTTTCTTTTCCTTTTAATTACCAACTCTTCATTTTCTTCTTGTGTTATTTTTAAGAAATGGTAACAGTTGGATTTACAACAAATTTTACTCAGAAAGCAACAACAGGCTTTACAAAGGTGGCCAGTCCTTATTACTCCAATTTTAGACAGAAATATGGAGCCAAAACCAAGTTGTGACAGGAAATTCAATAACCTGAGAAACAGTAGTATCCAGACTCCTAGATAATTTACCTGTTTATTAGATAACATTATCTCTTCCTTGAAATGATATAAAATTGAAAGTTGTGAAATATAGCCAAATTTGTTTCTGGAGGCATTTTTTTTCTGTTTTATCTTTACAAATCATTTACATGCTTTTGGGATTGCACACAATACAAAGGAAGAATGACATCTACAGTAATACTAATTTAAGTATAAATCTGAGGAAAAAGTATTTTAAGTTTCTTCTAAAAAGCATTTTAAATATTCATCTACAAAAGATGGATTTGAAAGCAAAAACATTTTAGCAGTAGAGTGCTTGTGATTGTAACTGCAGACACGTAGTTTGGACAAGCTGCTAAAGTTCGATATAAATTATTTTCCGATTGTAGATCATCTTCTGTTTTCCAGATAGTAAAGGTGGTTCAGCATAACAGTAACACATTAAAGGTAATAAATATTGTTTCTATACACATTTTCATCCTACCAAGGATGCACATTTTCATCCTATCAGGGAGCTTGCTTGAGATTCAATGAAGATATTACATGTCTTATATAAAAAAGTACACAAGTAAAAATTTATTCATTCATTTAGAAAACATAAGTTAATTTTTGATGTAAAATACATAATTACCAATTCTCCTTTTAAACTAGTGAAATGACAGATTAACAGATACCCTGAGATTTGGTTTGATAAAGTGAAACACAGCCAAAAAAAAATGTCTTAAATGCCTTTTGCTTCAAAGCAATTCAAAATTAATACATTCATTGCAGTAATATTATTAATAATTTGACATAGATACAGCTGCAGTTAATAAAATGCAAAAGTCATAACTCCCACATTCAAATAGGTTGTCTTTAAAAAGACAAAATAAAGATTACACCAAAAGGAAGGGCTTGTCCTGCCAAATTTTAATTCCTCCAATTTTTGTCAAGTGACAGCAAATTTACAAAAAATACTTGGATTCTTCTCTTTCTTTATTTCAAGAAATGTTGAAGGCTTTTGGTACTACCTTTATCTAATTTTGTTACCATGAAATGCTATTTCTACTGAATTTAAAAGCCTGTATGTAGATTGCAGTGTGGAATATCCTATTTCCTGACACTAAACTATGGCAAAATAAAAAAATTAAAATTAAAAAATTAAGTGCATAATTATTTCAAAATCTCATAGTTTGAAAATATAAAATTCATGTTTATCATTTAATATTTAAGGGAAATGCAATTAAATGATAACCAGTGCAGACCATGGTCCTTTTAATACTGTTAGATTGGGCCCATACTTTTTAATAGCATCATAAGTGATTTGAAATGTAAATATCACATAGAAAAATAGCTATGTTTTTATAGATAACTCTTTACTTAAATTATATCACTTGTAAAGCTTTTGTGCTTGAAAAGAGTTATGCCAATAAAAGTGGAAAAGAGTCTTTCTTTTTGACAAGATGTAGTAATGTTAGTACGCTTTTTTTTTCCATTTCTTTATATTAAAATGCCTTTATACTCAATCTGTACAATAAATCGGACACCAAAATATTACCTGACAATTAACTACTATTTTTCAAGATGCTGATAAATAAAATTAAGTCATATCTAAACCTAGATATTGGCATGGCATCACAAGAGATCTGTCTTCCTACTTGTCAGTGCTTCTAGCCCTAAGGAGATTAGTGCAACTCCTTGAGTGCTTTTCCTAAGTGTAGCTCACTATGTATAGAGGGTTTTATATATTTACTTTTGCCTTAAGCAATGCTTCTCAGTGTTATTTCTTGAAGCCTATATAATCTCTTGGGTTATTTTTCCCGCTTTCTATATTTTTGAATGCTGCATGCCAGAGAAGAGAATAGATGAAAATATATATTTTGTACCTGTTACCCCTTGCGCTTTGAAGATCAGATTCATTTGTTCGGTAGATTGTATGTTGAAATGCAGTGGTCCAGAAGGACAAGGTGCTAAGGGACATGGTTTAGTGTTTGATAGGAATAGTTGGACTCAATGATCCAGTGGGTCTCTTCCAACCTGATTATTCTATGATTCTATGAACATTTGTCGTAAAAATGGCCTTCATGGTGTTACTAAGAATTTCAAAGACAAGTTATGCCTGTTGCCAAAAAAAAAAAACAAACCTTCAAAGAGGAGGATAGGACCTTGCTTACATTTATGTTTAATTTTCCCTTCCCCACTCTGCTCTAAAAAATTACTGAAAATGTAATGAAGTATCAGAAGCATCACCTACATTTGTCAGGAAAAGTCAAGAGTAGAGCCTAATTAACAGCACCCTATATTGTGAAGAAGACATGGGAATCAATCTACCCAGCAGTGTTACTGAGATTAAATTTACAGGTGCTTAGTGCAATGGAATATTAGTCTGCAAACATTATGACTGAGTGGGTCAAAATTAGTGAGTATTATGCAGGTAGCTTACACGAAACCCAGATACAAATGATTTTCCAGAAAGCCAGGCCAAAGAAAGAAGGACAAAGGAAAAGCTCCATTCTGAGTGTTTTCATAGGGAAACAAAGACCTGCTTGGTTCAGGACATAGGAACCTCCTTTGGTGCCTGCTGCCCCCATGACTGGGGACAACTAGATGTTGTCAAGCCAGAACCCCAACAGCCACCGGACAAGAGATCAGTCCTTGGGAATAACAGTTACACTGGGATGAGGAAACCACACGCTGGCACCTGAGGCTCCAAACTGCACCTGTTTGACAGTAGAATCATAGAATAACCAGGTTGGAAGAGACCCACTGGATCATCAAGTCCAACCATTCCCATCAATCACTAAACCATGTCCCTCAGCACCTTGTCCATCCGTCCCTTAAACCCCTCCAGGGAAGGTGACTCAACCTCCTCCCTGGGCAGCCTCTGCCAGTGCCCAATGACCCTTTCCAGGAAAAAAATTATTCCTGATGTCCAGCCTAAACCTCTCCTGGTGGAGCTTGAGGCCATTCCCTCTTGTCCTGTCTCCTGTCACTTGGAAGAAGAGGCCAGCTCCCTCCTCTTTACAACTTCCATCTGGGCTGCGGTGACCATCCAGGCCATCAACATGATGCTGGAAGTCTCTGGTGGATAATGCATGTTTCTGGGAGATAAGAACAAAGGAAGATGAGCAAATCAGTGCTGATATGGAAATAAAAAGCTGGATGGGAGCAGAGGCAGCTGCCATCTATCTGGCCAGGCCCGTGCTTATCCGTCACTCCAAAGCAGCCGCTGGTGCTGCAGCATCACTGCACAGGCAGCCAAAGCCTGCATCTGCCTGCCTGCTCTGATCATAAAAATAATCTCCTACGACCCTCTTAAATAGGAGTCTGCATCCCATACAAAGCTCAGCGAGAGCTGTCATTCATGACAGGCTTTGGGCCTGGGATATTGTTTCTCCCCTCCGTGCCCATTTTGTCATCTGCAAGCAGGGAGAGCAGTTTATGATCCAGCAGGAGGATCTCCCAGAGGCTGGAGATCTGCAGGAGCACTTGCAAATTGCAGGACTGAGGGATGTGCAGCTCAGTGCTTTGTGGCTGTTCACTGGGATTCCCTGGAGGTGTTCGAGGCCAGGTTAAAAGGGGGTTGGAGCAGCCTGATCCAGTGGGAGGTGTCCCTGCCCAGAGCAGTTGGAACTGGAGGATCTTTAAGGACCCTTCCAACCCAAACCATTCCATGATTCTATAAAAACAAGAACTGCTCAGCCATGTGTCCAAACCCTCATGCTGCCAACATGAATCCGCCAGCTCTCCACCCACCAGGTGAGCTGGGCAGTGTCCCATGGCCACCACCACCCTCCAACCACTCCAGGCAAGTATGCAAAGCTCGGATGGTCCCAGGCAGCATCCCCAGACCAGGAGAGCCACCTCCTCCACCTATGGAGCCACAGGCAGGCGAGTCCCCTACCTCCATGCCTCCTGCAGCTTGTTAAGGGGACGTGTGGGATTGTCACGGGATGGGCCAAGGCAGAGGACCTGGTGGTACTGCTCCAAAGCTGCCTGCCTGCATTCAACACTGCAGAATGTCACCTAGAGCGAGGGACACAGTGACTAGGATGGGCTACAGCAGCAGGAAAAGGGGGTCCTAAGCCCAGCTGTGCCCCCTCCCCGACCATCTAAGCCCCAGCTCTGCTGAAGGGAAAGGCAGGTTCTAGCATCAGTAACAGGTTCTAGCATCTATTTTTTCCATTAAGACTGCTACTTCCTTTCCTAAAGGATGTGGAGAGTATGTGGAGGTTGCCTATATTTTTCATTCTGTATAACCTTAGGAATGGCAGAGCCAAGGATAATTTCCTCTTCCTATAATAGAATTAGACAAATAAATACATGTACATGCACAGAGTTAGAAAACTGTTAAGCAGAAGTATTTTGATAAGTCTTAGCTCTTTTCAATCACATGTAAACATTTGCATTGCTTTTCAGAGGAAGACTTTTGCATCAACTGTCAAGGAAAATCAAAAGACTTTTCAAAGGAAATGCATCAGGGTGTACCATAACATGTAGTGCCAGTAGAGCACAGGATGATGCTGGCTACCTTAATAAGAAGAAATACTGTAATAAATATTTCCAGTTTACTTGGAAATGTAAGATGGTAGTTTGAGTGCAGTTTTCTCATCCCCATCTCTGAGTGACTCAAGAGGACAATTACCAGGAGGAGGTAGGAAGCAGACAAGTACACCTGAAACCCACGTAAGTGAAAGGTTACTGAATCAAAATAGTTACTGGAAGTAAATGATGTGAAAATCTGTGAATAAATATATGATACTCTCTGCCATTGAAGCCTGAAAAATAATTTGTGATTTTAAACTACAGAATAGAGATTTATCATGTAAACTTGAATGGGATCTATAGTATAAATAGAAGCCTTATGAAGCATTTCCTCTGTTTCTCCCTTCCCCTTTATATACTTTATATACTTTATAACAGACTTTGGGCTGTTCAGAAGGCTGGTCGGAAAAGTCCCGTGGGAGGCGCTCCTTGAAGGCAAAGGTGTCCATGAGGGCTGGGCGCTCTTCAAGAAGGAACTCCTAGCAGCTCCGGAGAAAGCCGTCCCCAAGTTCCGAAAAAGTAGCCAGCGGGGTAAGAAACCAGCGTGGTTGAGTAGGGAGGTCCTAAGAGACATCAATAGGAAGAGGAAGGTCTATGACCTCTGGAGGAAGGGGCAGGCATCCCGGGTGGACTATAGGGAGGAAGTGAGAATGTGCAGGGAAAAAGTCAGGAGGGCTGAGGCCCAACTGGAAATGCGATTGGCCAAGACAGTGAAAGACACTAAAAAGTCTTTCTACAAATACATCAACAGCAAAAGGAGGGCTAGGGAGAATCTCCAGTCCCTGGTAGATGCAGAGGGAACAACAACAGGGGACGAAGACAAGGCTGAAGTGCTCAATGCCTACTTTGCCTCAGTCTTTAACAGTAAGGAAAATTGTTCCCTCTGTGCACAACCCCAAGTGTTGGAAGAGCGGTATGAGGTCCCCACAGTCCAAGAGGAGGTGGTTAGAGACTTGCTTGCCCAGCTAGATGCCCACAAGTCTATGGGACCGGATGGAGTCCACCCAAGAGTTTTGAGGGAAGTGGCGGATGTGCTGGCCAAACCCCTTTCCATCATCTTCCAGCAGTCCTGGATGACTGGGGAGGTTCCGCTGGACTGGAGGCTGATGTCGTGCCCATCTATAAGAAGGGGCGCAGGGAGGATCTGGGGAACTACAGGCCTGTCAGCCTGACCTCAGTACCGGGGAAAGTCATGGAGCGGGTGATCTTGAGTGTGATCATGAAGCACTTGCAAGAGAACCGGGTGATCAGGCCCAGTCAACACGGGTTCATGAAAGGCAGGTCTTGCCAGAGTAATCTGATCACCTTCTATGACCAAGTGACTAAACTCTTGGACGAGGGAAAGGCTGTGGATGTATCTTCCTGGACTTCAGTAAAGCCTTTGATACAGTTTCTCGTAGCATTCTCCTTCGGAAACTGTCAGCCTCTGGCCTGGACGGGTGCACACTCTCCTGGGTGAAAAACTGGTTGAATGACCGGGCCCAGAGGGTGGTGGTAAATGGAGTTAAATCCAGCTGGAGGCCAGTGACAAGTGGGGTTCCCCAGGGCTCAGTCCTGGGTCCAGTCCTGTTTAATGTCTTTATCAACGACCTGGATGAAGGCATTGAGTCCTCCCTTAGCAAGTTTGCAGATGACACCAAGCTGGGAGGAAGTGTCGATCTGCTGGAGGGTCGGGAGGCTCCAAAGGGACCTGAACAGGCTGGACTGCTGGGCTGAGACCAACGGCATGAGGTTTAACAAGGCCAAATGCCGGGTCCTGCACTTGGGGCACAACAACCCTAAGCAGAGGTACAGACTAGGAGAAACCTGGCTGGAAAGCTGCCAGGACGAGAAGGACCTGGGGGTGTTGGTTGACAACCGACTGAACATGAGCCAGCAGTGTGCCCAGGCGGCCAAAAAGGCCAGTGGCATCCTGGCTTGTATCAGGAACGGCGTGACCAGCAGGTCCAGGGAGGTTATTCTCCCCCTGTACTCGGCACTGGTGAGACCGCACCTCGAGTACTGTGTTCAGTTCTGGGCCCTTCACCACAAGAGGGATGTTGTGGCTCTGGAGCGAGTCCAGAGAAGGGCAACAAAGCTGGTGAAGGGGCTGGAGAACAAATCTTATGAGGAGCGGCTAAGAGAGCTGGGGTTGTTTAGCCTGGAGAAGAGGAGGCTGAGGGGAGACCTTATTGCTCTCTACAACTACCTGAAGGGAGGTTGTGGAGAGGAGGGAGCTCTCCTCCCAAGTGACAGGGGACAGGACGAGAGGGAATGGCCTCAAGCTCCGCCAGGGGAGATTTAGGCTTGAGATTAGGAAGAAGTTCTTCACAGAGAGGGTGGTTAGGGATTGGAACAGTCTGCCAAGGCAGGTGGTTGAGTCACCGTCCCTGGAGGTGTTTAAGGTTAGGGTAGATGAGGTGCTTAGGAGCATGATTTAGGGAATGGTGGGAATGGTTGGACTCGACGATCCAGTGGGTCTCTTCCAACCTGGTCATTCTGTGATTCTGTGATTCTGTGATACTGTTCCTATGAATCAAACAAGGCTTGGCAGTTCGCCAGCAAGTCATCTGGTGGTGAGAAATAGCATTGAATTGTGCATCACTTTTTCTAGTACATTTTTAATTATTACTATTACTATTACTATTACTATTACTATTACTATTACTATTACTATTACTATTGCTATTGCTATTACTATTACTATTACTATTACTATTACTATTACTATTACTATTACTATTACTATTACTATTACTATTACTACTACTTCTTTTGTTGTCCTATGAAACTGTATTTATCTTAACCATACTTTACTTCCCATTCCTCTTCCCATCCCACTGTGGCAGAGGTAGGGAATGAGCTAGTGGCAGTGTGATACTGCACTACTGGCTGGACATAAACCATAATACCTTATCAGCATGTTCTCAACAGACTTGCTTCTAGTTAGAGCAGGCAACATCAGCAGGGTTTATAAACTCTCTAGACAAAAACCCTTCTGCAGTCCAGTGCTTTTATGATTGCTCTGATTTACATAGCTTATGGCCATTGAGAGATAATGCAATTAAATAATTACTAACTGCAATCTTTCGCTTTGTATGTATTGTCATTTGGATCGTAGCACTTAATCAAGCTGTCAGAATTGAAAAAGAAATACTTAGGGGACTGCCCATTTCAGTAAGTCTGGTAAATAATTAGAAGATTGGAAGTTTAATTTATCTTAGTAAACTTAGTTAATTCTAAATGTAAGAAACGTGTTGTCATTTAGTAAATGTAGCAGCTTCTATCTGACAAACTAGTAAGTGTATACCTTTATTTCCACTAAGAGCTGTACATTTCTGATTGTAACATTAGGTTTCATTTCACAAGCTTGATGATTATCAGTCAAAATTTGGTCTGTTTCCTGGAGAAGGTTTCTTCAGTTGGCATGCACGCTCAGACTATTTCAGTATGGTTGATATAGGTTCTGAATCATTCTTTTGGAGTCCCTTGGATAATTCCCACTTAGAAAGACAAAGAAATGACACTCAAAAAGCATCCTTTGGTAGTTTCTGAGGCTGCTCAATTCTCTGTGTGTGACTTACAAGACAGAGCTTTCAGAGAAAAATTGTGTCTAAACGTAAAGAAGTGATGCTGTTAATTACCAAATACTGTCTTGTACAGCGCAATAGCAGATGATTGTTGATTTTGAGTGTAATACAACCTTCTCTCTTACTTCTACACATGAGCTACCAGTGAACTGATGTATAGGGAAGGAAAGTAAACTTATGCTCCTAAAGTAGCTCAAACCACTGCTGTACTTCTCTTGGCCTCTTGATCAGCAAGGCCCATCTCCCTTCCTACCTCTTTTCATTTTTTCCTTCCCCTCTCTCCACCACTTTTAGCACTGTAAAGTATTGTCATCAAAAAACTAGATACTGTTATGGGTTTGTTTCTTTTGGCATCCCTAGGTTTTTATAACCCCATTCTAAGTATCAGTGGCTTACTTTATTCCATTTTGAAATCTCTATTCTGTGCTGAGGGAATCTCAGCTAATTGTTAGAGCAAGGACTGCACTGCATCTATTCTCCCTTGTGAGAGGATATTTGTAATTTGTCCTCAGCAGTTAGCAAACAAAAAAATAAAACAAAAAAGAAGGTATGTGGCAATATTGTTATTTTTTATCTTGGAGGTAAGCCTGTCTTAGTGTCAATTATTGGATATATCCTTTACTGCATGCATTTTTCATGTTTGCCATGTAACAAAGTTTTATTAAGCAGTAGAATAAAAGAAGTGTTTTTCCTGAATTCTTAAAGCTGTGAATTAAAATCTGCTCTACTTCATTACAACTTCAAACCAACCTTAAGGAGTAGTATGCATATATTAATATTTAGTAGGCTGAACTTACTCTGAGACAGAAAGGTGAAGTTGCTTTGTGTGTTATTATTTCAGGAAAAAAATAGTCAGTCATTGTAATCGGTAGCTGTCATCATATACCATATGGATCTAACAAACATAATTCAAAGGCAATATTTATGCACTCTTTTTAAAAAGTAGTCTTTTGTTATATGACAGGGAAGCTGTTGAATTCAGTGGCAGGCAATAAACAAAACCTAGTGCTCTGGAGATATTCAGTGAGATAGTTACAGCACTAATATAAATCCCTAAATTTCATACCCTTATCCTTCCTTACAAAAAAAACAGCTAGAGCTTTATTTGAAAATGTAATACAGAAAAAGAAGAATATAGAAGGGAACTAGGAATGATTCAAAATAGAAATCATACCCAGTTAGCAGCACAGAGCATAGAAAGTCCTTCCATACCTTTCTTTCTTGATTTGCTTTTTTAGTGACCCTATTGGTTGTTTTGCCAGTTTCTTGTGCAATATTAGTGTTGTAGTAGATGTTTGGTTTTATGTGTGAAAAGCTAAAAATGAACACAGAAAAATCTTCATTCTCAAGTGTTTTAGATTGACATTGAGCACACTGGTCTTCAATGCTGTCCTTTTTTACACTGAAGTCTAAACCTTCAGTTTTATCTTTGAGGGAGCAAAAGGAAACAAAAAGATCTAGTCTAAATTATTGGTCAGAAAACAACGCATTAGATCTGTAACAGAGTTTGAAGAAGTAACGTGTGGCCTCTGTCCCTATTTGAAACCTTATGTAATAGCGGCACAGCTTTGTAGCTATAAAGTAGCTGGCACCTAACATTCTTCAGCAGCTCTAATGATCAAAGAATAAAAATATTCATACTAAACTCAGTTGGATCAGAACTCAGTTGGACCCTCAGTTGGAAGGAATAGTTTTGAGAACTCCACTTTTACATTAAACAGAATGTTGAAACAATTGCTTGTTTTCTGAGGTAATGATATTATAGAAAATACAGGTTCATGTAAAAAGGACACGCAAGTAGTTGATCTGCTACAACTTTGGAAAAAATATATTTATTACTGTGACTTACATTTGTTTTTCTGCCATTAGTTTCATTGCGAGCTGTGATAGATATTCTTGAGAGGTGATACTTTCATGATGTAAGTGACAATAATAACAACTCTTAATTAGTTTAGCAAGTTTTTTTAAGAATAAAGGACTTGGGTGTGCTGGTGGATGAGGAGCTCAGCATGAGCTGGCTATGTGCACTAGCAGCCCAGAAAGCCAGCCGTATCCCGGGCTGCATCAAAAACAGAGTGGCCAGCAGGTCAAGTGAGATTTTTCTCCACCTCTACTCTTTTTTAAAATATTTTTGGTAGGCTATTTAGCAAATTCTGAATGGCAGATGACTTCCTAGCTTGCAAACATTTCATAAGGCGTTCTATTTCATTTTCTCTGAAATAGAAATAAATCACATCACATCTTATAAAAAAAAAAGAAATAAAAGTAGAAGAAAACCCAAAAAACAAATGCATAAATGAAAATATTTATCCTAGTGAAACAAACCTCTTTAGTTGTGGAAATCTTCCTCTCTCACTCACCTCCTCCCTGATGTTTCAAACTGGCACTGCCCAAGATAGGTACAGTAATCCAGTTTGTTCAGTGACCAAAGCTTTTTCCTAAGTTCTTCGATATATTTAAATCATTGACTAGGTCATTAAAAGACCATTTGTGACGAGGCTGGCTTGCGCAGGTGACATTCTAGAGAACAATGAGTTTTATTCTTCAATATATTCATTGGATATTGAAATTTGATAACATCTCTATGTTTAAAACCCTGTTTGTTTTTTCAGCCAGATCCATTTCTAGTTGTGGAATTGTACTTCCATGGACTTACAGTATAGAGTACAAAATAAATATATATGCCACAGTATGTTATGAAATAATATTTTTAAGATTCTTTTGATTTTTCTAAAAAATAAAACATCATTTAGTCTTTTCTATCTAAATTCATGTTTTATGTTGTAGGTGCCTCAGATCAAAGCATAATTCTTGCTTGAAGTGTAAGCACTTGAATATTCATTTTACAACTGCAATGGAAGTTTTGGGATTCTGCTGGAATCATTTTCCAATAATAATATTTGTGAAACTTTACAATTATTACAATTTTAATCTTTATGATTTTAATTTCATAGTTTTGTACTACTGAGTTCAGCAACATAGCATCATTAGTTGAAATTAAGATAATTGTCAGTAATTATGATTAGCATGAAATATCCACTGGCCAGATTGCGGTTAACAGCTTAGCTATCTGTATTTTGTCCCAGATATGAGTCAGTCTGCTGGCTATGTTTTACCCCTTAACATTAATTCTATTTTATCAAAATGAAGCCAATTCACTAGCTAAGACAAATGCATTCTGAGTATTAAGGAAGTATTCAAAAGTCACATTGCAATATAATGAGCCTTCAAGCATTTATGTCTTCCTTCCAATTTAAAGCCATTCCCCCTCAGCCTATCACTATATGTCTTTGAAAAAAAATCCTTCCTCAATTTCCTGTTAGGACTCTTTCAGGTACTGGGAGGCAGATAACAGGTGTCCCCAGTGCCTTCTTTTCTCCAGACTGAACAATCTCAGCATTCTATTTAGGAGCTTCAATTATGTACATGTTCTTAAAGTGCTAAAATTCTGCAGAGGCGCCTTAATAGCCATAGTGGCTATACAATTCACTAGTCTATACTAAACCAGACTGTTAGTCGTGCTTTTCAGTTTAGTATGAAAGCCCTTCCAGGGAAGACGCTACCAAGCAGCTACATGAGAAGATTCTAAGGAGCATCAGCATTCGATTGTAGTAGTTTCCCTGTGGTGTTTATGCTTACAAACGCTAAAATTTCGCAGAGGCACTTTAATAGGCATAGTGATGTTACAATGCACCAGCCTATACCAAAATGTTCTGTTAGTCCTGATTTGCAGCTTGTAGTGAAGCACTACCAGAGACTCTATCAAGCAGCCGCATTCCATGCATTCCATGTGATGTTATAATTCACAACCCTATACTAAAATGTTCCATTAGTCGTTCTTTGCCACTTGCAGTGAAAGTGCTACCAGAGAAGACTATAACAAACCTCTGCATTCCATGCTAGCATTGTCATTGTGGGAGTTATGCTTCCCCGTATTCCATTTTGTAATAGCACCTTAGAACGCACAGTTACATCTCAATTAACAAGCCTATAAGAAAACATATTCCTGATGGTGCTTTGCAGCTTGCAGTGAAAGCGCTACCAGAGAAGACTCTAACAAGTGGTTGCATTTGATCCTAAAAACTTCCTTTCAGTACTTATGCTTAAAGGTATAAAATTCTGCAGTTTCACGTCAATAGACACAGTGATCTTGCAACTCTGAAGCCCAGACTAAAACATTCTGTTAGCTGTGTTTTGCAGCTTGCTGTGAAATCACCACAAGGGAAGACACTAATAAGCATCTATCTGCATTCCTTGCTAGAATCTTCCCTGCGGGTGTTATGTTTCCAGCTATTCAGTTTTGCAACAGCAACTTAGAATGCACACTTAAGTCTAATTCAAAAGCCTATGCGAAAATGTATTCGTGTTAGTGCTTTGAAGATTTCAGTGAAAGTCCAACATGTGGGAGTTATGTTTCCATCTGTTCAATTTTGCTAAAGAGGCTTAATAGTCACAGTTAAGTCACAATTCAGTACCCTATACTAAAATGTTCTGTTAGTTGTGCGTTGCAGCTTGCAGTGAAAGTGCTTCCAGAGGAGACTAACAAGAGCCAGCATTTGATAGCAGCAGCTTCCCTGCGGTACTTGTGCTGAAAGCTCTGAAATTTTGAAGTGACGCTTTAATAGCAATTCTGATGTTACAGTACACAAGCCTAGACTGAAAGTTCTACAAGTCTTGCTTTGCAGTGAAAGCGCTATAGGAGAAAACATTCAGAAGCAGCAGCAATTCCATGCTAGCATCTTCCCTGCAGGAGTTATTCAAGTTTCCTAAAGCACCTTAATAGGAACAGTTAAGTCAGAATTCAGTACCCTATACTAAAACATTCTGTTAGTCGTGCTTTGCAGCTTGCAGTGACAGCACTGCACAAGAAGACTTTAACAAGCCTCTGCATTCCATGCTAGCAGCTTCCCTGCAGCAGTTTTGTTTCCAGCTATTCAATCTTCCTAAGGCACATTAGAACGAACAGTTACTTCACAATAAACAAGCCTGTATGAAATCATTTACCTTATGGCACTTTCCAGCTTGCAGTGAAAGTGCTACATGAGAAGACTCCAGCAAACAGGATCAGTAGATCCTAGCAGCTTCCCTGCAGCAGTTCTGTTTTCAGCTATAAGGTCTTGCCCCTCACCCCAAAAAAGACCCTGAGGAGCACATCTGGAGAAAGAAACAGAGCTGGGGAAGGGTCTGGAGCCCAGAGCGGCTGAAGGACTTGGGGGGGGTTGATCTGGAGGAGGCTGAGGAGAGACCTGCTCGCTCTGTGCAGCTCCTGGAAAAAGGGGCTTTGGTGAAGTTGGTGCTGGATTCTTCTCCTGAGGAACAAGTGATAGACAAGGGGAAATGGCTTCAAATAGAACCAGAGGAGGTTTAGATTGGGTAGTGGGGATATTCCTTCATGGAAAGCCAGAGCAGAGGCTTGGGACACCTCAGGAGGAGTGGGGACACCTCAGGGGTCTGGGAAGCTTGGGGACTCTCCACTGGAGATTGGGGACAGCCTGGGAGGAGTGGGGCCACAACAGGGATTGGGGGGCCTTTCTCCCAAGGGAAATTGGGAATACCTCAGGTGTTGTGGAGGCTTGAGAACACCCCAGGGGCCTTGGGAGTACCCCAGGAGTCAGGAGGGCTTGGGAGTACCCGGGGGGGGGAAGGGGGCCTGGGGACACGCTGTGGATATGGAGAGGTGAGAACACCCCAGGAGGGCTTGGGGACATCCCAGGGACACGGAGGGTGGGTATACACCCATGGGAGACTTCCCATGGTTAGGTGGGGTCACCCTAGGGGAAGCTGAGAACACCCTGGGGGTTGGGGGGGGCTGGGGACACCTCAGGAAGTTTTGGGACAACCTGAGGAAGGTTGGGGACTTCCCAGGGGTTGAAAGGGCTTGGGGACACCTCAAGGGGTTGGGGACACCCTGGGGGATGTTGAGGACATACTTGGGGAAGGGGATAGTGGGGAAGACATCCTAGGGACATACGAGGTGTAGATACCCTGGGGGCCAGGGCGTGCGAGGACACTCGAGGGGTTTGTGGGACTTGGGGACACACATGAGAGATTGGGCACACCCCACAGGGAAGTGGGTGCACCTCAGGACCTCAGGGATCAGGGGGGCTTGGGGTCATCCCAGAGGTTGGGGAGGCTTGGGGACTCATCAGGGGTTTTAGGAACACCCTTGGGGCCTTGCCACAGGCCAGGGTGGCACTTAGGGACATCCTGGAGATATGGGAAGGTGGGGATATCCCAGGAGGACTTGGGGACACCCCATGGACACAGGTGGGTGGGATAAACCCAAGGAGGACACCCCATGGGGAGGTGAGGACACCCTGGGGGTGGTTGGAGGCACCCCAGAGGTTGGGGGGACTTGAGGATACCGCCCGGGATGTTAGAGGCACCCAAGTGTTCAAGGTGGCTTGGGGACACTTCAAAGGCTTTTGGGACACCCTGGGGGAGGTTGGGGACACCCTGGGGGGCTGGGGACACCCTGCAGGAATCTGGGAGGCATCTCAGATTGGAGGTGGGGGGCTGCTGAGGGGCAGGGCTGGGCTGGGGGGCAGTTAGGGGTATGGGGGAGCAACACAGGAATGAGGGGCACTTGGGGCTGGGGGGCAGTTGGGGGTATGGGGGCAGGACAGGGCTGGGGGGACAGTTAGTGATGGGGTGGGCAGGACAAGATTGGGGGAGCAGCTGGGGATATGGTGGCCAGGACAGGGCCATGGGGCACTTAGGGGTACGGAGAGTGGGGGGCAGTTAGGGGTATGTTCCCGGATTGAGGAAGAGCGGCTGGAAAGCTGTCCAGCAGAAAAGGCCCTGGGGGTGCTGGTCGACAGCAGCTGAACACAAGCCAGCAGTGGCCTAGGCGGCCAAGAAGGCCACCAGCATCCTGGCTTGGATCAGCCCTGGGGTGGCCAGCAGGAGCAGGGAAGGGATTGTGCCCCTGCACTCAGCACTGGTGGGGTTCAGTTTTGGGCCCCTCCTTCTGGCTCATCCCACCCCGCAAGAGGAGCAAGGGAGGTGGCAGTGCAGGGGGCACAGAGACCGGAGCTCCCCTGGCCACGACCCCTGCCCACACCACAGGTTCAAGGAGTTGGATTTCATAGAATCATAGAATGGTTTGAATTGGAAGAGGCCTTAAAGATCATCTAATTCCAACCCCCTTGCCATGGGCAAGGACACCTCCTGCTGGATCAAGGTACTCCGAACCCCATCCAACCTGGCCTTCAACACCTCCAGGGATGGGGCAGCCACAACTTCCCTGGGCCAACTCTTCCATTGCCTCACCACTCTCATTGTGAAGAATTTCCTCTTTATGTCCACTCTCTACCTTCCCCTCTCCAATTAAAAGCCATTCCCCCTCATCCTATCCCTCCAAGCCTTTGTAAAAAGTCCCTCCCCGGCTTTCCTGTAGCCCCTTCAGGTACTGGAAAGGTCACTATAAGATTTCCTTGGAGCCTTCTCTTCTCCAGGCTGGACAACCCCAACTCTCTCAGTCTATTTTGTATAGGAGGTGCACCAGCCCTCTCATCATATTTGTAGCCTCCTCTGGACCTGATCCAACAGCTCCATCTCCTTCTTATGTTGAGGATTCCAGAACTGGAGACAATACTCCAGATGAGGTCTCACAAGAGAGGAACAGAGGGGCAGAATCACCTCCCTCGACCTGCAGGTCACGCTGCTTTTGATGCAGCCCAGGACAGAGTTGGCCTCCTGGACTGCAAGCATGCACTGCCAGCTCGTGCTGAGCTTCTCATCAGTCAGCAGCTTCCCTGTGTTCAGTTCGCATCCAGGGCATAAGGAGATGGAATTTCTGTGTTTCACAGCTTCCAGGCTGGTGGGTGAGCCAAAGCCAAGAAAAGCCTGATCTAAAACTGAAGGGCAGGGAGCAAACACTTTTCCTTCACCTCAACAAAACTCCTCGGATGCTCCCAAAGCTCCTGGCCATCCTCCCCCACTACCTCCCAGGAAGAGACAGAAGAGGGAATGAAAGCTGAAATCTGGTAATGATGCAGAAGAAAGTGGAGAACACATTAAATCACAAATGGCCTTGTACATTCAGAGCTTATATTTGGAAAAAAAAAAGAGAAAGGAGAGGAGGAATTTGATATTAAAAAAATAGCACTGAATGAGAAAGCGGCAGCGGTTCCTTTCCCATTACGGATCCACATGGACACACACATGGAAGCTCAGCACCCCTGACCTCCCACTGGCTGCGATGGGCACCTCAGTTTGCTGGTTTGATAGAGAATGCCTGAAGCACACCAAGGATTACAGAATACATCAGCATGGCTTTAATGGGAATCCTCCAGCTGGAAAGAAGCGGTTTCTCCCCGTGTCTGCACTGGCACATCCCTGAGTCGCATTTGCACTCCTCTCCAGCCAAGTCAAGATTCCTAAAGATGAAAGCTAGGGAGGGAAAAAGAGACAAAGAGGGAGAGCATCCTCAGTGGGAGTTCTGCTGGCTGCTGCCAAGTCAGCCCTGGTGGTGGGACCGCCCCAGCAGAGAAGAGATGGTTTGTGTCCCCTGGGCTGTGCTGCCTGGTCCCAAAAACCATCTCTGGCAAGACAGCACAGTCATGCTCCCATGCAGTCTTCTACCTCCTTTCTCCCCAGCCTCAGAGCGTTTCTGTGTTCATGGTGAGAGCCTTCCACACAGTTGTTTTGGACACCTCGTACGAGAGGTTAATCTCAGAAGGATCAGTCCTGTAATAAAGATTTCACACAATAATCCTTAATGGTGGGACCTGATCCCACCAAGTGCATCAGCAAGAGAAACAGGAGGACCCGAAGAGTCACAGCTCAGCACAAGAACAGGAGGTTTTGCTGCATAAGGAGTTTTGGGAAGCATACCAACAGCTCCAAATAGAGGCTCCTGTGGTGCTGAGCCCTAGAGCGGACTTCTAAGCTGTCCCAGATCCTGCCTGCAACTCCTCATTTTTAAGTATCTGGATCTCCAGCTGCCATAATGTCCACAATCATGCAAGTTTGGGGGGTCAAACCACTCTGCTCAATGTCAGAGTCCTGTGATCACCTCCTGCAGCCCTATCCATCACCTGGAAGTTCCCATCGGGCTGGCTTCTCGTTTATGGGATGCTCAGTAAAGATGCAAGTGGAGAAAATTGTGCCAAACACCTTCAAACTCAGCTTGCTGGTGATCCAAGCACTTGGTGGGGCTTTACCTGTCACTGCTTTGCTTTGGGATATCCATGTGGCTGCTCTTGCCCAGTTTCAGCTGAAGGGAATGGGCAGCAGCAGCTTCCATCATCTTCTGGGACTCCTGATGGCAAAAAGGATAAATCAAGTTCTCCAACTTTGATGAGAGAGGAGAGAAACCAGTCACCCAGAACATCACATGTGGCCCTGTTCTCCAGACCTTTAGAGCTCTGGATGTGAGAGCAGCAGTGTGATGAGCTTTCACTGCAAGTGTTTGGGGAGTAAAAACACCATTCTCAGCAAATCTTTCCATAATAACAATAATAATAATAATAACCTTAAAATCATAGAATGGATTGAGTTGGAAGGGACTTCAAAGCCCATCCAGTTCCAGCCCCCTGCCATGGCAGGGACACCTCCCACTGGATCACGTTTCTCAAAGCATCATCCAATCTGGCCTTGAACAATCCAGGGATGGGGCAGCCACCACTTGTCTGGACAACCTGGACCAGTGCCTCTCCACCCTGACAGGAAAATATTTCTTTCTAAGATCTGATCTCAATCTCTCCTCTTTCATCTCAAAAATGTTCCCCTTGTGCTCTCCCTGCACACCCTGATCAAGAGCCCCTCCCAGCTTTCCTCTAATCTTCATTATAAATGACATTTTACCTCTAGTCAAGCATCAAGATCTCTGTCAATTTAGGAAAAAGAGGTTATGTGGTGGGATCCAGGCTATCAGGATCTGTTTCTATTAAGCTCTGGTCTTCCTCCAATATTTAAAGGCAAGCTGGGATGAAACAGGCAGTCTCATGAGGGAGAGAACCCAGCAAGCTTTACCTCTTCTGCTTTGGCTTTATTTTTAGCATCATCCAACTGCTTCTTCTTGCTCTCTGGCATGAGATCATCCAGAAAGCTGAGCTCTCGCTTCGAGAAGCAGAAATCCATCACTTTCCGGACAAAAACAAGAGCCAAAACCTTCAGGGATAAGAGATAAGACAGGGCGAGGTCAGAGACGATGCTGCATATCTCCCCAGCGCCACAGACATCATGCTGCCATACTCTTACCATCACAGGGAAGATGATGGCAGCACGGGATGCCTTGATGGCCCAGAGCAGGACAAGGCAGAGCAGCTGGATCCCAGTGAAGCAATGCACCTTCCGCAAGGGGACATGCCGCAGATAGATGAAATCTGGCTGGTGCTTCGCCGGCATCCAAAACAGCTTCAAGCGATCAAAGAACTGCAAGATAAAAGGAGAAAAGTTGCCACATTGGGACTGGGAAAGTTCTTGACCCTATTGAAGATGCAGAGAGGGTTTTGAGGAATTCACTGGCAATGGGAAATCCTGGAATCCACTGGGTTCCTCCTGGAAGGAGCATCCCCACTACCGGAACGATGGGGAGGGACTTGATCAGGGCAGGCAGGGATAGGATAAGGGGGAGCGCGTTTCAGCTGAAAGACTGAGATGGGATCTTAGGAAGAAATGTTTCATTGTGAGGGTGGAGAGGCCCTGGCCCAGGTTGTCCAGAGCAGTGGTGACTGCCCCATCCCTGGAGGGGTTCAGGGCCAGGTTGGATGGGGCTTGGAGCCCCTGATCCAGTGGGAAGTGTCCCTGTCCATGGCAAGGGGGTGGAAGTGGCTGGGCTTTGAGGTCCCTTCCAACACAAACCATTCCATGATTCTGTGATTCTAGAATAATCCAGTTCACTCACGGGCGATGCTGACCAGAGAGATGTTATTCCACATCATTATCACTGTTTCTTGACCTACAGAATCTCCCAGCAAGGATTTTCCCCCTGGGGTAGGAGTTACCTTCTCTTTGCACTGAATTCTTCATGGAACCAGGCATGGACCCACCCTAAAACCTGAAGCACTGAACCTGCCCAGCCCTTCCACCTCTGCGGACTCCATCAATCCTTTCTGTACACAAAATATTTCAATTACTTGTGTTCAGAGAGGGTTTTTCCCATGGCACTTCTTTTTTCCTCCTTCTATGGAGATCACAGAATCACTGCAGCTGGAAAAGCCCTCTCAGGTCATCCAGTCCAACCATCAGCACAACCCCACTGTGCCCAATAAACCCTGTCCCCAGGTGCCAAAGCCACACAGGTTTTGAACCCCTCCAGAGATGGAGGCTCTACCACTGCCCTGGGCAGCCTCTACCAGCACTTCACCACTCTGTCCATGAAGGAACTGGTCCTAATATCCAATTTAAACCCTGCCGGCACAACTGAAGGCCATTTCTTCTCATCTCATCACTTGTTCCTTGGGAGAAGGGACCAGGACACACCTCACCACAACCTCCTCTCCAGGAGCTGCAGAGAGCGATCAAGCCTCCCCTCAGCCTCCTCTTCTCCAGACCAAAACCCACCAGGTTCGTCAACCGCTCACAGATCTGTCGGGCTCCAGACCCTTTCCCAGCTCCATTCCGTTCTCCGGACATGCTCCAGCCCCTCAAGGTCTCTCTTGGAGTGAGAGGCTCAGAACTGAACCCAGGATTCAAGGTGCCTCTTCCAGTGCTTCCAGCAATGAAATCTTTCCCAATATCCAATCTAAGTCTCTCCTGGTGCAACTTGAGGCCTTTTCCTCTCGTCCCATTCTTTATCACAACACTTGCAGATGACATACCCAGGAGCAGCTGTGCTGTTGGACTCCATACCTGAATTCCTCGGAGCGATGACACCCCCATATAGAGGAAGACTCCATAGAGCACAGGCATTGGGATGAACTGAAAAGAAGAATTGCAATCATTTATTCTTTGAAATTGCCTTTTCAGCCTTACTGCTCTATTCTACAGCCACTGCCTAGCATTGCCCAAAACTTCCCAATTTGCACAGGGTTGGAGTAGTGTCAGGTTTTCACCACTGGAGATTGTGTGCATGCCAGGGAGTTAATGCTCTGCTTGGACTGAGCTTTTGAGTTTCATTTCATCAGAATAATCCTGTTTCCCAGAAAAGTTGGAGGAAAACAGAGGCTCCCAGCCATGCTACCAAATGAGGGCAGAAAACCATTTCTATATCTTCTGTGCCTCCTTTTAGCTTGGAGATGAGATTCCTTTGGGAGAGGAACATGCAAGGAACCCATGGGGAATATCTCAGTGTATGTAGCTACTGGGAGCAGCCATTTGGAGTCATCTGGGTGAGTAAATTGCAACCAATAACACGCAGCCTGTTTGGAAGAGAGCAGATGTCCTGGTTTGGATACACTGAACTGGATCTCACAAACATGGGTGGGCCTGAAAGACATCTGACAAGGAAAGCAGTCACGTTGTTCGCTTGTCTCAAGTGCACCAACCTGGGGTCTGAAGGGCTGGAAAGCAGTTCCCGCCAACCCCCAAGGTTTAGAATCACCTTGTCCTTGGCTCCACAACCTCTTAGGCCTAGAGAGAGGCCTATGTAGGATCTCCAAAATGCCCATTGTTGTTGGGTGTTTTGCATTTTTCCCTTACCTTTAGCACAGAAGTGAAGAAGACAGAGCAGCCCATGAGCACAAAGATCATCAAGCCAGTGACCCTTTGCTCTCGGATCCCCAGAAACTTGGGTTGTTCTCCTGGTGCTGAGCAGCCAGACTCTACTTTGAGGCTGTTGACGTGGGTGATGGACAGGACAGTCGCAGCCACAAACCAGGGCAGCCCCATCACGGAGCACACGCCAAGCATCACAGCCACCATGAAGAGGTCCAGGTGGTACCCACAGCCTTTCTGGGAGGGCAAAACAAGAAATAAAGCATCCACAGCACAAGAGCAAGGGCAACATCACAAGTCATACTCAAAGCCTACTGGAGCTTGAGTCAACTTGAAGATTTAAAACAAGAATTGCAAATGGATATGGATTGATCCAGACTTTGTGCAAGACTTTGCATGAAAATCTGGCAGGAATCATGGAATCGTTCAGGTTGGAAAAGCCCTCTCAGCTCACCAAGTCCAACTGTCAGGCCAATCACACCATGCCCAATAAACCATGTCCCCAAGTGTCACAGCCACACAGTTTTTGAACCCCTAAAGGGATGGGGACTCCAACACTGCCCAGGGCAGCCTCTGCCAAGACTTCACCACTCATTCAGTAACTTTCCCCACTATCCAATCTAACCCTCCCCTGGCAAAACTTAAGGCCATTTCCTCTCGTCTCATCAATTGTTGCTTGGGAGAAGAACCCATCACCCACCTCAACACAACCTCCTTTCCAGAAGCTGATCCAAGCAAGGCCTCTTGGCCACCTAGGCCACTGTTGGCTCATGTTCAGTGATTGTTGACCAGCACCACCAGGGCATTCTCCACTGGGCAGCTTTCCAGCTGCTATTCCCCAAGCCTGGGGTTCTTGTTACCCAAATGCAGGATCTGGCACTTGGCCTTGTTCCATACAACTGACCTTAGTCCATGGATCCAGCCTGTCCCAATCCCTCTGCAGAGATTCCTGCCCTCAGCCCATGGATAAAGCCTGGCCAGGTCCCTCTGCAGAGCCATGCAGCCCTCCAGAGAATCCACATACAAGTTCAGATACAGTAGATTTGGGTACTTCTTGAAAAACAAAAGGACTCTTTTTCTCATTCATAAGGAAGGAAACCTCTACCACTTGCAAGTCCAATGGGACTCCGAGTTATCCCTTGCAGCTCATCAAAACAATTCATTTAACCACTGATGTTTTTAAATCAAAAACATGCTTCTAGATTGCTCTACAATTAATTTGCCACTCCAAAAGACTGCTCAGCTGAACTCCCCTGTCATCTTCTCCCCATGGTATCATCAGTCCAGCAAAGCACCCTACCACACAGACCAACCCTACCACCCTACCACACAGACACTGTCCCAACCCAATGCCTTCACGAAGCATGTGGAATAGGAGCTTCATCCCGTGCCTGCAGCCCAGACTGGGCTTACCTCTTGCAGTCCCTTACCTTCAGTCTGTGCTCCTTCCTGTTCACGATAACGGCAGTGATCTGCTGGTCCATGAAGATCAAGATGGTGCAGAGCAGAGCTGGGATGAGTGCAGCCAACACTGTCCACCAAGGGTTAGGTCCTATGGGGTTGATGATCCACCCACGGTCGTCTCTGGTGGGCTGCAACAAAGCACACACCTCAGGACCAGCTCCCAGCCAGCTGATTTTCCTCTCCATTCCTGTGTCAGAGCATCTCCCAGCCCTGGCTCCATGTTACCCTGAGGCTCAGCAGTACCAGTGGCCTCTTTGCAAGCACCTATCAATAGTTCTTCTGGAGTTATCTAGTTTGGGGCTATCTTCTCAGTTCCAGAAGGAAATGATGCTCATAGAGGTGAAAAAGGAGAGGTTCGCACCACCAGCACCTCCTCCAGACCCAACCCTCTCCTGCCCTGGCAACACCTTGTTCCACGGGGTGAAACCTACTCCAAGCCAAAACATCCCATTACCTTGAACATATGGGGAACGTGGAGTTTGGGTGATGGGATCCCAATCAGGAAGTCAGTGAGCACCATGATGACGATGGTGAGGAAAACAGCAAAGTCGCTCACTGTGGACCGTACCTGGGGTGAGAAACCAGAACTGAAAGGGGCATTGCAAACAGGGCTGTAACAAGAGATAGAAAAGTCAGGGATATCAACAATATGAAGGCCAGTCAACCAAATCCCACCACTCTGAGGACATGCAGCCAACTCCCTTGGTTAGATATTGTTGCTGTGTTTGTCCCTGGGAGATCTGGTATCAAACAATAAAAAAAAAAATAGTTTAATTAGGTGAAAAGGGGTTGTTTTAATTCAAACCTTACAAAAACCACTCAAAACTAAGGCTGCAGATTTCTGCCCTACAGCCACACTCACAGCCAACATGGGAATAAGGCTCTGAGGCACCCTTTGTGCCTCAGAAGGAAGAAACAGGGTCTTGTTCTATGGCAGCTTTGCATTTGGATCAAACTTCCCCTTGAGCACATAATGCACAGATGGTGGAAAAAAAACCAACCAACTTTGGAAGCCCTGCTTTTCCCCTGCCTGAGCACACAAATCACTCCAGGGCAGGTCACAAGGCAGGTGGGAGGTGCTACAAACAGTCTGTGCTCATGGGAATGATTTGAGGGACACCCAATCTCAGCCTCCAAGGTCAGCATCTCCCAGCTTGACCAAAGACTGCTCAGTGCTCTGGGAAATTAGTGTGGAGGCTGCTGCTGGTCCCCATCTCTACCTACTCTGGTCGGAAAGTAACGGCTGGTTTTAAACTTCTTCAATAAGCTTGACAGGACAAAGGTGGAGAAGAACAGGATGCAGCACCAGAAGAGGACATTGGGCGTGTAGGGGCCATTGCGTCCACAGGCAGATCCTTGAAACTCTCCATGCAAATACTGACATTCCTGGGGAAACAGAGTATCAGGACACAAAGGCAGCACACATGCAGCAAGGAAACCTCGGATAACCAAGAGTTCTTGAGGATCTCAGTCCAAGATCCATGACCTTGTCACTGCTGCTGCTGGAGATTTGTGTTTCCTGAGCAGCAGCAGCTGAACAAGGGACACATTGAACTCCTCAGAGGAAAGGGGAGAGGTGAGATGTGATGGGACACCATTCCACACCCTCATTGCACATCCTTCACTTCAATGGTAGGTGACTGGGGCTGAAGGTGACACCAGAGGGGAAGGAGGTACTGGGAGTTCTTGGGGATAGGGAGAGGGGGAATGGGGAAGGAGGACTAAGACAACCATGCTAGGAAAGGAGAAGAGCCAAATTATCTCTTCCCAGTGGAGGGCTCGGAGGACATGGCCAGGAGGGGTTGGAGATGTCCCTAAGATCCTCCCATCCCCTGCCTGGGCTCGGCTTCCAGCAGTGACAACCTGAGAGGCTGCTTAGACAGGCAAATTTATGCAGGTACCTGCAGACAGTGCTGGGTAAGTAAGCAAGGCCTGTAGTGATTAGGAATTGAATAAAGAAGCCAATTACTACTTTCAAGCACCAACTTGAGTCCTCCAACTTCTACAATAACCAAACCCTCAACTTAACCCTGTACCTCATCAGAAACATCATCCTGCAGCCAGGCTGAGGAGAACACTTCTCACCCACGATGCTGGGTACAGGGTGGATGGACAAGGTGGGCAGGACAAGGTGGACTCTCCTTCCCAAGTGGGTTATAACCATACATTAGATTTAAGCCACAACTTTTCAGAGCAGCACTGGCACAGGTGGAAGCCCATCATCACCTGTAGTGCTCTGACTTTGTCACCGTGCAAATTCCCCTGCACCCTGAGGCCACGGCACAAAGGAACAGTGACTTGGGGCACTTACAGTCACCGTGAGGTTTTCCCAAGTGATGCCAGACACGCTGATCCTGTTGCTCTCCCAGAAACTCAGGGTTTCATTGCTGGGATGGGCTGGTGCCTCACACTTACAGCTGGGAGGAGAGAAGCCAAGACAGGGATAAGTGAACAGCACTGGAGATGTGGCCCTGAGCTTCAGGCCAGGGATCGGGTTCTTTGAGGAGGAAAGCACCCACTAGTAGATGGTGAGGAAGTCAAGCTTGCTGTGCATGTGCACAGGGTAGATCTCTCGCAGGTGACTCAGTTTCTCTAGAGCCTCATAGATGAAGATAATGCAGATGAGGGAGGCGAAGGCTTCTTCAGTGAAGCGAGTGATGTAGCACACCAGGCAGCTGGCATCGGTGGCCACCAGCACCACACAGAAAAAGGCGGTCCACAGCCCAATGCATGCTCGCAGAGAGAGATAGGAGAGCATGTACTCCCTGGGCAACCAAGAGAAAATGAAGGGTGGAAAGGGCAGCAAGTGGCTCCGAGCTGCACCTTCCTTCAGCAAAAATGAGGAATAATTATGGAAACAGGGATTTATTAAAGTTGGAAAAGGCCTCTAAGCTCATCCAGTCCAACCATCAGCCCAACACTATCATGACCAATAAACCCTGTCCCCAAGTGCCATGGCTACAGGTTTTTTGAACCCCTCCAGGGATGGAGCCTCCACCACTGCCCTGAGGAGCCTCTGCCAAGGCTTGACAACCCTTTCTGTGAAGGCAGCATTCCTGATATCCAATCTAACTCTCCCTTGGAGCATCCTGGGGGCACATCCTCTTCTCCTATCACTTTTGTTCCTTGGGAGAAAAAAACAGCACCCACCTCATCACAACCTCCTTTCTAGAAGCTGCAGAGAGCAATGAGGTCTCTCCTCAGCCTCCTCTTCACCAGATCAAACCCCCCCAAAGTCTCTCAGCTGCTCCTCTGGTGCTTCTGGGCTCCAGGCCCTTTCCAAGCTCCATTCCCTTCTCTGCATGTGCCCCAGATCCTCATGGTCTTTCTCAGAGTGAGGAGACCAAAACTGAACCCAGGATTCAAGGGTGGCCTTACCAGCACCGAGTGCAGGGGGGACAACCCCTTCCCTGCTCCTGCTGGCCACCCCATGGCTGATCCAAGCCAGGGTGTTGGTAGCTTTCTTGGCCACCTGGGCCACTGCTAGCTCACATTCAATCACTATTGACCAGTATCCCCAGGGCATTCTCCACCAGGCAGCTTTCCAGATGGTCTTCCTCAAGCCTGGAGTGTTGTCTGGGGTTGTTTTGATCCAAAGGCAGGACCTGGCACTTTGCCTTGTTCAATCTCATCCAGTTGTCCTAGGCCCATGGATCCAGCTTGTCCCAATCCCTCTGCAGAGCCTTTCTGCCCTCCCGCCCATGGATCCAGCCTGTTCTGATCCCTCTGCAGAATCTTCCTGCCCTTCAGCAGATCCACACTTCCACCCAATATGATGCCATCTCCAAACTGACTCAATCCCCTCATCCACATCATGGATAAAGATTTTTAAAAGAACTGGATCCAAAACAGAGCCCTGGGGACACTGCTTAGAATCTTGGAATCATTCAGGCTGGAAAAGGGCTCTCAGTTCCTTCAGTCCAACCATCAGCCCAACCCCATCGTGCCTACTAAAACCATGTCACAAGTGCCACTTGTGCCTGGCCACTAACAGGGTTCAACTCCATTCACCACAACTCTCTGGGGTCACCATCCAGTCAGTTTTCCATCAAGCAAGCATGTCCAGGCTGCTGATGGTAAATGCAGGTTCCAGGTACCACTAAAGATACCGCCAGGCTGTGGTGGAGGGTTTGAACTTGCAGGAGGAATGGCCAAGGATTTCATTGTCATGATTTAACAATTCTCTTGTGTTAAGACCTTGGAGGCTCACTGAGGCCAAGTCCTTGCTGTTGAAGGTGGTTTTCACCCACACCACCCTGATGCCCTAACACCAAAACCAGCTGGTTTTGCACCCAGTCACCTGCAACCAGCAAGTTGGGGCTTAATAACAACTTTAATTGCAATAAGGGTGCTTAATCTCACATCAAAGTCATCCCAACACAAGGGCTGTCATGGGAAGGACCCATTCCAAGTGCAAAGCTCTAATTTTTTCAATAACTCACAAAATATTTCAGCAGAAAACTGTTTGAGCAATGTATATTTCCACTTCCAGCAAAACTCAGGCTAAAACAAGCTTGGTTTTCTACCCAGAGGGAAGCAAATCTTCCCTCATTCCCAAACCAGACTGACTTATCTCCTCTGCCTTACGCAGCCCATCTTGGGCATCCACATCCCTGTGGTTTCTCCTCCTCCTGCTACTTTACTTCAGCCCTAAAAACTCCCAACAGCCCCATCCACCCTTCAAAGCTTGAGAGCTTTGCACCACCACACACTAACCCAGCAGTGGGCAGTGTCTGGGACATGGAAGTCAACTGGAATAAAACATCTCTGACCAAGAGGAAGAACAAAACCATCTTTCCTCCATCCCTGCCACCTCCAGTGGTTCTGGCAGCTTCCAGCTGTGGTGGCCAGCCTTACTTGCAGAATTTGTAGAGGATCTTCTCAAAGACAAGGACAGGTCCGGTGCTGCCAAGGATGGTGAGAGGTTGGCCAGCAAAGAGGGAATACACCACACCGGTCATGGATGCGCCCAGCAGCGACTCCATGGCACTCTGTGCCATGAAGAGAGGCAGAAGGGAAGAAAGAGAGCATTAGGGGAAAGAAACCAAAGTAAATTCCCTGCAGCAGGGATTCTGCATGAGTTCATCCTTCCCCACCCAACAGAGAGGCACTCACTATGTGACCACTGGTGGCCTCTCCCAGCAGCCCCCCAAAGGTGATGACAGGGGACATGCAGGCGCAGTAGAGGAAGAGGAAGGACGCCAGGCACTGCAGGCTCAGACCATCCCGAAAGTCACTCCAGAACCACGGGGCTTTTCGCTTCACATCCAGGATCAAACCTCCAAAGAGCCTGGAGGAAGGAAAGAAACAAGACTGTTCTCCTGGAAGACCAGGTTGAGTTTTCTTGGCTACAAGAGGGCAACCAGCAGCACAGAGGAGCTTAGGTGACTGAAAAGCAGTAGCCTTCCCCTCCAATTTTACACCCAGGAGAAACTGGGTCATAGAAAACCTCTGTAACAAAAAGGAAAAGGACCAACCTGAAAGCTCTTTCCCTCATCTTGCACCAGGCCCTTGCTTTGAGAGACAGAGCCCTCCTTGGAGGTATTTACAGACCTGCTGCCATCCCAAATCCAGAAACCTTGGTGCAGCAAAGCTGCAGCTGAACCTGACTGCCCAGATCATAGAATCATGAAATCACAAAGACTGGAAAATATGTCTAAGCTCAACCAGTCCAACTGTCAGCCCAACCCCACTGTTCCCACTAAACCTTGACCCCAAGTGCCACATCCACAAGTTTTGAACTCCTACAGGTATGGGGACTCCACCACTGCCCGGGGCAGCCTCTCAGGGCTTCACCACTCCATCAGTGAGGAAATCTTTCCCACTATCCAATCTAAACCTCCTCTGGTAAAACCTGACACCATTTCCTCTCATGCCATCACTTGTTCCTTGGGAGAAGAGCCCAGCACCCACCTCACCACGGTCTCCTTTCCAGGAGCTGTAGCGAGCAATGAGGTCTCCCCTCAGCCTCGTCTTCATCACACCAAACCCCCCACGACCAGGTCCCTCAGCTGCTCCCAGAACTCTTGGGCTCCAGGCCCTTTCCAAGCTCCATTCCCTTCCCCAAATACACTCCAGACTTTCAAGGTCTTTCTTGGAGTGAGAGGCCCAGAACTGAACCCAAGATTCGAGGTGCATCCCCACCAGTGCAGGGGGACAATCCATGCTGTGCTCCTGCTGGTCACCCCAGGGCTGATCCAAGCAAGGCCTCTAGGCCACCTGAGCCACTGTTGGCTCATGTTCAGTCACTGTCGACCAGCACCTCCAGGGCATTCTCCACCGGGTAGCTTTCCATCTGCTCCTTCTCAAGCCTGGAGTATTGTCTGGAGTTGTTGTGACTCAACAACTGGAGCGAGTCCAGAGACGAGCAACGAAGCTGGTGAAGGGGCTGGAGAACAAATCTTATGAGGAGCGACTGAGAGAGCTGGGGCTGTTTAGCCTGGAGAAGAGGAGGCTGAGGGGAGACCTTATTACTCTCTACAACTACCTGAAGGGAGGTTGTGGAGAGGAGGGTGCTGGCCTCTTCTCCCAAGGGACAGGGGACAGGACGAGAGGGAATGGCCTCAAGCTCCGCCAGGGGAGATTTAGGCTTGAGATTAGGAAAAAATTCTTCACAGAGAGGGTCGTTAGGCATTGGAAGAGTCTGCCCAGGGAGGTAGTTGAGTCACCGTCCCTGGAGGTGTTTAAGGTGAGGGTGGATGAGTTACTTAGGGGCATGATTTAGGGAATGGTGGGAATGGTTGGACTCGACGATCCAGTGGGTCTCTTCCAACCTGGTTATTCTGTGATTCTGTGTGATTCTGTGATTCAAGTGCAGGACCCGGCACTTGGCTTTGTTCAGACTCATACAACTGATCTCCAGCCCATGGACACATCCTGGCTCAATCCACCTGCAGACCCTCTCCTCCTTGCCCAGCCCAAGGGCCCAAGCTGGTGATATGGAGCCCCTTCCCTGAACCAACCAACTCCCAGGTGCTGCTGTGAGGGAGCTGCATGCTTGAATTCCAGACACAAATAGAAAAAACCCTCACCTTCCTGTCCGCTCCAGCTCAGGACCGCTGTGTTTCTCTGGCTTGCTGTGAGAAGCATTGTCATCCAGAGCTCCTGGCATCTTCCTTTTTTCCTGTGAAAACAGAAACAAGACAAAGTTCAATATTCATGAAATCGTGGAATGGTTGCAGTTGGGAGGGACCTCAAAGTCCAGTCAGTCCCACCCCTGTCATGGGCAGGGACACCTCCCACTGCATCAGGGGCTCCAAGCCCCATCCAAACTGGCCTTCAACACCTCCAGGGATGGAGCTGCCACAACTTCTCTGGGAAACCTGGTACAGGGCCTCCCCACCCTCACAGGAAAACATTTCTCCCTAACATCTCATCTCAATCTCCCTTCTTTCAGCTCAAGACCATTCTCATCATCCTCTCCCTGCCCTCCCTGATCAAGAGTCCCTCTCCAGTTTTCCTGGAGCCCCTTTCTATATTGCAAGCTGATCTAAGGTCTCCCCACAGCCTTCTCTTCTCCAGGCTGAAAAGCCTTAACTCTCTCAGCCTGGCCTCATACAGGAGGTTCTCCAGCCCTTAGATCATCTCTGTGGCCTCCTCTGGTCTCGCTCCAACAGCTCCATGTCCTTCCCTTACTGAGGACTCCAGAACTGGACAGAGGTTCCAGGTGGGGTCTTCACCAGGGTGGAACAGAGGGGCAGAATCCCCTCTCTCCCTGCTGGTCCCACAGCTTCGGATGCAGCCCGGGACACATGTTGCCAGCCCCTGTGGAGCTTCTCCCCCAGCACTCCAAGTCCTTCTCCTCTAGGCTGCTCCCAATCCATTTACCACCTAACCTGGAGTTGTGCTTGGGATTGCTACAACCCAGGAGCAGGACACAGAATCACAGAATAACCAGGTTGGAAGAGACCCACTGGATCATTGAGTCCAACCATTCCTATCAAACACTAAACCATGCCCCTCAGCACCTCGTCCACCCGTAGGACCTCACCCTTGGACTTGTTGAACCTCATGAGTTTCACAAAGCCCCAGATCTCCAGCCTGGCCAGGTCCCTCTGGTTGGCAGTGGTGCCCTCTGACTTATTTTTATTCTGCTCTGGGCATGAGACTGTGTCAAAGCGTGACCTCGTGAATACGGACCCTGCATGCTGCCATCCCACCCGTCCCCCCTGTGCCTCCCCCATCACAGTACCCACTTGTGAAGGGACATTTTTGGGGGGCTCGATCCGGATCGAAGGATCCCACTCTCCTGGTGGCAACACCGTGACCTGATCCAGAAATTCATCAATGCCAGCCACGAGGTCGGCCCGGTTCTTGGCTTTATAAGCAACATCATGGAAAACCTACCAGTAGGAGACAACCTGATGAGAGAAGAAGCCATCTCACATGCCCCAAACAGTTGAAAAAGCTCTTGGCTAAACACAAGATAGTTTTCCTCAAGTTTCCTGTTGGAATGGCATTAAATATTCCCCCAAAAGGGATAATATGTGCATGGGATCTGCAATCATCTCCACGAGGCTCTCATCCCCCATAGTGAACCAAAATCTTTGGTTTAAAGAGGATAAGCATGGTGGCCCTGGGAATGCCACCAGTGGGGACCCTGAGGAGAAGGATGAGGATACACCCCGGGTGGGATTAGCCTCCAGGATGGGGGAGACGCAAACATGGGTGTTTGCTTTGGGATAAGAAGGATGAGTGGGTGTTCAGGGAGCTGTGGGTAGCCAGGACAGCAAATTCTCCTTCTGACCCCGAGGAGAGGTGAACAAAGCCAGAAATGACCCAGAGTCATCTCTCATCACACCTCATCCGTCATGATAGTGGCCATGGACCTGCCGATCTCGTGGTATTGATGGGCTTTTCCTGCTGGTCCAAGCAAAACAAACAGGAACCTGGGCAAGAAAAACAAAATGAAAGAGAACATAGAATCCTGGAATAGGTCGGGTTAGAAGGGAACTCAAAGTCCATCCAGCTCCAACCCCAGAAACACTTCCCACTGGATCAGGTTGCTCAAAGCCCCATCCAACCTGGTCTTGAACCCCTCCAGGGATGGGGCAGCCACCGCTTCTTGGGGCAACCTGGGCCTCACAGGGCCTCCTCATCCTCACAGAAAAACATTTCTCCTCAAGATCTCATCTCAATCTCCCTTCTTTCAGCTCAAAACTGTTCCACTCATCCTATCCCTGCCCCCCGTGATCAAGAGCCTCTCCCCACCTTTCCTGGTGCCCCTTTCCATACTGGAAGCTGCTCTAAGGTCTCCCTGTAGCCCTCTCCTCTCCAGGCTGAACAACACAAACTCTCTCAGCCCATCCTTGTAAGGGAGGTGCTCCAGTCCTTGGATCATCCCAATGGCCTCCTCTGGCTCAGAGATCACCCAAGGAAACCACTGGGAGCTTCCAGCCCAGAGGGGACCTGCAGGCTCCTCAACTCCAATGTTGAATTCAAAAGTCAACAAAACTGATCACAAATTTGATTTTTGGGCCAGCTTTCATTAAAATTGTCCAATGGATTTGAAAGCTACAGCAGGGAGGGAAAAGATGTGGAGACAAGTGTGGGAGAAACATTCTTGCTCCCACTGCACTTGTCACAGAATCATTGAATGGTTTGGGTAGGAAGGGATCTTGAAGATCATCCAATGACCCTGCCATGAGTGGGGACACCTCCCTCTAGTTGTCCCCCCTTGGGGCACCAAGCTGATGCCCTATGTTCCCTTGAGTTTTTTAAGCACAAAACATTCCTGCTTCCCATTCAAACCTTGTTGGGATGGGAACTTCTGTCATGCCCGAGAAGAGGACAGCAGGTGTCAGGCGGACAAAGGCCACAATGGGCTGGTGCAGGAAATCCAGCTCTCCCACGAGCACATTTGATGCTTCGGCTCCACTGGGAATCTTCTTCATGAAATGCAGTTCCGCCTGTGCACGACAAGTGGATTTGATAGAACGGTTTGAGTTGGAAGGGACCTCAAACTTCCAGCCCCCTGCCATGTGCAAGGACCCCTTCCACTAGATCCAGCTGTCAAGGTTCCATCCAACCTGGCCTTCAATATCTCCAGGGATGGGGCAGCCACCACTTCTCTGGGCAACCTGGGCCAGGGCCTCCTCACCCTCATTGTGAAAAACTTCCTCCTTATATCCATTCTAAATCTTCCTCCTTCCAATGTAAAGCTATTCACCCTTGTTCTATCACTCCATTCTCTTGGAAAAAGTCCCTCTCCAGCTTTATTGTAGCTCCTTCAGGTACTGGAAGGTCTCCTTGGAGCTTTCTCTTCTCCAGGCTGAACAACCCCAACTCTCTCAATTCTGTCCTTGTACGGGAGATCCTCCAGCCCTCAGATCATCCCTGTGACCTCCTCTGGACTCACTCCAAAAGATTTATGTCCTTACATTGAGGACTCCAGAACCTGATACAAGGCTCCAGGTGGGGTCTCACCAGAGCAAAGGGGCAGAATCCCCTCCCTCCCTGCTGGCCACACTGCTTTGGATGCTTTTGGACACAGTCGGCCTTCTGGGCTGCGAGTGCACTTGGATGGCTCATGTAATGCTTCTCCTTCCCCAGCATCCCAAGTCCTTCTCCTCTGGGCTGCTCTCAATTTCAAGCAATTCCCCCAAAAGCCAAGCCCACAGCATTCTGCAGCCACGAGATGACAGCAAATCTGACCCTAACCACGTCAGAGTGCCACAAACATCTCACCTTGCTTAAATCCATCACGCCAGCCTCATGGTTCACCTCGTTTTTAGCTTCTGTGGTGGTTGGAGAAGGACGAGGGGTGAGTGTTTGGGCTGGTAGGAAAGAGAAAGGTGTGGAGAACTGTGGGCAAGGAGAAATTTGGATGCTTCTCTTTTGCCAGGACAAGTCTAATGAGGCCAAAGCCCTACAGAAATCTTCATGTGGTGCCACAGTCCTGCAGGAACCTCATCTGAGGCCAAATCCCTGCAGGAACCTTCACCTGGGGCCATAGCCTTGGGGGAATCTTCACTGGGGCCAAAGACCTATGGGAACCCTCCCCTGAGGCCACTGCCCTGCAGGAACCTCATCTGAGGCCAAATCCCTACAGGAACCTTCACCTGGGGCCAAAGCCCTGCAGGAACTTTCACTGGGGGCCAAAGACCTGTGGGAACCCTTGCATGAGGCCAAAGCCCTGCAGGAACCCTCACCTGGCTTGTCAAGGAGGTGCGGGTCTGACTGCTTCTTGCCCACATCAGCGAAGGAGCGGACAATGGGGAGTAGGTTGTTTCTTTTCTTCTCGTTCTGATGGTGATGCTTCTTCAAAAGAACTTCTCGCACCTTGGCCCGCATGTGCTCGTCAAACTCCACGTTCTGGTCCTGCTGGCCCAAGATCATATCTAGGGGTGGACAAAGGTGCCATAAGAGCAGAACTCCACCACATTCTGACCCCTGACATCCCGGGGTGACTGTGCCAAGATACTCTGATGCCAGTTCATCTCAGTTTGACACTGCTCAGCCTCGCTATGAGAGCAGATTCTCTTTAGCTAAAAAACATTATCAAAGAGATTCTCCATCGCTCCATTAACTATTATACCTGGAGTATTGTCGCCACATGAATTACTGTGTCCAGCTGGAGTATTGTGCCACCACCTGGAGTCCTCCGTCTAGTTCTGGAACCCCCAACTTAAGGATATGGAATGGTTGGAATGAGTCCAGAGGAGGCCACAGAGGTGCTGGAGCACCTCTATGAGGACAAGCTGAGAGAGTTTGGGTTATTCAGTCTGGAGAAGGCTGCAGGGAGACCTTAGAGCAGCTTCCAATACTGAAATTGACTCCAGGAAAGCTGGGGAGGGAATAGTTACAAGGGCACGGAGTGACTGGACAGGGGAGAATGGCTTTAAATTGGAAGGGTGAAGATTTAGATGAGATATTAGGAAGAAATTCTTCACAACGAGAGTGGGAAGGCCCTGGCTCAGGTTGTTCAGAGAAGTGGTGGCTGCCCCCTCCCTGGAGGTGTTCAAGGCCAGGTTGGATGGGGCTTGGAGCCCCTGATCCAGTGGGAAGTGTTGGAACTGGATGGGCTTTGAGGTCTCTCCCAACCCAAACCATTCCAATTAACCATTCTAATTAATTTCATTTTCTTGCCCAATCTGCCCTCTCCACCTCTCTCCCCACATTTAACCCATCTACAGATCAGCCTTTCCCAGTTTTCTTGGCCATTTGCCAAGCCCAGAGAGAAATGGGCTACAGCTCCACCTTCTCCTGCTCTTGAAAGAAGAGACCTTCATGAGCCTTGCCCACCAATGCTGCTTTTCCAATTAACTCCAATTCTCATCCCCAAGGGAATGTCCTGCTTGGGCACCAGCCTGGTAAACTCAGCCTTTAAATTTCTTGAATCATGGACATTAAGGCAAGAGAAACAAAAGAATATGAAGGAGCTGACCATGAGTCTACATCATGGTAGACAAGTGGGACACCGTGTCCTGAGGTGCATCCAGCACAGCATCACTAGTCAGGAAGTCCTGCTCTACTCCTCACTGGTGCAGCCCCACCTCAAGTACTGGGTGCAGTTTTGAACATTACAGGATGAAAAGGATCTAAAGACACTGGAGTGGGTCCAGCAGAGGCTACGAAGTTGGTGAAGGGTTTAGAGGGGAAGTTATATGAGCAGCAGCTAAAGTCCCTTGATCTGTTTAGCCTGGAGGAGACTGAGGGCAGACCTTATCACAGTTTACTGCTTCCTCACAAGGGAAGGAAGAGGAGCAGGCACTGATCTCTTCTCTTTGGACTTGAGGGACCTACCATTGTAGGAAGATGAATCAGGGGAGGGTTAGGTTGGACATTCGGAAAAGGTTCTTCACCCAGGGGGTGATGGAGCTCTGGAACAGGTTCCCAGGGATGTAGTCACATTGCCAAGCCTGTCAATATTCAAGAAGCATTTGGCCAAAACCCTCAGACGGTGTGAATGTTGGGGTGTCCTGTGCAGGGACAGGAGTTGGACTCAATGATGCTTGTGGGTCCCTTCCAACTCAGGACACTCTATGATTCAATGAAATGGTTTGGAATAAAGAGTTTCTTGAAGAAGGTTCAGCTCTTCCACGCTTATGACTCTCTATCTCTAAAAGCCACCTGCAAAGCCCTGATGCGCATTCCTCTTTGGCTGGGGAATATTCCCTAATCAATTCCATAAACCTAAAACTTGTTTCCAAAATGATCCCATATTAGAAGAAAAGCTGGTGTGACAATTGCACACCTAGTCTACATCCAAACCCAACTCATGACCCAAAAACTGAGCAGGATATCCGGCCTTCCAGTCTGGAAAGGGGTTTCGGGAAAGCTGGGAAGGGGCTCTTTATTGGGGAGGGCAGAGATAGGATAGTTTTGAGCTGAAAGAAGGGAGATTGAGGTAAGATTTTATGAGGATATGTTCTCCTGTGAAGGTAGGGAGGCTCTGGCCCAGGTTGTCCAGAGAAGTGGTGGCTGCCCCATGTTCAAGACCAGGTTGGATGGGACTTGGAGCCCCTGATCCAGTGGAAGGTGCCCCTGCCCATGGCAGGGGGTGGAACTGGCTAGACTTTGAGGTCCCTTCCAACCCAAACCATTCCATAATTCTATGAAAAGGACTCGTCGTTGGGGTAGGGTTGAATTGGGAGTAAAAGACACCATGGCAAACCGAGTTTAGTCGTTCCCAGTGGGATGTGTCACCTACAGTACCTGCAATCTCCTCGATGCTGTTGGCACAGATGTCCAGCAGCACTGTGCCATTGATGATGCAACTCCTCAGCTCGAAGAGGCTGTGCAGGGACAGTGTGGCTACATAGGGCTTGCTCCAGCGCTCGCCACCATCCTCCACGTCCTCCTCAAACTTCAGCCACCTGTGGACACCAGGAGCATCAGTTCCATCACAAGGAAAGAGCCTCAGCTCTGCAGCCCCTCTGACAGAGCCATGGGCTGCCTTGAGGAGAACACTCCTCATATTATCACCTCCAGCTACAAAACCTTTGAGTCCCAGGAAGCAGAGAGCAGAGCCCATGGGCACTGCTGGCACAGTGACTGCTCTCCCCCTGACACCAGCACAGGGACCAATCTCCCACCAACATCAGCAGCAGGCAGTTACCTTGCTGTTTCCTTCCACTCGGCACCTTCGCCCTCTTTCACGTGGATCTCATCCAGCTCAGTGAACAAGTCATGGGGAACGTGCTGCTCGTCCTCCTCAGTGCCGAGGATGAACTGCACCCGCTGGGACGGGGTGTCTGGGGGCAGAGGACAAAGCCCCGTCCATACTGCACCTGAGGGTTGTCCCTCACGTGCAAAGTGGCCATGGGATTAGCACCAGTTCAGCCATAAATCAGATCCTAAATAGATCAGCAACTTGATCTGGTTGAAGATGTCCCTGCTCACTGCAGGGGGGTTGGACTTGGATGACCATCATTGTCCCTTCCAACCCAAACCATTCTATGATTCTAAATACTGGACTGCTCGCTCTCCCCTGAGTTTACCCAAGCTTGCACAGAGCCATGGAGAAGCATCGTTTCCACTTCTGCATAAGGATGGGCAACTTTCCTTCCCTACATGCCATTTTTAAAGCAGGATCCCTCTGAGGAAGTCAATTCCAATTTATTTCTGTATTTAACTGCCTTAAAAAAGACTAAACCCATGAGAAGTTTGGAAAAGGAGGGTCTGGCTGAACAATGCCACTTCCCCACAAACACAAGACGAAGCAGCCCCAAGGACCCAGTTGCAGCAGATCCCAGCATCCCAGCCCTGGGCAGTTGGGTGAACACAAGACTTACAGTGGCAGCCCTGCTCAGTCGGGGCAGAGTCTTTCTCCCGTTCCCGTTTCCTATGCTTCTGGCTGTGGGGTCGGTGATGCCGGTGGCTCTGCCGCACCAGTGGCATCCGCACACCCACGTACAGGGTCCGGTGGCCTGTGCAAAAGCAATGTTTACAGCACTTTGGGCTTCGCAGTCAGTGATTTCATCTTGCCTGGAGATCCTATTTAACTCAAACTTTGGAAAAACAGGGCAACAAGTGATGGCTCTGGGTCATCTAAAAGTGCCCTGAATATATCAAACCTCTTCTCAAATCCCAGCTCCAGCTGGAGAGACCTTAGAGCAGCTCCCAGTACAGAAGGGGGCTCTAGGAAAATTGGGAATGGGCTCTTGATCAGGCAGTGCAGGGGTAGGATGAGGGGGAATGATTTTGAGCTGAAAGAGGGGAGATTAACATGAGATCTTAGGAAGAAATGTTTTGCTGTGAGGGGAGGGAGGCTCTGGCCCATGTTGTCCCAAGAAGCGGTGGCTGCCCCATCCCTGGAGGTGTTCAAGGACAAGTTGTGCTGGGATTGTGAGGCCCCTGATCCAGTGGGAGGCATCTGTGCCCATGGCAGGAGGGTTAGAACTGACTGGGCTTTCAGGTCCCTTCCAATCAAACCATTCCCGTATTCTGTAACACATTCAGACTCACTCCATAAGCAGCAAGAGACATTAATTACTTTTAAAACCTCTGTATGGCACAAGATGACACAAGGAGATCAAATCAGTGCCCTGATAATGAACTCCAGATCAAAAAAACCAAAATCCACAGCTCTGTGTCTGCAGCATCAAATTGTTCCCCTACCCTCTCCAAGCCAGGAGCCTCTGCAATAAAACAAGCCATGAATTCTCCAGCTCTGTGGCTAGAACTCACAGCGTGGCCTCTGCAATTGTCTTTCCCTCTGTTTAAAAAGCTGTAGTATTAAAAAATGTGAAAATGCTCGTGCTGCTCGGTTAGGAAATACAGCAGGGTTTACTGCACATGATGTGTACAGCAAGTGAGGGACGTCACACTCAGCTGGTGCCCCTCTACCAAGACCTCAACACTCACCTTCCAGCTCCTCCTTCTCATAGTGAATGTTGACAACATTGCTCGTTCGTCCCTGGTCAATCACTGCCTCTTCATCGGGTCTCTGTGAGCAAGGAGAAGGTAAAAGTTGGGGCTGCGTGTGCTGAGCAACCTTATGTCCTCCCAGCCATCATCCAGTCAAGTCCATGAGCATCACATCCTTGCGTGCCTCCTCCTCCAGGTACAGCCCTTCCGCACCCAAATTCAGCAGCTCACAATATCACCAGAATTGTAAGCAACGTGAGTTAGGAGAGTGGTTCCAACAGAAAAACAACTCCTGCTTTGCTCTTGCTGTTCCATTTTAAAAGAAAAAAAGGAACAGGTTTCCCAGAGCAGTGGTGGCTGGCCCATCTCTAGAGGTCTTCAAGCCCAGGCTGGATAAGGCTTGGAGTCCCCTGATCCAGTGGGAAGTGTCCCTGCCCATGGCAGGGGGCGGAACTGGGTGGGCTTTGAGATCCCTTCCCACTCAAATCATTCTGTGATTCCACAATTCTAGGTAGCTCACCAGCCATCAGCAGCAATCAAGTGGATGAAGAGTCGAGCCACTGGTTTAGAGCTGCAGACAGCATCTCCAAGACTTCAGCAACTGTTAATTGTCCAGGGGAGGCAAGTAAATGCTTCCTAAACTGGAGAGACACCCTCTAATGTCACCTTTAAGGCACAGGTGGATGAGGTGCTGAGGGACATGGTTTAGTGTTTGATAGGCATGGTTGGACTCGATGATCCAGTGGGTCTCTTCCAACCCAGTTATTCTATTATTCTATGATTTTATGATTCTATGATTCTTTGCTCTAACTTTCCCAGTCCTTACCTGCATCTTCTATAGTCACATGGCTATGGGTAACTATTATAACAATATATAATATATAGAATCATAGAAAGATATATATATAATCCCTGGAGTCGCTGGTGTCCCCACCCCTGGAGATGTTCAAGGCCAGGCTGGATGGGGCTTGGAGCCCCTTGATCCAGTGGGAGGTGTCTCTGCCTATGGCAGGAGGGTGGAACTGGCTGGGCTTTGAGGTCCCTCCCAGCCCAAAGCATTCCAGGACTCTATGATTTCCAAACTAGAAAAATATTCCCCAAAACTGCACTTTTGATCACAGCAGGATTGGGTCTCCAAAATGTGGCACCTGTGATATGAAAGAGTCATATTTAAAAACACAATTGAAAATATGAACCCATTCCTGTTGCTTTGAGCCCAATGCAAAGCCCCCCTGTCTCTAAGCTAGGTCAGCACCTGTTAATGATGTGTAGACAGCAATTAACACTTCCTTTGTGTATAGTGAACAAGAACATGGAAGGTCTTAAATCAAGAGACCTGTCTAAATCAAACAGAAGGCCCCTGTCTCAGCAGAGGTCCAAATTGATGTTTGGAGGTTAGAACTGGATGATCCTTAAGGTCCCTTCTAACCCAAACCATTCCATGGTTCAGCAACAAACATGAATCCAGCAGGATCCTTGAAGAACCAGGGACAGAGATGTTCATGGCGAGGGGACGTTGTCACCATCGAGCCAAGAAACCCTCCAACTCAAAACTTGTACACTGGAGGGCGTGTGAAGCTCATCCACAGAGCAAGTGAGGAATGTATGAGCCAGTAAGACCTCGATTATTAATCAATAAGATAACGAATAATTGCAAATCTGATGTAATGATGGGCAGAGATTTGTAAATGAAGAACGGGCCTAACACTGCTTGAAGTTTTATTGAGGGATGCTTGCGAGACGACGCAGTGGGCAACCCACTTTGTGCCAACTGGAATCAAACTCAATCTCTGCGGTTTTGGCTTGCATGCGAGCTAAACAATCCCATGACTTTTTGGACAACACCTGCAGGTCTCACTAGATGGCACTTGGCCACAGGACATGGCTACCAGCACCTCCAAAAGCCTTCAAAAACCTGCAAGGACAAAGCATCATCTCCAGCTCTGGGAAGCTCCAACTTCCCTGGGTGCAAGCATGCTTTCCATGGAAAATATGGGTTTCCTCCAAGTAAAAGCCAACATGTTCCTCGGTGGGTATCCCACTGCCAGCATGGCATGGAGACTGTCTGTGTCTCAAAACCTGAAGGAGAAGTACAGGAGCAATCAGCTGTAAGATTTTTTCTTCTCTTGTTCCTGTGCTGCTAGGGCTGGGAAAGAGGATTATGGGACCATTGTGGGTAAAGAAATGAAAACCCAACCACATAGAATCACAGAATCGTAGAATGATTTGAGGTGGAAGGGACCTTCTAGATCACCTATTTTCAACCCCGCTGCCGTGGGAAGGGCCATTCACTAGGTGAGGCTGCCCAAGCCCCATGAACCTGGCCATAAACATCTCCAGGGATGAGGCATGCACACCTTCCCAGAGCAACCTGGGCCAGGGCCTCCCCATCCTCACTGTGAAGAATTTCTTCCTACAGTCTAGTCTAAATCTTCCCCTCTCCAATTTAAAGCCATTCCCCCTCATCCTATCACTCCAAGCTTTTGAAAAGTCCCTTCCCAGCTCTTCTGCAGCCCCTTCAGATACCAGAGGGTCACTATAAGGTATCCTTGGAGCCTTCTCCAGGCTGAACAACCCCAACTCTCTCAGCCTGTCCTCGTGTAGGAGGTGCTACAGCCCTCAGATCATTTTCATAGCCTTTGATCATCTTTGTAGCCCACATCTCACACTTCAGTTGCAGCTGTGGCTTCCTGAAAACATTTGGTGGCTTTTTCCCTCTCTTCAGGTGGCAATTTCAATTGCTATAAATGTCTTAAATACTAAAGAAAATACTTGATCACTGCTCAATTATTCCTTCCCTGTTTGCATGGACAGAAACGAAGCCAAGAAACCCCAAATCCATTCAACTGTGCACAGAAAAACCTTGCAATACCCAAACACCCTGAATTTTTCATTGCTTTTTGAGCTATCCCTTTCTTAAAGGCACAAAGGGGAAGATCTAGGGATATGGAATTCCTGAGTTTGTCTGTGCAAGCTCATTGCCATCATCACCTGGATGGGGGCAATCCCAAAGACAACTCCAGGCTGGGCAGACAATGGATTAGGAGCAAAACTGAGGAGAAGAACTTAGGGTACTGGGGGAGGAGAAGCTCTGTGTGAGCCAGCAAAATGTGCTCACAGTCCAGAAACCAACCGTGTCCTGGGCTGCATCCAGAGCCATGGGACCAGCAGAGGGGGAGGGATTCTACCCCTTTGCTCCACTCTGCCGAGACCCCATCTGGAGCCTTGGGTTCAGTTCTGGAGTCCTCAGCACGGGAAGGACATGGAGCTGTTGGAGCGAGTCCAGAGGAGGACATAGAGATGATCTGAGTGCTGGAGAACCTCCAGTACAAGGACGGGCTGAGAGAGTTGGGGGTGTTCAGCCTGGAGAAGAGAAGGCTGTGGGGAGACCTTAGAGCAACTTCTAGTCTGGAAAGGGGCTCCAGGAAAGCTGGAGAGGGGCTCCTGATCAGGGAGGGCAGGAATAGGATGAGGGGAACGGTTTTGAGCTGAAAGAAGGGAGATTGAGATGAGATCTTAGGAGAAATGTTTTGCTGTGAGGGTGGGGAGGCCCAGGCCCAGGTTGCCCCTGATCCAGTGGGAGGTGTCCCTTCCCGTGGCAGGGGTGGGACTGGCTGGGCTTTGAAGTCTCTTCCAACACAACCCAGTCCAGGCTTCTATGATCACAGAGAACAGAAAGTCTTCAGGCGGAAAAAAAAAAAAAAGCCAAGATCTGCACCAGTTGCTTTATTTCCAAAGGCAGAAGAAGAACAAAGCACCAAGAAACCAGGGGAACCAGCAGGGCTACTGGGTGAAATTCAAGGATCCAGAGCTCCACCACGAAACTTGTAACCCCCTAACAGGAAATCTGCTTTTTATCCTCCAATTCTATTTCAGCAGAGCAGCATCCCCTGCAGCAGCATTGGGGAAAACACCCAGCTCCGAGACACCGGGGCCTTGGAGGAGCAAGAGGAACAAACGCTCCTCGTTTCAAATGAGTTTCCTGATCCTTGAACACTTATTTCCGAGCTGACTTGTTGCTGTTTTCTTGCTAGCCCCCGGGACGCACCTGTGTTACCTGGCAGCCAGATTATCACGCGCCTGTGGCTCTCCTGTCCTCTCTCCGCTGACAGCCTCTGCAGCCCTCCAACCCTTCTTCGCAATGCATCCCGATTCCCTCCTGGACTGCCAAAACCCCCAACTCCAACCTCTAAAAAGACATCAGGGACTGGATGGGCTTAGAGGTCTTTTCCAGCCATAAACATAGAATCACAGAATTGTTTGGGTTAGAAGGGACCTCAAAGCCCACCCAGTTCCACCCCCCTTCCATGGGCAGGGACACCTCCCACTGGATCAGGGGCTCCAAGCCCCATCCAACCTGGCCTTGAACCCCTACAGGGATGGGGCAGCCACCACTGCTCTGGGCAACCTGGGCCACGGCCTCCTCACCCTCACAGCAAAACGTTTCTCCCCAAGATCTCATCTCAATCTCCCCTCTTTCAGCTCAAAACCGTTCCCCCTCATCCTCTCCCTGTCCTCCCTGATAAAGAGCCCCTTGCAGTTTTCCTGGAGCCCCTTTCCACACTGGAAGTTGCTCCAAGGTCTCCCCAGAGCCTTCTCTTCTCCAGGCTCAACAACCCCAACTCTCTCAGCCTGTCCTCATAACAGAGGTACTCCAGCCCTCAGATCTTCTCTGTGGCCTCCTCCAGACCTGTTTCAGAAGTTCATTATCCTTCTTACGTTGGGGATTCCAGAACGGGACACACGGCTCCTGGTGGGGTCTCAGCAGAGCAGAGCAGAGGGGCAGAATCCTCTCCCTCCCTGCTGGCCTCAACTGCTTTGGATGCAGCCCAGGACACAGTTTGGTTTCTGGGCTGCAAGTGCACGTTGGTGGCTCATGTTGAGGTTCTCCTCCCCCAGCACCCCATGTCCTTCTCCTTGGGGTTGCTCTCAATCACGACACCCCCCATCCTGTCATGGAATCCTGGACTGCATTGACCCAGGTGTAGGACATTGCCCTTGGCCTTGTTGAACCTCATGAGGTTCAACCTTAATGATTCTGTGATTCCATGAAAAATTGCTTTAAATCACAATTGAAATGACATCGCATTTGAATAAAATCACAAATTCAAGGACGTTCCATCAGAATGGGTGATGACTCAGTGTCAGAGTGGGAATAAATGGAGTGAACTGGGAGTCACAACAACCAAACACCTCCTGAGTGACATGGGGAAAATCTCCTTCTTGCTGAGAAACGATTTTGCCTCCGTGCTCCAAACAGCAATGCTGAACCTGTCCTGACACAAAGCAGCTCTGGGAAACACCAGTGGAGTCTGGGGGGAGTTTCCGCTGTTCGGGAGGTGCTCAGCCCCTCAGCAGAGCCTCGGCTGCTCTGCCAGGAGCTCATGGTGGGAACACTGGTGTTGTCCTGTGCAGGGACAGGAGTTGGACTCAGTAATCCTTGTGGGTTTGCTCCAACTCAGGACATTTGCTGACTCCACAAACCCTTCCAGAAGGGTCATTTTGTGGCTCCCATTCTGGACCCTCCTCAGGGTGCTCACCAGTTTTCGGGATAACTGAACTCCAGAACAATCCTAGGGCCAGATTTCCAAGGACTAACAGGAGCACAGTGGACACAGATTCCAGGTATGCAAGAAGTGACCATTTGGGCATCTCTGCCCCAGAATTCTTCCCACTTGGAAAACTTAGTGGATGGAGACAAACCAGCTCCACTTTGAGCAAAAACCATCCAGAATTGGGCAATAGGGTGTAAACCCTCCATCCTGCCGGGGCAAAAGGCAGGATGTGCTTAAAAGCAGGAGCTGCCAGAATCCAAGTGAGGTTCAACCCATTGGGAAAATCCATGTTCTGAGGTGGCACTGGTTTCCATCAACATCTTTCATAGTGCTTCCGGAGGGCCTAGCTTCAGCACAGCTTCCATCCTGTTGGTGCTTCAAGAAATCCTCATGAGCCTAGCGTGGCATGGTGACATCCAGAGCAGCAACACTTCCATCCTCCTCACCTCCTCCTGCTCTCCTTCATTTTCCAAGCTAAGCCCATCTGCTGTTGTCATCCTACAAATCCATTTGCTCTACGGAATGTCTTCCTTAGTGCTGCTCGGCAAGAAGGTCACTGCCCGGCTTGGACTGAAAGGTGACACGGGGTGTAAAGTAACACGGCAAAGGAAGGTGACACCAAGGGCTCACCAGGTGAAATCCCATTGTTCCTTAAGCCTGGATCTCCACTGCTTTGTTATGATTTCATATTAAATCTTCAGGAGCAAAAAGGGGAGGAAACAGGACAAGTGGGCACCTCGAGATGCTTTGAGCATCCCATCACCCTTCCCCAGCCACTGCAGCATCACTGGAATCCCAGCCGACCTCGCCCGGAGATGCCATCAAAGGACACAGCCCCATTCAAACCCCACTCAGTGCGGGTGAGGCTGCTCAAACAGACTCCGAGTAGGGATTTCAGTGCAGAAATTGATGGAGGATTTAAGGATTTAATAGAGCTGTGGGGCTGCAGACCAGTGAGACGGGATGAAGAAGGAAGGAGAGATGCCACCAGAAACCAAATTAACCCATCCCAGGATGGGGACCAGCACTTGGAAGGTGCTTCACCTTCCTTCTCCATCCTTCTCCGCTGCCTCCAAGCACCTGGAAAACATCACATGGGCTGGGAAAGGGGACAGAGACCTGCATCGCTCACTTTTCAGTGTCAGAGCAGCTGGGGTTGTTGCGCTTCACTATTTCCTAAGTGCAAAGCTCCAGCTGGGGCTTCAGAGCTGGCTTTGCTGGGAGGCTGGAAGAAATATTGGCTTGGCAAAATGAAACCAGGAATCACTGGAACAAAGGAGCAAAGCCTGTTCCACAATAGCCTCAGCAAACCCCAAGATGCATTCTCTACCCGTGTCCATCTCCAAGAACTTCTCCACATTCTTATTCTGCTCCAATTGTTTTATTCCAGCAGGAGAAGGAAGAAATTTTGAGTGCGTTGCCTCAGTTTCCCTGCCTCAGTGCAGGTCCTCTGATTAAGAAAGAAAAATATTTTTCCCTGGGAAGCTTTAGCGTTGTTGAGGATGAGGAGAAGCACAGAGCAAGGGTTCAGGTCCAGATTTGAGTCCTCCTGGTGCCAGGAGAGGCTGAAAGCACCAAACGAGCTGACAAAGTTCAAGTCCCGGCCCCTCTGCCTGTCACTAACACAACGAAGCTCACACAGAGAGTAATTAATTACAGGGATCCCGGTGTCATTATGGGAATGAGGATAGCAGGGGGCTGCTCTGGGGGTGGAGCGGGAGACCTCTCCTCACCCCCCTCCATCTCCACCCCACCTGGATGAAGCCACCACCCTCGTAGCTCCTTGGCCGGGGGAGGCCTGAGCCCTGGGGCGGGGACAAGGGGGACATGGCTGCCCCCCCCTTGCTGGGGGAGATGTCAATGCCTTTCACTCGTTTCCCTGAACTGTAATTTCAGGGCAGGTTAATTAAGCCCCCACCTCTCTTTTGTCACCCAGAGCAGCTCCTCAGCTGGGTCCCCTGCGCACAGCTCCCCCAGGACGAGGAGATGCTGAAAAAGGCTGGGGCGGGGGGGAGGGGGGGTGTCCCAACAGCCTCCTGCCTACTGGAAACAACAGCTGAGCCCACCCCGATGGCCTCTGTTGCCCCCCAGGACAGTGAGGGGGACACAAAGGCCACAGTATCACCAGCAGTTTGAACCGAGATGGAGGAGGGGGCAACGGGCAGTGTGGGTGCCATCCCCCCCCATCCCTCCCACACTGGCCTGAGGCGTCCCTTGCTTCCTCCTCCATCCTTCTCTCGCCGTGCAAATGCCTCGCTGATGCCGTGGCCCCCACCCTTCAAGGGCACCTCCTTGCACCCCGTTTTACAGACACACACTCCCTTACCCTTGCCAATGCCCTTCACCCCTCTTTGCACCCCACTGACACCCCCGCCATCCAGACAAATGCCTCCACCTAGACCCTCCTCCACTCAGACCCCCCTCCACCTAGACCCCCCTCCACCAAGAACTCCCTCCACCTAGAACCCCCTCCATCTAGACCCCCCCTCCACCTAGACTTCCCCTCCACCAAGACCCCCCTCCACCAAGATGTCCCCCTCGATAGACTCCAACCCTCCACTATGTAACCCCTTCCACCACGTCTGCGACACACACACCCCCCTTCCTGCACGGACCCACCCTCCTCCTTCTCCATGCCTCCCCCTACCATGCCTCTCTCCCTCCAAGCCCCTTCACCACCACCACGCTCCCACCACCACTCCCCTTGCCCTCCCATGTCCCTTGCCATCTACCATGCCCCCCTACTCTCCGCTTAGCCCCCCCAATGGACCCCCCCATCCACCAACAGTCCCTCTCCTCTCCCCCGTGCACAACCCCATCCACCATCCCCCCATGCCCTCTCCCCACCCTTTCGGCCCATTGACACCCCAGATTCTCCCTCCCTCTCTGCCCCCCCTCCATCCACCATGCCCCCCCTCCCCTCTCCCCATGTCCCTCCATCCACCATGCCCCCCTCCCAATCCCCCTCCATCCCGCCCCTCCTCGGGCGGTGCCGCAGTGAGCAGGCACGGAGCATCCTCCCCCGGCCCCCCCGCACCTGGTAGCTGAGGATCCCATCGGGTTCGGTGCTGCCGGCGGGCATGGCGGGGCCGGGGGTGCCGGTGCCCCCGCCGGGGCCGGGCAGCGGGGGCCGCAGCCGCCGGCAGCCCCGGTGCCGCTCACACCGGCTCCGGCATCGCCTGCAGCCGGGGACAAACCCCGCCCCGGGCCGGGGGGGGCAGGGGGGGCGAGGGCGGTGCCGGCGAGGTGGGGGCGGCAGCCTCCCGGACCCCAGGGCTCCCCAAGCATCGGCCGCACCTGCCCCCCAGCATCCCCCCCAGCATCCCCATATCCGCCCCCAGCATCCCAGTGCCCCTTCTCCAGCATCCCCCTCCCTAGCATCACAGGGCCCCCCCAGCATCCCAATATTACCCCCCTCCAGCATCCTAGTGCTCTCCACAGCATCACCCCCCCTTCAGCATCACCCTCTCCAGCATTCCAGTGCCCCCACAGCACTGTCCCCTCTCAAGCATCACACCCCCCAGCATCCCAGCGCCCAACCCCCAGCATCCCAATATTACCCCCCTCCAGCATCCTAGTGCTCTCCACAGCATCACCCCCCCTCCAGCATCACCCTCTCCAGCATTCCAGTGCCCCCACAGCACTGTCCCCTCTCAAGCATCACACCCCCCAGCATCCCAGCGCCCCACCCCCAGCATCCCCCTCCCTCCAGCATCCCCTCCCGCAGCATCATAGTGCTCCTCCCAGCATCCCAGTGCCCCCCTCCAGCACCCCAGTGCCCCCCATGGTACCCCCCTCCCTCCAGCATCCCCCTCCCCAGAATCCCAGTGCCCCCCACAGCATCCCAGTGCCCCTCATGGTATCACCCCTGCTCCAGCATCCCCCTCACCAGCATCCCAGTGCCCCACCTCCAAAATCAATCTCCCGACCCTCCCATCCCAGTGCTCCCCCTTCGGCATGATCTCCCCAGTATCCAGAGCCCACCCTCCAGCATCTCAGTGTCCCCCCTCCAATGTCACCCTCCTGCCCCACAAGCATCTTAATGCCCCCCTCAAAATTGCCTCCTCCAGCATCTCAGTGTCCTCCCAGCATTTCTCCCTCAAGCACCCAGCATTCCAGTGCTCCCCCAGCATGGTCCCCCTCCAGCATTGCCCCCCAATCTGCTTCCCACTCCCACACGTGTCCACCCTAATCCTTCAGCACCCCCCCAACTCCTGCCCCCTGTCGACCCTCCAGCATGACCCCACCCCAGTCCCCCTCCCCCGTTATTCTCCCCCCAGCTCCCCCCCCAACACCCACTCGCTTCTCACAACCTCCTCCCCTGCTCCCCTTTGCTCCTCCTCAGGACTCCAACATCCCCCAGCATCAACCCACTGTCCCCTCCCAGTATGCCCTCCCCAAGCTCCCAATACCCCCCACCTTTTCAAGCATCCCCCAGCTGCCCCCTGCTCCCTCAGTTCCCCCCAGCATGCCCCAGCAATGCACCCCTCCCCCAGCATCCCCCAGCCATCCCACTTCCCCCCAGCATCCCACCACCACTCTCCCAGCATCACGCCCACTCCCCCAGCTTTCCCCAGCACCCCTCTGCTCCCCCCTAGTTGTCCTCCTCTTCTCCCAGCACCCCCACTGCCCCCCACCTCCCTCCCCTGCCCCTCAGCTCCTCTAGTCCCCCAGCAGCCCCCTGCCCCACCCTCAGCTCCCCCCAGCATCTCTCCCAATCTCCCCCAGCTTCCCCTCCCAGCACCATCCCCCTGCTCCCCCAGCATCCGCCCGGCAAACCCAGTTCCCACCAGCATCCCCCCACCACTCCCCGAGCACCCTCCCCTCCAATTCCCCCAGCACCTCCCCATGCACAACTCCTGCTCCCTCCCCAGCACCCTCCCTGCTCCCCTCTCAGCATTCTTTTGGCCCCAGCACCCCTTTCTCCCCACCCCTCTTCCTCCCAGCTCCCCTCCTAGCCCCCCAGCATCCCCCAGCATCATTCTCTGCTCTCTCCCAGCAGCCCCCTTCTCCCCCCAGCTCCCTTCCTGGCCTCCCCCAGCATCCCCCAGCATCATTCCCTGCTCCCCCCCAGCAGCCTCCCTCTCCCCCCAACTCCCCTCCTGGCCTCCCCCAGCAGCCCCTCCCAGCTCCCTCCAGCATCCCCCAGCCCTCAGCTCCCACCCAGCAATCCCAGCTCCCCCCAGCAATCACCTCCCCAGCATCCTCCCTTCCAGTTTCCCCAGCACCTCCCAACCCCCCCCCCCCCCCCCCCCCCCCCCTCCCCGCTCCTGCCTCAGCACACCTTTTGCCCCCGAGCACCCTTTTCTCCCCTTCTGGCCTCCCAAAGCAGCCTGCCCCCCCTTCCCTACCCCCCCACCCCCCGCCAACCTGCACCCCTCTGCTCAGAGCCCTTTGCTGCTCCACAGCCCCCAGTGTCACAGCCAGACTGGTCAGACTGGAGGAAGGGAATGGCTGTTCCCCATCCAAGGCCTTTTTCAGGAGTCCCAGCAGAAGCTGGTGATGCTGCTGCATCCAGAGCCCTCCAGGGCTCTGTTCAGGTTCATCTGCTCCAAATCTGCATCCTCTACAACCCCAAATATTTAATATTTTCAAGATAAACTGAGCTCAATCCCCTCATATCCCTCATGAAGGGAGGACAACCAGCAATGCTCACCTCACTCCCATGTCCCATCTCATCTGACCCCATGCCTGGTTTTCCCCAATACCTTTGATAGAAAGCTTCAACAAAGTATAAAATAAACGTAAAATACACCCCAAAACCAACCAGCTCAAGACACCTCTGTCAGCTGAAACCCCAGCACTTGAAAATGACTGGAATTGCTTGGAAAATGAGCAGCCCCTGCTCCACTTTCCACCTGGTCCTGAGGAGAAGGACTTGGGAAGCTGGGGGAGGAGAAGCTCCACAGGAGCCAGTGAAGTGCACTCACATCCCAGAGATCAAGCATGTCCTGGGCTGCATCCAAAGCCGTGGAACCAGCAGGGAGGGAGGGGATCCTGCCCCTCTGCTCCGCTCTGGTGAGACCCACTTGGAGCCCGTGTCCAGATCTGGAGTCCTCAGGGTGGGAAGGACATGGAGCTGTGAAGCGAGTCCAGAGGAGGCCATGGAGATGATCTGAGGGCTGGAGAACCTCCTGTATCAAGATGGGCTGATCGAGTTGGGCTTATTCATCCTGGAGAAAAGAAGACCTTAGAGCAGCTTTGAGTCCAGAAAGTGACACCAGGAAAGGTGGGGAGGGGCTCTTGGTCAGGGAGGGCAGGGAAAGGACGAGGGGACTGGTTTTGAGCTGAAAGAGGGGAGATTGAGATGAGATATTAGGCAGAAATATTTTGTTGTTAGGGTGGAGAGGCCCTGGCCCAGGTTGCCCAGAGCAGTGGTGGCTGCCCCATCCCTGTAGGGGTTCAAGGCCAGGTTGGATGGGGCTTGGAGCCCCTTGGTTCAGTGGGAGATGTCCCTGCCCGTGGCAGGGGGTTGGAGCTGGCTGGGCTTTGAGGTCCCTTTCAACACAACCCGTTCCATGATTTTTTGATTTCTGCCTCCCAGATCTCATGGCTAAACGAAATGGGCTCTAGAAACATTTCTCTTCCATTAACGGGAGATGAAAATCGAGGACCGGTTCTTAATTAACAGAGCCATTAGCCATTTCCCATCCATGCTGGTGGCACAGATGGGTTCCTGCTGCAAGGGGGGTGGGGAGATGATCTCTCTTTGCCTTATTTTCAATAACAGTTCCTAGATATTCAGGAGACTGGGGACAACCACAGCAGCCAGAGAGGTTTTCCTTCAAGAAATATTTGGCTTGCTGCAGAAAATTCAAATATTCTATCACTGACCTCTTAGGGGAATTCAATTCCCCCTCTTGCCCCATGGAATCATAGAGTTATGGAGTGGTTTGGGTTGGAAGAGACCTCAAAGCCCAGCCAGTTCCACTCCCTGCCATGGGCAGGGGCACCTCCCACTGTATCAGGGGGGTTCCAAGCCCCATCCAGCCTGGCCTTTGAACACCTCCAGGGATGGGGCAGCCACCACTTTTCTGGACAGCCTGGACCAGGGCCTCCCCACCCTCACAGGAGAACATTTCTTCCTATGATCTCATCTAAACTTTGGCTCCACTGAAAGTCTGATGCTGGAGTTTGAGGGCATCCATACATGGTTAGGTCTGCACACATACAAGTGCTCGCACACTGCCAGGACACCCACACTCCCTTCAGCAGCCAGACCACCCCTTTGCCATTGCCTGATCACTTGCTCCTTAACCTGAAAACACCACAACCAAGCAGTTTCCACCCAAATCTGGATTTAAAATGCATTTTTTGCTGCATGGGTTCTCCCCAGAAGCGCTATTGCCTACTCCAGCTTCACCAAGGCTTCACTGGAAAACTAGAGCCAGGGCAGGATGCATGTATTCCATGTATCCAAAGCAGTGGGACCAGCAGGGAAGGAGGGGGTTCTTCCCCTCTGCTCCTCTCTGCTGAGATCCCACCTCGAGCCTTCAATCCAAATCTAGAGTCCTCAGCACAGGAAGGACATGGAGCTGTTGGAGCGAGCTCAGAGGAGGACGCAGAGATGATCTGAGTGCTGGAGAACCTCCTGTATGAGAACAGGCTGAGAGAGTTTGGGTTGTTCATCCTGGAGAAGTGAAGGCTGTGGGAAGACCTTAGAGCAGCTTCCAGTATGGAAAGGGGCTCCAGGAAAAGTGGGGAAGGGCTCTTGATCAGGGAGGGCAGGGAGAGGATGAGGAGGAATGGGTTTTAGCTGAAAGAGGGGAGATTGAGATTTTAGGCAGAAATGTTTTGTTGTGAGGATGAGGAGGCCCTGGTCCAGGCTGTCCAGAGAAGTGGTGGCTGCTCCATCCCTGGAGGTGTTCAAGGCCAGGTTGGACGGGGCTTGGAGCAACCTGGTCCAGTGGGGAGTGTCCCTGCCCATGGCAGGAGTTGGAACTGGACAGGCCCCTTCCAACCCAGACCATTCTAGGATTCTATATTTCCATGTTTGCCCAATACATACTCCCCACAGGTTTAATCCAATGCATCAAGTCTTGGTTTTCCAATTTCTCCTTATGGGAAAGTGCCCTCGCCCAGCTCCAGCATTTTCTGTGGTTCCACCCACTGCTGAGCCCAACCTGGGCACAAACAATTCTGCGCCGCCCACTCGCCACAGTTAAAGCAAGCACTCTATATTTAAGGTTATTTAGGAAGCAGAGGCAAATTCCCACCGATGGAAAAGTGATGGGTTAAAAAAGCAGTTCCTGTGTCATTGTGGACCATCTGTCTGGGAAAGAGGTGACTAATTGCACTGCACAACACAGCATCTAAAAATAGAATGAAGCATGCTGAGAAAGGGTGAGCGCTGGAGTGAAGTTTGTTGAACTTCAACTGCTCCACCAGCCCAAGTCACTGGGGATGGGCAATCAGGGCTAAATTTCAGCGCAGGTGACCCCAAAATATCTCAAGACTGTTTTTCACATCATTTTGAGCGATGCGGTGCTTGGTGGCTGCTCCTGGAAGCCACGGCTGCACCGCTGGGGCTTTGACTCTTGAGAAAAGCCATCTGTGCTTGTGATTTTTAGATTAAATTTACTGGACGTGCTCTCAAGGCAAGAAGAACCAGGCTGGTTTTCTTCCTTCCAGCAACTTCTGGATGGCTGTTACAATCTTGGACCAAATAAATCCCTGTCTCTATCGTTCCATCTCTCTTTCTGATCCACTGCTTCCTGTGAAGCAGCACACTGGGAAGTTGTATCTTCTTCCAGGCCATATAGAAGAGCCCAAAACACTAAAAAATAATTCCACCAGAGCTCATCTGTGGAGTCACTGGAGGAAACTTGGTACTGGAGATTCCAATAGGTAAGTTGCAGAGTGAGGTGAGAAAACCCAATTTGACCTTCATAGGAATAAAGGTTCTGATTCCACCACAGGCCAAAAGCAGCTCTGATACCCAGGCAAATGGAAAAACCAGGTTGGAACCTGTGGCTTGAAGGAAAGTTAGAGGACTTATCTTGGAAAACAGTCCTTGGAGAAATGGCTTTGCCCTTCAAGGATCGTGGAGTCATGGAATCATGGAAAGGACATCAAAGCTCAGCCAGTTCCACCCCCTGCCATGGGCAGAGACACTTCTCACTGGATCAGGGGCTCAAAGCCCCAAACAACCTGGCCTTGAATGCCTCCAGGGATGGGGCAGCCACCACTGCTCTGGGTAACCTGGGCCAGGGCCTCATCATCCTCACAGAAAAACATTTCTGCCTAAAATCTCATCTCAACCTCCCCTCTTTCAGCTAAAACTCGTTCTGCCAGAGTAATCTGATCACCTTCTATGACCAAGTGACTAAACTCTTGGACGAGGGAAAGGCTGTGGATGTGGTCTTCCTGGACTTCAGTAAAGCCTTTGATACAGTTTCTCACAGCATTCTGCTTCGGAAACTGTCAGACTCTGGCCTGGACGGGTGGACACTCTCCTGGGTGAAAAACTGGTTGAATGACCGGGCCCAGAGGGTGGTGGTAAATGGAGTTAAATCCAGCTGGAGGCCAGTGACAAGTGGGGTTCCCCAGGGCTCAGTCCTGGGTCCAGTCCTGTTTAATGTCTTTATCAACTACCTGGATGAAGGCATCGAGTCCTCTCTTAGCAAGTTTGCAGATGACACCAAGCTGGGAGGAAGTGTCGATGTGCTGGAGGGTCAGGAGGCTCTGCAAAGGGATCTGAACAGGCTGGACTGCTGGGCTGAGACCAATGGCATGAGGTTTAACAAGGCCAAATGCCGGGTCCTGCACTTGGGGCACAACAACCCTAAGCAGAGGTACAGACTAGGAGAAACCTGGCTGGAAAGCTGCCAGGAGGAGAAGGACCTGGGGGTGCTGGTTGACAACCGACTGAACATGAGCCAGCAGTGTGCCCAGGTGGCCAAAAAGGCCAATGGCATCCTGGCTTGTATCAGGAACGGCGTGACCAGCAGGTCCAGGGAGGTTATTCTCCCCCTGTACTCGGCACTGGTGAGACCGCACCTTGAGTACTGTGTTCAGTTCTGGGCCCCTCACCACAAGAAGGATGCTGAGGCTCTGGAGCGAGTCCAGAGAAGGGCAACAAAGCTGGTGAAGGGGCTGGAGAACAAATCTTATGAGGAGCGGCTGAGAGAGCTGGGGTTGTTCAGCCTGGAGAAGAGGAGGCTGAGGGGAGACCTTATTACTCTCTCCAACTACCTGAAGGGAGGTTGGGGAGAGGAGGGAGCTGGCCTCTTCTCCCAAGTGACAGGGGATAGGATGAGAGGGAATGGCCTCAAGCTCCCCCAGGGGAGATTTAGGCTTGAGATTAGGAAGAAATTCTTTATGGAGAGGGTGGTTAGGCATTGGAACTGTCTGGCAAGGGAGGTGGTTGAGTCACCGTCCCTGGAGGTGTTTAAGGTTAGGGTAGATGAGGTGCTTAGGAGCATGATTTAGGGATTGGTGGGAATGGTTGGACTCGACGATCCAGTGGGTCTCTTCCAACCTGGTCATTCTGTGATTCTGTGATTCTGTGCCTCATCCTGTCCCTGCACTCCCTGATCAAGAGCCCCTCCCCAGTTTTCTGGGAACGTCTTTCTGGACTGGAAGCTACTGTAAGGTCTCCCCACAGCCTTCTCTTCTCCAGGCTCAACAACCCCAACTCTCTCAGCCTGGCCTTATATGAAAGATGCTCCAACCCATAGATCATCTCTGTGGTTTCTTCTAGACTTGCTCCAACAGTTCCATGTCCTTCCCGTGCTGAAGCCAGCAGGGACGGAGGGGATTCTGCCCCTCTGCTCTGCTCTGCTGAGACCCCACCAGGAGCCGTGTGTCCCGTTCTGGAATCCCCAACGTAAGAAGGATAATGAACTTCTGAAACAGGTCCGGAGGAGGCCACAGAGAAGATCTGAGGGCTGGAGTACCTCTGTTATGAGGACAGGCTGAGAGAGTTGGGGTTGTTGAGCCTGGAGAAGAGAAGGCTCTGGGGAGACCTTGGAGCAACTTCCAGTGTGGGAAGGGGCTCCAGGAAAACTGCAAGGGGCTCTTTATCAGGGAGGACAGGGAGAGGATGAGGGGGAACAGTTTTGAGCTGAAAGAGGGGAGATTGAGATGAGATCTTGGGGAGAAACGTTTTGCTGTGAGGGTGAGGAGGCCGTGGCCCAGGTTGCCCAGAGCAGTGGTGGCTGCCCCATCCCTGTAGGGGTTCAAGGCCAGGTTGGATGGGGCTTGGAGCCCCTGATCCAGTGGGAGGTGTCCCTGCCCATGGAAGGGGGGTGGAACTGGGTGGGCTTTGAGGTCCCTTCTAACCCAAACAATTCTGTGATTCTATGATTATGGCTGGAAAAGACCTCTAAGCCCATCCAGTCCCTGATGTCTTTTTAGAGGTTGGAGTTGGGGGTTTTGGCAGTCCAGGAGGGAATCGGGATGCATTGCAAAGAAGGGTTGGAGGGCTGCAGAGGCTGTCAGCGGAGAGAGGACAGGAGAGCCACAGGCGCGTGATAATCTGGCTGCCAGGTAACACAGGTGCGTCCCGGGGGCTAGCGAGAAAACAGCAACAAGGGGGCTAGCGAGAAAACAGCAACAAGTCAGCTCGGAAATAAGTGTTCAAGGATCAGGAAACTCATTTGAAACGAGGAGCGTTTGTTCCTCTTGCTCCTCCAAGGCCCCGGTGTCTCGGAGCTGGGTGTTTTCCCCAATGCTGCTGCAGGGGATGCTGCTCTGCTGAAATAGAATTGGAGGATAAAAAGCAGATTTCCTGTTAGGGGGTTACAAGTTTCATGGTGGAGCTCTGGATCCTTGAATTTCACCCAGTAGCCCTGCTGGTTCCCCTGGTTTCTTGGTGCTTTGTTCTTCTTCTGCCTTTGGAAATAAAGCAACTGGTGCAGATCTTGGCTTTTTTTTTTTTTTCCGCTTGAAGACTTTCTGTTCTCTGTGATCATAGAAGCCTGGACTGGGTTGTGTTGGAAGAGACTTCAAAGCCCAGCCAGTCCCACCCCTGCCACGGGAAGGGACACCTCCCACTGGATCAGGGGCTCCAAGCCCCATGAACCTGGCCTTGAACCCCTCCAGGGATGGAGCAGCTACAACTTCTTGGGGCAACCTGGGCCTGGGCCTCCCCACCCTCACAGCAAAACATTTCTCCTAAGATCTCATCTCAATCTCCCTTCTTTCAGCTCAAAACCGTTCCCCTCATCCTATTCCTGCCCTCCCTGATCAGGAGCCCCTCTCCAGCTTTCCTGGAGCCCCTTTCCAGACTAGAAGTTGCTCTAAGGTCTCCCCACAGCCTTCTCTTCTCCAGGCTGAACACCCCCAACTCTCTCAGCCCGTCCTTGTACTGGAGGTTCTCCAGCACTCAGATCATCTCTATGTCCTCCTCTGGACTCGCTCCAACAGCTCCATGTCCTTCCCGTGCTGAGGACTCCAGAACTGAACCCAAGGCTCCAGATGGGGTCTCAGCAGAGCAGAGGGGAAGCAACTTGTGAAACACATAGGCTTCAGATGAAGGTTGGTTTTTAAAAAGGCCAAGGTTTGGGGATTTGAAGCTGATCTCTGCTTTGTGCCTCAGTTTCTCCACTTCTGCAGGCAAATTCCTTTGCAAAACACATGGACAACCAGGGATGGGGATTGCTGCATCCCATGCAAACTACAGGGGTTGTTAAACATTCAATCATGGAATCATGGAAAGGTTTGGGTCAGAAGGGACCTCAAAGCCCATCCACTTCCAACCCCCTGCCATGGACAAGGACACCTCTCACTGTATCGGGGAGCTCCAAGCCCCATCCAACCTGACCTTCAACAACTCCAGGGATGAAGCAGCCACCACTTCTCTGGGAAACCTGTGCTAGGGCCTCCCCACCCACACAGAAAACCATTTCTCCCTAAGATCTCACCTCCTTCAGCCCAAAGCAGTACCCTCTCGCCCTCTTGCCGCCCTCCCTGATCAAGTACTCCTCTCAGCTTTCCTGGAGCCCCTTTCCAGACTAGAAGCTGCTCTAAGGTCTATCTGCAGCCTTCACTTCTCCAGACTGAACTACTCTGACACTCTCAGTTTTATATGGAGATGCTCAACCCTCAGATCATTTCCGTGGCCTCCTCTGGACTTGCTCCAAAAAATCCATGTCCTTCCTGTGCTGAGGACTCCACAACTGAACACATACCACCTTAATTATCCATCCCTATATGCACTTGCTTGCCCCTCTTCTTCAAGGCAAAACTAAAACCTTGCTTAAGGGCAAACCACAGCTTCGCTTGGTTCACCAAGGCTATAGGACCAGAAGCTGCACCCTCTGCATTCCCCATTTGCACCCACCCACCACCTGGAGGGCCTTTCCTTCCAAAGTTGTTTTCCTCAAGGGGCTTGACAGAAAGATGGAACAGTAGAATCATAGAATAGTTTGGATTGGAAGGGACCTTGAAGATATCTAGTTTCAACCCCCCTGCAATAGGCAGGGACATCTCCTACTACATCAGGCTGCCCAAGACCCCATCCAACTGGGCATTGAACACTTCCAGGGATGAGGCATCCACAACTTCCCTGGGCAGCCTGTTCCAGTGCCTCACCACTCTCATCATGAAGAAATTCCTCCTTACGTCCAGTGTAAATCCGACCCTTTCCAGTTTACACCATTCCCCCTCATCCTATCACTCTATGCCTTTTTACAAAGTCTCTCCCCAGCTTTTCTGTAGGCCCCCTTCATGTACTGAAAGGCCTCTATAAGGTCTCCTCAGACCCTTCTCTCCTCTAGGCTGACAGTAACACGCATGGTCAAATCCCTGCACTGGAAGAGCCCCTTTCTGCTCCACTGCTCTCTAAACACAGCAGGATCTGGTCCAGGAGAGCTGACACCATGCCCATGGCTGCCGATAAGCCTCTTCCCACCCATAGAGGGATCAATTAAATGCCCATAAGTCACTGAACTGGACATTATGAAGTATTAACATGAATAGTAAGAGCTCTCGGTCATGCCCTTCCCGGGAACACTCTTGGGAGGTGAGATCTGGTCCCCATACCTCCGAGCCTCTCTCAAAAGGCCAATTCAGGTATAGTGACTGTGAAAATCTTGTAATTCTCCCACCTGACCATCCATGTTCTTGGAAAAAAATCCAATATGACTTTCAGCCATCCCTGTCTATTTATGGAAAATTCATTTCCACTCAGGGAAAGGTACATTTTGACAGTTTTCTGTTTCCCATTGAGTTACAGCTCCCCTGATCAGCCCTGCATGATTCTGGAGCCCAGGACAGAAGCTGCTTTGATATCCACAAAGCTCAACAAGCCAAAACACATTCAGAGCCTTGTATTCCCCAGTGTATTGGACCAGGTTTGAGAGCACACTGGACTACAAAGAAGATTGACACCCTCACTGGTCCCGGCCAAAGTCAGTGGCAGGATATCAGCAAAGTCTCAGGATCTCAGTAAGGTGCAGGATCTCAGCAAGGTCACATTGGTCAAGGTGCAAATATGCAGATTTCCAAGCATGAAGACAAGTCCTACTTCATATGGGCTAAGACATGCTTTAAATAGTCTGCTTGGCCCACTGCGTCCAAACAGAAAATCTCCTGGCAAATGTCACAAGCCTGAGAACCCTCCGAGGTGAGGACAGCACCTTGCCCAAGTGTCCCATCCTCCAGCATCCAGCCTGGAGTCCAAGATGTCTGTGAAGAGCGAAGAAGAAAAGTCATCAAAGGGAACATCTCAGCAGCCTCTTTGCCAGCCTCCATCCCCAGGACTCCCCCACCAAAGCACAGCCTCCAAGAGCAACCATCATGGGTTTGTGGCCGCAGAAAGCCTGGGCTCCATCCTCGCCAAATCCAGAGGATCCTGTCTCCATACAGCACCTGAGCATCACCCATCACTCATCCCTCAGCAGCTGCAGTCACTGCCTAGCACTTGTGATTTCCTTTTTGTGCCCTTATCATATAAGTGCTGATGAGAACAGTGGAACCTTCCCAGACAGACACTGCTGCCACTTCTGTCTTTCTTCTCCTTCTTCTTAAAAAGAAACCGGCTTCTAAACACAGCCCAAGCTGACAATCTACAGCTTTCCACCAAGACTAGGTTGGATGTGGTTTGGAGCCCACTGATCCAGAGGGAGATGTCCCTGCCCATGGCAAGGGTATGAAATTGGATGGGCTTTGAGGTCCCTTCTGACCCAAACCATTCCATGATTCCATGAATATGGAGCCACAGTAGCTGTGAAATAATTTTTGATGGCCCTGTTTGAAAGAAGGAATGAAAGGAAATGGGGACCGTCATTACAGGGACCCTCATTAGCAGGTTCAGAGTTGCTGTCCCACCCGTAGCACAGATTGTGATGGCTCACCGGAAGGATGCCTTTAGAAATAATCCTTTGGGGGGCATATAAATCAAAGAGGATAAAGGAAATATTTAAAAGCTCATTTAATTTGCAGATCCAAAGAAAGTTGATACAGTTTTTCCCCTTTGAAACTGAATTAATTGCTTCAAGGATTCCTTAGGGCCTCAGAAAGGATCGTGGGATCTCCCAAATTGCATCAGGTCATAGAATCATATAATGGTGTGGGTTAGAAGGGACCTCAAAGCCCATCCAGTTCCACCCCCTGCCGTGGGAAGTGACACCTCCCACTGGATCTGGGGCTCCAAGCCCCAAACAACCTGGCCTTGAACCCTTCCAGGGATGGGGTAGCCACCACTGCTCTGGACAACCTGGGCCACGGCCTCCTCACCCCAACAGCAAAACATTTCTCCCTAACATCTCATCTCAATCTCCCCTCTCTCAGCTCAAAACCCTTTATCCGATCCCTGCCCTCCCTGATCAAGAAGCCTTCCCCAGCTTTCCTGGAGCTGCTTGCAGTACTGGAAGCTGCTCTAAGATCTCCCTGGACCTTCCTCTTCTCCAGGATGAACAACCTCAATTCTCTCAGCCTGTTCCCATACGGGAGTCTCTCCAGCACTCAGATTATCTCTGTGGCCTCTACTGGACTCACTCCAACGGATCCATGTCCTTCCAGTGCTGAGGACTTCAGAACTGGACACGGGGCTCCAGGTGGGTCTCGCCAGAGTGGAGAATAAGGGCAGAATCCTCTCCCTCCCTGCTGGTCCCACGGCTTTGGATGCAGCCCAGGATACATTTGGCTTTCTGGGCCTTGGAGGCCAGATTTCATGGGTTTGTACACCTAATTCTCCTGGGACCCCAAGAACTGGGAGCCTAGAACCTTTTTCAGGACATAGCCCTAAACCTCCACTCCACCACAGCTTCCCACATGTCATAGCAGAGCTGATGGACAGGATGCTGAGGACTGACAGACGTCATTATGCTGGGAAAAGCACACAAGCATCACAGACAAAAATTTCCATCAGCCTCAGAACTTACCTTCACAGGTCCTCGGATCTCTACTGACACTTTAGTCTCAGCAGGCAGAGCAGTTTCACTGGGAGTATCTTCTCTCCAAAAGGCTTCTGGGGCTTCATAGAGGTCCAGAAGAGTCAGGAAGGCATCCCCAACAACTGGGTTTGGTGTCGCAAATTCCTGTGGGCGGCAGAAAGCTCTCACTACTTCCCTGGGGGCTTTCACAGTAGGAAGCATCCTACAGGTTTTTGGCCACGTGTCTACACCCACCTTCTCGTTCCTCTCAGCTTTCTTGCTGCCAAAGGCTACAGTGAGAGCCGCTTCTCCAGTTCCCCCACCAAAGATGCTGCTGTTGGTGTTGCTTGGTGAGCACTCACTGTCGAAGCTGGGCAGTGTGTCAAGAGCGTGAGGATGTACCAGCGGATGAGCAGAGCCCTTGGTGGTGGAGATGGTGGATTCTGGGGCCTCTGAGTGTTTCTGGTGGTTGCTCAGTGGTCTTTTCCCTTCCTTCATGACCATATCCTCTGTGCACTGGATTGGCAATGACACAGGGATATCTTTGAAAGAAGCAAGCCAGAGAGGTCATTCCTGGGACTTTAACAGCATTGGTGTTTTCCCTTTCATTGCCTCATTCTCCTTTCACACTTTTGAAACAACTGAGCACTACTTTCTTGCTGGCAAAGCTCATCTGTCCCCATCACTCAACAAAATACAAGACTGGACCAGCAAAGAAAGGGCAACCAGGGACACTCAGGGAGGGCTGTGAGCTGGAGGAGCAGTAGGTACCTCAGGAGTTGTTGTGACATCACTGCATCCCCAAAAGCTGGGCTGATCCCAGTGATGGCTTTGGTTTGGGCATTCTTTGGAGACTTAATTTGCACCAGCCGTAGGAAGGAGACCCAGACGGCGGAGCAGCAGGGCAAGGAAGCGAGCACAGAGGTGGGGAGCAGGAGAATCTGCCCAGCAGTTGGTTTCATAGCTCATGGCAGTTCTTTTCCTAGAGCTGATCGCTCCTGACCACAGAAAACACCCTTCAGGGTTGGGAACAGCATGCAAAGCCCTGCAAGTGGGATGTGTTCGCTGGGGGGACACAGACAAGCACATGGACCAGAGAGATTTCTTGGAAGACCAGGCAGGTTGATGGGAAGGGGTGAGAATGTTTCTCCAGGTGGTTTCCAGGCTGTGGAGGCTCCACCACCACCCCTGCTTCCCAAAACTGCTCTAAGCAATGGGTTCCCCCTGCACCATGCTCCTTCTCCCTCTCCTGAATGAGAAGCAGTGGTGTTAACACAGTTCTGAGCAGACACATGTGCACGTTACTCCACATTTGACAGAGAAGGCAAAGCCAGAAAGCAATGACAGCCAGCATGGGTTACAGAGCATGCTTCTGCCTCAAACCACCTTCATGTTACCCCCACTTTCTGCGGCAAATTTCTTGCTGGAATCAGGACAAAGGTTCAAACTGCACTGGCCAGCCAATGTCTGCAGTTTCCACACACTGTCCCTAGCCCTGCTGCTTACCAAGGATGGGTCCCTTCCTGGCCATCAGCTTCTGGAGGAGCTTGCCCTGCTTGATGCACAGATCCTGTAGCCTGGCAACTTCCTCACAGAGCTGGAGGAATATTTCTTCCATCTCCACTGTGCCTAATTAGAAGAAAAACAAGAGGAAACAATGAGCCGTGAGTTATCTGAAGGTGCCGAAGTGACTCCAAGCTGGTGGAACGGGGAAGACGGGGGCTCCTTTGTGCTGCAGGTTCTCTGCTCATGCATGCAGGACTGCAAATAAAGAAGCCCTCACAGTTCTCTTACCATTTACACAGCAAAAACTGAAAAGGGAAGTGATTCTGCCTGAGCCAGGGGATAACTACAGGGCCAAGCTGGGCTTTTCCACCTCGCAGCCCACAGCTGCCACAAGCTCTGCTCCAAACAACCAGAAAGTCCCATTTATTGAAATATCTACGTGGAAAAAAGTTGCATTTCCCATTCTCTTAGTACCAAGGGAATTAATTGTTTGTGAAGTGGCATGAGAGCAAACTCCAGACAGCAAACCCATACAGGGAACAACAGCCAAGTTTGGGGGGCACAGTCCCCCTCCCCTGAGATGCTCAGCCCCGAGCTGCCCGTTCTGCTTTCAGAAATACCCTGCAATTAAAACCAAGCTCCTGCCCACATAGAGTGCATTAACCAAATATTGTTACTACAACAAAAACGCTCTGTGTGTGTGTTCAACACATTTCTCCTTGCTTTAACAGCAGTATTGTGCATTGGACTTCCCAGACTTATCATATTGCAGCAATTATTACCAGTCTGAAAGACAATAAATAAAACCAAAGCTCGGTACCAATCTGCAAGCCATCTGCAAGGTACATTTTAATTTGAAAGATTCGTTCAATCTCAATTAGCATAAATATGCAAATCAGCTTTGCTTCCTGTCATATTTTCCAGGTTCACTGCTGCTCAGCACTGCAAATTTAAGCTCCAGCTGTGTAATTGGGGGCTTGGCTGATAGGTTTGACGGAGCCTCTGCTGATGCTCAGAGCGATGTGGATTCCCTGGTAGGGACGAAGGGCAGAAATCCCACCCAGTCTGAAGGAAACGCACCCGGCGCAAGGAAAACTGCAGACAAAATGGTAAGGTTCGCTTCCAGCCCAAGTAATTCTGTGCTTCTCACACCACAAACATGCTGTGACCCTAACTGCAGTGTATTTTCAGTTATTTAGGTCCCACTGATTCTTGAAAACCAAGGAGAAACATTTTTCCCCTTCTAACTCCACAGCTAACATATCAAATCAAAGATTAAGAAGATATATTTTTCCTGAGAGTTACATATAATGATGCCAATTAATAATTAAGCAGTGTGCAATGTCGAGCTGTCATTCCTGAGCAAGGCTGTATTGATTTTGTATGATTCCTGCTGGTTTTGTCAGTAGTTAACTGCTGCTTCATTTCCCCCACATTATTTTTGCGACGCTGGCAGGATGGGGCACAGGGAGAGTTTGATCTCCTGCACAACCTGAAAAGCATTTCACAAATTGCAATTAAAAGAAGCAAAGAGAACACAAAAATCCTGGGGAAATTGGATGCTCAGGGTCCACTGAGCAACGCAGAGTGGCAGAAACTGCCTTTAGCCCTCTTCTCCCTTGGTGTCTGGGAACGGGCCTGGTTTAGCTCAACAAAAACCTCATCCCCAATGTGTCCCCCATGACAGGACCCAGTGTGGACCCTGGGAAGCCAAAAAGCTCCATTTTTTGCACTTACTGTGGCGAGGGGCCCTGTCAAGCTCAGCCGGGCGGCCACGACACAACATCGGGCTTGGTGAGGCGCAGCTGCAAAGAGTTCAGCAGCAGCAAACTGTGGGGTAGGGTATTTCCCCTTCAGTTTTTGTGCTGAGAGTGAAACTTCTGCAAGGCGGTGAGGCAGGAAACAAAGGGTCAGTGAATTACAGGCAGGCGCTGCACAAACCTGGGGTTTAAATTTAGCTCTGAAAAGCACAGGAGACAATTCTGAAGTCTGAGAGTTGGCCTCATGGCGGGTGAGTGTTGGCTCCTCTCTGCACCACACTGGGTGAGGCTGATGCCTTTTCTGTGCCTTAGTTTCCCCCCGTCTTTCTCTAGTGACTCGGAGAGATTTAACATGGAGACCCTCAAAATCCTCCATGCAGCATAGAAGCTAAGGCGAGATCCTCAGCTAGGCAACCAGGACTTGCCCAGGGCTCAACCCTTGGGACCCTGGAGAAGCTGTAGTGGTTTTTCCCATTGCCTTCCTTTGTGTCTCAACCACAGCTGCTCCTGGGGAGTTTGGGGGCTGCTCACATACTTCTTTACAAGCAAAGGAATCCCCTGCTGAAAGGCTTGTACCTGTCACATCTTCCCTGAAGGGGCTCTAAGCCACAATTTCACCTCCCCGCTATCTCACTTGGGTTTCCCAGGGAATTTTTGTGTCATGTCCAGCAGCTGCTGATCCTCTGGCTGAAGCTGAATGAAAACACCACCATTTGGGCTCAAACCCAGGGTGTGAGAAGGTAGAAACACGGGGCTCAAGGCAGGGGGGTTGACAGTTGTGGGGGTCACAGTGGAGAGCAGCTCGCTGGTGCTGTCAGCTGATTGACGGAGAGAGACAGGCTAGTGAGGGAGGACACAGAGGGATGGGAATAATTTGCCCTTGTTAATGGTCTATTTATAGTGATCAGTGTGATCGCAAAGACTAGCACCAAGGATTACTGCATCCCAGTACAACCAGCAATAAATAAACCCCCAAGCACGGTGAGTTGCTGCCCTGGAGCAGGGAAGCACAGAAGGCTCCATTGCACCTGCTGAGTCAGTAATAAAGGAAAATAATGACAACAAATAGGGCAGGAACCGAGAGGCGAGCATGGGTAGGAAGGGCACTCATAGCCTGGCAGCTCCTCAGTAGAGGATCTGAAGCTCCTGGCAGCACCTCCAGCCTTCACTGCTCCAAGCACACCTGGGGACAGGGCCCTATGGCCTTTATAGGGCCCTGTGGTTCCCAGAGCCCCTGTTCCCAGTCCCTTGTGGCCCTTCTGGCCTCTATAGGGCCCTGAGGCTCCCAGCATGCCCCAAGTCAGGCCCCTCTGGTCCTTACAGCCTCTATAAGGCCCTATGGCATCCAACAGACAGAGAGCCAGGGCCTTGTCACCCCTATGGCCTCTATAGGGCCCTGTGGCTCCTGGAGCCTGTGTTGCCAGACCCTTGTGGCTCTTATGGCCTCTATAAGGCCTTGTGGTTCCCAGAGCACCTGTTCCCAGGCCTTATGGCCTCTGCAGGGCCCTGAGGCTCGCAGCACTCCAAAGCCAGGCCTCTCTAAACCCTGTGTAGTGCCCTCTGGAACCCAAAGGCCCTGTTCCCAGACCATCCAGTCCTTATAGCCTCTATAGGGCACTGTGAATCCCAGCACCCCTAGTGCCAGGGCCTTCCAGCCCCTATAGCCTCTTTATGGCCCTATGGATCCTAGTACCAGGGTCCTGTCACTCCTTTGACCTCTACAGGGCCCTGAGGCTTCTGACAGCTCCTGTTCACTGGTCCCTCAAGTCCCTATAGCCTCTATAGGGCCCTGTGGCATCCAAGAGCCCCAGTGCCAGGCCCCTGTGCCTGATGGCAGGCTCCTATATCCTCTATAGCCCCTGCTGCTCCAGCAGCCCCTATCTCAGACCCACACGGCCCTTGTGCCTGTCACACTAGAAGGACAGGATGCCATCCAGAGGGATCTGGACAGGTTGGAGAAGTGGGGCTGTGGGAACCTCATGAGGTTCAACAAGGCCGAGGGCAAGGTCCTACATCTGGGCCATGGCAATCAATGCTTTCAATCCATGATGGAGAATGATGTGATTGAGAGCAGCCCCAAGGAGAGGGACTTGGGGTGCTGGGAGAGGAGAAGCTCAACATGAGCCACTAATTTGTGCTTGCAGCCCAGAAACCAACTGTGTCCTGGGCTGCATTGAAAGAAACCTGGTCAACAGGGTGAGGGAGGGGATTCTGCCCCTCTACTCTGCTCTCATGAGAACCTACCTAGAGCAGGTCACATTCTGAAATCCCCAACATAAGAAGGATATGGCGTAGTTGGAGTGGGTCCAGAGGAGGCCATGGACAGGCTGGAGAACCTCTGCTATGAGGCCAGACTGAGAGAGTCAGGGTTGTTCAGCCTGGAGAAGAGAAGTTTCTGGGGACACCTTAGAGCACTGAAAAGGGCTCCAGGAAAAACAAGGGCATGTAGTGATTAGATTGAGGATGAATGGCTTTAAATTGAAAGGAGGAAGATTACAAGAGTAACTGGAGGGCAGTTCCAAATGGTGCCCCCAGGGCTCAGTGCTGGGTCCAGCCCTGTTCAATGTCTTTATCCATGATCTGGATGAAGGCATTGAGTGCACCCTTAGCAAGTTTGCAAATGACACCAAGCTGGGTGGAAGTGTCGATCTGCTGGAGGATAGGGAGGCTCTGCAAAGGGACCTGAACAGGCTGGACCACTGGACTGAGACCAATGGCATGATGTTTAACAAGGCCAAACGCCAGGTCCTGCATTTGCGGCACAACAACCCTGAGCAGCTACAGACTAGGGAGAGTCTGTCTGGAAAGCTGCCTGGAGGAGAAGGACCTGGGGGTGTTGGTGAACATGAGCCAGCAGTGGCCCAAGTGGCCGAGAAGGCCAATGGCATCTTGGCTTGGATCAGACACGGCGTGGCCAGCAGGTCCAGGGAGGTTCTTCCTCCCTCTGGACTCGGCACTGGTGAGACCACTCCTTGAATCCTGGGGTCAGTTCTGGGCCCCTCACCACAAGAAGGATGTTGAGGCTTTGGAGTGAGTCCAGAAAAGAACAACAAAGATGGTGAGGGGGCTGGAGAACAGGCCTTATGAGGAGCGACTGAGAGAGCTGGGGTTGTTTAGCCGAGAGAAGAGGAGGCTGAGGGGAGACCTCATTGCTCTCTACAACTCCCTGAAAGGAGGTTGTGGAGAGGAGGGAGCTGGGCTCTTCTCCCAAGGGACAAGGGACAGGATGAGAGGAAATGGCCTCAAGCTCCACCAGGGGAGGTTTAGGCTGAACATTAGGAAAACATTTTTCACGGAAAAGGTTGTTGAGCACTGACAGAGGCTGCCCAGGGAGGAGGTTTAGTCACCTTCTCTGGAGGGGTTTAAGGGATGGGTGGATGAGGTGCTGAGGGACATGGTTTACTGATTGATCACAGAATCACAGAATCACAGAATCACAGAATCACAGAATGACCAGGTTGGAAGAGACCCACTGGATCGTCGAGTCCAACCATTCCCACCATTCCCTAAATCATGCTCCTAAGCACCTCATCTACCCTAACCTTAAACACCTCCAGGGACGGTGACTCAACCACCTCCCTGGGCAGACCGTTCCAATGCCTAACCACCCTCTCTGTGAAGAATTTCTTCCTAATCTCAAGCCTAAATCTCCCCTGGCAGAGCCTGAGGCCATTCCCTCTCGTCCTGTCCCCTGTCACTTGGGAGAAGAGGCCAGCTCCCTCCTCTCCACAACCTCCCTTCAGGTAGTTGTAGAGAATGGTTAGACTTGATGATCCAGTGGGTCCTTTCCAACCTAGTGATTCTATGATTCTATGATTTAGATGAGACATTAGGAAGAAATTCTTAACAATGAGGGTGGGGACGCACTGGATCAGGTTGCCCAGAGCAGTGGTGGCTGCCCCATCCCTGGAGGTGTTCAAGGCCAGGTTGGATGGGGTTTGGAGCCCCTGATAAAGTCGGAGGTGTCCCTGCCCATGGCAGAGGGTGGGACTGGCTAGGCTTTGAGGTCCCTTCCAACCCAAACCATTCTACACCTCTCTGATTCTGTGATTCTATAGACCCCTGTCGGTGCCTTGGTGTCAGGCTTCTATATCCTCTACATGCCCCCGCCACTCAGGCTGGCCCCATCCCAGACCCTCTCGGCCCCTGCAGGCCCCAGTCCCCGCGGAGTCAGGCGCGGGGCCGGCGGGCAGCGCTTCCGCTGGGCGGGCGGCGCTAGGACCGCGGCGGCGCCCTCGGGCCCGTGCACCTGTACCCCGGGGCGGTGGCAGATGGAGGCCCCGCCCCTCGCGCGCGCCGGCCCCGCCCCGCCCCGCACCTGCGGCCCCGCGCGCCCGGAGAGGGGTAACCGGAGGGGTGTGGAGAGAGACGGGGGGCAGAAGGTGAGTGGGGGCGGGAAGCAGTGGGGGCAGCAGGTGACCAGGGAGGAGGGGAGATGGAGAGACGGGGGGCAACAGGTTAGCAGGAAGAAGGGGTCACCGGGGGGGGAGGGGGTGGAGAGAGACGCAGGGACAGCAGGTGAGTGAGGAGGTGCGGGAGCAGGGGGGGCAGCAGGTGAGCGGGGAGAGTGGGAGAGAGAGAGACGGGGGGCAACAGGTGAGTGAGGAGGGGGGTGTCACCGGGGTTGGAGGTGGGGTGGAGAGAGGCGGGAGGCAGCAGATGAGTGGGGAGACGGGGGAGCAGGGGGTCAGCAGGTGAGCGGGGAGTGGGAGAGAGAGAGAGACAGGGGGCAGCAGGTGAGCAGGGAGAGGGCATCACCAGGGGAAGGGTGGAGAGAGACGGGAGGCAGCAGGTGAGTGGGGAGGGGGAGTCACCAGGGGTTGGCGGGGAAGAGAGAGACGGGGGCCAGCAGGTGAGCGGGGAGGGGGGGTGCAGGAGGGGCAGCAGGTGAGCGGTGAGGGGGGGAGAGAGAGATGAGGAGCAACAGGTGAGTGAGGAAGGGGCTGTCACCGGGGAGGCTCCAGGCTTACCAAGTGAACAAGAACTGGGGAGGGTCCGGGGTCACTGGGGGAGCAGGGACTGGGGGGGCTCCAGGGGCTCCAGAATGGGGAACTCAGGGTGAGTGGGGGGTGCGCAAGGGCTCCTGGTGTGCTGATCCCGGTAGAGACCTGGGGGAAAGGGGAGCTGGGGAGGGTCCCAGTGTGGAGCCCCCTCCCTGGGGAAGGGGAACCAGGGCATCCTGGTTTGGAGCCTCTCCCTCTCCCAGGGAAAAGAGTCCCAATGCGAAGGCCCCCCCCCAGGGGAAGGGGGGGTCCTGGGACCCCCACACACCATGATGCGCAGGATCTGGCCCCCTGGGTCACAGAGCTGCCAGCCAGCATCTCTATCCCTGAGGGTCCAGGACCCCAGGGCTCATTTCAGCTGGGGCAAGGCCAGCACCTCGACATCCCCACGGGAGCTTCAGCCCGAGCAGCTCCCGCCTTCCACTCGCATCCCCTGGCATCACCAGTTCCTCAAACTGGAGCCATGCTGGGATGCTCTGGGGAGAGCTGTTCAGCACCGCCCTGTGACCAACGTGCCTTCTCCCCGGTCCCAGCCGCTGGTGGGGTCACAGGGTGGTGCCAGGTTGCACCCTGATTGCCATCTTTTGCAATCCTGACCACTTCCGACGTCGCAGTCGTGGCCGTCGGCTTGCCGCCACGTGGAGAGCGTGGCCACGTCGGCCACAGCTGCCCTGTTTGCTTTCAGCATTGGTGTTGGTTTGCTTTCATTTGATTGATTTTCCCTTTTTTTTGCCCCTCCCCCCACAACCCCCGTCAGGGACCTGTCCCTCAATTTCCACTTTTCCCTCTGATTCCTCCCTTTTGTGGCACAGAGGATGCTCTAGATGCCACAAAATTCCCACCCAAACCACTTTATCTCAAACCCAACGCGCTCTGCTGGATAATTTAGGCACTGTTTTTTCTGAACACAGGGTGACTCCCATCCCAACGTGGGATTTGGGAAACAAGTTGGATGGAATAGATGGCATCAGCCCCCTGTGTTTGCAGGTCTGATAGGGACCTTGCATCACAGCTCATTGCAAAATCCCTTCCTGGCACCTTTTTGGGGTGATTTTGAGGGAAGTTTTTCCATATTTTTTTTTTTTTTTGGTGGGAGGAGAGGGAATAAAGAGTGAGTTTGGAGTCAGGAGATGAAGCGTTGCTGTTGTGCACAAACCTGTGCCCTGTCCCTGTGTGCTGAGTGCCACGCTGGGGTTTATTAGCATTGCACAGTTAACGAAAGTGCTTCATTAATGTGGTAGGAAAGAGACTCTCAAGAGATGGAGACATGGTCGAAATGGGGTTTTCCTACCCAAAACAGGCTGCTCTTCACTTCTTGCCTCCTTGCATGGCAGCGTCTTACACTATGCAATGAATCCATCGGGTCTCAGGGGGACCATGGGGTGGGAGCATCAAATATGAGCAGAAATTGAGTTGGATCGGGCTTTTCCCCCTTAATTACGCTCCACTCATGTAGAGCTGGTACTGCCTGTTCCTGCTGTGCCCTTGGCAGTGAAGCATGGTCCGGCTTTGATCCCAGCACCGCCAGTGACCCTGAGGTCCCCATCGTCCCTCCTCCTTTGGAACCAAAGCTTCCTCGCCCTTGAAGCTGCTGGAGGTCCCTGTTCGCTGCGGGGCTGCGCCATTGCCAAGGCGATAAAAAGAAAAGGAAGAAAGGGAAGAAAGGAGAGGGGGGGACCCTGAGGAGGAGATGCTGGTGAATGGACCCCACGGAGCTTGTCCATGCGGCAGCTGTTCACAAAGAGCAGCCGCAGGTGGTGGGAACGCTCATCGGAGCTTTGCCACCGGTGCTGAGTTCCCAGTAGCTGCTGCACTGGGCAGGACACGGGACACTGACTGGATCCACTGCTCCTATTCAGACGAAACTGGAGCAACACAGGGTTTCAGGCACGTTTTTCTTCCAAGTGACACTGCAGGCAGGGAAAATGACCCAGGAAAGGTTCTTTCCAAAAATATTTTGGCACATTTTGTGGCTCTAATTCAGCTCCGTCACAAAGCTCCTGGCAGGCATGGGAAGGGGAGGGACGCAGCTGCAGCCAGCTTGGTTGCAGGAGAAGCTGCTGGGAATGTCCCATCCATGCTGGCTTCATCCAGCACTGCTCACCACATATCTCAAACCTCCTTTTTTCCTGTTGTTTTAGTTTTTAGCATGGATTTACAGGCTGTAAGGGTCACAGGGAGAGAGGATTTCCCTGATCTTGCAGGGAGTGAACTTTATCTTGATATATAATTAATATTAAGTTGCTATTATATGAACAACGGGGGATGCAGCCAAAGTGCATCCCGTCTGAATTAACCTGTGGGTGTTTTTCCTCTCTCCAGCTTAGTGGAGTGGTGCAGAGCATCATGAAGCACCTCAAGACCCCATAACCCTGAACCACCCATCACTGCAGGGAGCACCCTCTGGAAACCACGTGACAAAAAGGAAAAATGAAGCTTTTCCGGCGTCGCTACAGCCCCTTGAAGGTGGCTTTGGTGGGTGCCGTCTTCATCATCTTCGTCTTCATCCTGCAGAAGGACGTGGGGAAGAAGGAACCGGGCGAGGAGCCCTGGTTGAAGAACATTGTCCAAGGGAGGGACCAGGTCCTTGACCTGATGCTGGGGGCAGTCAACAACATCCGAGATTCGATGCCAAAGCTGCAGATCGGCGCTCCGGTTCAGCTCGAGGAACCGCTGCCCAGCGCTCGCTCCTGCCTGCCTGGCGTCTACACCGCAGCGGAGCTTCGGCCACTGATGGAGAGACCCCCCCAAGACCCTGGCAGCCCCGGTGCTGATGGCAAAGCCTTCAAGAAGGATCAGTGGACTCCAGAGGAGACGAAGGAGAAGGAGCAAGGTTACGAGAAGCATTGCTTCAACGCCTTCGCCAGCGACCGCATCTCCCTCCAGCGAGCACTGGGACCTGACAGCCGCCCACCGGAGTAAGAGCTGTCACCCAGAGCCGTGGGGCTGCGAGGCAAGGTTGAGGTTAAGGGGGAATAGAAGCAGAGCAGGGTATCACCAAGCAGCGGTGGTGGATTGAATAGAGGGAGGGTGGAAAAAAGTACATCTATTTATTATTATTTTTTCCCTGTTTTCATAGAATGGGTTGAGTTGAAAGGGACATCAAAGCTGTCAAAACCTGGCCTTGAACGTGTCCAGGGATGGGGCCGCCACAGCTGCTCTGGATCACCTGGGCCAGGGCCTCCCCATCCTCACAAGAAAACGTTTCTTCCTAAGATCTTATCTCAATCTCCTCTTTTTCAGCTCAAAACCGTTTCCTTCATCCCTGCACTCCCTGATCAAGTTTTTTGGAGTGGCTTTTTGTGTCTCCACATACCTGCTTGCAGCCTGATGGCTCCAGCATCTCCCCCCACTTTTCCCCTCCTCTCTCTCTTTTACTTCAGCCAGTTCCAGTAATCGGACTTTTCATTTTCTTAGCCAAGTGGAACAGCTTCAGACCCCACTGGGGTTGCTGGGGAGGTTGGTGAAGGAAGCTGGGAGATTTCCTCACTCACCCTCTGGCTGTGGGCTGCTGGATTAAAGTCTGGACCCCCACAACCCTTGCCCATGCAAGGGGGTGGGCTAGGGGGCTCGGGGGGAGTTTGGTGGGGGGGAAAGGCTTGAATAGGAGGTAGAAACGCAGCCCTGGTATGGAACCACCCCCACCCCACACCAGCAGGCAATTATCTGTGCTTAGCAGGTGTAGCAGTGACAATGGGGGCCACAGTGGGGCCGAGCGTGTGGCAGGAATGCGATTCACTGCCCTGGCTGCACGGGAGGAGAGGTAGAAATCAATTGAAATCAAAGTGGCAATGAGGCCAGAGCTGCTGAGGCCAGGAGCTGCTCTCCTGCTGCGGGGTTTGGGGAGGGTAAGAGCTGTTTTGTTTCTGCTGTGCCCCCAGAAATCTTTCTTAGGCCATTGCTTTCCTGTCTTGGAGGTGCATTGACCAGAAATTCAAGCGATGTCCCCCCTTGCCCACCACCAGTGTCGTCATCATCTTCCATAATGAAGCTTGGTCAACACTGCTGCGGACAGTGTACAGCGTCCTGCACACCTCCCCAGCCCTGCTGCTCAAGGAGATCATCTTGGTGGACGATGCCAGCACGGATGGTGGGTGGGAGGCTGTGGCGGGATGCAAGAGGCCGTGGTGGGATGCAGGAGCTGGAGGGATGCAAGGAGGTGCTGAGCATCTTTCTATCCCAGGAGCAGCAGTTCTGAGCCACTCAGAGAAGTGGCTTGTGCCAACTCTCCAACATGGTGACATCCTGGGAGGTGTCCAACAACTCTTCCCCATTGTTTCATTCACCTGGCAGTGCCCTCAGGGATTTTCCCTTCTCTGTTAACCCAGCCCTGAGAAAAAACAGGTGTTCCTCACAAATCTTGCGCACACCTTGACTGCTGGCTGCCTTGCCCGCCAGGCTGCAATCCTCATTAGCTACACCCAGAGCTAATTAGCACCATGGTTTGGTGTCAGGGTGCTGAAGAGGAATGGACTTTGTTCTTGCCCTGCAGATAAATGCTCCCTTCCTGCTCACAGCATCTGCATGGGCTTCCCAAGGAGCAGACACCTTGGGACTTCAGTGCCCATGAGCTTAACTCCCACCATGATGGGGACACAGGTCAGGTGCTCCTGAGACTTGGGGACACAGATTAGGTGCTCCTGAGGCTTGGAGTCCCTTCCTAGGATAGGTCTCCAGGTGTCCCAGCTCTCACTGGGCTGTTCCCAGATTTTGGCTTGACCGCATCTGCCAAGGCAGGAGATAAATTCCAGTTCCCCAACTTGTCCGTTGTCCCTTTCCTTGATGATAACTCACCCACTTGGTCCCAGTGATGCTTCAGTCACAGGACGTGAGACCTCCTCACGCTGTTGCTCCCCTGGCCTCTCTCTAGCGAGTGATTAGATAGGGTGGATGGGCAGCTTCTTTGCAAAACCCACTTCATCCAAAAATTTGCTTGGATTTGGGGGAAAGGAGGCTCCATGTCACCCTGAGCCCACAGCCAATCCAAACCTGGGTGTGGATTGTGAGCAGGACCTCCTGTGAGGGGCAGGGATGGGCTGGGGGCAGCAGAGTGGGCAGGTGGGGCACAGAGACTGGCATCTCCTGTCTCTAACCAAGCTGGTTGCTGCTTCTCCCACCTCCAGACTACCTGAAGGATGAGCTGGATCGCTACGTGCAGCAGCTCCAGATCGTACGAGTCGTGCGGCAGAAGGAGAGAAAAGGGCTGATCACAGCACGGCTGCTGGGGGCTAGCGTGGCCAGCGGTGAGGTCCTCACCTTCCTGGATGCCCACTGTGAGTACCCAGCACCTCCTGGGTTCCCCAGGGAGCCAGAGGGGGATGAAGTTCTTCTTGGGAAGAAATGTTTTGCTGTGAGGGTCAAGAGGCCCTGGCCCAGATTGTCCAGAGAAGTAGTGGCTGCCCCATCCCTGGAGGTGTTGAAGACCAGGTTGGATGGGGCTTGGAGGAGCCTGATCCATTGGAAGGTGTTGGAAATGGGTGGACTTGGAGATCCTTTCCAAACCAAACTGTTCCATGATTCTATGAAGTCATCTCCACTCAATGGCCAACCCTTCCTCATGCCGCAGGTGAATGTTTTCATGGCTGGCTGGAGCCCCTCTTATCCCGCATTGCTGAAGAGCCCACAGCTGTGGTAAGCCCTGACATCGCCACCATCGATCTCAACACCTTTGAGTTCTCCAAGCCTATCCAAAATGGCAAACAGCACAGCCGGGGCAACTTCGACTGGAGCCTGACCTTTGGCTGGGAAATTGTCCCACCCCAGGAGAGGCAGAGGAGGAAGGATGAGACCTACCCCATCAAGTAAGTCATGACAGGAGGGGTTTGTTCAGCCTGGAGAAGAGGAGGGTCCAGGGAGACCTTAGAGCAGCCTCAAGAACAGAGTGGGGCTCTTGATCAGGGAGTGCAGGGGTAGGACAAAGGGAACAGTTTTGAGCTGAAAGCGGGGAGATTGAGTGAGATTTTAGGAAGAAATATTCCCCTATGAGGGTGAGTCAGGCCCAGGTTGCCCAGAGACATCATGGCTGCCCCATCCCTGGAGATGTTCAAGAGCAGGTTGGATGGGGCTTGGAGCCCCTGATCAAGTGGGAGATGTCCCTGCCCATGGCAGGAAGTTGGAGCTAAATGAGCTTTGAGGTCCCTTCCATCCCAAACCATTCTTGATTCTGATTTGCCCACTTCGGAGCTGGTGTCCTGGTAGCACAGGTTGGATGAGCCTTGGGGGAACACCGTGTCCATAGCCAGAGGCTGCAAGATGACCTGGATGAGTGTGGGTGGCAGCTGCAGGGTTGCATAGGGAGGCATAGCCAAGAGTGGAAGAGTTGGGTGCCCTCTGCTGGGAAACTGCCCCTTCAGTCGGTTTTGCTCTCCTTTTTATTTTTTCCAACAAATGGATTTTCCCTGTTGGTTTTGGCACCTCTGGGTGGGCGATGCTGTCGTTTCCCCTGTGGGATGCTTGGTTTGGGGGATCTCAGGTGGCTTTTGCCTGGGAAGAGAAGGCTCAGGCATGGCCAGAGGTGTCAGAGGAGAAACGTCTGCCGTGGTTTGTTGAACAGGAACCATTCGCGAACCCACCTCTGAACAGCCTCCAGCCATCATTCTGCTCCTACAAAGCCTCTTGTGAAGGGTTTAATCCCCATCTTCTATCTTTTTCTTCTCAAACACCCAACTGCTTGGACAAGAGGCGGGCACCTGCACTGGCCAGGCAGCCTGAAGATGTCACTTGTGGATCAGATCGCACAAAAGCCTATTTTTACCCCCTATTTTGCACATGGAGAAACCTTCAATGTTTTTTTTCATCTGTACTTGTCCATCAGTGCCCCACAAGTAGCCAGGTGCTCCCACCAGGAGATACTGGACACCCTGCCTGGCCCCAGCCCCAGCCTGGCCTCAGGTCTGGCTTTGTGCAGAGGTCACTTGGGAGATGTCCCTGTCCCAATAAAGGTCCCTTGCACCACAAGCCACCTGTTTGGCTCCCGGCAGCATCTCATCTCCGCTTGGCAGGAACGCAGCTGCTCAGCGGATCCTGTTGAACAAAAGCGAATTTCTGTTCCCAGCTCTAAAGATCAGATGGAAAAGATAAGAGAAGCAGACCAGTGAATGGGGCGACGGGTGCTGAGCTCTAATCTCCCCCCTTCTTTTTGGCGATTGGTTTTCAGTAACAATATCCTCCTCGCGCTTTGAGCCGAGGCCCTGCAGTGTAACACTGACACCACCGCCTCTGGCCAATCTTGGCAGCATGGATGGCTCCTCTGCCAAAGCCACCGCCTGGAATCATGGAATGGGTTGGGTTGGAAGGGACCTCAAAGCCCATCCAGTTCCATCCCCTGTCATGGGCAGGGACACCTCCCACTGGATCAGTGGCTCCAAGCCCCATCCAACCTGTCCTTGAACACCTCCAGGGATGGGGCAGCTACAACTGCTATGGGCAACCTGGGCCAGGGTCTCCCCACCCTCACAGCAAAAGACTTCATCTCAGTCTTCCCTCTTTCAGCTCAAAACCATTCCTGTCATCCCATCCCTGCCCTCCCTGACCAAGAGGCCCTCCTCAGCTTTCCTGGAGCCCCTTTCAGAGCTCCAGACTGAACAATCCCAGCTCTCTCAAATCCGAGGCACAGCTGGATGAGGACCTGGCTGCAAAGTGCCTGCCATGAGGGTTGTGATGTCCCCAAAACTCAGGCTTCTGCTTTTCTATTTTTATTTCAACTCTATTTTTCCCTGTTTTGAGCTCTGCTTCTCTGTCTCCTGTAGGTCCCCAACCTTCGCTGGTGGCCTCTTTGCCATCTCCAGGTCCTACTTCGACCACATCGGCTCCTATGACGATCAGATGGAGATCTGGGGAGGTGAGAACGTGGAAATGTCCTTCAGGGTAAGGATGGGTCAGTTCTGTCTTCAAAGCGCATCTGCAGAGATGCTCCTTTTGCGGGGCATGGGAGGGCTGGACACCCCACATCTCAACCATGGTCTCTCTGTAGGTCTGGCAGTGTGGAGGCCAAGTTGAGATCATCCCTTGCTCCGTTGTGGGTCACGTCTTCCGCTCCAAGAGCCCCCACACCTTCCCCAAGGGCACCCAGGTCATCTCCAGGAACCAAGTCCGCCTGGCTGAGGTCTGGATGGATGACTACAAGGAGATCTTCTACAGGAGGAACCAGCAAGCTGCTCAGATGGCCAGAGAGGTATCAGGCATGCTGCTGGGCTGCTGGCTCTCTTGGGAGGCCCAGTGGGAGCTCAGATGGAAGAGGTGGGCTCAGCCTGGAACTAGGAAGGCAAATGCAGATAGAAAGATGTAGTCAAAAAACTGGTGGGTTTGTTTTTTCTCTTTAGCCATGATGTTTTGTAGTAGAAAAACATCGAATTTCCCATCTTTTTAAGTCTTCTTTGCAACACCAAAGTGAGGTGCTGTGGTGCCAAAATGTCCCAGCCCTCTTGGTGAGCTGAGGGCACCTGCCAAGGACCAGGGGTGTCTTGTGAGGTCCCACCACTGCCTTCAGTACAAAGCACACCGCAATGAACACTGATGAAGGTGGGAGGACCTTCAGCTCTCAGCCTGGGAGGGGGTTTTGGCTTTTCCTTGCTGGCTTTTCCAGTTAGTTTAATTCTCTTACGTGACTTTGTCGATAGAAGACGTATGGTGACATTACAGACCGGCGCAAGCTGAGAGAGCAGCTCCACTGCAAGAACTTCACCTGGTACCTCCAGACTGTCTACCCAGAGATGTTCGTCCCTGACCTGACTCCAGCATTTTACGGAGCGGTAAGGTCCAAGTGTGCTTGGAGTGTCCTCCTGGGCTCAGCCCTTGAAACAGCCAAGACCTGAGTTTGGGGTTTTTTTTCACATTGAAGGATTTGGGTGCAACCACATCCGTCACCACATCGGTCACCGACTGGCAGGGCCGGTTTTGGCTCCAGATGACTGGAATCCGGCAGAGCTGGTTTGGGGCAAGTCAGGGGTGGGGGACCCGCTGGGATGTGGCACTGGGTTAAACTGGGTAAAAGAGCTGAATGCTTCCACAAAGTGCCAGGCTGGCAATGGCATGAAAAACTGAGCCTGGACGGGCAAGATGCGGAACACCGTCTCCATCCATTGGGATGGGGCTGCCAGCTAAAGCCTCTTTTCTCCGAGCCAGGCACTGAGGTCCAAGTCTGATCCTGCCCAGCCAAGGCTCTCCCACTGGAGAGCCACCGTTGGATGTGGTGAGGGCTGGGCGCTGGCTCCCATCCTGGTTTGATTACTTCTTTGCTTCCTGGATCCTCGTCCTGGGCAGCTCTCACCTTTGCCTGAGACATAGGCGTTGGCATGGGCGTTTCTCACATCCTGGAAAGGACAAGGGACCCGGACGCGGCACCTGGCACTGGGATCATGTTTCTACAGCACTTGTTGAGCCCAAACCTCAGGCAGGTCCCCACCCTGGGACCTTGAAGCCCAGCTTACCCCCTGCCCCTTGTTTTTCCTCCCTTTGCAGATTAAAAATGAAGGCACCAAGAGCTGCCTGGATGTGGGCGAGAACAACCATGGTGGGAAACCTCTCATCATGTACCCCTGCCATGGCATGGGGGGCAACCAGGTGGGCAAGCAGTGACCCCAGTGCTTTCCCCCCTTAATCCCCATGAGGTGACTTTCTCGTGGTGCAGCAGTGGGATCTTCCCCTCTCTGTTCTCGCCCCCAGTATTTTGAGTACACGAGTCAGAGGGAGCTGCGGCACAATATCGGGAAGGAGCTTTGCCTGCGGGCAGGATCAGAGTCGGCTGAGCTGGGAGAGTGCCAGTATCGAGGGAAACCCAGTCGGGTCCCAGACAGCGAGGAGTGGGACCTGACACAGGTGAGGAGATGCTGGAAGAGGGGAGATTGAGATGAGATCTTAGGGAAAAATGTTTTGCTGTAAGGGTGAGGTGGCCCTGACCCATGTTACCCAGAGAAGTGGTGGCTGCCGGGTCCCTGGAGTTGTTGAAGGCCAGGCTGGATGGTGTTTTGAGCAACCTGATCCAGTGGGAGGCGTCCTTGCCCATGGGTGAGAGTTTGAAACTTGTTGAGCTTTAAGGTCCTTTCCAACCTAAACCATTTTGCTATTCCATGATTCTTCATCCCCGGGATCACTTGAGGGGGTGGTGGCATCGTCCTTCTCATGATGATGCTTCTCTGGGACTGCAGGGAAGAGGCATCCTTCGTTAATTCCCTTGGCATCACTGACCTGGTGCAATCTCTATATTTTGGCAGGAACGGCTGATTAAAAACCCAGCCTCCGGAACATGCTTGACAGCACGAGGGAAGCACCCAGCGATGGTTCCCTGCAACCCAGCAGATTCCCACCAGCTCTGGTCCTTCACCTAGGCCAGGAGCGGAGTGGCCTAAGCCCCCATCCATCCCAACTGCGCTCAGGGGAAACTAGAATCCAAGGAAACTTCTCTTTTTTTTTTTTTTTTTTTTTGTTTGTATTTAAGAAACAAAAGCCTTAAATATGCTGCAATTTACAGTTGCCTTGAACTCAGTCCCATGCCTTTGGAGCCTGGGGAGCAAGCATGGCTGGTGGTACCCGTGGAGCCCAAAATCCAGTGCTCTTAGTGATGCCCAATGATGCTCTTCCATACCAGCTGCTGCTCATCCTTCCCATGCCCTGTTCAGCCAGAGACTCTTCAAGTCCTAACAGGCAGCGAAAAACACAGCCATGCTGCTCCGCATGGAGAAACAGGGTGGGAAACTCCTGCCAGTGAGAATGACAGTGACCACCGTGTGGCTCATCATGCATGAGTGTGGATCGTGAGGGAATCCCACTGGTGCTCCTCGCCCATTCCAAGCACCACACGGCACTGCTGCTGGGAGGGAGAAGTCAGGCCATTGGCCTTACGAATATGCTGACTGGGGGGGAGTTTGGTCAGTTTCTTAATTATTATTATTACTGTTATTATATTGTAATGATTCCTGGGTGTGATTCCTCCTCATGCTGACCTAGAGGGGGTTCCAGCTGGAGCGCACTGCAGCACGCCCTCCTGGAAAGGCTTGCCTGGTTGCCAGATCTCCCCCCTCCCCTGTTTTTCCTCAAGCCAGACTGCTGTAGCTGCCCCTTTCCTTGCCATTTCATTTATTGTGAGGGGAAAACCCCTCCTGGAAGTGGTGTGGGGGTGGGAGAACCTGTCTTTGGATACACGACCTCGAATAAAAAGATGATTTATTTTACAGTTGTCCCATCTCTGGCTTCTTCTGAGCTCTCACCCCTGCTCTGGTTTAATTTCTCTCCCTCCTGCAGCCCTGGATTCTCCCTATTGTGTTCCAAGCCACCTTTCCAACAAGGTACTGTGTTTGGGTTGGTTCATCTTTGGGTTGGGGTGGCCTTGTGCCAGGGTGGAGACCTCACTGTGTTCCCTTCTGCACTGGCAAAACAAACGTGATTATTTGGAGACCTTTTTCCCAGTGAAATCTTGTGTTTTTCTTCGAGATAAGACCAGAAATGCTCCAGGTGCTTTTTTTTCTTTCCTTGTGCTTGGGTTTTTTTGGAACCAATAATCAAAACCACCACAAACAGTGTCTGCTGGCACCTCTTCCATCTGTGGAGCAAAAACCTCACAGCTGCCCGTTTTACTGCCTTGGAATAGCCTCGATTCCTTTGGAGAGAGGGAGAAGTAAAACTGAAAAATGAGGGGTTTGGTACAAACCAAACTGGGGTTTTATTTGACCTCAGAATAGTCTGTACAGGTGGGTTTTTTCGAGGGTGAGGGTCTTGCCCTGCGTTTGCCTCAGTTTCCCTGTCCTGTGGATGATCATAGAATCATTAGGTTGGAAAAGACCTTTGAGATCATCAACTCCAACCGTACCTGTTCACTGCATGTCCCCAAGCACTTCATCTACCCCCCTTTTAAGTGCCTTCAGGGACAGGGACTCAACTACCTCCCTGGGCAGCTCCTGCCAGTGCCTGAGAACCTTTTCAGTGAAGAAATTTTTCCCAATGTCCAATCTGAACCTGCTCTGGTGCAACTTGAGGCCATTTCTTCTGCTCCTACCACCTCTCTACAACCTCCTTTCAGGCACTTACAAACAGTGAGAAGGTGTCTCCTCAGCCTCCTCTTCTCCAGGCTGAACAAGTCCAGTTCCCTCAGCTGCTCCTCATAAGACTTGTTCTCCAGCCCCTTCCCCAGTTCCATTTCCCTTCTCTGGACGTGCTCCTGGAGCTCAAGGTCTTTCTTTTAGTGAGGGGCCCAAACCCAAACCCAGGATTTGAGGGGCAGCTTCAGCAGTGCCGAGTACAGGGGCACAATCACTTCCCTGGTCCTGCCGGCCATACTGCTTCTGATACAAGCCAAGATGCCGTTGGCCTTCTTGGCTACCTGGGCTACTGCTGGCTCATGTTCAGCTGCTGCCAACCAACACTCCCAGGTCCTTCTCTCCCAGGCAGCTTTCCAGCCCCTTTTCCCCAAGCCTGTAGCGCTGCCTGGGGTTGTTGTGTCCCAAGTGCAGGACCCGCCCCTTGGCCTCGTTGAATCTCATCCTATTGGCTCAGCCCATGGATCCAGCCTGTCCAGAACCCTCTGCAGAGCCTCCCTACCCTCCAACAGATCAACACATCCTTCCTCCCAGTTTAGTTTCATCCGCAAACTTGCTGAGGGTGCGTTGGATCCCCTCATCCAGGTTGTTGATGCATGATGGGGGCACCGTGCTGGTGTTGGATAAAAGCCTTGGCTACCTTGAGGATAAATGAAACACAGGAGCCACAGCAATGAGCATGAGGCCGGGATAAACTCATGACAGGATTGAGATGTGCAGAGGAGGGAAATGCCAGAGCAGAGCATCCTGCCCTCTGGGCTCACAGCTGCCTCTCCAACGCCAAGCGAGGATTGGGACCCAACCTGGGTTTCCAGCTGTGGCCTTCACAGCCAGGTGTGTTTTGGAAGAGGGAACAAGGCTGCTCGATGGGGCTGTGTCACCTGGGTTTCTTCCCATCCCTCCTTCTCCGTCCCCTTTAAAGCCACCAGCAGTGCAGCCCACACCATGGATGAAGCTCTGCTTGTGGTCCAGGATGATGCTCCGACTCATGCTCCTCACTGCTCTTGCCCTCTGCGGTGCGTCCTGGCTGGGAAGCCATCAGCCTCGTTGGTGACACCACCCTGGGGACACCCCCCGGCTGCAATTCATGCCCACATTCTTCCTCTCTCCTGCAGGACGCTGCTCCGAGCAGGACCTTAACGGGCTGCAGCGAGTGGTCGGTGGGACTGAGGCGCGTTTTCACGCTTGACCCTCCCAGGTGGGTCCTCCCTGGACTGAGCCAGTGAATCCCATGGGGGGTCTCATCCCCCCAGGACCACATAGCAAGCCCCCACCTTCTCTCGCATCCCAGATCTCTCTCCAATATAACTCTGGTACCAGCTGGCAGCACATCTGTGGAGGGTCCCTCATCCGGAGGAACTGGGTGATGACGGCAGCACACTGTGTGGATCGGTGAGCAGGCAGCTCCACTCCACCTTCCAGAGCCTTTTGGCCATTTTAGCTGGTCTAGCCCAGAGAGAAACGGTCCTGTGAGACCTTTTCTGACTCAGGGGCTCCCTGGACCAGATCCGGGAGGCTCTTCTTCTTGCACCCTATCAGCTCACAGTTAAAATAATGCTAATTTTGATGATTCAAGGGCTGGAACACCTCCCATACAAGACCAGGTTGAGGGAGTTGGCATTGTTCAGCCGGGAGAAGAGAAGGCTCCAGAGAGACCTTAGAGCAGCTTCCAGGATGGAAAAGGGGCTCCAGGAAAGCTGGGGAGGGGCTCTCGATCAGGAGCTGCAGGGAGAGGAGAAAGGGTACGGTTTTGAGCTGAAGGTTGAGATCTTAGGTAGAAATGGTTTCCTGTGAGGATGGAGAGACCCTGACCCCGGCTGCCCAGAGCAGTGGTGGTTGCTCCATCCCTGGAGATGTTCCAAGCCAAGATGCATGGGGCTTGGAGCCCCTGATCCAGTGGGAGGTGTCCCTGCCAACAGCAGGGGTGGGACTGGATGGGCTTTGAGGTCCCTTCTAACCCAAACCATTCCAGGATGCTGTGATTCTATGAATTTACAGCTGATCCTGTGGTTTTACGCCTTCCCATCAGTAACATGAACTTCCAAGTTGTGGCTGGCGATCACAACCTCTATGCCAATGATGGCAGCGAGCAGGTCTTCAGCTTGAGCAAGATCATCATCCATCCCTTCTGGAACAGCAACAATATTGCAGGAGGGTAACGCGGGGAGAGGAATTTGTGGGGAACATTGCTGGGAATCTCCCAAGTAACAAGTGATGGGATGGGGGGAAATGGCCTCAAGTTATGCTAGGGGAGGGTTAGGTTGGATGTTAGGAAAGATTTCTTTACTGAACAGGGCTTTACCAGAGGAAACCTCAACCCTGGAGGGGTTCAAAACCATGACCACTTTGGGTCAGGGTCCAGTTGCATGGTGGGGTTGGGCTGATGGTTGGACTGGAGGAGCTGAGAGAGCTTTTCCAACATCAGTGATTCCATGATTCTACGATTCCGTGAATGAGGCACCTTGTAACATCCTCTCCCTCCTCTCACCAGCTATGACATCGCCCTGCTCCACCTGTCCAGCTACACCATGCTGAACAGCTACGTGCAGCTGGCAGTCCTGCCCCAGGAGGGATCCATTCTGCCCAACGACTACCCCTGCTACATCTCAGGCTGGGGTTATACCCACAGTGAGTGGCAACGGGGTGCCCTGGCCTCAAATCACCCAAAACATGTGGGAAACTTGGGGAGCAGTGGGGTATTTTTAAGCCCTTTGAGGTCCCAAGAGGCATCACATAGGGCTTTGCTCGGGGCATGGAGCTGCCTAGCATGGGGAAGAGTTGTGCCAAGGTTTGGGGGAGATTTTCTGTAGGAGAAGAGGCATGGGGACAGCTGTGGGCTCAGATTTGGGGAGTGAGGAGTTGCCATATCTCTCAGATCGATGCTGGCGTGTCCTTAATGGGCACTTGATTATGTGCAGCCAACGGTCAGGTGTCCAGCGTCCTGATGCAGGCGTACCTGCCGGTGGTGGACTATCAGATCTGCTCCAGCACTGCCTACTGGGGTTCCACCATCAAGACCACCATGGTCTGTGCTGGAGGGGATGGCGTATGCTCCGGCTGCTAGGTACAGCCCCAGCATCCTGCTGACCCCCCCCCCCGGCATCCTCCAGCAGCCCCGTTCCCCCGTCTCACCCAGGTTCCTCTGGCAGGGTGATTCGGGAGTTCCCCTGCACTGCATGGTGAACGGGCAGTACCAGGTCTACGGCGTCACCAGCTTTGTCTCCAGCCTGGGCTGCAATGTCAAGGATAAACCCGCCATCTTCACCCGTGTCTCTGCCTACAACTCCTGGATAACAAGCGTACGGCAACAGTGCGGCCGGGTGACGGGGCTGACACCTGCCCTGATGCCCCAGCTCCATCCCTGCTTGGTTCAACCATTGTCTTTCTTCTCCTTACAGGTGACAGACCAGAACTGAACGGTGGCAGAAGAGTTCAGTCCCCAGCTTGGGCAGAGGACATCACCCTCCTCTACATCTCAGGGGTTTAAACTTCATGGGTGGTGTCAATAAATTCTGTTCCTCTCCCCAGCACTCTGGTGGGTGCTTTGCCCCAATGCCCAGCAATTCTTTCTCCTCCAGCCCTCAGCAACCATTCCTTCTCCCACATTCCAGAGCATCCCTGTGAGCACATTCCTCCTTTTCCTCCTAACTTAGGAAAGAGCTGTGGGGAAAAGCTACTGGCCTTATACTCTGTGGGTAGCCAGAAAGTCCCTGGGTTAATGGCAAAGGGGGAAATGCTGCAAATCCCCTCCATGTGCAATGATGTAGGGGACAGGACAAGAGGGAATGGCCTCAAGCTCCGCCAGGGGAGGGTCAGTTTGGACATCAGGAAAAAATATTTCATGGAAAGGGTCACTGGGCACTGACAGAGGCTGCCTGGGGAGGGGGTTAAGTCACCTTCCCTGGAGGGGTTTAAGGGACGGGTGGATGAGGCGCTGAGGGACATGGTTTAGTGATTGATGGGAATGGTTGGACTCAATGATCCAGTGAGTCCTTTCTCACCTAGGGATTCTGTGAATACAGAGGGATACAGGGGGATCTTCATCCAGAGGGACACGAACAGGTTGGAGAAGTGAGCCGACACAAACCTCATGACGTTCAACAACACAAAGAGCACTCGCAGCCCAGAAACCAACCATGTCCTGGGCTGCATCCAAAGCAGTGTGGCCAGCATGGAGGGAGGAGATTCTGCCCCTCTGCTCTGCTAAGATCCCACTTGGAGTCCTGTGTCCAGTTCTGGAGTCATCAGCATGGGAAGGAGATGGAGCTGTTGGAGCGAGTCCAGAGGTGGCCACCGAGATGATCCAAGGGGTAGAGAACCTTCCATACAAGGAAGGCCAGGCTGGGCGAGTTTGGACTGTTCATCCTGGAGAAGAGAAGGCTCCAGAGAAACCTTAGAGCAGCTTCCAGTATGGAAAGGGGCTCCAGGAACACTGGGATCAGACTTTCTAGTCTGTTGTGACAGGACAAGGAGTAATGGTTTTAAACCAAGGAAGGGGAGATTGAGCTGAGATCTCAGGAAGAAATGTTTTGCTGTGAGGGTGGGGAGGCCCTGGCCCAGGTTACCCAGAGCAGTGGTGGCTGCTCCATCCCTGCAGGTGTTGAAGGCCAGGCTGGATGGGATTTGGAGCCCCTGATCCAGTCCCTGCTTCTGCAGGAGTATTGGTCTAGGTGACCTGCAAATGTCCCTTTCAATTCAAACTGTTCCAGAATTCTGTAATTCAGTCAGGACTGTTCCCTGCTGCTAGCTCTGTTTCTCTTCCAAACCTGACCTTCCTGGTAATGAGGGATGCTGGATTTGCTGGCTGTTACCACCTTGCCCCACAGCTGCACCCCACAAGCATCGGCTGTGCCGTGGTGCACCACACACCCCTGGCACAGGGACAAAACCTCAGCACCAAAACTGTACCAAAAGCAAAATTGAAGGCCAAACCCAGAGGCTGATCAAAGTGTTGATCTGCTGGAGAGAAGGAAAGCTTTGCAGAGAGATCAGGACAGACTGGATCCATGGGCTGGAGGGCAGGGAGGCTCTGTAGAGGGATCAGGACAGGCTGGATCCATGGGCTGGAGGGCAGGGAGGCTCTGCAGAGGGATCAGGACAGGCTGGATCCATGGCCAGGCCCAACAGGATGAGTTTCCACAAGGCCAAGTGCCAGATCCTGCACTTGGGTCACAACAACCCCAGGCAACGCTCCAGGCTTGGGGAAGAGCAGCGGGGAAAATGCCCCAGGGAAAAGGCCGTAGGATGCTGGTCAACAGGGGCTGAACATGAGCCAGCAGTGGCCCAGGTGGCCAAGAAGGGCCCCAGTATCCTGTCTTGTATCAGCCACGGGGTGGCCAGCAGGAGCAGGGAAGGTATCGTCCCCCTGCACACAGCGCTGGTGGGGATGCACCTCGAATCCTGGGTTGAGTTTTGGATCCCTCACTCCAAGAAAGACCTTGAGGGGCTGAAGTGTGTCTGGAGAAGGGAACAGAGGTGGGGAAGGGTCTGGAGCCCAGGGGCTCTGGGAGCAGTGGGTTTTGTCTGGAGAAGAGGAGGCTGAGGGGAGACCTCATCACTCTCTGCAGCTCCTGGAAAGGAGGTTGTGGTGAGGTGGGTGCTGGGCTCTTCTCCCAAGGAACAGGTGATGGGGTGAGAGGTAATCTCCTCAAGTTGTACCAGGGGAGGGTTAGATTGGATACTGGGGAAAACTCCTTAATGGAAAGGTCTGTCAGGCCCAGGCAGAGGCTGCCCAGGGCAGTGGTGGAGTTCTTATCCCTGGAGGGGCTCAAAACCATGTGGCTGTGGCACTTTAAGACATGGTTTAGTGGCCATGGTGGGGTTGGGCTGGATGAGTTGAGAGGGGTTTTCCAACCTTCTCTGATTCTCTGAATTCTGAGGAGGGCATGGTTTCCCACCAGCCCTTTGGCACTTGATGCCCAGGGAGCCTTTCCGGGGGAGAATGTAGCAGGGGGTGCCTGGGTGCTCAGCGGATGCCAGAAGCTGCCTCGCCTCGAACTTCCTCCGTAGCAAACATCAAACCGCAGCGCGCGGGTGCGAGCAGGAACCGAGCTGCAGCCATGGCCGAGGGCAAGAGCGGGGGAGCCGGTCTCTTCGCCAAGCAGGTTCAGAAGCGGTTCAGCCGGGCACAAGAGAAGGTACGGCATGATGCCCACCCCAAAATCATAGCATCCTAGACCCATGGAATGGTTTGGGTTAGAAGGGACCTCAAAGCCCAGCCAGTTCTACCCCTGCCATGGGCAGGGACACCTCTCACGGGCAGGGACACCTCCCACTGGATCAGGAGCTCCAAGCTCCATCCAACCTGGCCTTGGACACCTCCAGGGATGGATCAGCCACCGCAGCTCTGGGCCACTGCCTCAACAAAACCCTTCATTTTATTTTAGTCTCTAATTTTTCTCCACCATGGGGAGAAGGGGGTGGCAGAATGAGCACTGCTCACCCCCATGGGTACTCGTAGGCTGTTCATTTGGATACATGTCATCATTGCTCCAAGGCTTTGGGCTTGACAGCACCTCCCTGAAGTCCTCCAAGCTGCCCTGACAGCCTCTGGGTTCTCTAAAAGTGGGATTTTCCCACTCGAAACTCCTTCTGGAGGTTCTGGGGAGCCCAGACACTGCTGGCAGGGGGTCCCTTGGGCTAGGCAGAGGTGACAGTCCCCAGTGGGATGTGGCGCAGTGATGGTCCCAGGAGAGCCAACGCACCCAGCACTGCAGGAAGCAAGGGGGAAGGGCTCCGGAAGCGGGCAGAAATGGGGCAATTCTCAGCTGGTTTGGAGCGCCTCTTTCCTTTTTCTCTCCCTTCAAAATAACAGTAGTGATTCCTATTTTGGGAGCAACATCATGCTCCTCCCCTGACCCCCACGCTCCCAGGTTTCCTGGCTGGGGCTTGGTGCTAAATTCTGTTCTCGCACAGCCCTATCAGCCTGCGCCAGGCTCCAGCTACTTCCCAGCAGTGTCAAACTTTTCCTGAAGAGTCCAAAGTTCTCTCCCAAGTGGCTCCAGGCTCACAGCACTCCTGCGATGGTGGCTCCAGAGCAGCCTTTGGCTCCAGACCATGGTCATCCTCACCAAGGTGTCACCAGTGGCCCCAGGGCTCTCCCTGCACCAGTCCTCAGCACGGGAAGGACATGTAGCTGTTAGCACGAGTCCAGAGGAGGCCACAGAGATGATCTGAGGGCTGGAGAACCTCCTGTAGGAGGCCAGGCTGGGAGAGTTGGGGTTGTCCATCCTGGAGAATAGAAGGCTCTGGGGAGACCTTAGAGCAGCTTTCGACACAGAAAGGGGCTCCAGGAAAGCTGAGGAGGGGCTCTTGATCAAGTAGTGCAGGGTCAGGATGAGAGGGAATGGATTTGAACTGAAAGAGTGGAGATTGAGATGAGATCTTGGGGAGAAATGTTTTCTGGTGAGGGTGAGGAGACCCTGGCCCAAGTTCCCAGAGCAGTGGTGGTTGCCCCACCCCTGGAGGGGTTCAAGGCCAGGTTGGATGAGGCTTGGAGCCACTGATCCAGTGGGAGGTGTCCCTGCCCATGGCAGGGAGTTGGAATTGGCTGGGCTTTGATGTCTTTTCCAATCCAAACCACTCCAGGATTGTATTATGTGCCAAATTTTTTCATCCCCCATCCAAACGCCTGCTCATCGTTGGCTCTGCTGGACCCTCAGCATCCCTCAGGAGGTTCTTTCACAAGGACGCAGAGCCCGGTGGGCAGCGCTGAGCTTGGGGCTGATGGCTTTTCCCGCTTCTCCATCTCTCCCCATCCCAGGTTTTGCAAAAACTGGGAAAAACTGTGGAAACGAAAGATGAGCAGTTTGAGCAAAGCGCGTACAACTTCCAGCTGCAGCAGGTCACACCAGCAACAGAGAATCTAGGGGCAAAGCCACCCTTGAACTATCCCTTGGCCACACTGGGCTCATGGAATTCCCCATGAGTCCCCAGGGATGTCCTTGACCTCTTCTCTCCTCTCACCATGTTGCTTTGCAGAACGAAGGCAATAAACTCTACAAAGACCTCAAGGCTTTCCTGGGAGCAGTGAAAGGTACAGATCCTATCCCTGTAAATGTGTTGGGAAGACCTCACAGGCACCACAGAGGAGATGGGAGTGGGCTGAGCATTGCTAGGCTTTCTTATCCAGGATAATAAATGACAGTTAGTATATATAATTACAAGACAAACCTTAATCTGGGCTGCATTAAAGAAGTGCGGCCAGCAGGGTGAGGGAGGGGAGTCTCGACTTCTGCTCTGCTCTGGTGAGACCCCACCTGGAGCCCCATGTCCAGTTCTGGAATCCCCAACATAAGAAGGCAATGGAACAGTTCAAACTGTTCCAGAGGAGGCCACAGAGATGATCTGAGGACTCCTGTCCTCCTATATGAGGACAGGCTGAGAAAGTTGGGGTTGTTCAGTCTGGAGAAGGCTGCAGGGAGACCAGTAGCTTCCAGTATGGAAAGGGGCTCCAGGAAAGCTGGGGAGGGACTTTTTACAAGGGCCTAGAGGGATAGGATGAGAGGGAATGACCTTAAATTGGAAGGGGGGAGATTTATATCATGGAATCATAGAATCACCAGGTTGGTAAAGGCCCACCGAATCATCAAGTCCAACAATTCCTATCAAATACTAAACCATGTCTCTCAAATGAGGGGCCAGATGAGGCATGAGGATGAGGCATTGGAAGAAATTATTCACAATGAGGTTGGAGATGTACCAGCCCAAGCTGCCCAGAGCTGTGGCGGCCGCCCCATCCCTGGAGGGGATCAAGGCCAGGTTGGATGGGGCTTGGAGCCCCTCATCCCGTGGGAGGTGTCCCTGCCCATGGCAGGGGTGGGACTGGATGAGCTTTGAGGTCCCTTCCTACCAAAACCACTCCATGATTCCATGATAATAAAACAAGATAGTAAATGTGGTTGAGTCACCTTCCCTGGGGGTGTTTAAGGGACGGGTTGACAAGGCGCTGAGGGACATGGTTTAGTGTTTGGTAGGAATGGTTGGACTCAATGATCCGAAGGATCTTACCCAACCTGGTGATTCTATGATTCTATGATTCTATAAATATAATAACACTATAATCAGTAACAATCTCTTTGTACATCCCGACTGGCTGCAGTGATGCATGAGAGCTCCCGCAAAGTGGCCGAAACGCTGCAGGAGATCTACAGCAGCGACTGGGACGGTCATGAGGAGCTGAAAGCCATCGCAGCTGTGAGGCACTTGCCACGTCCCCAAGGGTCCCCTCTGAGCAGCCACTGACCTGGGGGACATCCTGCAGCCTGGCAGGAGTGGATGGAGGGGAGGTTGGTGTTTTATCCCTTTTTTTTTTGTCCCCACAGAGCAACGACCTCCTGTGGGACGACTATGAGGCCAAGCTGGCTGACCAAGCCCTGCGCCTAATGGAGAACTACTTGGCTCAGTTTGGGGACTTTAAGGTACCCCCCGTGGGTGTTGTTGGGAGGCAAGGGGGCCCGATCCTGTCTCACCTTGCCCCTCACGCAGGAGCGCATCGCCAAGCGGGGGCGGAAGCTGGTGGACTACGACAGCGCCCGGCATCATCTGGAAGCTCTGCAAAGCGCCAAGAAGAAGGACGAGGCAAAAATTGCCAAGGTTGAACCTCCCATGGGACTCCCACCCAGTGCAGCCCCGACTCCATGTCCTGGCCGCACTCACAAAGCCACGACCACCGCTTTCCTCCCCACAGGCTGAGGAGGAGTTCAACAGAGCCCAGGTGGTGTTTGAGGACCTGAACAGGGACCTTCGGGAGGAGCTGCCAGTTCTGTATGGCAGGTACGGGGCTGTCCTAGGGCAGGGGGACATCCAAGGGGCTCGAGGACATGGTGGGGCTGGGGGATATCAGAGGGGATGGGGGACACTGTGGAGCCAGGGGACATCGTGGGGCTGAGGTGCATGACAAGGGGTGGATGTGGCATGGAGGCTGGGGGACATCACAGGGCTGAGGAACTTTTGGGGTCTGGGAGACATCATAGGGCTGGAGAACATCACAGGGACCGGGGGACATTGTAGGGCTGGGGGACATTACAGGGCAGGGGGGACATCATGGGGTGGGGGGACATCATGGGTTTGGGGGGACATCATGGGGCAGGGGGACATCATGGGGCTGGGGGACATCATGGGCTGAGGGGACATCATGGGGCTAGGGGACATTGTGGGGCTGGGGGACATCACGGGGTGGGGGGGACATCATGCAGTGGGGGGGACATCACAGGGCAGGGGGACATCATGGGGCGGGAGGACATCATGGGGTGAGGGGACATCATGGGGCTGAGGGGCCTTCACAGGGTGGGGGGGACACCATGGGATGGGGGGACATCATGGGGTGGGGAGATGTCATGAGGCTGGAGGGACATCATGGGGTGGGGGGACATCAGGTGATGAGGGGACATCACAGGGCAGGGGGACAAGATGAGGCTGGGGGACACCATGGGGCTGGGGGACACCACAGGGACCAGAGTGATGGCCACACTGGCTGTGACAGGAGGTGGCAGCACCAGTGCCACAGCAGAGTGGCCTTAGGATCAAATGTCCAGGGCTACTTTGTCCTCACCCTGAGGGTTTCTCCCCCGTTCACCATCCCCATGGGAGGCGCTGGTGGATGGATGCTCAGCACCCGGAGCCCCTTCAGAAATGGCTCAGTATCCTAAGCCCTCCACCTCCCTCTGTGTTCTTCCTCCAGCCGCATTGCCTGCTATGTCACCATCTTCCAGAACATCTCCAACCTCCGCGATGTCTTCTACAAGGAGATGAGCAAGGTGGGGGGCAAGTCAAGGCCCCAAATCACCTCCTTTCATTCCCCAGCAGCAGCCTCGGAGCTGTCCCTGGTGACAGTTCCCAGCCTCGAGTCCTCACTGCTCTTCATTTGGTTGAAGTCGATGATCTTAAAGGTCTTCTTCAACCTTAATCATTCTATGACTTAATATCATAATTCAAAACAGCTTAAGGCTGTTTGTAGTGCTGCTGGGTGACGACTGGCAAGGGGGGAGACCCCTCTGATGTGGTCTGTCTCTCCCCACTCTCTACGCAGCTCAACCATGACCTCTATGAGGTGATGAGCAAACTGGAGAAGCAGCACTCCAGCAAAGTCTTCATCATCAAAGGGGTCTCCAGGTAATGGAGAAGATGATCGGGGGGGTGTAGGTGGTTCAAGAGTCAGATCACACCCCCCCCCAAAAGGCAGAGAGGGGTCCAGCCTCATGGTCCTTCCAGCACAGAAAGGGGCTCCAGGAAAGCTGGGGAGGGACCCTTAATCAGGGAGGGCAGGGACAGGACGAGGTGGAATGGGTTTGAGCTGAAAAGGGGGAGATAGAAAAGATATCTGAGGGAGAAATGTTTTCCTGTGCGGATGGGGAGGTCCTGGCCCAAGTTGCCCAGAGCAGCAGTGGCTGCTCCATCCCTGGAGGTTTTGAAGGCCAGATTGGATGGGGCTTGAAGCCCTGGATGGGCTTTGAGGTCCTTTCCAACCCAAACAATTCCATGATTCCACACAGTCCCCAGTCCTACAGGTTGGGATGAGCAAGCATCCCCCAGGACTGGGCTGAGGAAGCATCTCCCAGCACTGGGCTGAGGGTGCTTTGGTGATGCCGACTTAATTATTCTGGGTCATTTGCTGATTACGCAGATGGGGATGCATCACCCACAAGCTGGGACAGTGATGCCACGCTGCTATGTGTCCCCAAGTGTGGTAATGCTTACGGGACTGCTAGAGGAGGGGTTAACCTGCTCCATCCTCCCCACCAACAGCAACCGGCGCTCACTGGTCATCTCCTCACCCGTGAGCCCCCCAGCCGTGTTCCCTTGCCCTGGGAAGGCACCAGACTGGCAGCCTGTGGTGGAAACGGAGGCACCAGCAGGATCCCCTGGGGTGGGCAGCGATGCCACGGATGCTGTCTCCAACGGAGAGCTGGGAGCTGCCATCCCTGGCCCACCACCAGCATCACCCGCCAGTGGTGGGTCCCTCTCAGAGACAGCATCAGCTTCCAGTGAGGAGGCCCTGGAGCTCAGCCCCAGCCCCAAAGCTCCGACCCATGAGCAGATGACATCGGTGGAAGACATAGAGCTGGGCGCTGACTCCCCCAGGCTCATCAAGAGCCAGGGTCTGGAGCCAGCAGGGCCTGAGGGCATTGCCACCTCCCTGGCATCACTGATTTTATCTGAGGCAATCGCCCAGGCCACAAGCACCACACCACCAGAGCCGGAAAACACTGTCGCTGGGCTGGAGATGAGCAAAGCCTCAGCCACCACAGGGGACACCTGGCAGCCAGATGGCATTGCCAGCAGTGAGGGGCAGGAACCCCTGGCCTCAGTCTCGTCCGGCCCCCGCGATGCCCCTGGTCCTGCAGCCGAGGCACCGGCGTGTCCATACCCAGGTGGCCAGCGGGAGCCATGCCAGCTCAGCAGCACTGCAAGCGAGGACAGCGAATCCGAGGAGAGCGTGGAGGTGATGGACATCAAGCCCAAGTTGGCTAACACCCAGGTGAGGAGGTTCTGGTGCCAGGAGGGGACATACGGTGATGGGGCTGCAGCGGTGTTGTGCGATGCATGGTTGCTTGGAGACCCCAAACCAAGCTTGGGGCACTGGGTGGGGATGTGGGGCACGAGGCTGGGGGTCCATGGGACAAATTCAGACCGGTGTGATGTGTTGGCAGATGGGGCTGGACGTGGCAGTCAACACAGAGTCAAGAGGCTGTACCGGGGATGGACATTCCCCTTCTGGCTTCCCAGATGAGGTGGGTGTGGCAGCACCATGGAGGGAGATGCTGATGTGACCCCCCAATACGGACTCAATCCAGCTTGGATCCCCTTTAATCGAAGCACAAGGTCTCCATCCCACATGACTCAGTGTCATCTGTGTATCTCTTCCAGGCACAAGGCTGTCCTGGAACACTGGAAAAGGACATAAGCTAGGACAAGAGCCAAGACCCCACACAAGCAGCAACCCCTGCCCAGGACCCCCCCCAGAACCCTCACCGCCCTGTGAGATCCATGCCCAGTGCGGGAAACAGGCATTTCTTGAAATGAGGGCTCGTTTTATTTCACCGTAACACACCTCCCATCCCCATCCTGTCTGAAATAAAGGCAGAGGGCACAAAAGGTGGTGGTGGGTGGATGAAGATCCTTCCAGTCCACAAAGGGGCTCCAGGAAAGCTGGGGAGGGGTTCTTGATCAGGGAGGACAGAGATGGGACAAAAGGGGATGGATTTGAGGACATGGAGCTGTTGGAGCAAGGCCAGAGGAGGCCACGGAGATGATCTGAGGGATGGAGAACCTCCCATACAAGGACAGGCTGAGAGAGTTTGGGTTGTTCATCCTGGAGAAGAGAAGGCTGTGGAAGGACCTTAGAGCAGCTTCCACTCTGGAAAGGGGCTCCAGGAAAGCAGGAAGGGCTCTTGAGCAGGGAGAGGATGAGGAGGAACGAATTTGAGCTGAAAGAGGGGAGAATGAGTTGAGATCTTAGGAAGAAATGTTTTCCTGTGAGGGTGGGGAGGCCCTGGCCTGGGTTGCCCAGAGAAGCTGTGGTTGCCCCATCCCTGGAGGGGATCAAGGCCAGGTTGGATGGAGCTTGGAGCCCCTGATCCAGTGGGAGGTGTCTCTGCTCATGGCAGGGGTGGAATTGAGTGAGCTTTGAGGTTCCTTCCAACCCAAACCATTCCAGGAATCTATGAAGATGCAGGTGGGGACCAGGATCTCCATCCTGTGCAAACCCCTCAGCAGGATGGGTGTCCCCACTAGCAGTTATGACAGCCAGAGCTGGACACAGCAGGGATTTATTACTCTGTTCTCCTTCTGACACCCTACATTGCTGCTGCCTCGGTGCCTTGTGGTGACTCAGGGAAAAGACGTCAAGCTGGTTTTGCCGGCTTGTGGAAAATGTGCAAAAAAAAAAAAAAGCCCCTACTTTTACCTCTTACATTGTAAATCCCCCTTGTATTGAAGGCAAACTCCACTACCATTCCCAGCTCTGCTGCAATAACTTGCATTGCTGGATTGGGAGTAGCCGTGAAGTGAAGGACTTGGGGAGCTGGGGGAGGAGAAGTTCCACAGGAGCCAGTAAATTGTGCTCATAGCCCAGAGACCAAGCGTGTCCTGGGCAGGCATCCAAAGCCATGGGACCAGCAGGGAAGGAGGGGATTCTGCTCCTCTGCTCCACTCCTGAAGCCTGTGTCCAGTTCTGGAGTCCTCAGCACAGGGAGGACGTGGAGCTGTGGGAGCGGGTGCAGAGGAGGACACAGAAATGATCCAAGGGCTGGAGAACCTCCTGTATGAGGACAGGCTGGGAGAGCTGGGGTTGTTCAGCCTGGAGAAGAGAAGGCTGTGTTGGACCTTAGAGCAGCTTCCAGTCCAGAAAGGGACTGCAAGAAAGCTCAGATGGGCTTTTGATCAGGGAGGGCAAGGAGAGGACAAACAGGAATGCTTTTGAGCTGAAAGAGGGGAGATTGAGATGAGATCTTAGGCAGAAATGTTTTGCTGTAAGGGTGGGGAGGCCCTGGCCCAGGTTGCCCAGAGCAGGGGTGGCTGCCCCATCCCTGGAGGGGTTCAAGGCCAGGTTGGATGGGGCTTGGAGCCCCTGATCCAGTGGGAGGTGTCCCTGCCAAGGGTGGAACTGGGTGGGCTTTGAGGTCCCTTCCAACTCAAATCATTCCAGGATTCCACAGTTGCTGCCCTGACGTCCAGTTCCGGGCTGGCTCCCCAGCAAGTGAGGGGTTAATGGAGGCAGCATTTTTATCACCAGCAGCAGAACTGGAAAGGTGAGGCAGGAAAAGGGAAACGCCTTCGCCTGGACAGACCAGGAGCTGCACATGGTGCCGGCAGCCTCTAACCCCGGCACCACGGGCACAGGTAGGAGCTGGGGGCATGGGGGGAATGGATTCCTAGGTGACCCCCAAAAATTCCCCGTCCTGGGGGATCCCGGAAAATTCCCCAGAAGGTTTGGAGGGGGTTGGCTGCACTGGGCACGAGGATTTGCACCGGGAGGCAAGAGCGTTGTGTGTTGAGGGATGCCGGTTTGGTGAGAATCCAAAGTGTTGTCCCTCAGCCAGGTGTCTTCCAGCTAGATTTCAGACAGGTGGGAAGAGAAACAGCCTTGTCCTGGAAACTCATTGGGAAAACCAGGCAGGGTGACCCACAGATCCCAAGGAAAGGTGGAGAACGTGGGCTAAGCAGGCTGCGAGGATGGTTGGCTCATCCCATCCTGCAACCACTGGGAATGGGAATCAGGAGCTGCAAACATGGCGCTGAGCATCCTCGACACTCGGCAGAGAAGCTGCAGGGCAGGGAGGGTTTCACTGTGGGAACCACTCTTGAGCAACTTGGCTCGAGAGCAAGAATGAGGAAGAATATGGGTTGTTTTACAACCCCTGCGTCGCTTTCAAAACCATGTGGAGATCTGTATGGATCCAGTGTGCCGGGGAAGTGAGTCAGCCTTGCTCCGTCGGCTGCTCCAGATGCCCAGAGGCTCCAACCACACAGCAGCGGGATCCCAGCCTGGCAAGGTAATCTTGGCACTGTCCGATATCCTGTGGGTTTCTGTGGAGTTTTGATGAGTTGGTTTCCCTGTGTAGCTACAGACTAGGAGAAGCCTGGCTGGGAAGCTGCCTGGAGGAGAAGGACCTGGGGTTGTTGGTTGGACATGAGCCAGCAGTGGCCCAGGTGGCCAAGAAGGCCAATGGCATCTTGGCTTGCATCAGACACGGTGTGGCCAGCAGGGCCAGGGAGGTTCTTCTCCCTCTGGACTCAGCACTGGGGAGACCGCTCCTCGAATCCTGCGGTCAGTTGTGGGCCCCTCACCACAAGAAGGATGTTGAGGTTCTGGAGCGAGTCCAGAGAAGAGCAACGAAGCTGGTGAAGGGGCTGGAGAAGAAGAGGAGCAGCTGAGAGAGCTGGGGGTGTTTAGCCTGGAGAAGAGGAGGCTGAGGGGAGACCTCATTGCTCTGTCCAACTCCCTGAGAGGAGGTTGTGGAGAGGAGGGAGCTGGGCTCTTCTCCCAGGGGACAGGGGACAGGGTGAGAGGGAATGGCATCAAGCTCCACCAGGCGAGGCTCAGGCTGAACATTATTCAGGTTATTCAGCTGCATCCTGCGACAGGACGGTGAGTTCTGTGGTGGGGGTGCCCATTAAAAGGCGGCTGGGCGCCTCCCTGAGCAGGTAAAAGCCTAAAACGCTCGACCGGGAGGCCGGCGCTGGGTCCTGGGCAGCGGCCGGTCCCACGCGGGGCCTGACGGGAGGGGCCGGTCCCGGAAGCTTCCGCGGGGGATTTAAAGGGCCCTTAGGGAGCACAGGCGGAGAGGAGTGGGGTGTGTTAAACAAGGCAGTTCGAGTGGGAGGGGCTGGAGCACGGTCAGAAGAGATTGAGGAAAATGGTGGATACCTGGTGAAAGACTAAGGCTGCACCAAGTGTGATGGAGGCTGCCACCCAGGTGGAGCCCCGGTGGGCACAGGCAGCTACCCAGACCCTGGGCTGCAGACAGTGCCCCCCTCCACCATGGAAGCTGTGCTCGGGTGGGGGAACTGCTTCATGTGGTGGAAGAGCTGAGGAAAGAAGTGGAAAGGCTGAGGACCATCAGGGAATGTGAGAGGGAGATAGATGAGTGGAGCAGGGCCCTCTCACAGGCTGCCAGAGCTAGAAGCTGCAAGGCTGGGAAAGACAGAGAGGGGGAATGGCAGCAGATTCCTCTCTGGAGAAGGAAACCTGCTCCCCCCACCCAGGCAATTAACCCCCAGATTTCTCTGGGGAACAAATATGAGGTGCTGAGGGTGCATCCAATCCCTAAAGATGAAGAGGGCTGCACCCACAGCCTGGAAATGTTTCAAAACTCCATCATCCTGCTACAGTCTAAAAAACATCCTCGGTTAAAAAGAAGAGGAGGGTGATTGTCTTGGGGGATTCCCTTCTTAAAGGAACAGAGGGTCCCATCTGTAGGCCGGACCCGCTCCATAGGGAGGTCTGTTGCTTGCCGGGAGCATCAGTGAGGGACGTTACTAGAAAGCTCCCTTCCCTGGTCAAGGACATGAACTACTACCCGCTCTTAGTTTTTCAAGTTGGTAACGAAGAAATAGGGCGTAGAAGGCCTAAAGCCATTAAAAGGGACTTCAAGGCTCTTGGGAGAATGATCGAGGGCTCTGGGGCACAGGTAATATTCAACTCCATCCCAATACTAAGGAACCAGGAGCAGGAAATGAGGAATAAGAAACGGGTTAATGAATGGCTTAGGGACTGGTGTGAGAAGAGGGGCTTTGGGTTCTTTAATCATGGGGAGGCCCACGCACCCCCAGGCTTTCTTATCAGGGATGGGACACGCCTGTCTCCTAGGGGGACAAAAGCCCTCACCAAAAACCTAGTTAAGCTCATAAATCGAGCTTTAAACTAGATGTGAGGGGGGAGGGGATGGAGGCCAGGCAGGATGGGAGTGAGCCTGGAGGTGAGACTTCAGTGGCAAAGGGATGGTGTGCTGGCGATGCCTGCCGGTATATCACCACTAAGCAAGAGGGGGTGAGTGCAGCTGGGGATGGCAGGCAGCAAACTGGCACTGTGGCCTTAGTTAAGCCAAGGATCGCTCAGTTGGGGAGAAGCCCTATTACAAAGGCTGAAGCTACGTCTGCCCAGCTGAAGTGCATTTACACCAATGCACGCAGCATGGGAAATAAGAAGGAGGAGCTGGAAGCTGTGGTAGGGCAAGGAGACTACGATGTCGTTGCCATTGCAGAGACGTGGTGGGATGACTCGTACAACTGGAGCGTACCCATGGTGGGGTATAAACTCTTTAGGAAGGACAGGAAGGGCAGAAGAGGAGGCGGGGTAGCCCTCTATGTTAGAGAGGGCTTTGATACCCTCAAACTGGACTACGGTCAGGATGGGACTGAGTGCCTGTGGGTGAAAATCAGAGGAGTCCATGGGCAGGAAGGGATTGTGATGGGAGTCTGCTATAGACCACCCAGCCAAGAAGAAGCAGCTGGTGAGCTCTTCTACAAACAACTGAGTGTAGTCTCAAAATCGCTACCTCTAGTCCTTGTGGGAGACTTCAATTTCCCAGATATAGGCTGGGAGTATAATACAGCAGAAAGGAAGCAGTCCCAGAGGTTCCTGGAGTGTGTGGAAGACAATTTCCTCACGCAGCTGGTGAGCGAACCGACAAGGGACGGTGCCCTCCTGGACCTGCTGTTGGTGAACAGAGAAGGACTGGTGGGGGATGTGAAGGTTGGAGGATTCTTGGGGCAAAGCGATCATGAGATGACAGAGTTCTCAGTGCGGGGTAAAATGAAGGAGGTTAGCAGAACAGTCGCCCTCAACTTTCAGAGAGCAGACTTTGGGCTGTTCAGAAGGCTGGTTGGAAAAGTCCCATGGGAGACGCTCCTTGAGGGCAAAGGTGTCCATGAGGGCTGGGCGCTCTTCAAGAAGGAACTCCTAGCAGCTCAGGAGAAAGCCGTCCCCAAGTTCCGGAAAAGTAGCCGGCAAGGTAAGAAACCAGCATGGTTGAGTAGGAAGATCCTGAGAGACATCAATAGGAAGAGGAGGGTCTACGACCTCTGGAGGAAGGGGCAGGCATCCTGGGTGGACTATAGGGAGGAAGTGAGATTGTGCAGGGAAAAAGTCAGGAGGGCTGAGGCCCAACTAGAAATGCGATTGGCCAAGTCTGTGAAAGACAACAAAAAATCATTCTACAAATACATCAACAGCAAAAGGAGGGCTAGGGAGAATCTCCAGTCCCTAGTAGATGCAGAGGGAACAAGAGTAACAGGGGACGAAGACAAGGCTGAAGTGCTCAATGCCTACTTTGCCTCAGTCTTTAATAGTAAGGAAAACTGTTCCCTCTGTGCACAACCCCAGGGGTTGGAAGAGCGGTATGAGGTCCCCACAGTCCAAGAGGAGGTGGTTAGAGACTTGCTTGCCCGGCTAGATGCCCACAAGTCTATGGGGCCGGATGGAGTCCACCCAAGAGTTTTGAGGGAACTGGTGGATGTGCTGGCCAAACCCTTTTCCATCATCTTCCAACAGTCCTGGATGACTGGGGAGGTTCCGCTGGACTGGAGGCTGATGTCGTGCCCATCTATAAGAAGGGGCGCAGGGAGGATCTGGGGAACTACAGGCCTGTCAGCCTGACCTCAGTACCGGGGAAAGTCATGGAGCGGGTGATCTTGAGTGCTATCAAGAAGCACTTGCAAGAGAACCAGGTGATCAGGCCCAGTCAACACGGGTTCATGAAAGGCAGGTCTTGCCAGAGTAATCTGATCACCTTCTATGACCAAGTGACTAAACTCTTGGACGAGGGAAAGGCTGTGGATGTATCTTCCTGGACTTCAGTAAAGCCTTTGATACAGTTTCTCATAACATTCTGCTTCGGAAACTGTCGGCCTCTGGCCAGGACGGGTGCACACTCTCCTGGGTGAAAAACTGGTTGAATGACCGGGCCCAGAGGGTGGTGGGAAATGGAGTTAAATCCAGCTGGAGGCCAGTGACAAATGGGGTTCCCCAGGGCTCAGTCCTGGGTCCAGTCCTGTTCAATGTCTTTATCAACGACCTGGATGAAGGCATTGAGTCCTCCCTTAGCAAGTTTGCAGACGACACTAAGCTGGGTGGAAGTGTGGATCTGCTGGAGGGTCGGGAGGCTCCAAAGGGATCTGAACAGGCTGGACTGCTGGGCTGAGACCAACGGCAGGAGGTTTAACAAGGCCAAATGCCGGGTCCTGCACTTGGGGCACAACAACCCTAAGCAGAGGTACAGACTAGGAGAAGCCTGGCTGGAAAGCTGCCAGGAGGAGAAGGACCTGGGGGTGCTGGTTGACAACCGACTGAACATGAGCCAGCAGTGGCCCAGGTGGCCAAGAAGGCCAATGGCATCTTGGCTTGTATCAGGAACGGCGTAACCAGCAGGTCCAGGGAGGTTATTCTCCCCCTGTACTCGGCACTGGTGAGACCGCACCTCGAGTCCTGTGTTCAGTTCTGGGCCCCTCACCACAAGAAGGATGTTGAGGCTCTGGAGCGAGTCCAGAGAAGAGCAATGAATCTGGTGAAGGGGCTGGAGAACAAATCTTATGAGGAGCGACTGAGAGAGCTGGGGGTGTTGATCCTGGAGAAGAAGAGGCTGAGGGGAGACCTTATTACTCTCTACAACTACCTGAAGGGAGGTTGTGGAGAGGAGGGTGCTGGCCTCTTCTGCCAAGTGACAGGGGACAGGACAAGAGGGAATGGCCTCAAGCTCCCCCATGGGAGATTCAGGCTTGAGATAAGGAAAAAATTCTTCACGGAAAGGGTCCTTAGGCATTGGAACAGGCTGCCCAGGGAGGTGGTTGACTCGCCTTCCCTGAAGGTGTTTAAGGTGAGGGTGGTTGAGGTACTCAGGGGCATGGTTTAGAAATTGGTGGGAATGGTTGGACTTGACAATCCGGTGGGTCTCTTCCAACCTGGTTATTCTATGATTCTGTGATTCTATGATATTAGGAAAAAATATTTCATGGAAAGGGTCATTGGGCACTGGCAGAGGCTGCCCAGGGAGGAGGTTGAGTCACCTTCCCTGGAGGGGTTTAAAGGACAGATGGACAACGTGCTGAGGAACATGGTTTAGTGTTTGATAGGAATGGTTGGACTCAATGACCCAATGGGTCTTTTCCAACCTGGTTATTCTATGATTCTGTCGTCCCAAGTGGGAGCAGCAAGGTGGTATCTGGGTGGAACATCCCTGCCTGGGGATGCAACGGAGGGAGCTTCTCTTTCTTGAGTGCTGGCATTTTCCTGCTGGTCTTCTCATAGAATCCTGGAATGGTTTGGGTTGGAAGGGGCATCAAAGCCCAGCAAGTCCCACCCCTGTCATGGGCAGGGACACCTCCCACTGGATCAGGGGCTCCAAGATCCATCCAACCTGGCCTTGAACACCCCCAGGGGTGGGGCAGCCACCACTTCTCACTTACTGTTTGGGGAAAATTGACATCTTTTTTGCTCCAAAGCCACCCCAACAGCAGCTGCTGTTTCCCAGGGAGGGTGGCTTTGGGAAACACGGGGCTCCCCGACACCCAGACAGCATGGCTGGAGCAGCCCGAGGGGCAATGATGCAAAGCTGGGTCTAAATTAAAGCTGGGTTTTGAAGTAAAACCGGGTTGAAAGCAAAACAAGGATTAAAACAAAACCAGGATAAAAAAAAACTGGGTTTGAAGGAAAGCCAAATTTAAAGCAAACCAGGTCTAAAATAAAAAACAGGTTTAAAGCAGAGCTGTGTTTGAAGCAAAAGTGGGTTTGAGGGAAAACTAGGTTTAAAGCAAAGCCGGGTCCAAAACAAAGCCAGTTTTATAGCAAAACCAGAGTTAAAGCAAAACTAGGTCCAAAGCAAAACCGGGTCTAATGTAAAACTGCATCTAAAGCAAATCCAGGTTTAATGCGAGTCGGTGGCTGGTGCCAGCTGAGCGTGAGCTGTTCTTGGGGGGAGCTGGGGAGTCCGGGGGTCACAATCCCCTGTGGGGAGGGAGGGTCGAGGCCGTCTTGGCCGCTGCTGCCAAGGGGGTAATCTCTTTTCCCCAGTTCCCATGAGTTCGCGAGCCCAAGCATTTTCAGAAATCCATGCTGGGTTCCAATCCTCGTGTGGTTGCTGGCTGGTTTGGTGTCCAAAGACGCGTCCTGGCAGCTCCTGGCCCACAGCCACTCTCCCGTGGTTACATTTCCTCTTTTGTAAAAAAAGAAACCCCCTAACTAAGGGGTTTTTCTCTGCTTCCGGCATCGCACGGGGCCGCTGAGTCACCCGCTTCACGGCCGGCGCCTTTGGGGTCCCCAGGGCTCCCCTCCTGCCCCACGGCAGCCACCCGGGTGGCTTCAGCGCCTGCTGCTCCAACGGCTTTTGGCAGGTGAAACATCATATCTGCATATCCCAAAAGAGGGATGGAGGGGATTTAGGGGCAACTGGCAGCTCATCGAGTTTGAGAGGGAATTGTGGAGTCGGGGTCCAGTTTTTCCACATGTCCCCACCTTGCTCCTCTCCCCCAGCCCTTGTAAAATCTGCGCTTCAAGGAGCAGCCACCAGCATCCCCTCTCACAGTTGAGCGTAACGTGCAGGTTTCTCATCTGTCCTCCTTCTTTTGGCAGTTCTGAGGGAGCCCAGCTCTTCGCCAGGAGGGAGCCGATGCGATGGAGGGAGAACAGCCCTCGCTAAGCCCAGGTGAGTGCCCCAGCATGGCTTTGCCAGGCTGTTCACACTGTAGAATCACACGGAATGGTTTGGGTGCCACCCAGTGAAGAGTAGGACATGAGGAGGTGCTTCTCCATCCCAGGGATCACTTGAGGGGATGGTGGCATCATAGAATCATGGATTGGTTGGCTTGGAAGGGACCTCAAAGCCCATCCAGTTCTATCCCCTTTCCACTGGAGACCTTCCACTGAATCTGGTTGCTCAAAGCCCCATCCAACCATCACCCCCCATCCCATCCTCAGTGAGATCTTGCCCACAGCCACCACATGCGCCTGGCTCAGAGCCAGGTTTCATAGAATCGTAGAATCACCAGGTTGGAAAAGACTCACCAGATCATCGAGTCCAACCATTCCTATCAATCACTAAACCATGTCCCTCAGCACCTCGTCCTCCATCCCTTAAACCCCTCCAGGGAAGGTGACTAAACCCCTCCCTGGGCAGCCTCTGCCACTGCCCAATCACCCTTTCCGTGAAAATTTTTTTCCTAATGTCCAGCCTGAACCTCCCCTGGTAGACCTTGAGGCCGTTCCCTCTCACCCTGTCCCCTGTCCCTTGGGAGAAGAGCCCAGCTCCCTCCTCTCCACAACCTCCTTTCAGGTAGTTGGAGAGAGCAATGAGGTCTCCTCTCAGCCTCCTCTTCTCCAGGCTAAACACCCCCAGCTCTCTCAGCCACTCCTCTTCTTCTCCAGCACCTTCACCAGCTTTGTTGCTCTTCTCTGGACTCGCTCCAGAGCCTTAACATCCTTCTTGTGGTGAGGGGCCCAGAACTGACCCCAGGATTCAAGGAGCGGTCTCCCCAGTGCTGAGTCCCGCCTCGCTCACCTCCTCCTTTCCCTCTCTCCTGGTTTGGTGTAGAAGAGCCAACAACCCCCTTCCTGAAGAAGGCTCACACCCCATCTCTCCATGAGGAGGCCAACACCGCCATCATTGCAGGTAGGGGCTTTCCTTGCTGGCCCCACCCCATCTAACTTGGAGCAGCCGCTTGGTAATGACCTCTCAGAGCTCAACCCTGCTCCTCTCTCTGCCTTCCCCCCACAGTCGTCATCACCCTGGTGTTCCTCACGCTGCTGACAGTCCTGGTGGTGATCATCATCTACCTGTACAGAAACAAAGGCAGCTACCACACCTATGAGCTGCCAGCGGCAGAGCCCGATGTGTCGGCGCAGATGGAGGATGCTCCATCCAAGGAGAAAGAGGAATACTTCATCTAAACGCCACCTACCACATGCTCCTCTCCCACGCTCCAGTACAAGTGGCCCAAATGCTCTGGACCTTGAGATCTACAAGCTGCTTTTTTTGTTTGTTTGTTTTCCTTAATTTATTAAACCAACCATGGAAGGAAGAATAAATAAGTGAGTATCAAAGCTTTGCCTGTCGCTGCCCGGAGCAGAATCAGAGCAAGGAACGCTCTGGCTCGGTGGAGGAGAGCCGGCACAGCCATGCTCCATCTGCCCACACCACCTGGTCCTGTCCTTTCTCACACAGCCCAGTGACAAATGTTCTCAGAGTCACTGTTTGGGTTTTTCCCTTATCTCATATCTCACAAAACAATTAACTTCGTTTCTCGGCGATTTAGGATGAGGGGAACGTTTTAAGCTGAAAGATGAGATCTTCGGGAGACATGTTTTGCTGTGAGGGTGGGGAGGCCCTAGCCCAGGTTTCCCAGAGCAGGGGTGGCTGCCCCATCCTGGAGGGGTTCAAGGCCAGGTTGGATGGGGCTTGGAGCCTCTGATCCAGTTGGAAGTGTTCCTACCCATGGCAGGCGGTGGAACTGGGTGGGCTTTGAGGTCCCTCCCAACTGCAACCATTCCAGGATTCCAAGTCCCTCATGGAGCAGGTTTGCTTTATCTACAGTTTTAGGAACAACAGAGGCACAGACACCGAATTTCTCGGTGTTTGCAAACAAGGAGAGGCCGAGGAGCAGCCCAGCAACCCACCTGCGCTCCCTCTGCAGGGCAGTTCTTCCTTTAAATCAAACCCAAAAGAAAAACACCCAGAGGAGGAAGTTCACGAGCAGCAGCAAAGAGGAAGTGGGAAGAAACCCTAAGGCTCTCGATGGGCAGGAGCTGGGGCATTACTGAAGTTCTCATGCAAATCATGGAACAGTTATGGTTGGAAAAGACCTTTAAGATCATTGAGCCCAAGCATCAATGCAGTCCTGCTAAGTCTACCACTAGACCACGTCCCCAAGTATGACATCTACTCATCTTTTAACCTTCAGGTTAACTGAACTACCAACCTGGGCAGCCTCTTGCAAGGCTTTACAACACTTCTAGTAAAGAAATTCCTTCTAATAACCAACCCAAACCTCCCCTGGTGGAGGTTTCCCCTTTCCCCTTGTCCAGTCACTGGCTTCCAGGGCGAAGAGACCAGCACCTACCTCACTAGAACCTCCTTTTAGGTAGTTTTCGAGAGTGATGAGGTGTCCCCTCAAGTCACCTTTTCTCCAGACTAAACAACCCCAGTCCCCTCAGCTTTTACTCATAAGGCTTGTGCGCTAAACCCTTCACCAGATTTGTTTCCCTTCTCTGGACACATTCCAGGATCTTGATGTCCTCCTTGATGACCTGAGGGCTGGAGCACCTCTGATATGAGGACAGGCTGAGAAAATTGGGGTTTTCAGCCTGGAGGAGGCTGAAAAGGCTCTAGGGAGACCTTACAGCAGCTTCCAGTATGGAAACAGGGCTCTTGATCAAGGAGTGCAGGGAGAGGACCTTTGAGGTCCCTTCCAACCCAAACCATTGCACAATTTTTGTAGTGAGGGGCCCAAAACTGAAGCCAGGATGGATCTGAGGTGTGGCCTCACCAGCACTGAGCCCAGGGGAAATCTGCTCCTCAATTCAAATTTTCAAAATAGTCTTTATTCTACTTTTTGTTTTAGTATAAAAAATTCCACGAGTTAAGTGCACCACAGTGTACAGAGAGAGACAGAACGCTGCGCCGCGATAACAGTCAGTCAGATGGTTACACACAACACAGACAGGACACAGAGTTAGATCAAACTGAAACCTCAAGATAAAATATATTTGAATCTGATCTTTTTTTTCATAAAACAAAGCAAAAAAAAAAAAATAAAAAGCAAAAAAGAAAACAACAAACCCAAAACATTGAGGATCCCTGAAATGTTCTCTAAACACCGCTAAGACTTCATTACACCCCACTCATTTTGAAAGTATGCGTTCATTAATCCCCCGCTAATCAAGCTGATTTGTTATTGTTGACTGATGGTTGCTGCGCATCCCTGTGGAGATCCTGTCAAGCAGAGAGGAATGGGGCGAGGAGCAGCCTCAGCATCCCAGCTCTGCTCCCACCAGGGTGGCTCCTCCTTTAAATCAAACCCAAAGAAAAAAAAAAACAAGGAGGAAGTTCATGGCATGGCAGCAAACCTCTGAGGAGCCTTCAGGAGTCTGGTGGTCAAGACACCGGGTTGAGTGGGAAAGAACAGAGGTTGGTTTATGGAGCATGGTTCTACAGCCTAGTTAGCATTGAATGGCCTGTTCACACAGGAGCTGCGCTGGGGTCCTCGCACCAAAGCGCAGCTTCGATCAGAGCTAATGTGCAAAGAAATCCAAGAGTACTTGGAGTGTAGAAACCCCTCCCAATGCCACGTGCCAGCGGCAAACCTTCTGGGAAGGAAGCGATGGGCGAAGGTGAGCACGGAGTGCGTCAAGGGATCAGTTCCGGAGTGAGGTCAGGAAGAAAGAAGCGCCAAGGTGCCCTCCCTGCGAGTGGGAAGGGAAGTTTGCCCTTGCTTGTCCACCCAGCACCTTGGCTGGGGACACTCAGGCAGTCTGGGGCTCCAGCACGGCCACAGAAGGAAGGCGGCACTGGATGGGCTCCCTCGCCCTCCCCAAAGCCAGCACGCAGGCAGCAGATTAGCAGGAACTCAGCGCTGCGGGATCACTCCAGTGAAATGCAAGGAACAGGCAGGACTGCTGCACTCGCGCTCATGTTGTGCATCGTTCCCCCCTTCCCCATGTGAATGGAGGCACCGCACTCATGAACAGGGAGCTTTGTTTCACTTTAAAGCGCCTGCAGGGCCGGGCAACGCACCGGGAAGAGCCCTCATAGCTGCGTGTCTGGTCTGCGACTTCAGGTTAATATGGACTAAAGCAGTTAGGTGGTGAGCAGTGCTGACAGGATGGGATGTCGTTCCTTACACACATGTAGCCCCCCCTCGCCCCCTTCCCCTCCTCCTTCACCAGATGGTGTAGCCACCGTCTGAGCCTCCCAGGAAGAAGTTTCCCTTCCGCTGTGTCACCAAGACGTTGGCTCCCTGCATCACGGCCAACTGGGTAGCGTTGGGGGGACAGCCGGGAGGCGGGGGCTGGAAGAAAGGGTAAGGAGAGGGGTGTGAGGTCAGTGGAATCATGGAATTATTAAGGCTGGAAAAGCCTTCCAAGATCATCTAGTCCAACCATCAACCCAAGCCCATCGTGCCAAATAAACTCTGCCCCCAAGTGTCGCATCCACATGGGTTTTGAACCCCTCCAGGGATGGGGACTCCACTACTGCCCTGAGCAGCTCTGCCAGGGCTTCACCCCTCTGTCAGGGAAGGAATTGTTCCCAAAATCCAATCTAATCCTCCCCTGGTGCACCTTGAGGCCATTTCTTCTCATCCTATCACTTCTTACTTGGGAAAAGCACCCACCTCACCACAGCCTCCTTTGCAAGAATCATAGAATCATTCGGCTGGAAAAGACATTCAAGACCATTGACACCAAACATCCCTGTCCACTGCTAAACCAGCCCTGAGCACCTCATCCACTCAGCTTTTAAACACCTTCACGGATGGAGACTCAACCACTGCTCCAGCTGCCTCTAGTCTAATGCTTGACAACCACCTCCATGGAGGAACTTTTCCCACTATCCATTCTAAAACTCCCCAGGTGCAATTTGAGGCATTTCCTCTCATTTATCACTCGTTACTTGGGAGGAGACCAGCACCCACCTCACCACAACCTCCTCTCCAGGAGCTGCAGAGAGTGATAAGGCCTGCCCTCAGCCTCCTCTCCTCCAGACCACACTCTCCCACAGGTCTCTCAGCCGCTCCCAGAGTCCCTGGGCTCCAGACACTTTACCAACTCCGTTCCCTTCTCTGGATGCACTCTAGCCCCTCAAGGTCTTTCTTGGAGGGAGGGGCCCAAACCTGAATCCAGGATTTGAGGTGCAGTCTCACCAGCACCAAGTGCAGGGGGACAATCCCTTCCTTGAGCAATAAGGCCTCCCCTCAGTGTCACAGAATCCACCAGGTTGGAAAAGACCCATTGGATCATTGAGTCCAACCATTCCCATCAATCACTAAACCATGTCCCTCACCACCTCGTCCAACCGTCCCTTAAACCCCTCCAGGGAAGGTGACTCAATCCCCTCCCTGGGCAGCCACTGCCACTGCCCAATCACCCTTTCCGTGAAATATTTCTTCCTTATGTCCAGCTTGAGCCTCCCCTGGTGGAGCTTGAGGCCATTCCCTCTCGTTCTATCCCCTGTCCCTTGGGAGAAGAGCCCAGCTCCCTCCTCTCCACAACCTCCTTTCAGGGAGTTGGACAGAGCAATGAGGTCTCCCCTCAGCCTCCTCTTCTCCAGGATAAACACCCCCAGCTCTCTCAGACGCTCCTCTTCTTCTCCAGCCCCCTCACCAGCTTTGTTGCTCTTCTCTGGACTCGCTCCAGAGCCTCAACATCCTACTTGTGGTAAGGGGCCCAGAACTGACCCCAGGATTCAAGGAGCGGTCTCACCAGTGCCGAGTCCAGAGGGAGAAGAACCTCCCCGAATCTGCTGGCCACTCTGTTTCCCATACAAGCCAAGATGCCATTGGCCTTCTTGGCCACCTGGGCCACTGCTGGCTTGTGTTCAACCAGGACCCTCAGGTCTTTCTCCTCCAGGCAGCTTTCCAGCCAGACTTCTCCTAGTCTGGAGCTGCTCAGGGTTGTTGTGCCACAAGTGCAGGACCCGGCACTTAGCCTTGTTAAACCTCATCTTGTTGCCACTGGTCTCAGCCCAGTGGTCCAGCCTCTTCAGATCCTATTGGGCCCAGGGCAGGGCACTGCACAGCCCAGCCAGGCTGTCTGTCACACTGTGTCCCAGCACAGCCCGCGACGGCCCCCAGCATGTCCCATCAGCATCCACACAGCATCCTGCCATGGTCCCACGACGCATCCCACCACATCCTGCCTCGGCCCCACAGCACCTCCTGCCACAGCCCCACAGCGCATCCCCCTGCAGCCCCACAACCGCCCCACAGCACGTTTCAACCCAGCCCTACAGCATCTCCCACCATAGCCCTACCGCATCGCACCGTGGCCTCACAAAACATCCTGCCTGGGCCCCACCACGTCCCACCACGGCATCTCCTCCCCGACTGTGACCCTCTAGCACAGGAGCACGCAGGGTTTTGGGGAGACTTTGGTACTTACTGGAATGCTGGCAGTTCCACCGGCCCCAAACCGTGCTCCCGCATCGAAGCCGCCTTCCACAAGGACCGTTGAAGCCGGCGGATAGACAGGTCCCATGGGATAATAAGCCATTGGGACTGAGGAGCCGATGGGACCCACAGCCACAGACTGGGCCACAGGCAGGAAGACAGAAGCGCCTGGATATGCCGCAGACATCGTTGGTACGGTGGCAGCTCCCAGGGGCACGAAGCTGGGCCGGTAAAGCTGGGCGGAAAATAAAGAGCTGTGTAAGTAGGTTTAGAAACTTTTAATTCACAGCATCCAGGCATTCACTCAGCCCTGCTGGCCAGGCACACAGCCTCTTACCCTCCTGCTTCCATCAGGGAACCCCCTCCTCTGTGCCACAGATTTGGGGTACAGATAATGACACCAATCATCACTGGAAAGAACACGCCTTCCCTTCCCATGAGAATCCAATCAGCAGCGATCACCACAGGGATGCTCTAGAGTGTCAGTAAGCTCAATTTGTCATCTTAGTATGAGCTAGCAGTGGCCCAGGTGGCCAAGAACGCATCCTGGCTTGAATCAGCCATGAGGTGGCCAGCAGGAGCAGAGAAGGGATCATCCCTCTGCACTCAGCACTGGTGGGGATGCACCTCGAATCCTGGGTTCAGTTCTGGGCCCCTCACTCCAAGAAAGACCTTGAGGGGCTGGAGTGTGTCTGGAGAAGGGAATGGAGTTGGGGAAGGGTCTGGAGCAGCTGAGGGACCCTGGGGAATTGGTCTGGAGAAGAGGAGGCTGAGGGGAGACCTCATCACTCTCTGCAGGTCCTGGAAAGGAGGTAGGTGTTGGGTTCTTCTCACAAGGAACGAGTGATGAGACAAGAGGAAACAGCCTCAAGTTGCACCAGGGAGTGGGTTAGATTAGATACTGGGGGAAATGTCTTCACAGAGTGGTGAAGCCCTGGAAGAGGCTGGAGTCTTCATCCCTGGAGGGGTTCAAGAACTGTGTAGATGTGGCACTTGAGGACAGGGTTCAGTGGTCACGGTATGGTTGAGCTAACAGTCGGACTAGATGACTTGAGAGGGCTTTTCCAACCGTAATGATTCCATGACTTTATGATTCTTAACTCACAGGGAGGCTTTCAACACCGTTTGCTCTTTGAGCCAATGACTCAGACCTCGGAAAAGGGAACCTGGGGACGAATTGTGACCCAGTCCTTCTGACAGGAGGGAAATTGCAGCTGTAAACTCACTCAGGGTGATCAGTTTTCCTGCTTTGGGAGGGGTCCCAGAAGAAAGCAAAACCTTCGGAAAGGTGTCCCGCCTACCTCGGAATAAGCCGGAGGGGCATCCGTGTAGGGCGGTGGCTGAGCCAAGGGCATGGTTGGGGGGTAGACGGCCGGGTTGGCTGGAGACTGGACAGGGTAGGAGGGCTGGGTAGGATACGGTCCTGCAGGAAAAGAGGAGATGTCAGCCCAGGACGCAGCTGCGATGCTGCGAGTTGAGTTTTCAAAAGCCCCATTTCCCAATCATCACGTGAGCAGAAGGAAGCATCCGCTCTGGGCACAGAGAAGGCACAGCCTGGCCTGGACGATCGCCCAAGCGCAGGCACCCCGCGGGTGCTGCCCGGCCTCCGCTTACAACAAAATCAACCCGGGCACTGGATCATCCAGTGCCAGAGGTGGGAACAACGGGAAGCAAAGGAAAAATGATCATAAACAAATCATCCTGGGCCAAAGCCAGTGTTCAGCCTTGCAGATTCTGAAACTGGATGTGATCCCAGCGTCCCTGTGCCCTGATGGTTCTGGGGGTGATGGGGCACTTCCCTGGCCCTCCCGGGAGGAAATTTCCCCCCCTTTATGGAGCTGGAGATGTTAATGGGTTCTGAATGCAAGCACTTCCTCTGGGATAGGAACAGGCTGCTGGGGTCACCCCTGCCTCACAGCCAGGATGGAGCCTGTGGGGCCACAGAGGCAGTGGCAGCACCCATGGGTGCCCCCCAACCCACTCCCCTAGTCACCCAACCCCACCATGGGCTCACTAACGGGGTCCCTGTAATACGGGGCTCTTGTCCTCAAGCCCCTCTCCCTATCACCCAGGGAGTCCCTGGTGTCACCCCCCCACCCCCAGGCAGCGGGGTCCCCACGACGCCACTCAGGATGCCCCCAACCCTGGGGCAGCGGCTCTCCCACCCCCAGCCCCATGATATCAAGGCAGGAGGGCAAGGGGGATGCGTTCCCACACCCTGCCACGAAAAGGAGTCCCTTCTGCCATCACATGGGGATCCCCTAAATCAGCGGGGGCACCTCCCCCACCTCAGCACACCCTTCCCACACGAAATGGGGATTCCTGATGTCACCCGTGCATCCCTTTATGTCCCACTGACACCCTGCGCCCCTCAACTCGCTCCTATTGACACCCTGCACCCCCCAACTCTCTCCCATTGACACCCTGAGCCCACCACCCCGCTCCCATTCTCTGGCCGTGAGCCAAAGCGCGCTCCCATTGGCCGCCTGGCACCCCCAGCCCCGCTCCCATTGGCCGCGCGGCTCCCACTGCGGCGCGCGCTCCCGCCGCCAGCCCCGCTCCCATTGGCCGCCTTGCGCCCGCGCGCCCCCGGCCCCTCACGCGCGGGCGCGCGCTGCGGCAGCGCCGCCCTTAAAGGCGCCGCGTCGCGGGGTCGGCGGGGCCTGGCCTAGTGGGTTCGGTTCAAGCGGGGCGGGGCCGGGGGGAGACGCGGGCCTTGCCTTTGCCGTTCATGGCGGCGGCGACGGCGGAGGAGGAGGAGGAGGAGGAGGAGACGACGGAGGAGGCGGCGCTGAGTCCGGCAGCGCTGAGTCCGGCAGCGGGGCCCGCTCTGTCCGCGCCGCGCGCTTCCTGCTCGGTGTCACCGCGGGGGCGGGCGGCGGGGGGCAGGGGGCGGGGCGGGGGCGCGCGCCGTGACGTCAGCGCGCTCTTAAAGGGGGCGCGCGCTCTTTAAAATTGGGGGGGCGGGGAGAGAAGGATGCCAGGTTGTTTCCACTTCGGGATCGGGATAAGAGGAAGAGGGGGACGGGGGGAGATCTGGGGGGGGCAGAGGAAGGGGGAGATGGGGGGGTGGAGAGGAAGGAGATCTAGTGGGGGAGGAGGAGGGGGAAATCCAGTGGGGGGGGGAAGAAGAGGAGAAGGGGGAGATCTAGTGGGGGGGAGGAAGATGAGGAGGAGGAGAGCTAGTGGGGAGGAGGAAGAGAAGGAGAGGGAGAGACAGTTGGGGAGGAGGAGGGGGAGATCCATTTGGGGTGAGGTTGAGGACAAGGGGTGAGGGGACGAAGAGGACCCAGGGGGTCCTGAGGGTGGGCCTGGTGTTGGGGGGGGGGGGCAAGGGGGGCTTCAAGCAGGGCCTGGGAGGGGTTCCCAAGGGTGAAGGGGTCCTGGAGTAGTGGGGGGAGGAGGTGGGGTGCCAAGTAGGGTCAAGGAGTGAGGGGGGGCCCCAAGCAGTGCCTGGGGAGTTCATGGGTAGGGCCTGGTACAGTGGAGGGGTCCCCAAGGGGCGAAGGGAGGCTTCAAGGGGGGGTCCCCAGGTAGAGCCAGGGGCAATGGGGGCCACAGACAAAGCCTGGAGTTCAACCTGAGAGGAAATCTTGGGCTGGGGCGGGGGGGGGGGGGGGTGTGCAGGGCCCCAGTATTGAGGGGAGACTGTAAGCAGGTTCTGGGGGAGCAGAGTGGGGGTCCCCAGCAGCAGGAGCCTTCCCTGGGCCTGGGACAGCACTGGGGAAACTGGTGGGCGAGGGAGCCCCCGGCTCTCTCCCTGCTTCCTCTGGAGCCGCACTCTGCATTCGTGCATAAATGATCAATGGGACTGGTGGGTAAGCTCCAATTGTTGTTAAGCTTAATTAAGCCTTGAGGACTGTCGGCAGGCAGAGACACGCTTGTTAGCTGGGACTGTGCCAACAGTTGGGAACTGCAGCCCGAGCTCCAAGTTATGTTGGTTCTTCTAAACAATCTCCTTGTGGCTGTTGGTACAAGCCCCGAGTCCTCCCCAGGACCCCATTTCCTGCCTCCCCATGGCAGGGAGCCCCTCAGGACCCTCCTTTTTGGGGGCAGCATCTCACCACGGGACCTGCTGGCTTCAGTGTGGAGACCACAACATGTGCAACTCCTTTATGGAGTGACAGTGGCCTCCTCTTCTTGCCGTTAAGTGTAGCCAAAGCACTGCCAAGAAGCTGAAGATCATGAAATCTAGTGGGAGGTGTCTCTGCCCATGGCAGCAGGGTTGGAATTAGATGATCTTCAAGGTCCCTTCTGACCCAAACCATTCCATGGTTCATAGGTTTGGATCAGAAGGGACCTTAAAGCCCATCCAGTTCCAACTATACCCCCAGCAGATCTGGCACCACAGCATGAGAGCAAGCGTTGATCTGCAGCCTCCCAGCTCTGACCCAGCACTGGGGGAGCCCTGGAATAGTTTGTATTGGAAGGGACCTCAAAGCCCAGCCAGTTGCAACCCCCAGCAATTTGCAGGGACACCTCCCACTGGATCACGGGGCTCCAAGCCACATCCACCCTGGCCTTGGACACCTCCCTGGATGGGACCTGCCATATATTATATAATATACATTATAATAGTTACCCATAGCCATATGGCTACAGAAAATGCAGGTGAGGACCAGTAAAATGAGTGCAAAGGTGACATTAGAGGGTGTCTCTCCAGCTGAGAAGCATAGTTTACTTACCTCACCTGGACAATTAACAGATGCTGATGTCTTGGAGATGCTGTCTGCAGCTCTAAACCAGTGGCTTGACTTTTCATCCACTTCATTGCTGCCAATGGCTGGTGAGCCACCTAGAATCGTGGAATCAGAATGGTTTGAGTGGGAAGGGATCTCAAAGCCCAGCCAGTTCCTTTAAGGAATTTAGGATGAGTTATGAGACCTAAAAAACACTATAATCATCGGTTGCAGCCATCACCCGCTGAAGATGGATCTGCAGTTGGAGGCCAGGAGCTGTATGTGGAGCAGGATTAAGGCAATCCAGCTGTTCCAGGTTAAAAAAAAGAATATCTCAGGATGGAATGAAAGGCCCACCACAGAGATACTACCTTAAAATGGAAACTCCTCCTTTGTTGGGATTTCAATAGACTTTTCTGGCTGCATTTTGCCCAGACTTTGAGGGCACAACTCTCTTTTCCAAGATTCTATGCAGGCATCTCAATCAGTGCTATCATTGTTCTCTTCCCTCTCAAAGTGAATAACTCATGAATAATGTACCGCCTGCCTGATGAATATGCACGTAGCTGGTGTGCTGGGAGGGCTTCATCAATTATTCATGCCCAGAAAATGTTCCTCACCTTCCAACTGTGCAGAAACAGTGGAAAAAAAAATATTTACCCTTGAAAGAAGGAGGGAAGGAGGATGGAAAATGCCCAGGGAATGAAGAGCGAGGTGGGCTGGGGTTCCATGTGGGAACAGTCGAGCACTAAGGTGATTTATGAGGCGGGGAACCCAAATGTCTTCACAGCCCCAACCCTGCAGAGCCCAGAGCTCACTGAACAGCTTGAGATTCACAGAATAAAATCATGGAATGGGTTGGGTTGGAAGGGACCTCAAAGCCCAGCTAGTTCGACACCCTTGCTATGAGCAGAGACACCTTCCACTGGATCAGGCGCTCCAAGCCCCATCTAACCTGGCCTTGAACACCTCCAGGGATGGGGCAGCTGCCACTTCCCAGAGAAACCTGGGCCAGGGCCTCCCCACCCTAACAGTAAAACATTTCTTCTCATCTCAATCTCCGCTCTCTCAGCTAAAAAACGTTCCCCTCATCCTTTCCCTGCCCTCCTTGATCAAGAGCCCCTTCCAGCTTTCCTGGGGCCCCTTTCCAGACTGGAAGGTCGCTCTAAGCAACCATAGCCTTCTCCAGGCTGAATAACCCCAACTCTCTCAGCTTGTCCTCATACAGGAGGTTCTCCAGCCCTTGGATCATCTCCATGGCCTCTTCTGCACTCGCTCCAACAGCGCCATGTCCTTCCTGTGCTGAGGACTCCAGAACTGGACATGGGCTGCAGGTGGGTCTCAGCAGAGCAGAGCAGAGGGGCAGAATCCCCTCCTTCCCTGCTGGTCATGCTGCTTTGGATGCAGCCCAGGACACGCTTGGTTTCTGGGCTGTGAGCACACTTTGTTGGCTCCTGTGGAGCTTCTTTCCCAGTATCCCAAGTCCTTTGCCTCTGGGTTGCTTCCAATTCACTCTCTGCCCAGCCTGGATTTATGCTTTTCATTGCCCCCACCCAGGAGCAGGACCTTGGCCTCACTGAACCTCTTGAGGTTCACACAGCCCCATCTCTCCAGCCTGTCCAGGTCCTTCTGGAGGGCATCCCTTGAACCTATTCAGCAGCTCCTAGCTTCAGCCCCTGGTTTGTGCCTTTTTCTACTCTCCTGATGGCATTTCACAGAAAACTTCCTTGCGAAGGAGGAGTGGAAACTCTCTGCAAGACAAGGAAAGCAAGGAGAAAGTCCTTCCACTCAGTGGAGCTGGGCCCTTCAGAAGGAATTTGCTTTCAGATCCCTTGGAATTGGTCTTCTTTGTATTTTCATCGCTGACTACCTCCTCAAGTTTTTGTCCTCCTCAAGTCCCAAGAGGACAAAAACTCCAGTAAACATCAAAAGCCTTGGAAAATCAGCTCATGAGGCATCTGGCACCAAAATGTAAACCTGGAGAGGTCAAAGCCATTCCTGGCTGCACACCAGCGGACTTTGCTTCCCACACCAGGCGCTTCTGGGTGGCAGCAGGGGATGGGTTCCAAGGAATCCGGTGTAACATCGTCCTGTGCTGATAACACACAAGCCAGATAAAAGCATCCACACAGCCAAGTCTGCATTTTTGGTGGAAAAAAGAGGTTAAAACTGGATGGTCTTTAAAGTCCCTTACAACCCAAACCATCCTATGGTTCTATGAAGGGCCCTCCTGGAAGTCCTTTTTTACCCAACACGGGGCTGTTCATCCCAAATTGGAAGCGGAGTTGGCTGGGATAATGCCAGCTTTCTGAGTTTGCTACTTCAAGTAGGAAAAGATAAGCAGCAGTTAAAATCCAGCTCATCGCGGTGGCCTTAGGAGCAGAGACAACCTTTACTCGTGTGAGTAATAGGAAGCAAGAGGTTCTTCGAGGCCAAGAGTAACCTGTGGGTGTGGGGCTGTAATTAATTCTGTAAAAAATAGAATCACAAAGTCATAAAATCCTGGAATAGTTTGGGTTGGAAGGGACCTCAAAGCCCACTTAGTTCTGATGCATCTGCCATGGGCAGGGACACCTCCCTCTGGATCAGGGGCTCCAAGCCCCATCCAACCTGGCCTTGAACACCTCCAGAGAGGGAGGATCCACAGTTTCTCTGGGCAACCTGGGCCAGGGCCTCCCCACCCTCATCATGAAGAATTTCTTCCAGCCATCTCATCTAAATCTTCCTCCTTCCAATTTAAAGCCACTCCCCCTTGCCCTATCACTCCATGCCCTTGTAAAAGGTTTCTCCCCAGGTTTCCTGGAGCCCCTTTCCATACTAGAAGCTCCTCTAAAGTCTCCTTGCAGCCTTCTCCAGGCTGAACAACCAGAACTCCTTCAGCCTGTCCTCATAGCAGAGGTTCTCCAGCCCTCTGATCATCTCCATGGCCTCTTCTGGACCTGTTTCAAGAGTTCCATATCCTTCTTATGTTGGGGATTCCAGAATTGGACTCTACTCCAGATGGGATCTCACGAGAGCAGAGTAGAGGGGCAGAATGCCCTCCCTTGCCCTGCTGGCCACATTTCTTTTGATGCAGCCCAGCACACAGTTGGCTTTCTGGGCTGCAAGTGCACCTTTCTGGTCCATGTTGAGCTTCTCATCCACCAGCACCCTGAAGACTTTCTCCGTGGGGCTGCTCTCAATCATCTTGTCCCCCATCCTAGACTGAAATCAGGGATTGCCCTGACCCTGCTGTAGGACCTTGCCCGTGTCGGATCTCATGAGTTTCAAACACTTCTCCACTCTGCCCAGGTCCCTCTGGATCACATCCCATCCTTCTAGTGTGAGAATGGCACCACCCAGCTTGATGTAATCAGCAAACTTGCTGAAGGTGCACTCAATCTTGTTGTCTATGTCCCTGAACATATTAAACTGCACTGGTCCCAGTACAGACCCCAGCATGAGGTTTGGGGAAATTTGTGAGTAACTTTGCAGCAACGGAGGCAAAATAACATCCTGGATTGGTTTTTTTCCCCTGCACTTTCAGCCATTTAAGTTCTCAGAACGCTTGGAAAAAAACTGATTTGTGGTGTATGTGGCCCTTGCAGGGCTGGAAACCTTTCCAGAGCACATCAGGAACCACAGGGTCAGGTGCAACCCTTGTCAGAGCTGCTGCAGTGTGAGAATCATAGAATAACCAGGTTGGAAGAGCCTGACCATCGAGTCCAACCATTCCTATCAAATGAAGGACCAACAAGAAAGCTGTGATATCACTGCAATCACCTGCTCCGAGATCCTGGTGATGGAGCGAGCTCTGGAACAAAGGGCACATTCCTGCAGTCAGGGGTTAGTTCTGCCCTCTGTTCCCATCAAACCATTCACTCAAGTTCCCCTTCCCTTCCAATCAAGCAATTTTCCCAAGAAAACAAAAAAGCTTTCCAGCACTCATGAAATCAATTGGACAGGAATTAAAAATGCACCGTGCACCCTTTTCCCCATCTGCATTATATTAAGCAGCATGCCAATGTATGCAAATGAGCCTGAAATTCAGCTAGATGAAAGGATTTAAATATTCATAATCACAGAATGGTGAATGCAAATCACGCTCTCGGCAGAACTATGCTGCAGCCCTCGGTAACGGCTGCACCCAGGCAATGAGGGTCCAACACCTCTAACAGGATTGTCATGGTGGTGTTGGGCTGAGGCAAGACTTGCTAGAATCCTGGAATGGTTTGGGTTGGAAGGGACCTCAAAGCCTGTCCAGTCCCACCCCTGCCATGGGCAGGGACACCTCCCACTGCATCAGGGGCTCCAAGCCCCATCCAGCCTGGCCTTGAACACCTCCAGGGATGGGGCAGCCACCTCTGCTCTGGGCAACCTGGGCCAGGGCCTCCCCACCCTCACAGAAAAACATTTCTTCACAAGATCTCATCTCAATCTCCCCTCTTTCAGTTCAAAACCGTTCCTCTCATCCTATCCCTGCCCTCCCTGATCAAGAGCTCCTCTTCAGCTTTCCTGGAGCCCCTTTCCAGAATGGAAGGTGCTCTTAAGGTCTCGCCACATCCTTCTCATCTCTGGACTCAACATCACAGGAGGTTCTCCAGCCCTCAAATCATCTCCGTGGCCTCCTCTGGCCTTGCTCCAAAAGCTCCATGTCTTTTCCATGCTGAGGACTCAGAACTAGATGCAGAACTCCAGGTGGGGTCTCACCAGAGTGGAGCAGAGGGGCAGAATCCCCTCCCTCCCTGCTGGTCTCACGGCTTTGGAGGCAGCCCAGGACATGGTTGGTTTCTGGGCTGTGAGCATATTTTGTTGGCTTCTGTGGAGCTTCTCCTCCCCTAGCCCTCCAAGTCCTTCTCCTCTGGGCTGCTCCAAATCCATCCTCTGCCCAGCCTGGAGTTGTGCTGGGATTGTCCTGACCCAGGAGCAGAGCCTTGCCCTTGGCCTTGTTGAACCTCTTGAGGTTAAAGTTCTTCTCCAGCCTTAATGAAAATGAAATCATTAATGAAAATGTGCTTGGCACTGGCTGCAGGTTCGTTATTGTTCATGCTGGGCACGAATCTCTGCCAGACACTGGGTGCTCACTTTGAAAGCGTTGAACATGCACATGGGTTCCAGGTAGGTGTCAGTTGGCTCTGGGTGTTATCCCATCAGTTGGCACCAAGAGGGTCAGTGATGCCAGTTCTGGAAACCTGTGCACGCTGGAGAGGACACGGGACACAACTGGCCTCAGAACACCTTATGATGAACTCTAAAACGGTTTGTTGGGAGACGAGGATTTCCACTGGTGTTTTCTTTGGAGAAAGACAGATCACAGAATTACAGAATCACAGATGGTGCTGTTCTTTCCAGCAAATATAGAAGGATTTTTCATAGAATCACTAGATTGGAAAGGACCCACTGGATCATTGAGTCCAACCATTCCCATCAAACACTAACCCATGTCCCTCAGCACCTCGTCCACCCATCCCTTAAACTTCTCAGGGAAGGTGACTCAACCCCCTCCCTGGGCAGCCTCTGCCAGTGCCCAACGACCCTTTCCATGAAAAATTTTTTCCTAATGTTCAGCCTGAACCTCCCCTGGCGGAGCTTGAGGCCATTCCCTCTCATCCTGTCCCCTGTCCCTTGGGAGAAGAGCCCAGCTCCCTCCTCTCCACAACCTCCTTTCAGGGAGTTGGAGAGAGTAATAAGGTCTCCCCTCAGCCTCCTCTTCCCCAGCTCTCTCAACCACTCCTCATAAGAGCAGAAAGGGGAAAGAGGTAAAAATAATAAAGGGAATGGGGTAAAAATAATCATAGAATCATGGAATGGTTTGAGTTGGAAGGGATCTCAAAGCTGCAATACCCATATAAATGGAGGAAACAAGCTTGAAGCTGTGGCTGCAGAGAAAGAAGTTACAGGACACGTCGTGGAATCAAAGAATCATAGAATCCTGGAATGGTTTGGCTTGAAAGGGACATCAAAGCCCATCCAGTTCCACCCCTGCCAGGGGCAGGGACACCTACTGGATCAGGAGCTCCAAGCCCCATTCAACCTGGCCTTGAACCTCTCCAGGGATGGGGCAGCCACCATTTGTCAGGGAAACCTGGGCCAGGGCCTCCCCGCCCTCACAGGAAAACATTTCTTCCTCAGATCTCCTCTCAATCCCCCTCTTTGAGCTCAAGACCATACCCCTTGTCCCCTGCCCTCTCCGATCCAGAGCCCCTCCCCAGCTTTCCTGGAGCCCCTTTCTGTACCATCAAGTCAAGCTTGTGTCTCCAAGGGGCCAACAACTGAGGTGTTAGGTCGGAATTTTTATCCTTTTTTTTCCTCCTTTTTTCCTGCCAGGAGATAAGAAAGAAGCTCCAATTTTAAAACTCTATGAGACTCAGAATGCGAGACGATAACATCTTCTGCTTCCTTTCTTTTAATGCCTCCCAACCAGCCACAATCGGTCCGTCAGTTGTCATGCGAAGCCGCAGAACCACACCTGTGCCTCTAACAAGCTTCGCAATTACAGAGATTGGCTTTTTCCTTCTTCTAATTACTCAGTGGCGAGGTTGAAGTTGCACCTGAGCTCCCTGCACCTTCTCGCAGCCTACAAAATGAGTCCCTGTGTGCTGGCAGGTGACCCCAGGGACCTGGATGGATGGGGAGCAGCATCTGCCTGTGTCTGCCCAGTCATGCCTGGAAATTCAAATTACCAGTAGGATTTGGAGAGCCTCGGGTAGCACGTTCCCTCTTGGAAACATCAAGGAGTGAATCACATCCTCGTTTGGTGAACTGGTACCCCCCAGGATGGCTTCTTCCACCAAGAACCTGGCAGCATCCCCAGCCATGGTCCAAAATTTGCGTTGGAGAAGAACAGCTGATGAAATTCCCACCACCATGTCACGGCACAACCCATGATCCTTTTATTAAGCCTCCACTCTCCACATGGGATCCAGAGCCCCCCAGGCTCTTTGGAACCCAGCCAAGGGCAGGAGCTGCAGGGTTTGGGGGGCTGCGGGGTTCAGGGGTTCCTGGCACTTCAGGATCTGGGGTTTAGGGGAACTGGGATTGGGCACATCTGGATTTTGGGGAATCTGAGTCAACCTCAAGCTCCGCCATGGGAGGTTCAGGCTGAACATCAGAAAAAAAATTTCACGGAAAGGGTCACTGGGCACTGGCAGAGGCTGCCTGGGGAGGGGATCGAGACCCCATCCCTGGAGATATTTAAGACAGGTGGACGAGGTGCTCAGGGACACGATTTAGTGTTTGATAGGAATGGTTGGATTCGCTGATCCTGGAGGTCTTTTCCAACCTAGTGATTCTGTGAGTCTTGTAGGGGTCTGGGATTTGGGGGCTCCAGCTTTTGGAAAGGGGCAGCGATTTGGGCTTTGGGGAGCTTCTGGGAGTTCAGGATGGGATGGAGTATGCCTGGTATTTTGGCTCTTGAGTTTGGGGAGGGGCTCACAGTTTTGGGTGTCTCCTGGCACCCTGAGGCCCTGTCTGCACCAGCCAAGGAGCTGTCGGCTCCCCAGATACTGAACCCCATCTCAGAGCCTCTCTCCGAAGCTCACAGGCTCCTTGGAGCCCAAGAGAGGGTGAGACCCCATGGATGCTCTCGCCCCTCGATACGGAGCCCAGAAGGGTTGGCTGTGAGCCCGCTGTATCCCAGCATGCGGAGCGCGATGCCGGCTGACGCGCAGCTCATCCTCCTGCATATTATGCCAGGAGGCAGGATCTGGAGCTAATGCTATGCTGGGAAGATGGAGCCTCTTGAATTATTACTGTGGCTTCCCCTGCTCCCGCCCAAGCCGCTGCCTCCTGCTCCTGCCTCAAAGCCTCGAGAAGGTTTTTGGGGTGGTTTGGTTACTTAAGGAAAAGCCCCAAACCCTGGCAGGAGCCACTTTGCCGCGGGGGCTCTGTGACCCCCAAAGGAAGGGGATGAAGGGCAACCACCAGAATCCTTCGTGCTGCTCCAGGGTGGCTCACGTTAATGGGATGGGTGATTAGTGGATTAATTTATGATGATGACATTAGGGGTTTGTTGAGAAGACACGGAACAGGGGGTCAGGAGCACTGCTCCAGGCAGGACCTTGTGCAGTGGGGCAGAGGCAGGGGGTCCCCCAACCCCCAAACTGCTTGAGAGTCACAAAGGGGACCAAAAACTGAGGGGGGGGGGAGGTTTGGGGTGTCCGGGATTGAGCGGGATTGGGGTTTGGGGGAGACAGGGATTGAGTAGGGTTGGGGTTTGGGGGAGACAGGGATTGAGCGGGGTGGGGGTTTGGGGGAGACAGGGATTGAGCAGAGTTGGGGTTTGGGGGAGACAGGGATTGCGTAGGGTTGGGATTTGGGGGAGACAGGGTTGAGCGAGGTTGGGGTTTGGGGCATCAGGGATTGAGCGGGGTTGGGTTTTGGGGGAGTCAGGGACTGAGGTTTGGAGGAGTCAGGGATTGAGCAGGATTGGGGTTTGAGGGAATGTGGGATTGAGCAGGATTGGAGTTTGGGGGAATCTGGGATTGAGCGGGGCTGGGTTTGAGGGAGACACCTGGAGGGGAGTCTGCTTTGGGGGTCTCTGGTTCAGGGGGCTGGGGAGGGGATCTTGTGGTTTTGGGGTCTCAGGGCTGGGGGGAAGGGGGGATACTGGTTCCAGGGGTTGAGATCCGTGGTTTGGGGGAGGAAGTCCATGCTGGGGCCCATGGATCAAGGGGGTTCTGGTTCAGGAGGGAGTGGTCCCCAGGTTGGGGAGTCTGCGCTGGGGGTCCCCGGTTTAGGAGGGGTCTATGCCGGGATCCTCTGTTCAGGGGAGGGAGGGCCCAATTTGGGGTGAAGGGGGTCCCTGGTTTGGGGCAGGGGGTGTGAAGGGGTGCCCGTGCCGGGGTCCCCGCTTCTGCGAGGGTCCTGATTCGGGGTCCCGGTTGGGAGAAGGGTCCGGTTGGGGGGGTCCTGGTTTGGGGTCCCGGTTGGGGGGTGTCCCGCTTAGGGGTCCCAGTTAGGGGGGAGTCCTAGTTGGGGGTCCTAGTTTGGGGGGTTCCCGGTTGGAGGGGTCCCGGTTGGGGGGGTCCCCGGTTGGGGGGGGGGGGTGTCCCGGTTTGAGGGGTCCCGCTGCCTGCGCCCCCCGCGGCCGCTCCCCGCTCCGCAGCCCGTGGATGCGGCAAAGGCCTGCGCATAAATTATGTTCATGACGCAGCAGCTAAAAAATCCCCCGGGGAGGAGGGGGGGGGGAAGAGAAAAAAAAAACCACTCAGCCCCACGCAACAAAACCGCCCCACGGCCTGGACCCCCCAACAATCCCCTCCCCTCCGCGACCCCACAACACCCCCAGCCCGGGGGTCCCGGGGCTGCTTTCCCCCCCCCCGCCCCTTTGTGCCGCCAAAGCCGCTGTGAGATGAATCGTTAATTAATTCCCGGCCGAGAAGCAACGCGGGGAGCGGAGCGGGGCGGTGCGGAGCCCCCGAAGCGCCCCCCCCCCCGAGCAGCGCGGAGCCCCCCCCGAGCAGCGCGGAGCTGCATCCCCCCCGCCCCCGGCACCGCGGAGCTACGAGGAACAGCGCGGAGCTACGAGGAACAGCGCGGAGCTGCCCCCCCCCCCAGGCAGCGCGGAGCTGCCCCCCCCCCCAGGCAGCGCGGAGCTGCCCCCCCCCCAGGCAGCGCGGAGCTGCCCCCCCCCAGGCAGCGCGGAGCTGCCCCCCCCCCCCAGGCAGCGCGGAGCTGCCCCCACCCAGGCAGCGCGGAGCTGCCCCCCCCCCCAGGCAGCGCGGAGCTGCCCCCCCCCCAGGCAGCGCGGAGCTGCCCCCCCCCCAGGCAGCGCGGAGCTGCCCCCCCCCAGGCAGCGCGGAGCTGCCCCCCCCCCAGGCAGCGCGGAGCTGCCCCCCCCCAGGCAGCGCGGAGCTCCACGAGCAGCGCGGAGTCCCCGGTGAGTGCGGGGCCGGGGCCGGAGCGGGGCCGGGCGGGGGGCGGTGGGGCCGCGCGGTGAATATGCAATGCGGTAATTAGCATAATTTATATATTTATGATAAAGAGCCGTTTGAAGGAGGGGGGGAGGATGGGGAAAAGCGGCGCGGATAACGGCGGAGACGGGGGGCACTGGGATGGGGGAGGAACTGGGATTGGGAGGGAGGAATGGGGGAGAACTGGGAACACAGGCTGCAAGAGTGGGGATGGAGGGGGGGACTGGGATTTGGAGGGGGAAGTTACTGGGGAGAACTGGGAATACCTGAAGCAAGATTTGGGATGCAGATGGAGGCACTGAGGGGTTTGGGGTAGGAAACTGGGATCGGGGACCGCAATTAGGGAGAACTGGGAACACAGGCACCAAGAGTGGGGATGCGGATGGGGGGCACCGGGATTTGGGGGGGGGAGGATTAGGGAATGCCAAGTTGGGTTGCCTTGGGAGACGCCAGAGCTGGGGGTGTCCGGGGCAGGAGGGGGCTGGTGAGCCCCAGAGCAGGGAAAGGTGGGGCTGGAGGAGTTGGGGACTGTGGGAGACAGGAGAGGAGAAAAAGGGGTCTGGGGAGGGAGAGGGGACAAAGGGACCCCTTGGGCTGCAGGTGCCGGGCAGGGATTCGGGTTGGGGGGGTCGGGGGATGGAGAGTAGGGGGTACAGGGGCATTTTGGGATGCTCCAGCAGAGTGTGGGGCAGGGTGCGGGGTGCTGCAAGGCTTTGGGGGGGGAGGCTGTGCTCCCCTACAGGGAGGTCGCTGCCCTGAACCCCTTGGTTTGCATTTTGAGGAGGGGGGGCCTTTCTCTGTGCGCCACAGGGAGTAGGGGGCACATATGGATCTGGTGCGATATGGATGTGATGGGGGGGTCTGTGTGCGCCTCTTCCCTAGGGGGGCAGATGGGGCTGGTTTCCCCCCTCGGACCTGTGCCCAGTGTCAGGCTTGGTCCTCAGCTGAGGGACCCTCTGTTAAAAAAAGGGGCACGAGGGGCAGAGCCTGCCCCCCACATCGTGGGACTCAAGGAGGGCTTCTGTGCCCCCCCTAAACCAGCCGTGATGTCCCTTTGGGACATCCCAGGCCCTTGAGGTGACGCCCGGTCCCAGGACAGAGGGGTTGATGCTCCGGGCGCTGTTTTAGGGGAGACAGATGGAGATCCCAAAGCTGCTCCTGGCATGACCGTGGGAGGGGAACTTAATCCCGTCATCATCGCCTCGATATGTAGCAGGAATAAAAATACTTTCCCGTCTCTCTGGAGAAAAGGACGGGATTCTTGGGAAGTCACCATAGCTGATCCAGCTGCTCCCCGTGTAGAGTTTTGCGCTGCAGTGGAGAGCGAAGCCCCATCCCCCTCAGCTCATCTCAGGTTTTATCCAGGATTGGAATTTGCCCCCAAATCCTGGGATGAGGGGAAGCAAAGCGAGGATGAAGAGGTTTGCCCAGGGCCGTGCAGTAGCCTGTGTCCGAGCATCTTCATGCTCGTTGGGAAATACCGGGGCTGTGAGGAAAATGTTTCTTGTTAGTGATACAAATAATGCATTTAAACCACCAAATAGGCAACTGGTTTCGGGTTTATCCCTTTTTCCAAGCAGGTTTGGACTCTCCACTGGGTGTTTCTCCTCCCTTGATGGAGCGATTGAAGGATCTTTCTGCTCCAAATTGGGCACGGAGCGGCCTGGGCTTCCACAGGGGCCTTGTTCCTAGTGGCTGGGGCCAAATCAATCCTAGAATCGTAGAATCACCAGGTTGGAAAAGACCCACCGGATCATCGAGTGCAACCATTTCTATCGATCACTAAACCACGCCCCTCAGCACCTCGTCCACCCGTCCCCATCCAACCTTCCCAACCCTTGATCCCATGCTTTTTGTATCTCTCAAGGGGGATAATCCAGGCTGGGAAGTGCCTGCTCCATGGCAGCTGCTGTTTCCTCCACTGATGCAAATTCCCAAGGCAACCTCTGCCCCAGCAGGCTCCCAACGGCCTCGTGTCTGGGCACAACGGAGTCCCCTGGGTTTCTTGGTGAACCCTACGGACCCCATGGAGCAGCCCCGTCTGCACTTTCTCACTGGCACCGGGAGATGAGTCATGGATGATTTGGGGTTTGGAGAATGGATTGAGAGCAGCCCTGAGGAGAAGGACTTGGGGGGCTGGGGAAGGAAAGGATCCATGTGAACCAGCAACGTGCACTCAAAGGAGAAGGACCTGGGGGTGTTGGTTGACAGCCGACTGAACATGAGCCAGCAGTGTGCCCAGGTGGCCAAAAAGGCCAATGGCATCTTGGCTTGTATCAGAAACGGCGTGACCAGCAGGTCCAGGGAGGTTATTCGCCCCCTGTACTCGGCACCTCGAGTACTGTGTTCAGTTCTGGACCCCTCACCACAAGAGGGATGTTGTGGCTCTGGAGCGAGTCCAGAGAAGAGCAACAAAGCTGGTGAAGGGGCTGGAGAACAAATCTTATGAGGAGCGACTGGGAGAGCTGGGGCTGTTTATCCTGGAGAAGAGGAGGCTGAGGGGAGACCTTATTGCTCTCTATAACTACCTGAAGGGAGGTTGTGGAGAGGAGGGAGCTGGCCTCTTCTCCCAAGGGACAGGGGACAGGACAAGAGGGAATGGCCTCAAGCTCTGCCAGGGGAGATTTAGGCTTGAGATTAGGAAAAAGTTCTTCACGGAAAGGGTGGTTAGGCATTGGAACGGTCTCCCAAGGGAGGTGGTTGAGTCGCCGTCCCTGGAGGTGTTCAAGGTTAGGGTGGATGAGGTACTTAGGAGCATGATTTAGGGATTGGTGGGAATGGTTGGACTCGACGATCCAGTGGGTCTCTTCCAACCTGGTTATTCTGTGATTCTGTGAAATACCAGAAACCAACCATGTCCTGGGCTGCATCCAAAGCCGTGAGACCAGCAGGGAGGGAGGGGATCCTGACCCTCTGCTCCGCTCTGGTGAGACCCCACCTGGAGTTCTGCATCCAGTTCTGAGTCCTCAGCACGGGAAGGACATGGAGCTGTTGGAGCAAGGCCAGAGGAGGCCACAGAAATGATTTGAGTGCTGGAGAACCTCCTGTGGGACAGGCTGAGAAAGTTGGAGTTGTTCATCCTGGAGAAGAGAGCGCTCAGGGGAGACCTTAGAGCAGCTTCCAGTAGGGAAAGGGGCTCCGGTAAAGCTGGGGAGGGGCTCTTGATCAGGGAGTTCAGGGGCAGAACGAGGGGGACTGGTTTTGAGCTGAAAGAGGGGAGTTTGAGATGAGATCTAGGGGAAAAATGTTTTTCTGTGAGGGTGAAGAGGCCCTGGCCCAGGTTTCTCCGAGAAGTGGTGTTTGCCCCATCCCTGGAGGGGTTCAAGGCCAGGTTGGATGGGGCTTGGAGCCCCTGATGCAGTGGAAGATGTCCCTGCGCATGGCAGGGGTGGGACTGGGTGGGCTTTGAGGTCCCTTCCAACCTGAACCGTTCCATGATTCCACGAGTTTTCTTGGGCTCTCCTTCAGGATTCGGCTGCCCCTGCTCTGGTTTGGGGATCTCCAGGCACAGAGCCGACTCAACATCGTGGATGAAGAAAGCTGGGGAGCTGCCCTGAAGCCTCCTAGGGAGAAACCCCCTCTCTTATAGTTCATCATCCTGCCAGTGCAGGTGCCTCTAGCTTTCCCTTCCGCGCCTGATCTTAAAGAATCACACAGACAGGCTGTGCTCCAGCTGAATGGGGGAAAATGGGGTAGAAATAGTATTTCCATCACTTTACTGTTGTAAATGGGAGCGTGGGGTTCCACTCTCACCAGGATAAAGTGCCTAGGTTTCTTTCTTCTCCTGGTTCACAGCAGGCAAGCTTGGATACCAAGATGTTTGCCAGGTACCCGTGGGATGTGAGGCTCATCGGAGAGGGGTAGGGTGGAGGTTTTGTGTCTCATCCTCTGCCTCAGTTTCCCCATCTGTAAACCAAGTCTTGCGAGCGATGCAGTTCAGAGGAGTTAAGGCATTTGAGGAGGGAAGTTGGTTTGTGAGGAGGGAAAAATCCCTTTAGAATCATAGAATCACTAGGTTGGAAGAGACCTTTGAGATCATCAACTCCCAACAGTACCGTACTACTAAACCAGATCCTTGGGCTCCTCATAGAATCACTAGGTTGGAAGAGACCCACTGGATCATCAAGTCCAACCATTCCTATCAAACACTAAACCCATCTTTTGAACCCCTCCAGGGATGGGTACTCAACCACCTCCCTGAGCAGTTGTTCCAGTGCTTGATGACCCTATCAGTGAAGAAATTTTTCCTGATGTCCAATCTGAACCTGCCCTGGTGCAACTTGAGGCCATTCTCTATCGCTCTACCACCTCTTGTTTGGGAGAGGAGACCAGCACCCACCTCACCACGACCTCCTTTCAGGCAGTTGTAGACAGTGATAAGGTGTCCCCTCAGCCTCCTCTTCTCCAGGCTGAACAGCGCCAGTGCCCTCAGTTGCTCCTTGTAAGACTTGTTCTCCAAACCCTTCCCAACACACGGGAGGGAAGGGATGGATCCAGAGGGACCTGGACAGGCTGGAGAGGTGAACCTCATGGGGTTCAGTGAGGCCAAGGGCAAGGTCCTGCTCCTGGGTTGGGACAATCCCAAGCACATATCCAGGCTGGGTGGAGAATGGATTAGGAGAAGCTCCACAGGAGCTAGCCAGGTGGATGAAGGGGAACAGTTTTTTAGCTGAAAGAGGGGAGATTGAGATGAGATATTCATAGAATCACAGAATGGTTTCAATTGGAAGGGACCTTAAAGGTCATCCCCTTCCAACTTGTCTGACATGGGTAGGGATAAAGGTTGGATTATTGGGATCTTAGGAAGAAATGTTTTGCTGTGAGGGTGGGGAGGCCCTGGCCCAGGTTTCCCAGAGCAGTGGTGGCTGCCCCATCCCTGGAGGGGTTCAAGGCCAGGTTGGATGGGGCTTCAAGCCCCGGATCCAATGGGAGGTGTCCCTGCCCATGGCAGGGGTGGAACTAGATGGGTGTTGAGGTCCCTTCCAACCCAAACCATTCCATGATTCCATGATGACAGCAAGTACCGAGCGAGCTGCAGCCATATCCAAACTCTCTCCTGCACGGAGCAGCTTGAATTCACCTCTTCAGATTCCTCACCCATGGCAAGTTTGTTCAAACTTCGATTTCCACCCACTTGGGATCCAAGTGGCTCCATCTCTGACTCATCAACGCTTGTAATTAACACAGCAATTATAGTCACAGCGAGACGTGGAGCATCTTAAATTATCCTGCCTTTCCCCCCGCCCCCTTCCTCTTGTTTTTAATATTATTATTATTATTTTGTGCATTTCGTTTCCTTGCTGCCATCTGTTGCGAGCTGGCTGGCGTCTGGCTCCATGCGCTCAGCACCGCCATCTGGACGCAGGATTAGTCCCATTAATTAGAAAAAAAAAACTATAAGAAAGTGTGAAGAAACGCAATAAAATGGTGCTGCCGGTGTGTCTGCCGGGGGAGGAGCGCCCACTCTGACACCCAGAGTGCTCCCACCAAGCCTGACATTCTGAAATGTCTGGTTAATCGGCTTGCGCGCTAATTGGTCTCTTTGCATGGCAGCAAGGAAGAATTCTCTCCTCCTTCTCCTTCTCCTTCTCCTTCTCCTTCTCCTTCTCCTTCTCCTTCTCCTTCTCCTTCTCCTTCTCCTTCTCCTTCTCCTTCTCCTTCTCCTTCTCCTTCTCCTTCTCCTTCTCCTTCTCCTTCTCCTTCTCCTTCTCCTTCTCCTTCTCCTTCTCCTTCTCCTTCTCTTCTCTCAATGTTATTGGAGCCTTCCCCCATGGGGCAGGTGAGAACAGATCCAGAGCTCACGCTGAGATCAGCCCAGCGCTCAGAGCAGGGATTTTATTCCACTTTCAACCTTGTGCCACTCTGGTCACGCTGGAACCATGCAGTTTAGGGAGACACTGGGATGGACGGTGCTTGGTGATGGCCAGGGCTGGGTTTGCGGTGAGTTTGCTCTCCATACGTTGGCCAACTCCGAGGAAAGCTGACACATGCCTTTGCGATGCAACAGTGGGTTCGGATCGAGCTCCCAAAGCTCCTCTGTGCTTTGAGGGGCAATAAGGGAGAATTCGGTTGTGAGGATGGGGATGCTTTTGTGTCACCCCTGTCACCGAGAACCTGGTGTGTGGGACCCCATTGATCCTCTACACTTTCCAGGATGAGGGAGCAGACAGAGCTCAGCATCCAGACAGCTCTGGTGTTTCTTTCCCTACAGCCCAAGCCTGGAGCACCGAAAACCGGAGGAGCCGGACGGAGGAGCCGGACACAGCAGCCGCCCCCATCTCCTGCCAGGAGCAGCTGTTCACCCAAAGCAAACAGTGAGTGCACATCGGGGCTGCTGCCTCTCCCCACGCTCTTCTGGAGATCACTGCAGCCTCCACCATCCCATGGGATTTCAGCTCTGCGCTCCCCATACAGCATCCCGGTGCTCCCCATCCACACCGGGCTCTGCTCTCCGGTGGCTGCGCAGGTGGAGTTGGATTTTGGATGTGTCCTAGTGGTGAAGGAAGGGTCTCCTCAAGCCCCTTGGCCATCTCTTCCATTCCAGCTGCCTCCTTGCTGCCAGTTTGGGATCCCAGTTTGGGCTCAGTGCCACAGGGAGGATCCCTGGGGGAGCTGGGGAGGGATTCCTGCAGCAGTGGTGGTTGCAGGGATGAGAGCAAGAAGCTTTCCCACTTCTTCCAGGCTCAGGTGTAGGAAAAAGCTGCCATGAGATGCTGGCATTGTGCTGCTCCTCATTAGCATAGCCTCATTAGCAAGGGCTGCTGCTGCTTCTGCTGGGACCAGTGTAGTCCAGTGATGCAGGGGGAAGATAAAGTGACGCCTGAGAGCTGCTGGGAGCCACTGGATCACACCCTGTGGGGCGAATTCACCAGGAATGGGGTCAGAGCCCTGCTTGCTCCCAACAAACCCTCCCCAGAGATGTTCAGAAAGCCCGTCTGGAGCCTTTTCCCTCCCCTTACTGCTCGCCCTGCAGCAGCAGGATGCTTTGCCCCTTTGGTTTGCTGCTTTGAGGCAGCCCAGATATCCCTGGCTCCGGCTGCAGGAGAGCTCGTTAACTTTTAATAACGCCAGCTGCCTGCATGAGCCACTCGCTCGTCCCTCGCTCTGTTCTCGGTTGCACTAGACTAAATTGTTAATTAAACCGCGCCCTGGCATCCCAAGGTGTTTGTCTGCTCTGAAGCTGTGGCCCCATTTAAAAAGCCACAGCACCTACCGGAGATCAGTCACTGGCTGCTCTCAGAGTCCTGACTGGTTCTGGGTCCTGTGTGGATTTTTGGGATGAGCCAAAGAAGGAGGAGAGTTGGGAAAAGCATTTGACAGAGGCAACGACTCCATCCCTGCTGGGTCCCCAGTGCCGCTTCACTGAGGATGTTAAATAGCGAGTGGTACCAAACCAGCTTGAGGGAATGGGATGCTCGGCCCCTGTTGAGCTGCAGATGAGAATTTGGCTATTAATTCAATTTAGGCCCCTTTGGATCAATAAGATCCGAATAACTGTGTTTCCTTATCACATGCCAACGCCATCTGCGTCTCAGGATACACTCAGTGGCCTCAGCAGGAGTCTGGTGGCTTCTGAGAAGCTGAGAAAAGCTCAAGGGCTCATGAAATGGAAAAGGCCCCGGGATTGCTTGTTGAAAGCAGCTGCCCATGACCCAGCAGTGGCCCAGGTGGCCAAGAAGGCCACCAGCATCCTGGCTTGGATCAGCCCTGAGGTGAGCAAGGGAAGGGATCATCTCCCTGCACTCAGCATTGGTGGGGATGCACCTCGAATCCTGGGTTGAGTTTTGGGCCCCTCACTCCAAGAAAGACTTTGAGAGGCTGGAGTGTGTCCGGAGCTGGGGAAGAGTCTGGAGCCCAGGAACGCCAGGGGAGCAGCTGAGGGACCCGGGAGCGGGAGGTTTGGTCTGGAGAAGAGGAGGCTGAGGGGAGACCTCATCACTCTCTGCAGCTCCTGGAAAGAGGGGTGTGGTGAGGTGGGTGCTGGGCTCTTCTCGCAAGGAACAGGTGATGGGGTGAGAAGAAATGGCCTCAAGTTGTGCCAGGGAAAGGTTAGATTGGTTATTGGGGAAAATTCCTTCATCGAAAGGGTTGTCCAGCCCTTGGCAGAGGCTGCCCAGAGGAGTGGTGGCGTCCATGGAGGGGTTCAGAAAATGAGTGCATGAGATGCTCAGAAGTGATGCAGTAGTGGATAGGAACGGTTGGATACAATGATCTCAAAGATCTTATTCAATCGATCAATTCTATGATTCTATGAAACCGGCATTGGGGGCTGTTTCCTGCCAGAGAGGGTCTCCAGGAAAGCTGGGGAGGGGCTCTGGGTCAGGGAGTGCAGGCATAGGATGAGCAGGAACACTTTTGAGCTGAAAGAGGGGAGATTGAGGTGAGATCTTAGGGAGAAATATTTTCCTGTGAGGGTGAGGAGGCCCTGGCCCAGGCTGCCCAGAGCAGTGGTGGCTGCCCCATCCCTGGAGGGGTTCAAGGCCAGGTTGGATGGGGCTTGGAGCCCCTGATCCAGTAGGAGGTGTCCCTGCCCATGGCAGGGAGTTGGAACTGGATGGACTTTGAGGTCCCTTCCAACCCACACTATTCCATGATTCCTGGATCCTGGAAATGCCTCCTGGGCTGTCTTGATGGGCTGATGTATCTCAGTGGAGCAGAGTGGCAGGGGACGCCTGCACACCACTGAATTCCCAGGAAGAAATAAAAACCAAGGGATGAGATGCGCTAATGTGAGTTTGGGGAAGAAATTCCCTTTCAGATCAGTTGGGACGCTCTGCCCAAGCTCTGCCTGTGTTTAAGATGCTCGACCTTGCAAATCTTGCCCAAGGCTGAGCTGGCTGATCTGTGCGACACCCGCATCCCTCATGGGGCAGAGGCAGGATCAGGCCCAGCACAGAGGTTTCCACTCCAGTCTGGGAGGAGCAGGCACTGCCCAGAGCTCCAGGAGCTGGGATCCGGCTGCCCCTGCCAGCGTTGCGCTGCCCTCATTCTGCTGAGTGGTTACACGAACAAGGACACCTTCAAACATGCATGGAGGGGTTTTGAATGTCATCCAGGCTGGCTGGTTAACTGCGTCCCCCAGACGATCCTAATAAAAAATTCATCAGCCTCTTATAAAGCAAATTACGCTTCTGCAAGGCAGTGGGGGGACAAGATGTGATGAACTGAGGTAACGAAGGGCGTCAGAAGAGGAAGAGCTACCTTCCTACAGGTGGGCTGAGCACCTTCCCTCTGTGAAAGATGCATTTCACCAGCTTAAGGAAGTGTCCCCTTCCATTTAGGGTCCCTCAGGAAAGAGCAGGTTGCTTCTCCAACTTCTTGTGGCCAGCGTCAGGGCTTGGGGACAGTTGGGAAGTGCCATGTGGAGGCTGTGGGGCCCGTGAGCAGCTCCTTGTGGGCTTTGTCTCTGTAGGATTTTCATAGCACGCTGTAGGAATTTCATCCTAATCTCCCAAAGGGAGAGGAGAGGAGGAAAGTCTTGGCCCTTGGAATAACCCTTCTCTTGCCCTGTTGCAGTGGCCCAGGTGGCCACCAGCATCCTGGCTTGGATCAGCCATGGACTGGCCAGCAGGAGCAGGGAAGGGATCATCCCCCTGCATTCAGCGCTGGTGGGAATGCACCACGATCCTGGGTTGAGTTTTGGACCCCTCACTCCATGAAAGACCTTGAGGGTCTGGAGTGTGTCTAGAGAAGGGAACAGAGCTGAGGAAGGGTCTGGAGCCCAGAGTGTCTGAGGGACATGGAGGGATTTGGTGTGGAGAAGAGGAGGCTGAGGGGAGACCTCATCACTCTCTGCAGCTCCTGGAAAGGAGGTTGTGGTGAGGTAGGTGCTGGGCTCTTCTCCCAAGTAATGAGTGACGGAATAAGAGGGAACAGCCTTGAATTGTTCCAGGGGAGGTTTAGATTGGATATTGGAAAAGATTTTTTCACAGAAAGGGTTCTCAGGCACTGGCAGAGGCTGCCCAGGGCAGTGATGGAGTCCCCATCCCTTTAGGGGTTCAAAAACTGTGTGGCCGTGGCCCTTGGGGACAGGGTTTATTGGTCATATCACAGAATCACAGAATCACAGAATAACCAGGTTGGAAGAGACCCACCGGATCATCGAGTCCAACCATACCCAAACAATTTCTAAACCATGCCCCCAAGTACATCATCTACCCTAACCTTAAACACCTCCAGGGAAGGCGAGTCAACCACCTCCCTGGGCAGCCTGTTCCAATGCCTAACCACCCTTTCCGTGAAGAATTTTTTCCTTATCTCAAGCCTACATCTCCCCTGGCGGAGCTTGAGGCCATTCCCTCTTGTCCTGTCCCCTGTCACTTGGCAGAAGAGGCCAGCACCCTCCTCTCCACAACCTCCTTCAGGTAGTTGTAGAGAGTAATAAGGTCTCCCCTCAGCCTCCTCTTCTCCAGGATCAACAACCCCAGCTCTCTCAGCCGCTCCTCATAAGATTTGTTCTCCAGCCCCTTCACCAGCTTTGTTGCTCTTCTCTGGACTCGCTCCAGAGCCACAACATCCCTCTTGTGGTGAGGGGCCCAGAACTGAACACAGGACTCGAGGTGTGGTCTCACCAGTGCCGAGTACAGGGGGAGAATAACCTCCCTGGACCTGCTGGTCACGCTGTTTCTGAAAAAAGCCAAGATGCCATTGGCCTTCTTGGCCACCTGGGCCACTGCTGGCTCATGTTCAGTCGGTTGTCAACCAGCACCCCCAGGTCCTTCTCCTCCTGGCAGCTTTCCAGCCAGGCTTCTCCTAGTCTGTACCTCTGCTTAGGGTTGTTGTGCCCCAAGTGCAGGACCCGGCATTTGGCCTTGTTAAACCTCATGCCGTTGGTCTCAGCCCAGCAGTCCAGCCTGTTCAGGTCCCTTTGGAGCCTCCCGACCCTCCAGCAGATCGACACTTCCTCCCAGCTTGGTGTCATCTGCAAACTTGCTAAGGGAGGACTCGATGCCTTCATCCAGGTCGTTGATAAAGACATTGAACAGGACTGGACCCAGGACTGAGCCCTGGGGAACCCCACTTGTAACTGGCCTCCAGCTGGATTTAACTCCATTTACCACCACCCTCTGGGCCCGGTCATTCAACCAGTTTTTCACCCAGGAGAGTGTGCACCCGTCCAGGCCAGAGGCCGACAGTTTCCGAAGCAGAATGCTGTGAGAAACTGTATCAAAGGCTTTACTGAAGTCCAGGAAAACCACATCCACAGCCTTTCCCTCGTCCAAGAGTTTAGTCACTTGGTCATAGAAGGTGATCAGATTACTCTGGCAAGACCTGCCTTTCATGAACCCGTGTTGACTGGGCCTGATCACCCGGTTCTCTTGCAAGTGCTTCATGATCGCACTCAAGATCACCCGCTCCATGACTTTCCCCGGTACCGAGGTCAGGCTGACAGGCCTGTAGTTCCACGGATCCTCCCTGTGCCCCTTCATGGTGGTGTTGGACTGACAGTTGTACTGGGTGAGCTGAGAGGGCTTTTCCAACCTCAATGATTCCATGATTCAGTGAATCTGTACTTGATGCTCACCTGAGAAATTACGCTACCCAACACCCATGACCTCCTTGCCAAGAGGATGGGAGGTGGTGGGAGGTACCCAAGATGCCTAAGCCTCCACTGGGGAGGAGCGTGCATCCCACAGCTTGGGTCAGGAGGTCATTCACAAGCTCTGCCCTGGCTCATATTGCAGCCGGATGGGTGGGTGATGGAGCCAGAGAGGAGCTGGGATGTCCGTGTTTGCTCCAGACCCTGGATGGAGCTGGGCTGTGACCCTCACGTTGCTGGCTGGGTGGGTGATGGATCCTCCTATGTTCCCTGTTTGCAGCATGTGAAAGTCTGAGCCCCCTCCCACCTGCGCCGGGACACCATGGACACCAAAGCCGTGCAGCCCCAGGAGGCATCGCTGACGGTCAATGAGCAGGTATGGGCATCACAGCTCCACCCCATTCATACCCCACAACCAGAAGGGCAGCAGAGCTTCAGCATCAGCTCTAGCTTCACCACATGGGGCCAAAAACCCCCTTGTGCCTGCCTCATGCTCACACCCAGTCTGGTTGCCTCCAAGTCTGGGCCTGTGGATGTTCACCTCCATCATTCAGAACCTCTCTGCCTCATCTTGGGTTTTTTAATGATGAGCAGGAGGCATGAGATCCTCATCCCAACAGCCTGAGGAGGCTGCTGGTACTGTCAACAAGAGGGCTTTGCTCCAGCATCTGGCTGCAGGAGAGCTGGAGGAGGAGCAGGTATCTCCTCAGCATAGAGAGGAGGACATGGAGCATGAGTCCAGAGGAGGTCATGGAGATGATCCAAGGGCTGAAGAACCTCCTGTACGAGGACAGGCTGGGAGAGTTGTGGTTGTTCAGCCTGGAGAAGAGAAGGCTGCAAGGAGACCTTAGAGCAGCTTCCAGTATGGAAAGGGACTCCAGGGAAGCTGGGGAGGGGCTCTTGGTCAGGGAGGGCAGGGATAGGATGAGGGGGAGCATTTTTTAGCTGCAAGAGGGGAAATTGAGATGAGATCTTAGGGAGAAATGTTTTTTTCTGTGAGGGTGGAGAGGCCCTGGCCCAGGTTGCCCAGAGCAGTGGTGGCTGCTCCATCCCTGGAGGGGTTCAAGGCCAGGTTGGATGGGGCTTGGAGCCCCTGATCCAGTGGGAGGTGTCCCTGCCCATGGCAGCGGGTGGAACTGGATGGACTTTGAGGTTCCTTCCAACCCAAACTATCCCAGGATTCTGTGATCTCTGCTCCTCACTCCCTGTGTGTCCTCAAGCATTGTCACACATGGGAAGCAGGGATTCGGAGAGCTCTCCCGACCCCAGCTCAGGGCTGCAAGGCTGTAGATCAGCACTTGCTCCTGTGCAGCTGTGTTTTACCTCGTGAAGACATCACCCATCACTGTACAGTGAGGTGGGGTTATTGCAGCCCAGAAGCTGCTGATGAACCAAAGCCAGGAGGTTCTGGAGGGGCAGCAGTCCCCCTGTCCATCCCTTCTGGAGGAGATGGGGTGGGCTCTACCTGGGGCTGGTTTTGGGCTCCCCCCTAAGCCCCGTGGGACGGGGAAATCACTTCCTTCTGCACCGGGATGCGTGACGTCTGGGGCCATGTTTGCAGGTTATTGTCATGTCCAGCCATGAAACCATCCGAGTATTGGAGGTGGATGTGGACACCCCACTCCCAGCAGAGGAGGACCCAAAAGCCCTGGAGATGCCATCAGGGGAAGTAACACGAGGCTCCCAGGTTGAGAGTGGCCAGGAGGACATCCCAGCCAGCACCCACAGCTCCGGTGGCACAGAGGTGGTTGGTAAGAGATTTCCCTTCCCCAAGACTCCTTCCCTGGGCACCCCTCGTCCACCCATCCCTACGAGCAAGGTTGGGCTCTGGCATGCTGGGTTGGAGCGGTGAGGACAAGCTGTGTCTGTCGGTGCATGGGGACTTACCCTGCTCCAGAGCATCCTTGTGCCGAGCTGGATCAGGAGTCAGCAAACCCAATTCCTCCTCTGTGAGGGGACTGGGAAAAGCATCCTCCCTTGTGGACAGCCCTTGGGCACGCACGAGGACATCTCTCGAGGAGGAGCTTTGCTCAGTTTTCCTGGAGCTACACAGAGCAGGGGCTTGGCTTTCCTCTTCTCCTCGCCCCCTGAGCTCGCTGATGGTCCATCCCTTCTCCCATGGGAACGAACCTTCGGGGAGATCCCACTTTATTCCTCCCAGCTCTCTGGCCAGCATTACAGCACTCTCTCAGCTCCATCCTGAGCCACCCACCAGCCCTCCTGTCCCATCCCCTCTCTGCCGCTCTGGTGCTTTATAGGACTCTTCTCTTGTTGCCTCCTCCATACTGTGTCCAGAGCGCAGCCAGATCCTAGAATTGGGATTTTTTTTCCCAGAAAAAAAACAGGCAGGGTTGTAGCAGAGCCCTTTTTTGGGGCTGGAGGAGGAGGCAAGGGTCCATCTCTGCTCAACGATGCTCCAGTCCTGCTGCTGTGGGCTGGTGGGCAGGAGAACACGGAACCCATCAGAGCAGACAGCGTCACCGTAGCACAGTCTTTGCCACTTGGGAAGAGCCAGGCATTAGCTGTACTTGGCTTTGGGAATTTTAAAATCCTAGAAAGCATTTTTAAGTCTTACAGAGCTAGAGTTGTGTCTGGGCAAGGAACCAAAGCCAAGAAACACTCAGCTTGGAGCTGAGAAAAGGATTTACTTGATAAACCTTCTTTTCTGCCAAAGGAAAAGGCAGGAGAAGGGTGGTTTTCACTTTTGACAAAAATAGCAGAGTATTAAGTGGGTTTTAAGTTGCCATTATTAGAAGTTGAGCAGAATAGACATAAGAGGTTGCTCATAAAACAAGAGAGTCTTTTGCAAGTCATGAATATGGATTAGGAGCAAGGTTTCCTCTTGCTCGGCTGTTCGGTATAGCGAAGAAATATGAGATATTCCATGAGTTTTGGGCAGAAGGTTGAAAGGTACCGAACAAGCTCAGCCCAGAGGGAAGCCCCTCTGCCAGGAGAGTTCCGTCCCTTCCCTTTCAAGCTCCCTATTCCTTGGAGAGCAGCTCAGGGGTTGACGTTGCTTTCATTGCTGCTTAGTTTGGAGGGATGGAAATATCTCCTGCTGGATCCACAGCCTGAGAAATGCTCACACAGCCCAGCAAAGCACTTACACACAACCACTTCTTTTTAATCAGCGTGTCAGGGAGGGGTTGGCTGGGGAACTTGGTTTTCCTCAAGCCATGTAGGGCAGGGGCTTGGATCTCCTCTCCCCTGGACAGGCTGGATCCATAGGCTGAGGTTCAACAATGTGAAGTGCCAGGTCCTGCACTTGGGACATAACAACCCTGGGCAGCGCTACAGGCTTGAGGAAGAGCAGCTGGAAAGGGACCTGGTGGTGAAGGACCTGGGGGTGTTGGTTGACAGCGACTGAACATGAGCCAGCAGTGGCCTAGGTGGCCAAGGAGGCCATTGGCATCTTGGCTTAGATCAGACATGGTGTGGCCAGCAGGGCCAGGGAGGTTCTTCTCCCTCTGTACTCGGCACTGGTGAGACCGCTCCTCGAGTCCTGTGTTCAGTTCTGGGCCCCTCACCACAAGAGGGATGTTGAGGCTCTGGAGCGAGTCCAGAGAAGAGACCGGAGCTGGTGAAGAGGCTGGAGAACAGGCCTTATGAGGAGCGACTGAGAGAGCTGGGGGTGTTTATCCTGGAGAAGAGGAGGCTGAGGGGAGACCTCATTGCTCTCTACAACTACCTGAAAGGAGGTTGTGGAGAGGTGGGTGCTGGGCTCTTCTCCCAAACGAGAGGTGATGGGACCAGAGGGAATGGCCTCAAGCTGCATCAAGGGAAGTTTAGACTGATCACTAGGAAAAATTTCTTCACTGAAAAGGTTCTCAGGCACTGGCGGGAGGTGGTTGAGTCTCTGTCCCTGGAGGTGTTTAAAAGGCAGGTAGATGAGATGCTTGGGCTGTGATTTACTAGTGGACAGGTATGGTTGGAGTTCATGATCTCAAAGGTCTTTTCCAACCTAATTCTATGATTCACTCCAGAAGCCGAGCTCGCTGACGGTCCATCCTTTCTTGTACCAAGATGCAGCTCTGGGAATAAACCTTTGGGGAGATCATTACTTTCTGGCCAGCATCCCAGTGCCCAACCCCCCTATTTCCCACTCTTATTCCTCTCCAAACCCACCCAAACTCTCCCTCCTTTTCCTCCTCCTGAAGACATCGCTTAAGAAGCCCTGAATCCTCTCTCCTGCATCCCATAACATATCCCCAAGGATGCCAGGAACCCCAGCATGGGGCATCCCAGGCACTGTGGAGCTGTGGTTCCCCTGGAACAACCATGGGAGAGTGAGCGCAGATTGGATGCCTCCCACCCTTTGCGCAGAGGAGCTGGCATCACCAACCCAGCGGCATCTTTCCAACCACATTTCCAACCATTTGTGGATCTGCTGGAGGGTGGAGTTGCTACAAAGGGATCTGGACAGGCTGGACCGCTGGGCTGAGACCAACGGCATGAGGTTTAACAAGGCCAAATGCCGGGTCCTGCACTTGGGGCACAACAACCCTAAGCAGAGGTACAGACTAGGAGAGACCTGGCTGGAAAGCTGCCAGGAGGAGAAGGACCTGGGGGTGCTGGTTGGACACGAGCCAGCAGTGGCCCAGGTGGCCAAGAAGGCCAATGGCATCATGACTTGGATCAGACACAGCGTGACCAGCAGGTCCAGGGAGGTTCTTCTCCCTCTGGACTCGGCACTGGTGAGACCGCACCTCGAGTACTGTGTTCAGTTCTGGGCCCCTCACCACAAGAAGGATGTTGCGAGTCCAGAGAAGAGCAACGAAGCTGGTGAAGGGTCTGGAGAACAGGAGGAGCGTCTGAGAGAGCTGGGATTGTTTCTCCTGGAGAAGAGGAGGCTGAGGGGAGACCTCATTGCTCTCTCCAACTCCCTGAAAGGAGGTTGCAGAGAGGAGGGAGCTGGGCTCTTCTCCCAAGGGACAGGGGACAGGATGAGAGGGAATGGCCTCAAGCTCCACCAGGGGAGATTCAGGCTGGACATTAGGAAAAAATATTTCACAGAAAGGGCCATTGGGCAGTGGCAGAGGCTGCCCAGGGAGGCGGTTGAGTCCCCTTCCCTGGAGGGGTTTAAGGGATGGTTGGACGAGGTACTGAGGGACATGGGTTAGTGATTGATGGGAATGGTTGGACTCACGGTGGATCTTTTCCAACCTGGTGATTCTATGATTTTATGATTATATGATTCTGTGATATCTTTTCTCCTTCCCCAGGCAAACGGGTAGCCGGAGCATCCGCCAGCACTGTCCCTTCCGTCAGCACCTTCAGCCCCGCCACGAGCCAGCAGCCACAGCCGTTGGCTCCGCTGGCCGTGCAAACCACCCCACAGGTAACTACCTGGCGGCCACAGAGCGGGATGGGCTGGGAGAGGGTTGGGTTGGATGGGTGCAGGACATGGTGGGAACCCCCGGGGTGGCATTCGCTCGCTGTAGGCACCCCCAGCGGGCAGCTACAATCGCCGGTGGCGCGGGGTGTAGGCATTACACCCCGAACCAAGGTGGTTCTCCTCCCGCGGCACCCTCGCCCAAGCGCTGAGGTGCTGCCAGAGACGCGTCGGGTGGTTTGCGATGTGGGTGGGATCCCCCCATCTCGCCATGGAGAAGGGGATCTGCCGAGCTGGGAACCCAGCTGCTAAGATGGGAGGGACCCCGGGCCGCCCGGCCGCCGGCTTCGCGTGCCCCTTTGGGGCAAAAAAAGACTTTTGCTCCGCTGATGCTGTCTGCAGTGGCGTTGATTTCTGTTCTTTTTTAAATCTTGTTTACTTTTGCAGGTCTTGACTCAGGAAAACTTAGCAACAGTTGTGACAGGAGTAATGGTTCCAGCAGGGACAGTTACTCAACCTCTTCTTATCCCCATCAGTATTGCAGGTCAAGTGGCAGGTCAGCAGGGGCTGGCTGTGTGGACATTTCCTACAGCAACGGTCGCTGCCCTTCCCGGATTGACGGCTGCTTCTCCTACAGGGGGAATTTTCAAACCACCTATAGCCAATCTGCAAGGTAACCGGGTCTCCTTCTGCTTCGCAGCCTCCTTAACTTGTCCTCCCTCAGCCTGGGGCGAATCCTGGCCAGGCTCTCCAGGAGGGTTTGGAAACGGCTTTGCCTCTGGGGCCCGCATTTGTGGTTCCCAGAGTGCTGAAGGTGCCAGAAGTGTGGGAGAAGGGGAAGGCGAGGATGAGGATGGGCACGGGGTTGGGATGGGTTCAGCAAGGTGGGACATCCACGGGGATGAGAGCAGAGCAGGGGGATCTGGTGAGGCCAAGGCAGGGTTCCTGCCCTTCCCTGTGAGAGGGAACGAGCTCCTCTTGAGCGTCTGCAAGGGAAAGGGGCACAGGACAACTCTCCATGGGGAAAACTCTACACAAGACACCTCTAACCCTAAGCCTAACCCTGTGATCCTCACTAATGGCCCCCATAGAGAAGTGTCCGACAGAGATTTGTCCCACCAAGAGTTATCCCTGTGGAGAGTTGCCATCACAGAGAGTTGTCTCACGGAGGCTTGTCCTCACGGAGGCTTGTCCTCACGGAGACTTTTCCTCACGGAGACTTTTCCTCATGGAGACTTGTCCCACAAAGAGTTGTCCCCATGGGGTGTCGCTTCCCAAGGGAAAGAGCCTGTCCTGGGAGGGATCTGTAGACAAGAGAGGTGATGGGACGCCAGCAGTGCCCTCTGTGCTCCAGCAGCACCTGGTCTGGGCTGGCCCTAGCCCCCTGGATGGGCAGGATGAATCCAGTGAGGTGGAAGGGCTCAGCTCTGCCTGCGCCCCAGGAGCTGGGGGGACCTTTCACTGCCAACACAGAGCTCAATCACCTGGAGGCCGGGTTCCCATTGTGAAGGGACAGTGAGTTGGGGGGATACCAAGCTCTCCCAGCGTCCCCGTCTCCCCTGGCTCACGCTCTCTCCATCTCTTTGCTCCACAGCTGCTGCCGTGCTGAACACAGCCATCGCCGCGCCGGTGCCGCCAGCCCAGCCGCTGCCGGCTGCAGTCCAACCCCGGCCACCCCTCCAGCACCCCAGTGTCTTCCCCACCGCACCCGGCCAGCCCCCCATCCTGCCCCAGCCCACAGCGCCCACGCCGCCGGTGGCCAAGCCCTTAGAGACACAGACCCAGATCACCGTCCAGCCGGCCGGATTTGCCTTTAACCCTGGCATAGTAAGGAGCCTGGCAGCACCGGCAAGCTTGGCACCCGCTCCCGTGATCCGGTGCCTGACATGGCAGCGGAGAGCTGCGAGAAGTTATGCTTCCCTGGGGATGAAGCACTCTGGTTCAGCCGTCATCTCCCAAGGGATCGTGCAAGATCCCAGCCTCAGTTTCCCCCATCCTGGTGAACGACAAGCAATGGCGTGGGCAGCTTTGTTTTAGGCAAAATGGAAAGGATGGATTGAAGGGTGTCATGGGATGGCAGCGGGATGACGTCCCATCGGCACAGCATCCCATCAGGGTGGCATCCCATCGGGACAGTGTCCCATCAGGATAGCATCCCACCAGGTGGCATCTCGCTGGTCAGAATCCCATTGGGACAGGATCCTGTCAGGATAGGATCCCATTGAGACAGCATCCCATCAGGACAAGATCCCAACAGGACAGGATCCCACCAGGAAAGGATCCCTTTGGGACAGCATCCCATCAGGACAGTATCCCACTGGGACAGCATCCCATTGGGATAGCATCCCATGAGGATGGTATCCCATTGGGACAGCATCCCAGTGGGACAGCATCCCATTGGGACAGTTCTCATCGGGCTGGTATCCCACCAGGACAGGATCCCATCGGGATGGCACTCCATCGTGGCAGCAGTGCCGGAGTCACCCTGCCGCGGGGAAGGGGGTGGCTGGCTGTGTGCAGAGGGGACGTGGTGGCCTGGGATGCTTCCCACAACCCTAAGCCCCAGTTTTACATTCCCTGCAGATCAGTGCCGCTTCCCTCAGCGGCCAAACCCAGCTCCTGGGCTCCCTGGCAGCTACTCCGGTCATCGCCAACACAATCTCCAGCGTGCAGGGCATCCCGGGCCAGATCCTGACCAACGCCCAGGGCCAGGTACCGCTGAGGAGGCTCCTGCCCTTGTGCACCCACCCAACCCTCCAGAAGGACTTTCCGGAGCTGCCGGTGTCCCTGGGAAGGAGGTTTGTGGGATGCAGCCCCCCCAGCCCCTGCTCTCCTCCTTCCGCCCAGGTGATCGGGACGCTGCCGTGGGTGGTGAATCCCAGCCCTGCTCCAGCCGCTCTGCCAGCCCAGAACCTGCAGGTGCAGACAGTGACGCCCCAGTTGCTGCTCAATGCCCAGGGCCAGGTCATCGCCACGCTGGCCGGCAGCGCCATCCCGGCAGCCACCATCAAGAAAACCGGCACCCCCGAGCCCCCCGCCAAGAATGAGGTGAGCGACAGACACAGGGCTGAGGGCCAGGGGCCAAAGGGCCAGTAGTGTCCCCACCTTGAGAGCACATGAGCATCTCTGGGATGTGGCCACGTTGCTTTGGGACCTGGCCACATTGCTTTTGGAGCACAGGAGCACCTCTGGGACCTGGCCACATGGCTTTGGGACCCAGGTGCTTGGCTTTGGGAGCACGTAAGCACCTCTGGGATGTGGTCACATTGCTTTGGGACCCAGCCAAAGCAGTGGCTTTGGGAGGATGTGAGCATCATTGGGAGGTGGCTGCGTGGCTTTGGGACCCATCCAGGTTGCTTTGGGATGTGACCATGTTGCTCTGGAAGCACGTGAACACCTCTGGGACCTGGCTGTGTGGCTCTGGGACCTGGTCATGTTGCTTTGCGAGCACCTTTGGGATGTGGTCACGTTGCTTTGAGACCCAGCTGCGTTGCTTTTGGAGCTCATGAACGTCTCTGGGACCTGGCCATGTTGCTTTGGGAGCAAGTGAGCACCTTTGGGATGCGGCCACATTGCTGTGGGTATTGGCCACGTTGCTTTTGGAGGTTGCAAGCATCTTTGGGACCTGGTCATGTGGCTTCGGAAGCATGTGAGCATCTTTGGGGTGCAGCCACATTGCTTTGGGACCCACGCATGTTGTGTTTGGAGCACATGAGCATCTCTAGGACCTGGCTGTGTGGCTTTGGGACCTGTCCAGGTTGCTTTTGGAAGTGGCCACATCTCTCTGGAAGCATGTGAGCATCTTTGAAATCCAACCACATTACTCTTGGAGCGTGTGAGCACCTTTGGAATGTAGCCATGTTGCTATGGGACCCACCACATGGCTTTGGAGCACGTGAACACCTCTGGGACCTGGCCACACGGCTTTGAGACCCAGACACGTGGCTTTGGGAGCAAGTGGACATCTTTGGGATGTGGCCACAATGCTTTTGGAGGATTTGAGCATCATTGGGACCTGGCTATATGGCCTTGGGACCCAGACATGTGGCTTTGGGACCCGGCCACGTTGCTTCTGGAGCCCATGAGCAGCTTTGGTTTGTGGCCACCTTGGTCTGGAAGCACAGAGCATCTTTAGGACCTGGCCGTGTCGCTTTTGGGGAGAAATAAGCATTTGTGGAACATGGCCACGTTGCTCCAGAAGCATGAGAGCAGCTTTGGGACCCAGATTTGTTGCTGTGGTACTCAACAATGTTGCTCTGGGAGGACCTGAGCAGCTCTGGGATGTGGCCACATTGGAGTCCATGAGCACCTCCAAGCCATGATCCCTCCTGCCCCATGGACCATCCTGCTTTCCACCCAACTGGATTTTCCAACTGGGATGGACAGGACTTGATCTCACCTTGGTGAGTGTCGTGATCCTGGTTGCCCTCAAACCTATGGGGCAGGACACCCCAAATCCAGTAGGTAGTTGTTATATCCCCATTCCCAGCGTGGAGCTTGGTGGTTTCCAGTGTCCCCTCTCAGTGCCAGCCTGTCCCAGCTCCACTGGCAGCAGAAACAACGATCCTGTGGCCACATGGGTGGAGCTGGTGGGCAGGAGATGTGGGGCCATGGTGGTGGAAGGGGGATCCCCCACTATGGGGTGCTGACCCTCCCCTGCGCCCCAGGTCCAGCCCATCCAGCCAGCCCCGGCACTCGCCCAGCCGTCTGTGGTGATGGTGAATCCTGCTCCGGCCGTGAAGGCTTCCACCGCTCCGGTCCCCATCACCTGCTCGGAGACCCCCACCGTCAGCCAGTTGGTCTGCAGTGAGTGAGGGATTGGATGCCATGGAATGGGCGAGGAGGCTGGGAATGCTGGGATCTGGGATCCCTTGGGATGGGGAAAGGGAGCTGGGGATACTGGGATCTAGGATCCTTCAGGATGGGGAGAGGAGACTGGGGGTACAGGAGGGGATGCTGGGGACTTGATCCCCTGGGGTGGGATTGGATGGGATGGGATGATGCTGAGGATATTGTGGTTTGGGATCCCCTGCAATGGGGAGAGGAGGCTGAGGATACTGAAGGGCATGCCAGGGTCTGGGAACCCCTGGGGTGGAATGGGAGGATGCTGGGAATACTGGGGTTTGGGATCCCATGGAATTGAGGGAGTATACTAGGGATACACAGGGGGATGCTGGGGACCGGGATCCAGTGGGATGGGATGGGAGGTTGCTGGGGTCTGGGATCCCCTGGGATGGGGACAGGAGGCTGGAGATAAGGGGGGAATGATGGGGATTTGGATTCTGTGGGATGGGATGGGACAATACTGGAGATACTGGGGTTTACAATCCCCTGGAATGGGAAGAGGAAGCTGGTGTCTGAAATCTGTTGGGATGGGGAGACGATTCTAAGGATGCTGGTGTCTGGGATGCCCTAGGGTGGGAGATAGTAGGGTCTGGGATCCTCTGGCATGGGGAAAGGATGCTGAGGATATTGGGGTCTGGGGCCCCCTGGGATGAGGAGAGAATGCTGGGGATACTGGAGAGGAGGCAGTGGGATGGGATGGGATGGGATGGGATGGGATGGGATGGGATGGGATGGGATGGGATGGGATGGGATGGGATGGGATGGGATGGGATGGGATGGGATGGGATGACGCTGCACCAGCGCCCAGCCATCATTAGGGACCCTAACAGCACCCCCACCTCCTTCCTCTGGCAGAGCCCCCAGCTCCCAACAGCAGCGCGGAGGAGGATGGGATCAACCTGGAGGAGATCCGGGAATTTGCCAAGAACTTTAAGATCCGGCGCTTGTCCCTGGGGCTGACACAGACACAGGTGGGCCAGGCTCTGACGGCCACCGAGGGCCCAGCCTACAGCCAGTCAGCCATCTGCAGGTACGGGGCCACCACCGGGGCCACCAGAGCGAGAACGAGGGGGACATCGGGAATGGGGGACATTGGAGAGGGGGGGGATATGTAGGAATGGGGCAGAATGGGGAGCAGAGGGGACATTGGGGGATGGGAGGAGAATAGGGGGATGTAGGGAATGAGGGACATTGAGGAGTGAGGGGAGAATGAGGGGGACATCAGAGAATGGGGGGTGACATTAGGGAATAAAGGGAGACATTGGGGAACAGGAGGGGAATCAGGGAATGGGGTGGAAATAGGGGCATGGGACATTGGGGAACGTGGGGTGACATCGAGGAATAGGGGGGACATCAGGGAACGAGAGGAAATGGGGAACATTAAGAAACAGGAAGAACAGGGAACAGGAGGGGAATAGGAGAATAGGAGACATCAGGGAACGGGGGTGACACGAGGGTACAGGAGGGGAAACAGGGAATGGAGGGAAAATGGGAGAAAGGAAGGAAAGGGGAGAAAAATAGGAAAAGGAGAGAAAGAGAGGAAACTTGGGGAAAAGCAGGGAAATGGGAGAAAGGGAGGAAAAGTAAAGTCCCATTTCTCCCAGTATCCCCCAGTGTCTCCCCCAGGTCCCATTTCTCCCAGTATCCCCCAGTGTCTCCCCAGTGTCCCACCTCCCCCATGTCCCCCAGTGTCTCCCTCAGTATCCCATTTCTCCCAGTATCTCCCAGTGTCTCAGCTCCCCCTTGTCCCCTTGTGTCCCGTTTCTCCCAGTATCCTCCAGTGTCTCCCCCAGTGTCCCATTTCTCCCAGTGTCCCCCATTTCCCGCTGTGTCCCACCTCCCCCAGTGTCTCCCCCAGTGTCTCATTTCTCCAGTGTCCCATTTCTCCCAGAGTCCCTTCCAGTGTCTCCTCCAGTGTCCCACCTCCCCCATTTCTCCGGGTGTCCCATTTTACCCAGTGCCCCTCCGTCCCTCCATCCCAGCTGTGTCCCTGAGTTCTCCTGCTGCCACCGCAGGTTTGAGAAGCTCGACATCACCCCCAAGAGCGCCCAGAAGCTGAAGCCAGTGCTGGAGAAGTGGCTGAGCGAAGCAGAGCTGCGTAACCAGGAGGGCCAGCAGAACCTGATGGAATTTGTTGGCGGGGAACCCTCCAAGAAACGCAAACGCCGCACATCCTTCACCCCACAGGCCATCGAAGCCCTCAACGCCTACTTTGAGAAGAACGCGCTGCCCACGGGCCAGGAGATCACCGAGATTGCCAAGGAGCTCAACTATGACCGCGAAGTCGTGCGCGTTTGGTTCTGCAACCGCCGGCAGACGCTCAAGAACACCAGCAAACTCAACGTCTTTCAGATCCCCTGAGCCGGAGGTCCCTTTGCTGTCCCCAGCCACCCGCCATCAGCACTTTCGCCAACGACTTTTGGCCCTTGACCCCGACGTTGGGTGTTTGGGGGGGGGTCCTCTTCTCCATAGATGTGTCTGTGTGTCTGTCTGTCTCCCTTCTTCCCCATCATACATGACTCGAGGGTGTTCCTCCTGCCTGGTCCGGGCGTGGGGACAGACCCACTGCCTGCACCGCGTTCCCCATGCCGTCATCCACCAAACCCCAAAAATGAGTGGTTTTTATTTTTTGGCTGTTTTCCGATGTATCTGAGGTAGCATCACAGCTCGCTGGGGGTGAAGCCCCATGGAATTTCCCCCCACCTCTTTGATTTTGCCTCGTACCCTCAGAGGGGCTTCTCGGTGTGACACCCCTGCACCATGGGGGTGTCACCGGGGTCCCCAAGAGGAGTTGGGTGTGAGCCCCCTCACCTCATCACCCACCCTGAGACAGGGGGCCGAGAGGGTTTGGGAGCTCCATCCCTCACCCCCTTCTCCCTCAGGGAGCGATGGGGAGGGGGAGTATTGGGGGACTCCATCCCTTGACCCTTTCTCACCAAGGAGCGATGGAGAGTGAGGAGGTTTTGGGGCTCCATCCCTTGCCCCCCTCTCCCCCAGGGAAGGACGAGGGGGCAGTGGCTGGAGGGGGAGGCTGGGGGGCCAGGGAGGGGATGCAGGGTGGCCCTGCCACAGACATGGCAGACTGATGCACTTAATGTAGTGGTGTGAAATAAACAGTATTTTTCTTTTTTCTTTTCCTTTCCCCTTTTTTGCTGGAGGATGGAGGGGACGGTCCCTACTCCCCCTGCCTCATCCCAGACCTCAGGGAATACGGAGGAAGGGTTGTACTTGGCACCATGGCCTAGGATTTTAGGGAAGTGGCTCTCAGGGTAGAGCTGGGTCGAATCCATGAGGTATAATCATAGAATCACAGAATCACCAGGTTGGAAAAGATCCATCGGATCATCAAGTCCAACCATTCCTATCAATCACTAACCCATGTCCCTCAGCGCCTCGTCCAACCGTCCCTTAAACCCCTCCAGGGAAGGGGACTCAACCACCTCCCTGGGCAGCCTCTGCCACTGCCCAGTGACCCCTTCCATGAAATATTTTTTCCTAATGTCCAGTCTGAACCTCCCCTGGTGGAGCTTGAGGTCATTCCCTCTCGTCCTGTCCCTTGGGAGAAGAGCCCAGCTCCCTCCTCTCTGCAACCTCCCTTCAGGGAGTTGGAGAGAGCAATGAGGTCTCCCCTCAGCCTCCTCTTCTTCAGGCTAAATAACCCCAGCTCTCTCAGACGTTCCTCTTCTTCTCCAGCCCCTTCACCAGCTTAGTTGCTCTTCTCCGGACTCGCTCCAGAGCCTCAACATCCTTCTTGTGGTGAGGGGCCCAGAACTGACCCCAAGATTGAAGGAGCGGTCTCACCAGTGCCGAGTACAGAGGGAGAAGAACCTCCCTGGACCTGCTGGCCACGCTGTGTCTGATCCAAGCCAAGATGTCATTGGCCTTCTTGGCCACCTGGGCCCCTGCTGGCTCGTGTCCAACCAACACCCCCAGGTCCTTCTCCTCCAGGCAGCTTTCCAGCCAGACTTCTCCTAGTGTGGAGCTGCTCAGGGTTGTTGTGCCCCAAGTGCAGGACCCGGCACCTGGTTTTGTTAAACCTCCTGCAGTTGGTCTCAGCCCAGAGCTACAGCCTGTTCAGATCCCTTTGGAGCCTCCTCACCCTCCAGCAGATCCACGCTTCCACCCAGCTTACTTGCTGGAAAAGTTGCTGCAAACTTGCTAAGGGTGCACTTGATGCCTTCATCCAGGTCATTGATAAAGACATTGAAGAGAGCTGGATGCAGCACTGAGCTCTGGGGACACCACTTGGAACTGTCCTCCAGCTGGATTTAACGCTATTTGGAAGGGACCTTAAAGCTCACTCAGTTCCAAACCCCCTGCCATGGGCAGGGACACCTCCCACAGGATCAGGCTGCCCAAGGCCCCACCCAACCTGGCCTTGAACACCTCCAGGGATGGGGCAGCCACAACTTCCCTGGACAACCTATTCCAGTGCTCTACCACCCTCATCGTGAAGAAATTCCTCCTTATGCTCAGTCTAAATCTGTCCTTCTCCAGTTTATACCCATTGCCCCTTGTCCTATCACTTCCAGCCTTTGTAAACAGCCCCTCCCCAGATTTCCTGGAGCCCCTTCAGGTACTGGAAGGTCGTTCTAAGGTATCCTCAGAGCCTTCTCTTCTCCAGGCTGAATCCCAACTCTCTCAGCCTGTCATCGTTTCCCTCGCGGCTGAGCATCCCCCCACTCCCCCACAGCTGAGACCCCCGCAACTCATCGTACGCCCGAGCCGGCGCCGGGACTCGAACACGCATCCTCCATAGGGCACCGAGCGCCCCACGCGGCTCCGCTGGCCCCGCCCCCTCGACCAATCCTCTCGCGGCGCGCCCGCCTCGGGGCTCCTTATTGGCTCGTGCTCCGCGCGGCTCCCGGCAACGCGCGGCGCCATTGGCCGAGAGCGCCCAGGGGGCGGGGCCTCCTTGCGGGCGGGGCGGGGGCACCATCGCCTCCATCTTGCTGGGTAGCGGCCTGGGAGCAGCGGCGGCGGAGGGGGGTTGGGGCCGGGCAGCGCCGGCCGAGGTGGGGCGGGGGCGGCCCAGGGACGGGGCTCGGGGGTCCCTGGGGTGCAAGCCTTGTGGGAGGAGTGCGGGGGTTTGAGGTGCAGCAGTTGGAGGGGAGCACGGTTTGGGGTCCCAGGGCTGCAGAGCTTTGAGGGTTCAGAGCTTTGGGGGTGCACGATTTGGCAGTCCCAGAGGTGCAGAGCTCTGGGGGTGCAGAGCTCTGGGGGTGCAGAGCTTTGTGGGTGCACGATTTGGGGTTCCCAAGGGTGCAGAGCTTTGGGGGTGCAAAATCTGCGTGTCCCAGGAGTGCAGTCTCTGCGGGGTTGCAGAGCTTTGGGGGTGCAACGTTTGGGGGTCTCAGTGGTGCTGCCTTTAGGTGGTGCACAGCCTGGGGGGACAGGACTTTGGGGGTGCACTTTTTAGGGGTGCAGCCTCTAGGGGCTGTAGGGTTTCACAGCCTCAGGGAGTGAGGGGCTTTTGGGGTTCCGGGGGTGCAGTCTCTTGGGGGCTGAGGGTCAGCAGGGTCCCGGGGGGCAGGGTGCACAATTTGGGGTCCCAAGGGAGCACAGTTTGGGGTCATGGGGGTGCATCCCCTTTGGATGAGGCTGCAGGGACTGAGGGTCTCCAGGGTGTGAAGCTGCTTGTGGGTCTGAGGGCTGGCGAGGCCCCTCGGGAAGGCCCTGAAGAGGTTTAGGGGAGGTGTCTGGGGATCCCCAGGTTTGCCCCTCCTAGAGCACAGCACCCCAAGAGGTGAGGGGCTCCCCAGGCCCCAGCTGATCACTCCTGTGTGCTGGTGGGTGGGTGGGTGGGTGACGCTCTGGGCAGGACCCCACGCCCCCGACCTTGCACCAACATGGCTTGGGCGCTGAAGCTGCCGCTGGCAGATGAGGTGATCGAGTCCGGGCTGGTGCAGGACTTCGACGCCAGCCTCTCGGGCATCGGGCAGGAGCTGGGCGCCGGGGCCTACAGCATGAGGTAGGTGGGCAGCGCCGGCCATCGCCATGGGTCCTGGAATTGCAGCTGAACCCCCTGAGAGGCTCAGGCTCAGCTGAGGAGCCCCAAAATGAGCTGCAGAGGAAGGGAGGAGATTGTGCCCCTTTGGGGAGACCCGTATCCAGTTCTGGAGTCCTCAGCACTAGGACATGGAGCTGTTGGAGCGAGTCCAGAAGAGGTCATGGAGATGATCTGAGGGCTGGAGAACCTCCTGTATGAGGACAGGCTTCAGGAAAGCTGGAGAGGGGCTCTTGATCAGGGAGGGCAGGGAGAGGACGAGGGGGAACAGTTTTGAGCTGAAAGAGGGGAAATTGAGATGAGAACTTGGGGAGAAATGTTTTGCTGTGAGGGTGGGGAGGCCCTAGCCCAGGTTGCCCAGAGCAGTGGTCCTTTGGCCTCCTGATGTTCTCAGACTCACCCAGTGGGAGACCTGGCCATCTCCTCCACCACCAATTAAGGAGCCTGGGGCTGGGTAGCTCAGGCTTTGTGCAGCGTGTCTTAGTCGCCCCAGGAGCAGGCTTTGCTCTAATTAATCTTTCAGAGGAACAACCAGGTGTTTTTTTTGAGCAGGCCAGCTCTTTCCTCCTGACTGAGCTAAACTGGGAGCGAAGGAAAGGAGCCCATACCCCGCGGGGTCAATGCGATCGGCATTGGGACCACACAGCATTTGATGCTCAAACCACCAGTCGTGTTCCCCAAGGCTCAGTGCTGTGTCCAGCCCTGTTCAATGTCTTTATCCATGACCTGGATGAAGGTATTGAATGCACCCTGAGCAAATTTGCAGATGATACTAAACTGAGTGAAAGCTGGATCTGCTCGAGGGTCAGGAGGCTCAAAAGGGATCTGAACAGGCCATAGCGCTGAGCTGAGACCAATGGCATGAGGGTTAATAAGGCCAAATGCTGGGTCGTGCACTTGGGGCACAACAACCCTGAGCAGCTCCAGACTAGAAGAAGTCTGGCTGGAAACTGCCTGGAGGAGAAGGACCTGGGGGTGTTGGTTGGACACGAGCCAGCAGGGGCCCATGTGGCCAAGAAGGCCAATGACATCTTGGCTTGGATCAGACACAGCGTGGCCAGCAGGTCCAGGGAGGTTCTTCTCCCTCTGTACTCGGCACTGGTGAGACCGCTCCTTGAATCCTGGGGTCAGTTCTGGGCCCCTCACCACAAGAAGGATGTTGAGGCTCTGGAGCGAGTCCAGAGAAGAACAACGAAGCTGGTGAAGGGGCTGGAGAACAAGAGGAGTGTCTGAGAGAGCTGAGGGTGTTTATCCTGGAGAAGAGGAGGCTGAGGGGAGACCTCATTGCTCTCTCCAGCTACCTGAAAGGAGGTTGCAGAGAGGAGGGAGCTGGGCTCTTCTCCCAAGGGACAGGACGAGAGGGAATGGCCTCAAGCTCCACCAGGGGAGATTCAGGCTGGTCATTAGGAAAAAATATTTCATGGAAGGGGTCACTGGGCAGTGGCAGAGGCTGCCCAGGGAGGTGGTTGAGTCCCCTTCCCTGGAGGGGTTTAAGGGACGGGTGGACGAGGTGGTGAGGGACATGGTTTAGTGATTGATGGGAATGGTTGGACTTGATGATCTGGTGGGTCTTTTCCAACCCGGTGATTCTATGATTCATATCACATAAGTATGCACCCCATGCTCCAGAGCTGGGTCTCAGCCTCCCGGCTCTGCCTCCCCATCCCAGTGAGGCCAAATGCCATGTCCTGCTTGCCATTCCAGCCCCAGGAACACCTCGGTTCTGGCTGTGTGAGTTGCAAGGAGGATGTGCAGCCCATGGATGATGTGTTGGGTGAAAGTGAGGGGACACCAGGCCAGTCTGCGAGCAGCCATGCGTTCCCCACCGTCATCCTTCATCCCCACCACCATCCTTCATCCCCACCACTATCCTTCATTAATCGGCTCTGGTCTGGTCTGGTGTGAATCCGGAGCCACCTGCGAGATCGCTGCCCTGGTGTAATACAATGCGAGCACTTTATTAGTTAAAATGTGACTCCAGTTCCTCTTATTTCCATCCCTGGAAGTGAGGAGGTGGATCCCGACCTGTGACAGGAGCTGAGCACTAGGCAGACGGTGAGGGAAGGTCCGGAGGTTGGGGCTGAGCCCTGCGGGACAGAAGCGGCATGGAGAGCTGGAAGAAGGCTGGTTCTCCAGGAAGGCTGGCATGGAAGTGTGAAGCCAGAGGGAGATGCTCTGGTTTTCGTTGCAGCTGGAAAGACTTCAGATAGATGTCCAGTGGTGTCCATGACCTGTCCCAATGCTGTCAATGCCAGACTGGGCTTCCTGAGGGATCTGTGTTTGGAAATGGTGAATGTCTGGATTAAAACTAACCCGCTGGGTGATTGGTCCTAGCAAAATAACCTGGGAAGCAACTTAACAGCCTGCTGCTCTTTTCCAGGGGAAGTAGAAGAGCAGCTCTGCTCATCCAACCTCTGTCTTCTTCCTTCCAGGGGTGAGGAGAGCCAGCACTTTCATAAAGTTTAGCATTTGATTTGGTTTAGTATTTGATAGGAATGGTTAGACTCGATGATCTGATGGGTCTTTTCCGAACTGATGATTCTATGATTCTAAGTTCTCCCTGTCCAGTGCCAGGATGTGGTGGCTGTGCCTGTCCTGCTCTCAGGGCTTGCTCATCCTCTGAAACCCGACTCTCTTTTGGGAGACTTCTCCTGTCCTGCGCTCCCGTAAATAGAGTGCGTGCCAAAGGCGATCGCAACGACCTTCCGGCCTGGGCAGTTGACATTTTCCCCCGTGCCACGGGAAGGAGGAAAGGTCTCAACAGACGCCCCGGGCTTGGAGCGTGTTTGGGGTTTTTCCATGTTTTCTGCTTCTGTCCTGTCTCGCTATGGAAGAGGCATGTTATTCCCTTGGGAGCGCACGCTGGTAGGTCTCCTTGGAGCTGCCCGGTGGGATTGTGCTGTGTTAACACACCAAAATTCTTGGTGTTCCTGTTGTTCCCTGGAATTAGGATTTTTGGAGAGCGGAGGTGGCTTTGGAAGCAGTCACTGGGTGTTGGCTGCGTACTTGCACCCGCAGAGTTCTTCTGCAATCACTTTTTTCCCTCTTTTCCAGGAGGTTCTCTCCTGGCCCAGAACCAGAGGCCTTGGGCTGTGTCTTTCCACACACTCTGTTAAATTGCACAGTGAAAATGTGCTTGTTTGTAAAGGGAGTTGCCGCGCTGGCATTTAAGGAGCTTCTCCAGGTGCTTTTGGAGCAGGCAGGACCACAAAGGGGGTTGTCCAACAAATGACCATCTCAGTTTGGCCAGGCCGCGTGTCATGGGAATGTTGTAGGGATGTCAGGACCCGAGGACTTCCCAAACTGCCTGGAAAACAATTTCTCCTGAAGGCAGCAGTGATGGTGGGGCAGGAGGCGGAATAGCCACCACAATACAGGTGGTAGCGCTGGCTGTGGTGATCCATTCTGTTCAGTTCCATGCTGGTGGCCAAGGGCAACCTTCCCCTGGAGCTGCTGGTTTATAATCACGTTGTCTGGATCAGGATTTAACTTTTATTAGGCAAAGTCACCCCAGAACTATTCTCCTGCAGCCTAGAAAGATGCCAGCATCCAAGCAACTGGTGATGCCAGTGATCAGAGATCACTCCTTACAGCAACGCTCTACCAGCCTCCTCCGTGCCTGCAGAGCTGCGGCATCAAAAGTGTTGTTTTAGTGGTGATTATTCCTGATTAATTGTGTTGAATTCTTGTTCCAGAAATCTAGGGATGTGACTGCCTGGAGTTTTTCCCCCTTTGCAGCTCACAGTGAAATGGGTGTTTGGGTTGTCGCTGCACAGGGCCTCAACGGACACGGATCCTGAGGCTGGATTGGAGGAGGTTTTGCAGGGATGGCTGAGCCATTCCTCTTGGCAGGGATCTGAGTGGAGTTGGTGTCCATTTGGGGCTTCCAGAGCCCGGCAGAGCAGCCTGGTTCCCGCATTGCCCCAGAACTCTGCGCACATGGGAGGAGCAAGGGAACACCGGGATGAGGACGACAAGGTGCCAGCTCTCCATGCAGGGAGCTCGGACATGGTCTCCTCCTCATCCAGATTGGGTTGGTGTGGGGTGAAGCAGAGCCCAGAGTGTCCGGAGGCCACAGGAGCGGAACCAAGGTGTTGCTGTGTCGAAGCCTACGAGGACGAGGGTTCAGTGTTGGGATTTGTGCCGTTTAACATCTTTGTCACAGACATGGACAGTGAGATTGGGTGTTGGTCTCTTCTCACAAGTAAGAGGTGTTGGGACAAGAGGGAATGGCCTCAAGCTGCATCAGGGGAAGTTTAGATTGGACATTGGGAAAAATTTCTTCACCAAAAGGGTTCTCGGGCACTGGCAGGGGCTGCCTAGGAAAGTGGTGGAGTCTCCATCCCTGGAGGTGCTTAAAAGGCAGGTAGATGAGGTGCTTGGAGACATGAATTAGTTGTAGACAGGTGTGGTTGGAGTTGATCTCTAAGGTCTTTTCCAAGCTCATGATTCTGTGATTGAGGGCACTCAGCAAGTTTGCTGATGACATCAAGCTGTGTGGTGTGGTCAACACACTGGAGGGAAGGGATGGATCCAGAGGGACCTGGACAGGCTGGAGAGGTGAGGCTGCATGAACCTCATGGAGTTCAGCAAGGGCATGCTCCTGCTCCTGGGTTGGGACAATCCCAGCACAAATCCTGGCTGTCCGAGGAATGGATTGGGAGCAACCCTGAGGAGGACTTGAGGTGCTGGGGGAGGAGAAGCTCCACATGAGCCAGCAACGTGCACACAGCCCAGAAACCACCCGTGTCCTGGGCTGCATCCAACGCCGTGGGACCAGCAGGGAGGGAGGGGATCCTGCCCCTCTGCTCCGCTCTGGTGAGACCCCACCTGGAGCCCGTGTCCAGTTCTGGAGTCCTCAGCATGGGAAGGACTTGGAGCTGTTGGAGTGAGTCCAGAGGAGGCCACAGAGATGATCTGAGTAGTGGAGAACCTCCTGTATGAGTTGGGGTTCTTCATCCTGGAGAAGAGAAGGCTCCAGGGAGACCTTAGAGCAGCTTCCAGTATGGAAAAGGGCTCCAGGAAAGCTGGGGAGGGGCTCTTGATTAGGGATTGCAGGAAGAGGACGAGGGGGAATGGATTTGAACTGAACGAGGGGAGATTGGGATGGGATCTTGGGGAGAAATCTTTTTCCGTGAGGGTGGGGAGGCCCTGGCCCAGGTTGCCCTGAGAAGTGGTGGCTGCCCCATCCCTGGAGGTGTCCAAGGCCAGGTTGGATGGGGCTTGGAGCCCCTGATGCAGGGGGTGGATCTGGCTGGGCTTTGACGACCCTTCTAATCCAAACCATTCCAGGATTCTATGATCCTGTGTTCCTCTGGCTGCCGGGGGATTCGTACCAGGCACAGCTGTTAGGTTAATTCTCTGTCTGGTTGCCGTGTTTTTGTTCAAGTCTTTTCCATCCTGGTGCTTCCCTGCAGAGATGAGTGATGTCTGTGCTTTGCTCTGCCTCGGCAGCCTGTGTAGGCCAGATCCCATTGCAGGAGGAGATGGAGCTGGGCGAAATTCATCCTCTGGCTGTGGGATTTGTCTCTTTGTGTTCACGTGCTTTGAAGAGCCGTGTCCGAGGAGCTGTGGTTGGGGGTTCGGGCTCTGCTGTGTGGTGGGAAGCAGTGCTGGACAGAAGGAAGGGTGAGGTTTTGGTCTCCTGAGAGCCAAGGGTTAAAAGCCCCACTAGGGTGGGAGCTGGTATTTGGCCAGGTAAGTCCAGTTTTTCCTTGGGAAAGGTTTTTAATGTTCAACTAAAGAAAAAGCAACTGATTTAACCCCTTCTGTGAGGCCAGGAACTGGAAGGGCAGGTGCCCCAGATCTACAGGGGGCTCAGCGCCTCCCCCTGCCCTTCAGAGGGGCTCCCACATCCCTGGCTCTGCTCCAACCTCTGCTCCTGCAGATGGATGGGAAGGTGCTCCGGTTTATGCACCGTGAATGGCTCTTGGCCATTGTTACGGCTCAGAAGAGACGTGGAGAGGCAACTTCCAGAGAAGCATCTGTGGTGGAGCTCAGGGTTGGGTCCAGTTCTGTTCATTATCCTCATCAATGATCTGGATGAGGGAATTGAGCGTTCCCTCAGTCGATTTGGAGTTGACACCATACTGAGTGGGAGTGTGTATCTGCTGGAGGGCAGGAAGGGTTTGCAGGAGGATCGAGCTGGACTGGATCTATGGGCTGGAGGGCAGGGAGGCTCTGCAGAAGGATCAGGACAGGCTGGATCCATGGTCAGACCCAACAGGATGAGTTTCCACAAGGCCAAGTGCCAGATCCTGCACTTGGGTCACAACCCCAGGCAACACTCCAGGCTTGGGGAAGAGCATCTGGAAAACTACCCCAGGGAAAAGGCCGTAGGGTGCTGGTCAACAGGGGTTGAACATGAGTCAGCAGTGGCCCAGGTGGCCAAGAAGGGCCCCAATATCCAGCAGGAGCAGGGAAGGGATCATCCCCCTGCACTCAGCACTGGTGAGGATGCACCTTGAATCCTGGGTTGAGTTTTGGGCCCCTCACTCCAAGAAAGACCTTGAGGGTCTGAAGTGTGTCTGGAGAAGGGAACAGAGGTGGGGAAGGGTCTGGAGCCCAGAGGTTCTGTGAGCAGCTGAGGGTCCTGTGGGGTTTGGTGTGGAGAAGAGGATGCTGAGGGGAGACCTCATCACTCTGCAGCTCCTGGGAAGGGGGTTGGAGCCAGGCCAAAGTCAAGATCTTCTCCCAGGGAACAAATGATAGGACAAGAGGAAATGCCCTCAAGTTCCACCAGGGCAGGGTTAGATTTGATATTAGGGAAAGTTTCTTCATGTAAAGGGTTGTTAAGCCATGGCAGAGGCTGCCCAGTGCAGTGATGAAGTCCCCATCCCTGGAGGGGTTTGAAACGGGTGTCGGTGTGGCCCTTGGGGACAGGATTCAGTGGTCACAATGGCGTTGGGCTGACATTTGTACTGAGTGCGCTGAGAGGGCTTTTCCAATCTTAATGATTCTGTCATTCCATTCCATGATTAAGCTGGGAGGGAGTCGGGGCGGTTCTTGGCAACCTTGACCTCAGCAAGATTTCACGTTCCTCCCAGGCCTCTCCTGGATGGAAGAGAGCTCCAGTTGCTGTGTGTGCCTGGGCTTCAACCGGAAACACAAACTCGGCTCTGTCTCACCTTTAAGCAAGAAATATGTGGGGTTTGGATGGGTGGGCAGGTGCACTTGGAAAAAAAAGCTTTAGCGAGAGGACATACTGAGAGAGTTCGCCTTGTTCATCCTGGAGAAGGCTGTTGGGAGACCTTAGAGCAGCTTCCAGTGCTGAAAGGGGCTCCAGGAAAGCTGGGAGGGGCTCTTGATCTGGGGGGGCAGGAGTAGGATAAGGGGAACGAGTTTGAGCTGGAAGAGGGAAGATTGGGATGAAATCTTGGGGAGAAATGTTTTCCTGTGAGGAGGCTCCTGGCCCAGGTTGCCCAGAGCAGTGGTGGCTGCCCCATCCCTGGAGATGTTGGAGGCCAGGTTGGATGGGGCTTGGAGCAACCTGACCCAGTGGGAGGTGTCCCTGGCAGGGGTTTGGAGCTGACTAGGCTTTGAGGTGCCTTCCAACCCAAACCATGTCACGATTCTGTGATTCTGTGATGAGAGCAGGATCATCTCCCTGGGCTGCTCACTCCACGACTGCCATGTCGTGGTTCTTCAGGGAAATGTTGGGTTTGCAGGGTGACTAAGAAAAGGTCCAAGCTCTTCCCAGGAGGAGGGCTTTGTGCCAAACAGATCATCTTTCTGAAGATGGAGCTGAACCGAACCTATCTGACAAATGTTTTTGCAGTGATGTCCTTGCTCTGCCCATCTTCAAGCAGGAAGAATCAAATTTGCCTCCAGAAAACGAGAACAAAATCCTGCCATTCCAGTATGTGCTGTGTGCTGCCACTTCCCCTGCTGTCAAGCTCCACGACGAGACACTCACTTATCTCAACCAAGGTGGGTAGCCCTGTGCCCTCTGGGCTGTCTGCGCCTGCGTAAACACCGTGAGAAACCAAATCCTGCCTTTGAAAAGTTCCTCTGTGGTGATGGCTCTTAATCAAGGAGTGCAGGGGTAGGAAGAGGGGAAATGGTTTTGAGCTGAAAGAGGGGAAATTGAGATGAGATCTTGGGGAAAAATGTTTTCCTTCGAGGACAGGGAGGCTCTGGCCCAGGCTGCCCAGAGAAGTGATGGCTGCCCCATCCCTGGAGGGGTTCAAGGCCAGGTTGGATGGGGCTCGGAGCAACCTGATCCAGTGGGAGGTGTCCCTGCCCATGGCAGGACGTGGGACTGGATGGAATTTGAGATTCATTCCAACCAAAACCATCCCAGGATTCTGTGATCTCTGCTCCTCACTCCCCTGTTCTTGACCTTGGGTTGATATGGAATACTTGAAAAGTACAGCTGCACAAAGGGCAGATTTGCCTGTTCCTGGAGAGGGGGGTGAGCTTTGGCTCCAATGGCTCAGAATGGAACTGTATTCTGGGCTGCATCCAAAGCCATGGGACCACAAGGAAAGGAGGGGATTGTGCCCCTCTGGTGAGACCCCACCTGGAGCCTGTGTCCAGTTCTGGAGTCCTCAGCAGGGGAAGGACGTGGAGCTATTGGAGTGAGTCCAGAGGAGGCCACAAAGATGATCCAAGGGCTGGAGAACCTCCCACACGAGGACAGGCTGAGAGAGCTGGAGTTGTTCATCCTGGAGAAAAGAAGGCTGTGGGGAGACCTTAGAGCAGCTTCCAGTCCGGAAAGGGGCTCCAAGAAGGCTGGGAAGGGCTCTTGATCAGGGAGTGTAGGGACAGGACAAGGGGGAATGGGTTTAAACTGAAAGAGGGAGATTGAGATGAGATCTTAGGGAGAAATTTTTGCTGTGAGGGTGAGGAGGCAGGAGAGGCTAGTGTGGCAGGAGAAGCTGTTACAGCCAGGAGAGGGTGGCAGTGAAGGTCTGTCCCCAGCTGACTGTGAGGTGTCCTTCTCTCCTCTACCCTAGGCCAGTCCTATGAAATCCGAATGCTGGACAACAGGAAAATCGGGGAGCTGCCAGAGATCAATGGGAAACTGGTAAAGGTAAGTGGAGAGCAGGGGTGCGTGTGTCCAGCTGGGGCCGTGCTCTGCTTAGAGAGCAGCAAGCAAAGTTTCGTCCTGCATCTGTGTGCCATCTCCATGATGTCGCAACTCTTTGATAGCGTCCAGGGTGTGGGTCTGGTTTGGCTGGAGGGTCGTTTGCCTTTTCCCTTCTCCCACTGCGTTGAGACCATCCTGGCTGGTGGCGTCCAACCCCTCCTGATGGCTTAGGATGACCTGCAGACCCCGTGTTTCTTTCCCAAGAGTGCATCTAGGCTTGCTTTTATCCTTTGGCTCTTCCCAGAGCCTGCAGCCTCCTCTGCTCCCCATCCCAGCCCCTCTCCTTGCACCAGGAAATTCCTCGCAGCATGAAGATTGCCAGATTTCCTGTGGCAGCTCCAGGTGCTGATTGTTTCTCCCCTCCAGAGCATATTCCGAGTGGTGTTCCACGACCGGCGGCTGCAGTACACGGAGCATCAGCAGCTGGAGGGCTGGCGGTGGAACCGGCCTGGAGACAGGATTCTTGACATAGGTGAGTCCCCACAGCAGCACCTTGGTGCCTGCAGTGCCTCCAAACGGCTCCCAGTCCCAGGACTCAGGACTTAAAGGGACAAAGCGCTGTCATTCTGTGGGTTTAGAGAGGTGGTTGGTTCTTCCATGTGTTCCCTGTGAATCTCTTCCTGCAAACCACAGCCCTTTCTCTCCATGTGTGCCCCTACAGATATCCCGATGTCTGTGGGCATCATCGACCCAAGAGCAAACCCAACACAGCTCAACACGGTTGAGTTCCTGTGGGATCCCTCAAAGAGAACATCAGTGTTCATCCAGGTGAGAGAAGCCAAGTGGAAAACCCCTGGTGTGCGAGGGCCCAGGGGAAGAAAGAAAAGTTATCCAGGGGGGGAAAGAGATGTGATTTTGTCTCAACTCTGAAATAGCAGCCAGATGTTAGAAGGATGTTGGCTGGAGCACCTCCTGTACAAGGACAGGCTTAGAGAGTTGAGATTGTTCAGCTGGGAGAAGAGAAGGCTCTAGGGAGAACTTGGAGCAGCATCCAGTGCAGAAAAGGGCTCCAGGAAAGCTGGGATGGGGCTCTTGATCAGGGAGGACAGGAATAGGATGAGGGCGAACAGCTCTGAGCTGAAAGAGGGGAGATTGAAATGAGATCTTAGGAGAAGTGTTTTCCTGGGAGGAGAGTGGGGAGGCCCTGGCCCAGGTTGCCCAGAGCAGTGGTGGCTGCCCCATCCCTGGAGGGGTTCAGGGCCAGGCTGGATGGGTTTGGAGCCCCTGATCCAGTGGGAGGTGTCCCTGCTCATGGCAAGAGGATGGAACTGGATGGGCTTCCTTCCTTCCTGAATCATTCCATGGTTGCTGATCGGGCCTCGCTCATAACATTAAGAGGTTGCAAAACTTGTTGGGAGAACATGGCTGTGGCTCTGCTGTGGTGTTCTCTGAACTCCACAGCACTGGGGACTGTGGTGTGGTCTTTCCCCAGCTGTGTGTTTCACACCTTCTCACTGGGCTGCTCTCCCATGGGCTCTGTCCTGGCTCCCAGGACAACAGAAGCCCGTGGTCGGTCAAACACGGCCGAATTCCTAGCGACAGGATGCCTCCCTTGCCCAGGTTCACTGCATCAGCACGGAGTTCACCATGCGGAAGCACGGAGGAGAGAAGGGGGTGCCTTTCCGGGTCCAGATAGACACGTTCAAGGAGAACGAGAATGGGGAGTACACGGAGCACCTGCACTCCGCCAGCTGCCAGATCAAGGTCTTCAAGGTACCTTGGCCCACTGGTGGTCTTTTCCCACATGGCAATGCACTCGGAGTCCATCCCTATCCACACTGCAGCCCAGGGAACATCATGGGTGCAGGATGATTGGTGTCTGCGGTTGCCTGCAAAAGGGCTCTCAGTCTTTGTGTTGCTGCTCTCTCCCTGTTTTCTCTCTGTCAATCGAGTCTAGATGCTATTGAGGCTACAAAAACCATGAGCCAAGAACAACAGACAGGGAGAGCACAAGTTGGGTGGCCTGAAACCTCCCGCATTTAGTCTTGAGTTTATCAGCTTGGGAGGTCCTCCAGGGAGCTCCAGTGTCCGACTGAGCTCCTCACGTTATCAGTGCCTGCATCTGGTGGTCCATGGGCATCCGATTGTCCGTCTGCATCCAGTGATCTGCCTGTCAGAGGCTGGAACTCAGCTTGCCCAGAGAAATGGCTGTCCCATCCCTGGAGGGGTTCAAGACCAGGCTGGATGGGCCTCATACCCTGGCTCCTTGGTGTCTGGAGCACAGATCCTTCCTGCCTGCCAGGAGCAGTAGCATCAACCGTGGCAAGATAACAGCAGTGAATAGATTGTCATGGCAGACTCTGGGATCTGTGGATGGATCTCTGAGCCAAGGGCAATGGGATGGGTTTCCACCAGGCCAAGTGCCAGATCCTGCACTTGAATCACAACAACTCCAGGCAACGCTCAAGACTTGGGGAGGAGCAGCTGGAAAACTGCTCAGCAGAAAAGGTCCTGGGGGTACTGGTCAAACAGTAGTTGAATATGAGCCAGCAGTGTCCCAGGTGGCCAAGAAGGCCACCAGCATTCTGGCTTGGATCAGCCATGGGGTGGCCAGCAGGAGTAGGGAAGGGTTTGTTCCCCTGCACTCGGCACTGGTGGGGATGCACCTCGAATCCTGGGTTGAGTTTTGGGCCCCTCACTCCAAGAAAGACTTTGAGAGGCTGGAGCGTGTCCAGAGAAGGCAATGGAGCTGGGGAAGGGTCTGGAGCCAGGGTCTGGAGAAGAGGAGGCTGAGGTGAGACCTCATTGCTCTCTGCAGCTCTTGGAAAGGAGGTTGTGGTGAGGTGGGTGCTGGGCTCTTCTCCCAAGGGACAAGTGACAGGACAAAAGGAGATGGCCTCGAGTTATACCAGGGGAGAATTAGATTGGATATTGGGGAAAATTCCTTCATGGAAAGTGTTATCGGGCACTGGCAGAGGCTGCCCAGGGCAGTGGTGGAGTCTGCATCCCTGGAGAGGTTCAGAAAATGTGTAGCTGTGGCCCTTGGGGACAGGGTTCAGTGGTCACAGTGGGGTTGGGCTGGTGATTGGACTGGATGTGCTTAGAAGACTTTTCCTGCCGTAATGATTCCATCATCCTGTGACTCTACCTGGCTATGTTTGCAGTCCCAAAGCTTCCCTGGTGGTGCAATGGACACGCTCATCTGCTCTGGAGGTATCTGTGTGCTGGCAGGCAACTGGGTTGGTCCAACAAGGCCAAATCCCTTCTGCTTGTAAATGTGGGCACCGTCCACAGCCAAGTTCTAAGGGAATTCATCTTGGGTTCTGCCAAGAGGAGCACCAGGAGAGCTTTGGGAGTGGTCCCAGCAGGCTCTCGCCAGCTGCTTTACCTGAGCTTTAATAAAAGCCACGAGTAAAATCATCTCAACCTTCCATATGGGAGAGCAAGGTGGTGGTAAAGGCAAGGCCATGACCGAACGCACTCGTGTTCGGTGCGGTTTGTGCTGTGGAAGTGCTGCCTCTCCCGGTGGCTGGAGAAGGGGTGAAAGACACAGCGTGGATGTGGGACGCCACGAGCTGGCACTATCAGGGGAAGTTTCTGCTGGAAAATGTTTTGGCTCCTTGTTGAGATGTCCGGAGCCTCACGTTAGGGTAGATCAGGATATCGGGGTTGTTACCAAAAGGATGCTGTTGCCATCCTTGTGCACATGCCTGCCCCATTTCCCTTTGTAAAGGCCCTGGGGGTGAGCGGAAGGATCAGTCCCCTCCTCAGGTTCTTGCTCGTTTGTCCCACGTGCCCTTCCACGCTGATGTTCTAACAGATGTATCTCCTTTCCAGCCCAAAGGAGCTGATCGGAAGCAGAAGACGGATAGGGAAAAGATGGAGAAGCGAACACCTCACGAGAAAGAGAAATACCAGCCATCCTACGAGACGACGATCCTGACCGAGGTGGGGAGCTGTGTTTGTTGGTTTAACAAAGCCCAATTTGCCTCGCTCGTGGCTGGCAAGGCACCAGCTGTTCCTGAATGTGACGGAGCATGGGAACAGAGGAGGTGTGGAGTCTTCTCCAGGGATATCCAAACTGACCTGGACGCACTCCTGCTGGAGCTGGAAAAGGCTCTGGTGCCTAGAAATGTCATGGGATTTTCCCCACTGATCAAAACATTTGAGAAAACATTTTTAGCTCTCCCTGCAAGCCCCATTTTGCCTCGCTGGCCCCAAGGCTGTGAGCTGGCAGAAAACACTGTTGTTTCCTGGTGGGACTTGTGAGTCTATTAAAATGCCATCACCTGAGGGGTTGGTGTTGAGGAGCCCTCATCCTGCCCTGGCTGAGCTTGGGGATGCCCAGCAGCATCGGGCTGAGGCTCCATCTGCTGCACATAGATGCCCAGGCTGGCAGGCGCCACGTGTGTCAGCGATGGGTTAGATCCCAGATCTTACAGAATCGTCATAGAATCCCAGAACAGGTTGGGTTGGAAGGGACCTCAAAGCCCAGCCAGTTCAAACCCCTGCCATGGGCAGGGACACCTCCCACTGGATCAGGGGCTCCAAGCCCCATCCAGCCTGGCCTTGAACCCCTTCAGGGATGGGGCAGCCACCACTGCTCTGGGCAACCTGGGCCAGGGCCTCCCCACCCTCACAGCAAAACAATTCTCCCTAAGATCTCATCACAATCTCCTCTCTTTCAGCTGAAAACTTGGGTTTGCACTTTAGGACTATATGTGTTTTGAGATGAAGAACCATTAAATTCAAGCTCTGTGCCCACCCACAGCACCTGGCACGGCTCCTCCATCCCCCTGCTTTACTCTTTAATTTTGATTCACGGTTGGTTGTCAGTTAGCAAACCCCTGTTTGCCTGTGCTGACCGGAGCAGCCATGCGCTTGTTCAGAGCAATTCTGTGACTCCTCTGGCTTTTCTTTCCAGTGTTCACCTTGGCCGGAAATAACATACGTCAACAATGCCCCATCCCCTGGCTTTAACAGTTCCCACAGCAGTTTTTCCATTGGCGAAGGGTAAGTCCAGACAAGAGGCTGCCTGGCTATGGATTTCCACCTTGCACAAGAGCAGATGTGTCTGAGCCAGCAGTGACCATGGGCAAGGGGGAGGGCTTGGTGGGGTGGGAGCAGCCTGCTCAGTGGGGGAAAATCATAGCATCATAGAATCCAGGAATGGTTTGAGTTGGAAGGGACCTCAAAACCCAGCCAGTTCCAACCCCCTGCCAAGGGCAGAGACACCTCCCACTAAATCAGGGGCTCCAAGCCCCATCCAACCTGGCCTTGAACCCCTCCAGGGATGGGGCAGCCACAGCCGCCACTTCTCTGGGCAGCCTGGGCCAGGACCTCCCCACCCTCATCACGAAAAATTTCTCCGTAATATCTGATCTTAATCTCCCCTATTTCAGCTCAAAACCGTTCCCCTTTGTCCTGTCCCTACACTCCCTGATCAAGAGCACTTCCCAGCTTTCCTGGAGCCCCTTTCCATACTGGAAGCTGCTCTAAGGTCTCCCTAGAGCCTTCTCTTCTCCAGACTGAACAACTCCAACTCTCTCAGCCTGTCCTCTTATGGGAGGTTGTCCAGCCCTCAAACCATCTTTGTGTTTTCCTCTGTACTCGCTCCAACAGCTCCATGTCCTTCCTGTGCTGAGAACTCCAGAATTTAAGGCAGGGCTCCAGGCATCATGGGAAGGTTGATGCCACTATCCCTTGAGTGACCTTGGGAATGGAGAATCAGAATCAAAAAATCATAAAATGGTTTATGTTAGAAGGGACCTCAAGACCCATCCAGTCCCACCCCCTGCCACGGGAAGGGACACCTCCCACTGGATCCAGTTGCTCCAAGCCCCATCCAACCTGATCTTCAACACCTCCAGGGATGGGGCAGCCACCACTGCTCTGAGCAGCCTTAGCCAGGGCCTCCTCACCCTCCCAGGAAAACATTTCTTCCTAAAATCTCATTTCTCCTTTTTCACCTGAAAACAGTTTCCACTTGTTCCTTCTCTTCCCTCCCTGATCAAGAAACCTTCCCCAGCTTTCCTGGAGCCCCTTTCCATACCAGAAAGTCAAACTAAAGCTCTTGGAGCTGAGTGATGTTGCTGACCCTGCGTTCTGGCGCTCTTAGTTCTGGGTCTGGGAGGGTGAAGCCGCGCTAGCTTTGTGTTCTGCCCTTTTCCCCCTAGGAATGGCTCCCCAAACCACCAGCCCGAGCCACCTGCCCCGATCGCAGATGTAAGTCACACCCCAGAGCTTGTGCTTGTGGTAAGGACGGGGCACGGATCAGCAAATGGCACTGGGAGGAAGCGGGGTGGGCTGAGTTGGGGCTGGAGTTTACTGGGGAAGAGGCCACTCTGGTTCAGCATCTTTGGGGAGTTCTTCTTTTTGACTTTTATTTGGTTAAAAAAAATAAGGTGACAGGGTGAAAGATGTCCAGTGCAACGCAGTGGAGCTATGAGTGTTTTTTAGCTTGCTGTGACCTGTACTTATTGCCATGATCTCAGCTGTGCTTTGCCTTTGTTTCCGATCTCTTTCTTTCCTTCCAAACCTTGTAAATCAAGCGTGTCCAGGCCGTGTGCTGCGAGCCCGGCTCACCAGAGTCTTGGTTTAAGACTGTGATTATCAACACTGACCTGGAAAGGCTCCCATGGCACCACTGAGGCTGGGACCCTTCTCGTGTCTTGCAGAACCTCCTGCCCACCAGCACGCCCCAGGAGGCCCAGCAGTGGCTGCACCGAAACCGCTTCTCCACCTTTTCTCGGCTTTTCAGAAACTTCTCAGGTGGGTTCCAACAGTCCCTCTGGCTCTGCCACGCTCTGTGCTGAGCACTCAGCCTCCTCTTGCTCCCAATGCTGTCTTCCTGTGTTTAAAAACCCCGTCTTTTCTGTAACACGATAAAACGTGCCTCCCTGAACGCTGGGTTCTTTCTTTCTCAACTGGCAAAACAGAAAGGACTGTGGTGGTTTCTCACAGCGCCCTCCGACCTTAAAACGAGCTGAGGAATGCTGAGCCAAGGAGAGCGCTGCGTGTGAAGCAACGCTTCACGTTTATTGTCCTCTCCTCTCCTGGCGATACGGCCTCTGTTATCCAGGGTCACCGAGGTGCCGGATTGCTGGCTGTCAGTGATAATACGGGGCACGGGGTTGGACCGAAAGAAACGTTGCAAAACCAGTCTGGAAAAGAAGCTTCAGAGATTCCTCCTGCAGGGAGCAGGGGGAGGTTGTTAGGAGGAGGCAGGAGCAGTTTGGGAATGGGGTGAGAGGAGGGGGAGCTGGCCCGGCTGTGGTGCCCAGAGACCGCCCCCCACCTCCCAGCCTTATTGGGCCGGATCGTGTGACTTCTCCTTTGGGTTGTTCAACCTGTAGGTGCAGACCTGCTGAAGCTGACCAGGGAAGATGTGATCCAGATCTGCGGCCCTGCAGATGGCATCCGGCTCTTCAATGCTCTGAAAGGCCGGTATGTTGTTCACTCAAAAGCCAGTCGTGAGTGGTGGGTGAATTATAGAATCATAGAATAACCAGGTTGGAAGAGACCCACTGGATCATCGAATCCAACCGTTCCCATCAATCACTAACCCATGTCCTTCAGCACTTCATCCACCTGTCCCTTAAACCCCTCCAGGGAAGGTGACTCAAGCCTCTGCCACTGCCCAGTGACCCTTTCTGGGAAAAATTTTTTCCTAATGTCCAGCCTGAACCTCCCCTAGTGGAGCTTGAGGCCATTTCCTCTTGTCCTGTCCCCTGTCCCTTGGGAGAAGAGCCCAGCTCCCTCCTCTCCACAACCTCCTTTCAGGTAGTTATAGAGAGGAATTATATTCAGTTCAGCCTGTTTGGCTCTCGCTATCAAGAGAACAGAGTTTGCTTCACCTTCCTGAACCTCTTCCAATCAAATCTGATAACATTGCCAGCAGAACAGCTTCTCCAGAGACAATTTGGGGAACAAAATCCATGTGAGAGTGAAGCATTAGGAATGATCTTACTCTTTGAGTGTCAGAGAACCAAGCCACAGACAGCCAGCACAGCCCAGAGTACTCTAAATTGCTCCTTGCTGAAATTCCCTTCCAGAAAGGGAATATCCCTTTGCACATTTCCCTATGGAAGTGGGGGCTGGGGATTCACTGCTCACCTGGCTGAGCTGGAGTGTTCTGGAAGGTGCCACTGCAGCTGGGCAGGGAAGCACAGGGTGAGTTGTGTCCCAGAGGGAAGGTCTGGGGAGGCATCGGCACGGGGGTCTGGCTTGGGGCAGCACAAGCTGCACTGGTGGGAAACATTCCAGAGGGTTAATGGAGTGTCTCGATGGCCTGGGAGATAGCAGGGAAACAAGGGCGCACTGGGAGAAGGGCACAAAGAACAGGAGACGCTGCCAGCTTTTAAACAGTAAAATGAGACTGAACGAGAAGGAACGTGTGCGTTACCAGCAGAGCCCGGCCTGAGCCACGGCACCTTGGTCCTTGGGAGCCAACCGGACACTTGGAGCAAGCGGGCACACTGTCTTCATGCCAACTTCATCCCTTCCTTGCAGAACCCTTTGCTGCCTCAGCAAGGTGGGGAAGACCACAATGGTTTTGCTTCCAAGATGAGATTGTCGGTTTCTTCTCCTAAGGGATGGAAAAGCGCTGGTAAAGTGTTGGCAGCTCAAGGTGTCCTTGAGCAAATGCGATGGTTGTTCATCCATTGCTCTGCCCACAGGATGGTGCGGCCCAGGCTGACCATCTACGTCTGCCAGGAGTCCCAGCAGCTGTGGGACCTGCAGCAGAAACACGAGGATGGGGACACGGGAACCAGCACATTTTTTGGTAAGGGCTCTGACACCTGGCTGGGGGTGGTGGGCTCGGGCTGCGGCCGACAGGGCAGGGAATCAGGGCATCATTAAGGTTGGATTAAGCTCTAAGCTCATCCAGTCCAACTGTCAGCCCAACACCACCGTGACCACTGAACCCATCCCCAAGTGTCACAGCCACATGTTTTTTTTAACTCTTCCAAGGCTGGAGACTCCGCCACTGCCCTGGGCAGCTTCTACCAGGGCTTCACCACTCTGAAGGAATTGTTCCCAATATCCAGTCTAACCCTCCCCTGGTGCAACTTGAGGCTGTTTCCTCTCATCCCATCACTTATTACTTGGGAGAAGAGCCTAGCACCACCTCACCACAACCTCCTTTCCAGGAGCTGCAGAGAGTGATGAGATCTCCCTCAGCCTCCTCTTCTCCAGACCAAACCCCCCAGGGCCCTCAGCTGCTCCCCGAGCCTCTGGGCTCCAGATGCTTCCCCAGCTCCGTTCCCTTCTCCAGACGTTCTCCAGATGTGCTCCAGCCCATCAAGGTTCAGCCCAGAACTGAACCCAGGATTCAAGGTGCAGCCTCACCAGCGCTAAGTGCAGGGGGACAGGGTCACAGCTGGGGGGTTCAGCGAACAGGATTGTGGTGGGGGCCGATTCCAGCCCTCCTGCTGCTGCCCACGGAAGCTCAGCACGTATTGCCTCCCTCCCCTCGTCCCCGTGCCGCTGAGCTGAAGATCTGGACTCCTGGCAAGCATCACCTGGTGGAAAACCACTGTGGTGAATGACGCTAGGGTCCGCTGAGTCCACACAGCAGCTTGCAGAGGTCAGTGGGTTTGGCTTTTGGCTGCTGTGCCATGTTGGTTTATGTCATTGTCATCTCCTCACTGCAAGCAGGCAGTGAGCTCCCGTGTGAGCTCACCCGCGCCGTAATGCAGGCTCTGTACACAAACCATGGGGCTGCGCAGGCCCTCCTGCTACAAGGGTGCTGGAAAAACCTGCTGAACCCTTTTCACTTGCCCAGCTGATTTTCCTCCTTGCCCACCCAGTGAGTGGCTGCGGGCTCTGACTGTCGGCGTGTTGACTGCTCGTAGCCAACAAACAATCGCTCCTGTGAGAATCCAGCATTGCCCAGACAATGAGTGACCTACATTTGTGGAGCAGCCGGCCACTGGCTTATCCATCTCCATGACTGGAGCGGCCAGTGCAGAAGCAACCAGCTCGTCCTTTCCTTTCCCTGATCCAATTCAGATCCTCTCGCTTTCCCCTAGGACTTGCCTCTGGGAGTGGGGGCTCTGGGGAAGTGCCAGGGTGGTGTTTCCATCCTGCTGGAATTGAAAACTTGCAGTAATGGTACAAAATGCTGAGCGGCTGCTGCTAGCTGAAAAAGAAGTTGTGGGGTCAAGGACTGCATAAATTCAGAGCAAGTGTTGCAGGGCATTGGTGGCAGCCAAGTCACAGCAGAGGTGATGCTGGTGGAGCTCAGGGGCCACTGCACCCACGCAGCGAGTAGCTGAGCGGCCTCAGTTGTGTGAAGAGTTAGAATCATGGAATCATTAAGGTTGAAAATGCCCTCTAAGCTCACCCTGGGCGAGTGTCTGGCACTGGCTGAGGCATCTCTGCTTTCCCCAGTGCAGATACAAAAGCTGCGCTTGGCATTGGACTGCGATGTCTCTCTCCTTGCAGTGTACCACGCGATCTACCTGGAGGAGCTGACGGCGCTGGAGCTGACGGAGAAGCTGGCCCAGCTCTTCAGCATCTCTTCCCAACAGATCAGCCAGATTTACAAGCAGGGGCCGACGGGGATACACGTGCTCATCAGTGACGAGGTAACGACCTCTCTGTGCACCTTGATATCAGCCTCTCATGCTAGGTTGCTTCCCCTGGTTTGTGACTGGTTGGGCTCTGAGCTCTGTGGAGGTTGTGAGAATGGTTCTCCTGCTCGATTACCTCCAGTTTCTGAAGGATTGGGAGTTAATCATTAACATCTAGGGATGCTGCTTTGCTGCCAGGGGTGCCTCCCTTAAAGCCGTGAGGTTTCTTGGGCATGAACAGCTCTCCCGGAGCCAGTCCATGCTGCCTGCAGGCCCTCCATCATTCTTTGATTCCTTCCAGCTCTGCTGTGTAAATGGGTAGGTGAATTGCTGTGAGAGGACTCTGATTCCAGACCCACAACCCAGAATCCAATGGTTTCTCTCTTGGTTTGAGGTTCAGACCTGCAGAGCCGGAGGAGGGAATCAATATTTATGGCTGGTGCCTTTCCTGCCTCCCAGAGCGCTGAGCTTCCTGAGCAGCTTCCAGTCCTTTTCCCACTTGGAGTCTATGCTGGATGGCAGCACACAAACCCCTCACTTGGGGCTTCAAAGCCTCCACTGTGTTTGGGTTCGGCCTTGGGCTAAGCTGGCTTTCCTGGCTTCTTTCAGATGATACAGAACTTTCAAGATGAATCCTGTTTCGTTCTGGACACCATGAAAGGTGCGTAAATGTCTGGGCTGTCTCGTATTTCCCTTCTATGCTTCTCTTTTGTCTAATCCACTCCTCCCAGTGGATTCTTTTGCTGTTGCGAGTGCTTCACAACCTTTGCTTCTTTTGCAGCTGAAACCAATGACGGCTACCACATCATCCTAAAATAGGAGGAGGGGCAGAGGAGCACCCACAAGCCTCTCAGTGCCCTCCCAGACCCTTCACTTCCAGCGCAAGGACAAGAGCAGAGATCTGGAAGCTCCTGGACACCCTCTAGAAAGACTCCGAGCTGCTAGTTGCTTGGCTGTCTCTCTTGTAGGGATCTTCGTTGCTCTGATGGCGTCACCGCCGATGGCGACGTGCTGCTGAACTGCTGGAGCTTTGCGGCTTGGAGTGGCCAGGTCACGCTCTCATGCAGGAGAAATTTGCCTTTGGGACCGACAACCCACGTGAGGTCCTTCTCCAGGCTGGCCCACTCTGCCTTTCCGAGAGGCATGAGCTCCCATGGCGCTCACAGACTGGGAAGCAAACCTGAATTCCAGTGGCCCAGTGAGACCAGCTGGGCTTTGAGCAGATGCTGAGCTGGGGGAGCAGGAGCTGGGGCCACGAGGGGTTTCCTAAAAGATTTTGTGAAGCTTTCATTTGATATTACAACGCATCTCTTAGACAAAGGTGGTGACTTCATTTTTCTTCTCTCCACTGACTGGAAAATGGTGTTGGCTGTGGCACCGTCCTTTGGCGTAAGGTCACCGGGAGCTTTATATGCAGATTTTGTTGTGTAAAGCTGGAGCAAAACGTGGATTGAAGCAGAGCTGGATAAAGAAATAGCTGACTGGCCTGGTCTGCGGGATTCTTTTCGGTGTGTTTTGGGGAGAAAAAAGCCATGGTCATCTCTACTGAAAGCTGTGAGCGAGGTCTGGTGGCTGCCTCGACTTCTGCATGACCTCCAGAGCCACTGTGGTGTTGGCACAGACCTGCCTGCACCAAGGGGGAGGCAGACAGGGTTAGGGAAGGCTGATGGACTTGGGATCATAGAATCCTGGAATGGTTTGGGTGGGAAAGGACCTTAAAACCCATCCAGTTCCACTCCCTTGCCATGGACAGGGACACCTCCCACTGGATCAGGGGGCTCCAAGCCCCAGCCAACCTGGCCTTGAAATGGATTTTAATCCTACAGAGGAGGAAAATGCCTGCAGAGCAATTTGGAGTCGCAACACGCCAGCCCTTCCTGCAACCCTGGCCGGAGACAAGGGGGGAGATGAAGGAGTTGGTGTGGGAGGAATGGAGAGTGGTTTGTAATCCTATAACCACACCTGCTCATTAGTTAATAACGGAGCTAATCCATAATCCGGAGAGAAAAGCGCCACGGCCATGGCCAAGCTCCCGAGCAGGAGGAGTCGCTCAAGGAGCTGCTAAGGTGAGCATGGGGTGGAGGAGAAGGGGACAGGATCCCCATAGGGCTGCACCTGAGTCACTGGGGGCTCACTGGGACCCCAACCCGGTGCAGAGCTGGTTTTGGGGTGGTCCCACAGCCCTGGGGCCGAGGTCAGGACCTTTCCCATCCCCATGTCCCCAGTGGGTGTCACTGCAGGCTGGGACTGAGGGCACCAAACCTGGCCTGCCCCCCCCAGTTCTACAGCACAGTTTCCAAATGGAGAAACTGGCCAGCACTGGTCTGGACAGGCACCCTCTGGGGGGTTAAAAACTGGCCCAGAGAAGGGTGGTGGTTGGAGTTCAATCCAACTGGAGGCAGGTCACAAGTGTCCCCACAGTTCAGTGCTGCGTCCAGTCCTCTTCAATATCAACGCCTTCGATGAGGGTTTGAACACTCTCTTAGCAAGTTTAGGGATGACACTAAGCTGGGAGGAAGTGTTGATCTGCTGAAGGGTTGGGAGGCTCTGCAGAGGGGGCTGGACAGGCTGGACTCATGGGATGAGGTTCAACAAGGCCAAGGGCCAGGTCTTGCACTTGGGATACAATAACCCCAGGCAGCGCTACAGGCTTGGGGAAGAGGGGCTGGAAAGCTGCCTGGTGGAGAAGGACTTTGGGGTGTTGGTTGAACATGAGCCAGCAGTGGCCCAGGTGGCCAAGAAGGCCAATGGCATCTTGGCTTGGATGAGACACGGTGTGGCCAGCAGGTCTGGGGAGGTTCTTCTCCCTCTGGACTCAGCACTGGTGAGACCGCTCCTCGAATCCTGGGGTCAGTTGTGGGCCCCTCACCACAAGAAGGATGTTGAGGCTCTGGAGCGAGTCCAGAGAAGAGCAGCGAAGCTGGTGAAGGGGCTGGAGAAGAAGAGGAGCGTCTGAGAGAGCTGGGGTTGTTTATCCTGGAGAAGAGGAGGCTGAGGGGAGACCTCATTGCTCTCTCCATCTACTTGAGAGGAGGTTGTGGAGAGGTGGGTGCTGGACTCTTCTCCCAAGTGAGAGGTGATGGGACTAGAGAGAATGGCCTCAAGCTGCATCAGGGGAAGTTTAGATTGGACACTAGGAAAAATTTCTTCACTGAAAGGTTTATTAGGTGCTTGCAAAGGCTGGGTGATTGAGTCCCCATCCCTGGAGGTGTTTAAAAGGCAAGTAGATGAGGTGCTTGGGGACATGATTTAGTAGTGGACAGTTAATGATCATAGAATGAGAGAATCATAGAATAGTTTAGGTTGGAAGGGACCTTAAAGACCATCTAATTCCAAACCCTGCTGCCATGGGCCAGGACACCTCCCACGGGATCAGGCTGCCCAAGGCCCATCCAGTCTGGCCTTGAACGCCTCCAGGGATGGGGCAGCCACAACTTTCCTGGGCAACCTGTGCCAGGGCCTCACCACCCCCAGTGTGAAGAAATTCCTCTTAATGTACAGTCTAAATCTCCCCGCTTCTAATTTAAAGCCATTCCCCATCATCCTATCATTCCATGCCTTTGTTAAAAGTCCCTCCCCAGCTTTCCTGGAGCCCCTTTCCATACTGGAAGCTGCTCTAAGGTCTCCCTTAGAGAGACCTCTTCTCCAGGCTGAACAACCCCAAGTCTCTCCGCTTGTCCTTGGATGGGAGATGCTCCAGCCCTTGGATCATCTCTGTGGCCTCCTCTGGACCAACAGCTCCATCTCCTTATGTTGTGGATTCCAGAACTGGACTCTGCTCTAGGTGGGGTTTCACGAGAGCAGAGCAGAGGGGAAGAACAGCCCCTCTCTATGCTCACCAGGTTTCTTCAGATGCAGCCCAGGACTCGGTTGGTTTCTGGGCTGCAAGTGCATGTTGGTGGCTCCTGTGGAGCTTCTCCTCCCCCAGCACCCCAAGCCTTCCTTGGGGCTGCTTCCAATCGCATCATGCCCCAGCCTGGATTCCCACCACGATTTCAAAGCTTTTGGCTTGTATCAGAAACAGCGTGGCCAGCAGGTTCAGGGAGGTGATTGTGCCCCAGTACTCAGCACTGGTGAGACCGCTCCTCGAATCCTGGGTTTGGTTTTGGGCCCCTCACCACAAGAAAGACATTGAGGTCCTGGAGCAAGTCCAGAGAAGAGCAACGAAGCTGGTGAAGGGGCTGGAGAAGAAGAGGAGCGTCTGAGAGAGCTGGAGGTGTTTATCCTGGAGAAGAGGAGGCTGAGGGGAGACCTCATTGCTCTCTCCAACTCCCTGAAAGGAGGTTGTGGAGAGGAGGGAGCTGGGCTCTTCTCCCAAGGGACAGGGGACAGGACGAGAGGGAATGGCCTCAGGCTCTGCCAGGGGAGGTTCAGGCTGGACATTAGGAAAAAATTTTTCCCAGAAAGGGTCATTGGTCCCTGGCAGAGGCTGCCCAGGGAGGGGGTTGAGTCCCCTTCCCTGGAGGGGTTTAAGGGACGGTTGGACGAGGTGCTGAGGGACATGGGTTAGTGACTGATGGGAATAGTTGGACTCGATGATCCGGTGGGTCTCTTCCAACCCGGTGATTCTATGATTCCCAGCCAGGGCCCCTCACTCACTGATTTCCCGGCATGCCCCGCGCCCTCCCCCCAGCCGGACTCGCTTTCCCAGCGACCTTCGCGGCCGCTGGCGCGCGGGGGGGTGGGGGGGAAGTGCTGGTCACGTGACGCGGGGTATATGAAGGGCGGCGCAGCAGCCGCGGCCCCATTGTTGTCGGGGAGCGGCGGCGGGGCGGGTCCGCGTGGAGCCTAGCGCCCAGCGCCCCCGGAGCCGCCCCGCCCGCGGGACACGGTGAGATGGGGGGCAGGGGCCTATAGGGAATGGGGGGCTGCAGGGGCTGGGGGTCAATGAGGGGGTGAAGGGCCCTATGGGGTGGCTTGTAGGGGAGAGGATGCAGAGGCCTATAGGGGATGGGGGGCTGCAGGAGATGAGGGTCAATGAGGGGGTGAACTGCCCTATGGGGTGGCTTGTAGGGAAGAGGATGCAGGGGTCTATAGGTGATGGGGGGGCTGCAGGGGATGGAGGGACAGTGAGGGGGTGCGGAGGATGAGGGGCAGGGGGGGGGTGCAGGAGATGGGGGAACAAGGACGAGGTGCAGAGGCCTATAGGAGATGGGGGTCAATGAGGGGGTGCAGGGGCGCTGCAGGGGATGGGGGTCAGTGAAGGGGTGCAGGGGCCTATAGAGGATGGAGAGCTGCAGAGGATAGGGGGTTGTTACAGCTTCGAGGGGCCTTTGGGGGATGGGGGTGTGCAGGAGTCTATAGGGAATTGGGGTTTAGTGAGGGGGTGCAGAGGCCTATAGGCGATGGAGGGGCTGCAGGGGATGGGGGGACAATGAATGGGTGCAGGGGCCTATAGGGGATGGGGGGATAGTGAGAGGCTGCAGGGGATAGGGGGCAGGGACCTATAGGGAATGGGGAGCTGCAGGGGATGGGAGTCAATAAGGAGGTTCAGGGGCCTATAAAGGAGGAGGAGGAGCTGTAGGGGTGCAGGAGTCTATAGGGAATGGGGAGGTGTCTTACATCTTGGGGAGGAGGTTTGGGGAGGCTCTAGGAAAGGGGAGGATACAGGTGCCTATAAGGGATGTGGGAGTCTTGCAGCTTGGGAGGGGCTGTGGGAGATGCAGGGGTGCAAGGGCTGATAGGGAATGGGGGGGCTCTAGAAGGGGGAAGAATGTGGAGGCCTATAGGGGAGGAGGGGGCGGGGGGAGGGTCTTATAGCTTAGGGTGTCTATAGGGGATGGAGGCTGATGGGAGGGTGCAGGGAACTATAGAGAATAGGGAGCACAAGGGAGGAGAGGGTGTAGGGGCCTATGGGAGGTCTTGCAGCATGGGGAATGCAGAAGCCTATGGTGAATGGGGAGGGGTGTAAGGGGCAAGAGAGGTCTAGGGGCCTATAGGGAATGGGGGCCTCTAGAGGATGGGGGGGGCTGTAGGGGATGAGGAGGCCCTTACAATTGTGGGGCTTATAGGGGATGGGGTCTTTCAACTCGGGGGGTGGGGAAGGGTCTGTAGGGAATGCAAAGGTCTATAGGGGATGGGGGGGCGTGCAGCTGGGGGGCACTGCAGGGCCCTATAGAGGATTGGGGGTGTTACAGATGGGAGGAATGTAGGGGATGAGGGGGCTTGCAGCTGGGGGGGACTGCAGGGGCCTGTAGGGGGTTGGGATTATTACAGTTGGGGTGCTATAGGGGATGGGGGGACTTACAGCTGGCAGGACCCTCTAGAGGATGGGGGAGCCTTGCAGCTGAGGGCCTATAGGCGATTGGAGGCTATACGGGATGAAGGTCTATAGTGGATGGGGGGGACATTACCGCTGGGGGGGCCTGTAGGGAGTGGAAGGGGTCTGTATTGGGATTGGGTGGCTCACAACTTGGGGGGATGTAGGGGCCTATAGGTGATGGGAGAACTTTACAGTTTGAGGGGCCTTATAGGGGATAGGAGGAGCCTTACAGCTGGGGAGCTATAGAGGATGAGGGGCAGCCTTACAACTGGGGGCTTTATAGGGCATGCAAGGGCCTTACAGCTGGGGGTCTGTAGGGGGTGGGGGGGAACCTGTAGGGGATAGCAGGGGCCTTACAGCTAGGAGGACTGTAGGGGAGCCCTTGCAGCTGCTGGGCTATAGGTGGATGTGGGGGGCTTGCAGCTGGCAGGGCCTTTAGGGGATGTAGAGCCCTTATCGATGCCTTTCTGTAGGGGAGGGGCCATAGGGCATGTTGGGGGGAGCTCTGGAGCTGGGGATCTGCCCTGTTGTGCACCTTGGGGGACTGTAAGATGTGTGGGGCACCCTCATATCTGGGGGGGGTGGCGGCCTTGCAGCTGGGGCTTCCCCCTGTCCTGTGCCTGGGGGGGCTGAGGGTCCTATGGAGGAGAGGGAGGGGCCCTGTGGCTGCTGTAGGGGTGGGAGTCTCTGAGAGGTGGTGGGACAGGGCTGGTGGTGGGTCCTGAGTGGGTACCAGCATTGGGGTCCTGGTCCCATGTCCCTGAAGATGAGGCTGTTGATGGGTAGGGATGTGGGGCGAGGCCCTTGAGTGGGGTGGTTGCCCCCATCACTGGTGCTGGGATGGATCCCCCTCACCATGGGCACTGGTGGGGCCTCCACCACTGCGGGGGCCAAGGTTTCTCCTTGCTGCCCCTTGGGGTCCCTGTGACACTGGTGTCCCCCGGCTCGGTGCTCTGTGGTGGCCAGCTCCTTCCATCCTTGGCCACTACCTGTGGGTAGGAAGAGCATCCAGGAGCCAGAGCTCCACTCAGCAACTCCTGCTCACCTTCCAGAGGAGCTGGACCAGGAGGAGACCCATGGCAGCGTCCTCCATGCTGTTGCCCCCAAGGTTGCCCTTGGGTCCCCCCAACCTTTGGACACCCTCTGCTACCCCCATGGTCTTTGGCTCCTAGGTATCCCTGGAACTTCCATGTGCAATGCAGGGTGGTCCCACCTTGGTCACTCAGTTCTGATGAGGTGCAGAGGGACCAAACAGGGATTTTTGGGAACAGCCTTTTCCATAGCCCCCACCCCTCTGCTGGCACACAGAGGGGATGGAGTCTCTGGGACGACCTGAACCCATCACTGCTGATTGAGATGCTGGTTGCATAAGCACAGGCACCGGTGGTGTCTGAGCTGTGGGAACCATAGCCTAGATTTCCTCATTATTTGCCTTCATTAGCAGCAGCGTAGGAGAGCAATCTTCAGTTGTTGGCAAAGCCCAAAGCTGGTCGCTTGCTGATGCTGGTGGTCAAGGACCAACATGGGCTGAATGTGGATCTTGGGTGCTGCCCGGACACCACGTTCCTGGATCAGCCTGGTGGGTCTGTGGTGCTTCCACCAAATCCTTCGGGAAAGCCTTCGGCTACTGATGTGTAAGGGAGCGGAAGCGCTCAACTCTTTGCAGTGGCTAAGCAGCCATCCCGGGGGGCAGGAATTATTTAATCTCATTTCTGGGCTCATCAATACGAGCTCCTGCCCCGGGATAACACCTGGATTTGCTGGCACAAGGGTCTGGGAGTGGCACGTGCTGTGGGGGGGCATCAAGCGGGTGGAGGTGCTGCCGGATCCAACTGTTTCTGCTGACTCCTGGTTTAATTCTGTAGCAATTATTGCATGTGAAGTTAATTTTTCCCCCTTGGAGTAGAGGTTCTGAGTTCCATGGTGCCCAGCCATGTGCTTGAGCGGTGTTTGCACCCTTTCTGAGCAGTGCCAGGCCCTTGCCAAGCGGGATTGACCCTAAACCCCATCCCTCTGCCTCCCCAGTGTGCTTTTGGGCTCCCCATCCCTGCAGAGCTAAGCTGTTGGCGTTGCCATTCAGTGGAGGTGTGGAGCAAGGCATTGAGATCCTCGTGAATTCCCGTTTCCTTTTCCCACCTCCCGGTCTCGGTAGGGTCGGGGCTTTGCTGTGCACCTGGGGTTTTAGGGGCGATGGCAGGAGCCACTTTGTGTGCCAAAGGGGGTTGATACGGCAGCTCCGCAGCGTGACATGCTCTGCAGTGGTGCTGCCGTGTCAGCCGGCAGCGTCAATCCCACAGCACAAGCCAGGAAGGAGGGAAAGAGCAGAGCCAGAGCACCATTCTGGGTGGGTTTCAGCTTGGGGGGAGCCCTTTCCTCACCAAATTGGGGTGGGGGGTGGATAGGAAACCGCAGCCTGGCTGCTCCGGCTGCCAGTGCTGCCTTTGCGCTCCAGCGTCACCTTCCCGGGAGACGCTGACTGCTGCAACGGAATAAAATTGGCTCCTTCGGTTACCCCGCAGTTATATTCTTCTGCCTTTATCCTGCGTGCTGTGAGCTGGTCTTGTGACCTGTTATCCACCAGGACGGGGTCAGGATGCATCTCTGGTCCCGGTGTGTGGTTGCTTAGCCCCGAGCGCTCTCCTCCTGTATATGCATTTATTTTCTTCCTTCTTGCATCTTATTCCCACCCTCTCCTTATCCGCTTGCTGAAATAATCCCACATCCCTGTATTGAACCATTCCGATACCTCAGGACCCTGGGAAGCTTTGTCAGGATCTACTTTTGGCTCTTGCTTTTCATGGAAGACTCATTTAACCCAGCCTTTCCTAAAGCCAAAGCTCCACGGGTGCAGTTTGGGTGCTTCCTAGAGTGGAGTCAATGCAAGGAGGAAATCCTGAGCATCCTCAGAGTTCCTGGATCCCAGAGCCCCTGATCCATGCAACCTTTCTGGAGCCATCAGCAAATCCGTGGGATGCCCAGAGGATCGCAAAACTGCAGGATGTCACTGCCTGGTCATTGCTAATTAGTGATTGCTCTGAGTATCTGGAAATTAAACCACTCTGGACTCCAGAATTGCTGTTTTGGTCTCCATGTGGACAAGCTGGGATAGAGGAGCAACCCAGCAGTGCATCCAATGTGGATTCAGGATCATCGGAGGCGATGCTGGAGTCAGAGAAGGTGAAAAGAAACAGGACGGCAGGTGTCAGATATATTTGCATCTGCAAATGAGCTCTAGGTGCCACGGAGCATCCCTCAGCCAGAGATGCTCCAGTCCTTCCTCCTCTCCCAAAAACTGGAAACCATCAAGCTGGAACCATAGATGTTTTTGTAACAGAGCAGTGTTCATTGTTCAGGGAGATGCAGATTCGTTATCAGCTTTGGATGAGGTTAGAGCCAGCGGGGTTTCCCAGTTGGATCTGAGACCCCATGGCTGGACTGGATTTGTCTTGGGAGGCTCTTTCTGTCTATGAGTCCCACCTCAGGCCAAGGACAAGGTCATGCTCTTGGGTCAGAGCAATCCAAGCACAAATCCAGGCTGGGTAGAGATTGGATTTGAAGCAGCCCTGAGGAGGACTTGAGGTGTTGGGGAAGGAGAGACTCCACATAAGCTGGCAAAGTGCACTTGCAGCTCTGAAAGCCAAACCGTGTCCTGAGCTGCATCCAAAGCCATGGGACCAGCAGGGAGGGAGGGTATTCTCCTCTGCTCACTCTGGTGAGACCCACCTGGAGCCTGTGTCCAGTTCTGGAGTCCTCAGCATGGGAAGGACATGGAGCTGTTGGAGTGAGTCCAGAGGAGGACGCGGAGATGATCTAAGGGTTGGAGCATGTCCTGTAGAAGGACAAGCTGGGAGAGTTGGGTTGGTTCATCCTGGAGAAGAGAAGGCTGTGGGGAGACCTTAGAGCAGCTTCCAGTCCAGAAAGGGACTCCAGGAAAGCCTGGGAGGAGCTCTTAATCAGGGAGGGCAGGGACAGGATGCGGGGGAATGATTTTGAGCTGAAAGAGGGGAGATTGAGATGAGATCCTGGGGAGAAACGTTTTTGGTTTCCTGTGAGGGTGATGAGAACGTGGCCCAGGTTTCCCACAGCAGTGGTGGCTGCCCCATCCCTGGAGGTGTTGGAAGGGGGACTTGGAGCCCATGATCCAGTGGGAGGTGTCCCTGCCCATGGCATGGGGTTGGAACTGGCTGGGCTTTGAGGTCTTTTCCAACCCAGCCCATTCCAGGATCCCCTCCCCACTCCCAAAGGCAATTCCAGCGATGGCTGATGTGGAAAAAAGGCATATTTTTAGTTGAGCTCTTTTTGGTGCAGTTCAGCAGCGCAAAGAAAGGGAATTGGGGTTGCACAGCCCCTTCCTCGTGATGTTGGAGCTAACTTTTCTCTTTCCTGATCCCAAATCCCACCTTGGGGCTTCATTTCCATTTGGAAAACTGAACAAAACCTGGGAATGGTGTAGTTTAGTTCCTTCTCCCATCGTTAAAAGATCTATGATGTTATTCTTTTCCCTGGCTGTGTCTTTGAGGAGGGACCAGGAGAGGCTTTCCTGATGGGATGAATCTAGAATGAGGGTCCCTGCAGCTCCTTGCTCCTGATCTTCCTAAACCAGGACCAGAGTGCAGGACTGTGGGGCTCTGGAGCTGCTCAGGTCCTTGCTGCACCCTGGGCTTTTGCAGGTGCAGGGGTGAGGAGTGTCTGTGAAAAAAATAGCATTTTGAGTTAATAAAGGAATTAACCTGGCCCCAGCATGTGATGGGGCAGCTGGTGCTGCACCAATGGAAGAGGGAGGAGGGAAGCTTCTCCATGGCTGTTGTCTCTGGGGGACACCAGGCTGCTCCTGCAGGAGGAAGATGATGATGATGATGATGAAGAAGTTAAGGAGGAGAGAAGTAAGTGAATGGCCAGGGTATCCAGGCTGTTCCCTTGCAGCGGGAGGTTCCCTCCATCTCAATGGTCAGGGTCTCCAGGATTCTCCAGGCTGCTATGTGGAGGAGGAGGAGGATAAGAAAGAGGAGGAAGCAACCATGCCAATGGTCAGGGTCTCCAGGAAGATGAGGAGGGAACCATGTTGATGACTGAGGTCTCTGGGGCCCTCCAGGCCACTTCCTGCAGGAGAATGAGGAAGGTGATGAGGATAAGGAGGAGAGGGGAGCCATGCCCATGGTCAGGACTCTCCAGGCTGCTCCTTGGAAGAGGAGGAGTGAACCATATTGATGGCAGAGATCTTCAGGGCTCTCCAGGCTGTTCCCACCAGGAAGGTGAAGTGGATGATGAGGATAAGGAGGGGACCATGTTGATGGCCAGGTTCTGTGAGGCTGTCCAACCCAGGAGAAGCCATGGATTCTTCTCATTGGTGATCTCCTTCCTGGAATGAGACTGATGGCATTGGCTGAGCCTCAGGATGAGCAGCACCATGCGGAGCCAGGGTGGGGAACCTGGGGATGGAACTGGTTTTGGGGCAACGAAGGGGTCAAGTACAGGGTGTCAGGATATGACAGCAGCACTTCAGCCACCATTTCCCACCTTCCCTTATTGCCATGGATCATGTGTGGGGTTGGTGTCGTTAAATCAGCTCTTCATTTAGGCTGACTGTTTCAGCTGCTGCTTTTTCTCCTCATTTAGAACAGGCTAAAGGAATTTCCTGGCAAATCCATACCCTAAAAGCCATATTTAACCTCAAAACCAGTTCCCAGACCTCTGGGGTCTGGGAACTCAGCAGCTGAGGGACCAGGGGACTTTTGGTCTAGAGGAGGCTGAGGGGAGACCTCATCACTCTCTGCAGCTCCTGGAAAGAAGGTTGTGGTGTGGTGGGTGCTGGGCTCTTTCCCCTAGGAGCAAGTGATGGGAAGAAAGGAAACGGCCTCAAGTTGGGCCAGTGGAAGGTTAGGTTGGATATTAGGTAGAATTCCTTCATGGAAAGGGCTGTCAGGCCCTAGCAGAGGCTGCCCAGGGCAGTGGTGGAGTCTCCATCCCTGGAGGGGTTCAAAAGCTGGGTGGGTGAGGTGCTCAGAGATGGTTCAGTAGTGATCAGGGACGGTTGGACTTGATGATCTCGGAGGTCTTTTCCAACCAAATGCTTCCATGATGCTGGGGGCTGACATGCTTTTTGTTGAAGCCGGTTGTTATGTTGCCATGAGAACTGTGGTTGGATTGGAGGGAACATGGAACAGAGATGGCATGGCTGCAAAGGTGCTGGACTTCTGGATATCCAGGCATCCTGGGATGCTGTGGACTCCATTTGGAAGCAGAAGCTGCTGGTGTCACGGTGACCCAAAAGCATTGGGAGAACCCAGAGCAATGCTCCCTGCTCCCAGCACGAGCTCCACTCTTCATAAAACCAGAATCTTCGCTGGTGCTGGGTGAATTCCAGTAGGGATCTGTTTAGAACAGACAAGGTTAGCCATGCCTGGTCGCCTGCCCCCTGGAGCTGCCCCAAATTATGGGATAGCGTTCCATAACAGCACTGGAGAGTGGGATTGCATCGGAGCTGTGGCCCAGGGTGGGAGGGCAGGGATGAGGAGACGTTTCCTGCTTCTCCCAAGGGATGGTGGCTCATCCAAAATGCTGTTACAGCTTCTCGCTTTGTCGGCAGGGCCGTGCTGAGTCCGTCAGCAGCACTGGTGCCGAGCTGGTGGCCAAGCCCCATCCCGCCTGCCGGTACTCCATGCGAAGCGTGGCCAAATGGATGCAATCGCGAGCACCGGCCTCAAGAGGAAATTTGAGGATGCGGACGTGGGCTCGGCTGGCTCCAACTCAGATGATGAGATCTCCAACAGCGACAGCGCCGATAGCTGCGACAGTGTCAACCCCGCCACCTCCTCCAGCTTCATCCGTGAGTGCATGGGGATGGAGCCTTGGAGCACTGGGATGTGGGGCTGGATCTCCCCTTCCCTGGGCTTTGGCGCTAATTCTGCTCTCCCCATGTCCATTGCTCATAACTCATCTGGGTGCTGAGCTTATCCATGAGTTCAGTTCGGGCCAGAGCCTGGGGAATTTCAGATCTGCCTCCCCACACTGCGATCCGAGCTCCATCCTGGCTTGTTTCCACTGGCACTGGGTGCCGCCAAGGTGTCTTGGTGGCTGCAGTGGGTGGGGATGAACTGGGTCTTGGTGCCATCAGAGAGAAGAGCACAGGCCCTGCACACACAACCACCACCCAGAGTCAGCTCCAGGCAACCAGCTCGAACTCCACCTGCTCCTGGGAGCTGAAAAGCCATGTTCCGTAGGGATGGGAGATCTTGGGAAGCCACATTCCGGAGTGGTGGGAGATCTTTGGAAGCCACGTTCCGGAGGGCTGGGAGATCTTGGGAAGCCACGTTCCGGAGTGGTGGGAGATCTTTGGAAGCCACATTCCGGAGTGGTGGGAGATCTTGGGAAGCCACGTTCCGGAGGGGTGGGAGATCTTGGGAAGCCACGTTCCAGAGTGGTGGGAGATCTTTGGAAGCCACATTCCGGAGTGGTGGGAGATCTTGGGAAGCCACGTTCCGGAGTGGTGGGAGATCTTGGGAAGCCACGTTCCGGAGTGGTGGGAGATCTTGGGAAGCCACATTCCGGAGTGGTGGGAGATCTTGGGAAGCCGTGTTCCAGTGAGGTGGGAGATCTTGGGAAGCCATGTTCCAGAGGGTAGAGAGCTCTTTGGAAGCTGTGTTCTGGAGGGGTGGGAGATCTTTGGGGCACCCCCAAGGTGTATACGGCTCCTGATAGCCCCTTGCTGGCTTTTCCTTCCCCTGCAGCCACCTCCATATTGAAGCGGCAGAAGCAGCTCCGCAGGAAGAACGTCCGCTTCGACCAAGTCACCGTCTACTACTTCGCCCGGCGCCAGGGCTTCACCAGCGTCCCCAGCCAGGGTGGCAGCTCGCTGGGCATGGCCCCACGCCACAACTCCGTCCGTCGCTACACGCTCTGCGAGTTCGCCCAGGAGCAGGAGGTGAACCACCGGGAGATCCTGCGGGAGCACCTCAAGGAGGAGAAGCTGCATGCCAAGAAGATGAAGGTAGCGTCGGGGAAGTGGGTGGTGGTGGAGAAATCCAGGTGAAGCCACATCAGGGAACACCTCACTGGTGGAGTTTGAGCATAAGCTGGGTCGGAGGAGACATCCAGGCTGCTGTTTGATCCCTGCTGGGATGGATTTAGCACTGCTAAACTGCAGTCCAGAGCACAGGGAGGACATGAAGCTGTTGGAGCAAATCCAGAGGAGGCTATGGAGATGATCCAAGGGGCTGGAGAACCTCCTGTATGAGGCCAGGCTGAGATGGTTGGGGTTGTTCAGCCTGGAGAAGACTGTGGGGAGACCTTAAAGCAGCTTCCAGTGTGGAAAGGGGCTCCAGGAAAGCTGATTGTTCAGGGAGGGCAGGGACAGGATGAGGGGAAACGGTCATGAGCTGAAAGAGGGGAGATTGAGATGAGATCTTAGGGAGAAATGGCTTCCTGTGAGGGAGAGGAGGCCATGGCCCAGGTTGCCCAGACCAGTGGTGGCTGCCCCATCCCTGGAGATGTTCAAGGCCAGGTTGGATGGGGCTTGGAGCCCCTGATCCAGTGGGAGGTGTCCCTGCCCATGGCAGGGGTTTGAACTGGATGGGCTTTGAGATCCCTACCAACCCAAACCATTCCAGGCTTCTACAATTTCTTTCACCTTATTTTGTGTTGATGTTGTCTGCGGAGTCAGCCAGGCAGCGTCAGCCGGTGCTGAGTTCAGAGCTGTCGGCCGAACCTCGCCAGGTCTGAGCAGGTGGAAATTCCAGTCTGGGAGGAGGCAGCTGGGCTGCAGGCTGCGTGGGGCAGGGGGGAAGGTTGGGATCTCTTCTGGCTCTGCCTGTTTTCCAAGCATTCCTCAGTTTGGATCGGCTGGGTTTGCTCCTTTGGGTGTTGCCCGGAGGCTGAGCTCTGCTTCCTGGGATGCCCTGCAGAGCCAGGGATCTGGCTCCCGCTGTGGAAAAAGAGGAAGCGGATCTAGGCTGCCACAGGCAAAGGGACACAGAGGGAAAAGCTTAACGTGAGACAGCAGTGGGTTCTCATGGCCCAGAAACCAACCATGTCCTGGGCTGCATCCAAAGCTGTGGGACCAGCAGGGAGGGAAGGGATTCTGCCCCTCTGCTCCACTCTGGTGAGACCCACCTGGAGTTCTGCATCCAGTCCTGAGTCCTCAGAATGGGAAGGACATGGAGCTGTTGGAGCAAGGCCAGAGGAGGCCACGGAGATGATCTGAGGGATGGAGAACCTCCCATACAAGGACAGGCTGAGAGAGTTTGGGTTGTTCATCCTGGAGAAGAGAAGGCTGTGGAGGGACCTTAGAGCAGCTTCCACTCTGGAAAGGGGATCCAGGAAAGCCAGGAAGGGCTCTTGAGCAGGGAGAGGATGAGGAGGAACGAATTTGAGCTGAAGGAGGGGAGAATGAGATGAGATCTTAGGAAGAAATGTTTTCCTGTGAGGGAGAGGAGGCCCTGGCCTGGGTTGCCCAGAGAAGCTGTGGCTGCCCCATCCCTGGAGGGGTTCAAGGCCAGGTTGGATGGAGCTTGGAGCCCCTGATCCAGTGGGAGGTGTCCCTGCCCATGGCAGGGAGTGGAACTGTATGGGCTTCAAGGTCCCTTCCAACCCAAACCATTCCAGGATTCAGTGATCCAACTCTGTTCCAGGCAAAGAGATGTGGATTCAGTTGCTGCTGCCTCTTTTGTTCCTTTATCTGTTAGAGTTCTTTTTACCTTGGACCTTTCCCTGGGCCCCTCTCTCTGCTGACCCCCCTGTGCCAGGGATCCCATTTATCCTCAGTGCCAGCATTTTGAGGGTATCCAGTGCCTGGGGAGGCCAGGAGGTTGAAAGACCAGGTCAGGAGGTGAAGGATCCTGCTCTGGCTCCTCCGTCAGTTCCAAACCTCGTTTCTCCAGGGTGGATTCTTTGCCACTGCTCTCCTAGTTTTTTAAGCAGCAACGACCTCCCTTTCTCTTGCTGTTTGAGGATGCATGAGGAGGGAAGGTAGAAAAGGGGTTCTCTGCTTGGAATTGTTTTATTATTTAGTTTCACCTCCTTCCCTTCTCCTATAAGAAAAGACAGAGGGATCGGGACAGGTTGGATCCATGGGCTTGGAGGGTAGGGAGGCTCCACAGAGGGATCAGGACAGGCTGGATCTACGGGCTGGAGGGCAGGAAGGCTCTGCAGAAGGATCAGGACAGGCTGGATCCATGGCCAGGCCCAACAGGATGAGTTTCCACAAGGCCAAGTGCCAGATCCTGCACTTGGGTCACAACAACCCCAGGCAACGCTCCAGGCTTGGGGAAGAGCAGCGGGAAAAATGCCCCAGGGAAAAGGCCGTAGGGTGCTGGTCAACAGGGGTTGAACATGAGCCAGCAGTGGCCCAGGTAGCCAAGAGGGGCCCCAATATCCTGTCTTGGATCAGCCACGGGGTGGCCAGCAGGAGCAGGGAAGGGATCGTCCCCCTGCACTCAGCACTGGTGGGGATGCACCTCGAATCCTGGGTTCAGTTCTGGGCCCCTCACGCCAAGAAGGACTTGGTGGGGCTGGAATGTGTCTGGAGAAGGGAACAGAGCTCGAGAAGGGTCTGGAGCCCAAGGACTCTGGGAGAAATGAGGGACCTGAGGGGTTTTGTCTGGAGAAGAGGAGGCTGAGGGGAGACCTCGTCACTCTCTGCAGCTCCTGGCAAGGAGGTTGTGGTGAGGTGGGTGCTGGGCTCTTCTCTCAAGGACCAGGTGATGGGGTGAGAGGAAATGGCCTTGAGTTGTACTAGAGGAGGGTTAGATTGGTTACTGGGGAGAATTCCTTCATGTAAACAGCTGTCAAGCCCTGGCAGAGGCTGCCCAGGGCAGTGCTGGAGTCCCCATCCCTGGAGGGGCTCAAAACCTGTGTGGATGTGGCTCTTGGGGTCAGGGTTCACTGGTCACAGTGGGTTTGGACTGGATGAGCTTGGAGAGCTTTTCCCATCTCAGCAATTCCCTGATTACCTGCTAAACTGCCGTGAGCCCAGCATGGGGGGCATGAGGTGGCTCCGTGGGGTTCCACTGGGTGATGAGGGAGGTGGTGGTGGTGGACATGGGGTTGGATGGAGGAGCCACATCCCCACCCCATGGCATCACCTGGGCTCGGTGTCACCGGTGCAGCCGATGACGCCGTGCTGCTGCCTGCAGCTCACCAAGAACGGGACAGTGGAGTCGGAGGAGGCGGAGGGGCTGACGCTGGAGGATGTTTCTGATGACGACATCGATGTGGAGAACGTGGAAGTGGACGACTATTTCTTCCTGCAGCCGTTACCAACCAAACGGCGCCGGGCTTTGCTTCGAGCCTCCGGCGTTCACCGGATCGACGCCGAGGAGAAGCAGGAGCTGCGTGCCATTCGCCTCTCGCGCGAGGAGTGCGGCTGTGATTGCCGCCTCTACTGTGACCCCGAGGCCTGTGCCTGCAGCCAGGCCGGTATCAAGTGCCAGGTGAGGTGGGAAAAGGCGATGCTGGTGCTGGAGCCGCCATGCCCGGGGCTCATCCCAGTAGGATTCGTGCTCTGCTCCTGCCTGGCTGTTCCTGGAGGGGCTGAAGTGCAGCTCCAGCTTGGTTTGGGGGCACCTTTGGTGGGAAGAACTTCCAACAACACCGATTCCTGGTGTCCAGCAAGACAGGGGGAGTGGGTTTTAGGCTCGGGGCGGGGGGGATCCTTGGGGATCCTGGAGCTGAGCTGCTGGGTGGATTTTAGGATTTATGGAGGGATGCTTGGGGATTCTTTTACTGCTGGGTGGATTTTAGGCTTTGGGGAGGGATCTTTTGGGGTCCTTGAGCTGCTGGGTGGATTCTAGGGTTTATGGAGGGATCCTTGGGGTTTCTTTCACTGCTGGGTGGATTTCAGGCTCTGAGGGATCCTTGTTGATTCTGGAGCTGACAAGGTGGATTTTAGGCTTTGGGGAGGGATCCTTGAGCTACTGGGTGGATTTTAGGCTTTGGGGAGGGATCCTTGGGGATCCTGGAGCTGCCACATCTCCATCTCCCCACCAGGTCGATCGCATGTCCTTCCCGTGCGGCTGCTCACGGGATGGCTGTGGGAACATGGCCGGTCGGATCGAATTCAATCCCATCCGGGTGCGGACTCACTACCTCCACACCATCATGAAGCTGGAGCTGGAGAACAAGCGCCAAGGTGGGCGAGCGGTGGCCGAGGAGGAGGCAGTGGCCATCGCTCACAGCTCCACTGGCGACTGGCTGGGGCCGCCGGCCGAAACACAGGACTTCCAGGAGTTCTTGGCAGAGAACGAGACGGCCGTGATGCATCTGCAAACGGCTGAGGAGCTTGAGAGGCTGAAGGCTGAGGAAGACTCCAGCAACGCCTCCAGCGTGGAGAGCTTGGGCGTTTGCATCCTGGAGGAGCCCCTGGCCGTGCCGGAGGGGCTGTGCCCGCCTTTGGCCGCCCCCATCCTCATCCAAGCGCAGTTACCTCCGGGCTCGTCTGTTCTCTGCTTCGCCGACGGTTCGGAGCCCACGGCCTCGCCGAGCGCCCAACCCTACTTGAACGATGGCCCCGTGCTCTACTACCAGGTGGAGCCGCGGCTGGGCTCCAAGGCCGAGAGCAGCACAGCACAACCGCCTGACAAGGAGCCTGGCGGCCGAGCCACCGCCAAGGGGGAAGCATCCAAAAATCCTTCATCGTCACCAGTGATGGTGCCAGGCTCCGAGGGCTGCCAAGCGGCCCCTGCTCCCCGCTGCCCCTGCGCCCCAGTCCCACCAGAGCCAGCGCCAGAGCGGGAACAGGAGCCCGTCCTGCCCGTGTGAGCCATGCTGGCTGCTCAGCGCTCTGTTATTTATTGCCAATGGCTTTTATGGACCCGCAGCGGCCACTGGGGTTATTTAATGGGGGAACATGGGGGCTGCTTTGGACAGTGTCTCCCCCAGGTGTCCCTGCTCACCTGGTTTTCCTGGCTTGGCCCATGCTGGTGGCCGCTCGGTTGCCACACGCTGGACCTGGAACCTCCTGGTTCCCGTGGCAGCTCCTTCCCGTCCTCCATTCCTGGAGCTGCCCCTGGCTGCTGGGAGCCCTCTCCACTCTTTGGTTTTTAAGGGAAGAAAAAGACCTTTTTTTTCCTCTTTTTTCTTTTCCTTTACTGAATGTTTACCAAGCCGCGTTGCACCCAGCGCCTCCGAGTGGAGCCCTGGCCCCTTCCCTCTGGCCACCGCAGCTGGGAGGGCTCAGGAAGGACCTGGAGCCGCCAGGGAGGCTGTCATTGCACAAAAGGTGAGAGTGCTGCTCCCAAACTCTCCTAGAAATTTGGCAGGGAGAGGTTTAACCACCAGGATTGGAAAAGATGGAGCCCTTGGCCACCACGGTTTAGCTGTGATGGAGAACTGTGTCCATCTATCTGTCCCCACGCTCCATGCTGGCCTTGAGGAGCAGCTGCAAAGCCCCCAGCCGGGTGGGAAAAGCACTTTCCATGACTCCCCAGCACCAGGATGGGATCCCCGTTTATGCTGGGGCAGGACGGGGCCTCTCCCAGCTCCCCTTTCCTCTCCCAGTGGTTTCAATCTCTGTCCTGGCTCGTGGAAACATCAATGCTGCCATTTGTGATGAGCAAAGTTGGGATTTTTAGGGAGAGAAGCAGGAGGAGAGAGGAGCAAAGAGACCCCCCCCTGAGCTTCCTCGGCCTGAGGGTTCCATCCTACCCAGCTGCTGCCCTTGCTTCTCCTCAGAAAACAACCCTGGAGCTGCTCCTGTGAGAATTGTCCCAGCCGGAGAGCAGCAAAACCAGGACAAAACCTGGGGGCTGAGCAGTAGATTTAGAGTGGTTGGAGTGCTCCAAAGGGGTGGGAGGGGGCTGAAATCCTTGTGCTGCTCGAGCTGTTGTGGCTCCAGCCTTGGGACTGAGCCCGGGGAGGCTGTTGAGTCGAGGGGAAGGGGCAGCTTTCCAGCGCAAGGGCTAAACCGGGGAGGAAAAAAGCCTTACCCCTCACCGGCAGCTTCTCCGTGGCCCTTCCCGGTGGGAGCTGCCACTGCACCGGTTTGGCCATGGGCATTTTCAGCTCCAAACCAGACCAACTCCGGGCTGTGAAACCGGAGCGAATAGCAACACTTGAATGGGGTAAAACTCCTAGGATCCGGGTTTTTCCCCCCTTTTTTTATTTTCAGTTGGCTCTGCGCTCCCTCCCCAGCTCTGCGTCCTGGGTCTGGACTTGCGTGTGCCAGGAGAGGCGGCTCCTTCGGCGAGGCTAGGGGCAAGGCCAGGTGACAGATTGGATCCCCCGGTGCTGCCCTCCCACTAAACAAAGAACCGGTTGGGTTTTATTCCATTTTTCACAAGGATCCTGGTGTGTTCCCAGCACAACGGAAGCATTTTTCTGCCTTTAGGGGTATTTGGATTGGTTGAAACATCTTCCCTGGCTCCTGCTCGATCCAGGGCCGTGTGGGAATCACAACAACCCCTCTCCCCGATGGTGCTACCGGGAGCCCCGGCCTCACCGCAGCGCTGCTGTCCCGGCCTTCCCCAGCTCCGCATTCTATTTAAACTGCGCCTCTGCACCCTCCCTGTCTCACACTGCCTGAGGTGACCCTACTTTTAATTTCCCAGTGTGAATCCAAAGCTTAGCCTCCAACTATTCCCCCTTCCTCCTCAGCCTTTTCCGTTCTTTTCATGGTGATAACGCTGTATTTAAAGAGAATATTTAAGTGTAAAAATAAAATAAATGCTCAAACTTGCACAGGGAGTTGTGTCTCCAAGGGCGTTAAAACCTCTCCCAGGAATTGCTCATGGCAGAAATTGGGAGGGCAGGGCTGGAGGGAAGGGGTTTTTTTAGCTCTGAGCTGGCCTGGCACACAGACTGGAGTTCTACCCCTCCTTTATCCTAAAAAATGCTTAAAAAGAGAGATTTTTTTTTTCCAGGTGGCAAGGGGGCAAGGAGGATTTCATGGCGCAGGAAGCAGGGAGGGCCCTGCAGGGAGACACCTGAGCCCCTCGCGTGGTTTTGTCTTTAATAAAATACAGCAAGGTGGGGTAAATTCACTCGAAGGGAGGCGTAAACGACAGCCCAGGATGCCCTTGAGGCTCCCAGGACACTCGCAGTGGGATTTGGGGTGCTTCAACCCCCAGGGACATTTTTATTGTATACAAAGCTTCTCCAGGGAGAACAAAAACTAAAAAACCCGCAGGAAATGGGAAAACCCAAGCTGAACAGAGCTACGGGATGCAGAGGAAAGCACCCACCGGCAGCAGAGATGCTTGCTCACCTGCTCCCTATCTGAGTAACGCAGTTCCAGAGCTGTGACACCCCCAGACGCTGCTGGGGCTCAGCCTCGTGGCAGCGCCAGCCTCCACCGACAGCTCAAACAGGAAGAGAAGAGCTGGTGCTGGCACAAACCTCCGGCACAGGAGGGAGGGAATCGTGTCTTTGCCCCACAGCAGCATCAAAGCCCCTCTGTCCAACTCCAGGCTGTGGTTTCACGTCACCAAAAGGCAGGGATGGTGCAGCACCAGGCTGGGAATTGCCAAGCCACTGCGCGATGCCAGGGTGAGCAGCTTGGTCCTCACTCCTTAGCCCTGACATAGTTGAGGGACAGCAGGACCATGCTGTTCGCCAGGAGGGAAGCATCGGAAGCTGGAAAAACAAGACTGGGAGGGTCAGAGCGGGGCTGCTGCCACCCAGCCTCTCCAAATGTGCTCAACCTGAGCTGCCGGCGCAGCACCAGCGGCTGCAGGGCTCGCCCTCTGTCTGGGGCTTTTCATAGAATCACCAGGTTGGAAAACACCCATCGGATCATCAAGTCCAACCATTCCCATCAATCACTAACCCATGTCCCTCAGTACCTCGCCCACCCGTCCCTTAAACCCCTCCAGGGAAGGTGACTCAACCCCCTCCCTGGGCAGCCTCTGCCAGGGACCAATGACCCTTTCTGTGAAATATTTTTTCCTAATGTCCAGCCTAAACCTGCCCTGCAGAGCTCGAGGCCATTCCCTCTCATCCTGTCCCCTGTCACTTGGGAGAAGAGCCCAGCTCCCTCCTCTCTGCAACCTCCTTTCAGGTACCTGGAGAGAGCAATGAGGTCTCCCCTCAGCCTCCTCTTCTCCAGGATAAACACCCCCAGCTCTCTCAGCCGCTCCTCTTCTTCTCCAGACCCTTCACCAGCTTCGTTGCTCTTCTCTGGACTCGCTCCAGAGCCACAACATCCTTCTTGTGGTGAGGGGCCCAGAACTGACCCCAGTGCTGAGTCCAGAGGGAGAAGAACCTCCCTGACTCTGCTGGCCACGCTGTGTCTGATCCAAGCCAAGATGCCATTTTCCCTCTGCTCTTGTTGCTCTGTTTTGCTCCCTTTTTTCTTCCCCTGGTGCCGCTGTGGGGCTGGAATCTGCAGCCACAAGGTCTCCAAGGGACAGGGACATCCCTAACCCTAACCCATCAGTGTCCCACACAGCCAGCACCACGCTCCACTGTCTCCTTCTCTCAGGAATGAAGCTCCAGCGGCTCAGAGCAAGACAACGGCACCACTGAGCCCACATTTTCCCGATGCCCAGAGGAAATCAAGATGCTCCCAGAGGGACTCAGAAGGTTCCCACGTTCCCCAGGACCTGTCCTTCACCCACTCTCACCTTGCAGCTTGCAGGAAAGCCCCAGCCACTGCTCCAACCATGCTCTGCACTCCGACATCTCCAGGTGTGTGGAGTTCAGACCACGGAGGTAACAAGCCTGTAGAGACGGGAAGAGAGAAAAACAGGGACACATTCAGGGAAGGGCACTCCAGCTCGCAGGAAACACCAGGGATCGAGCTGTGATGCTCCCTCAGCATGAAAGCAAGGGAAAATGCTCTCTGTGATGTCCCAGCATGGAAAACAGGCTTTGAAAATGCCTTCCCAGAGGAGAGCAGGTACAACCTAGCTCGCCATGGGGTGGGAGGAATGCGCTGTGCCCCCGTGCCGATAGGCAGGGCTGGGGCAAGGCCATCGTGGGGAAAGCAGGGGCTGGTCGAGGAGCCCTCACCACTCGCAGCTCCTCCTCGGAGAGCTGGCCCAGGCCCAGGCGCAGCAAGGCACGGTCCAGGTGCCTGATCTCCAGGATGTGGCTCCGCAGGCGACGCCGCAGGAAAAACGCCGGCAAATGGGTGGTCAGGAACAGGACCTGGCTCAGAGCTTTCTGGGAAGGAAGAGACAGGGTCACCAGCTCCTCCCGCACAACGTAAACCAGCAGCGCTACCCTCATTTCCAACATGCTGGGCATTCCTGTTCTCCTTTAATTATTGGGTTAATTGTCCCGCCCACACCAAAACCCTGGTCTCGGAACGCCCGAGGGCGTGGGCAGGGAGCAAGTGTTCCGAGAAACATGCTCTGCCCTGGGCTGGATATGGGTGGCCGCGGAGAGCCGAGGGGTGCAGGATGGCTCCGTTTACTTGGAATCCCAGAAGAGTTTGGGTCAGAAGGGACCTCAAAGTCCAGCCAGTCCCACCCTGTCCATGGGCAGAGACACCTCCCACTGGATCAGGGGCTCCAAGCTCCATCCAACCTGGCCTTGAACCCCTCCAGGGATGGGGCAGCCACCTCTGCTCTGGGCAACCTGGGCCAGGGCCTCCCCACCCTCACAGGAAACCATTTCTCTCTAAGATCTTATCTCAATCTCCCTTCTTTCAGCTCAAAACTGTTCCCCTCATCCTATCCCTGCCCTCTATGATTAAAAGCCCCTCCTCAGCTTTCCTGGAGTCCTTTCCAGACTGGAAGCTGCTCTAAGGTCTCCTTGGAGCCTTCTCTTCTCCAGGCTGAACAATCCCAACTCTCTCAGCCTGGCCACCTACAGGAGGTTCTCCAGCCCTCAGATCATCTCCGTGGCCTCCTCTGGCCTCACTCCAACAGATCCATACCTTTCCTGAGCCAAGAGCCCTGGAGCTGGACACAGGGCTCCAGGATTTCCCAGCAGAGCAGATCTGAGGGGCAAAATCCCCTTCGCGGCCCCGGAGAGAGTCAGCTTTCTGGGCTGAGAGCACAAAATACTCACTCACATCAGTTTTCATGACAGGAGAAAAGCCGCACTCACCACATGAGACACTTGGAGCTTGTTCAGAGCCAACGGTGATCCCGAAAACAAACTCCTCACGGCATAAAGCTCAGCCACGCAAGGCTGGGAACCTCGCTGCACCTGGAAGAGCCACAGCGCGCACTGATGACATCTCCCAGGCCTCCATCCCTCAAGAAGGGTGGCAGCATAGGGGGGATGGGAATTACCGGCTGCAGTGCTGACACACCTCGACGCAGAGCTCCTGCAGGCGGCTCCGGAGCTGAGGCTCAGGCAGGGAACGCGCAGCCAGGGCTAAACTCTCCACCACATACGGATACGACTTTCTCCGGATGGCATCGTAGGCCTCCAGGAACTCAACCTGCTGGCTTGGGGTCCAAAAGTAGCGGATGAGGAGCTGGCGTGGGAAGAAATACCTTGGGAGAAGGGGAGACAGGGATTCAGGGAGCAAAATCACATGCTTGAGACAGGGCAGTCAGATTTCGTGCTGCTGGAAAGTTTCAAGCAATGTCCTGCGCTGGGGCAGCACAGCTGTTCAAGGAGACATGGATCTTCACTCCTCTGAAGGGGTGAGTTCAGGAGTCATGGAATCATTGAGGGTTGAAAAGATCTTAAAGATCAAGCCAAATCATAAACATCACGCTGCCAGCTCCACCACCAAACCCTGTACCTAAGCGCCTAATCCACACAGCTTTTAAACCCCTCCAGGAACGGGGACTCCTCCACTGCCTGGGCAGCCTCTGCCAGTGCCAGACAACTCTGTCCCTGAAGGATTATTTCCCATTATCCAAACTAAACTGTACCTGGTGCAACTTGAGGCCATTTACTCACATCCCATCTCGGTACCTGCGAGAAGAGACCAACCCCTGCCTTCCTCCAACCTTTCTGAGGACTGCAGAGAGTGATGAGGTCTCCTCTCAGCCTCCTCTTCTCCACACCAAACCCCCAACCTCCAGGTCCCACAACTACTCCCAGCCCCCCTGGGGACTCCGCTTGCACCTGGCCACCAACTGGATTTCACTCCATGCCTCACAACTCTCCAGGCACGGCATCCAGCTGGCTTTTACCCAGGGAAGAGCAAGCCCATCCAAGACCGGAGCAGCTAGGTTTTCCAGAAGAATGCTGTGCGGAACGGCATCCAAGGCTTTATTAAACCCCAGGCAGACAACATCCACAGCCTTTCCCTCCTCTAGTATCAGATTCACTTATCAGGGAAGGAGATTTCATGGAATCCTGGAATGGGTTGGGTTGGAAGGGACCTCAAAGCCCAGTCAGTTCCACTCCCTGCCACAGGCAGGGACACCTCCCATTGGATCAGGGGCTCCAAGCTCCATCCACAGAATCACAGAATAAACAGTTTGGAAGAGACCCACTGGATCGTCGAGTCCAACCATTCCCACCAATCCCTAAATCATGCTCCTAAGCACCTCATCTACCCTAACCTTAAACACCTCCAGGGACGGTGACTCAACCACCTCTGTTGCCAGACAGTTCCAATGCCTAACCACCCTCTCCATGAAGAATTTTTTCCTAATCTCAAGCCTAAATCTCCCCTGGCGGAGCTTGAGGCCATTCCCTCTCGTCCTGTCCCCTGGCACTTGGGAGAAGAGGCCAGCTCCCTCCTCTCCACAACCTCCCTTCAGGGAGTTGTAGAGAGTAATAAGGTCTCCCCTCAGCCTCCTCTTCTCCAGGATCAACAACCCCAGCTCTCTTAGCCGCTCCTCATAAGATTTGTTCTCCAGCCCCTTCACCAGCTTTGTTGCCCTTCTCTGGACTCGCTCCAGAGCCACAACATCCCTCTTGTGGTGAGGGGCCCAGAACTGAACACAGTACTCGAGGTGCGGTCTCACCAGTGCCGAGTACAGAGGGAGAATAACCTTCCTGGACCTGCTGGTCACGCCGTTTCTGATACAAGCCAAGATGCCATTGGCCTTTTTGGCCACCTGGGCCACTGCTGGCTCATGTTCAGTCGGTTGTCAACCAGCACCCCCAGGTCCTTCTCTTCCTGGCAGCTTTCCAGCCAGGTTTCTCCTAGTCTGTACCTCTGCTTAGGGTCGTTGTGCCTCAAGTGCAGGACCTGGCATTTGGCCTTGCGAAACCTCATGCCGTTGGTCTCAGCCCAGCAGTCCAGCCTGTTCAGGTCCCTTTGCAGAGCCTCCCGACCCTCCAGCAGATCGACACTTCCTCCCAGCTTGGTGTCATCTGCAAACTCGATGCCTTCATCCAGGTTGTTGATAAAGACATTGAACAGGACTGGACCCAGGACTGAGCCCTGGGGAACCCCACTTGTCACTGGCCTCCAGCTGGATTTAACTCCATTTACCACCACCCTCTGGGCCCGGTCATTCAACCAGTTTTTCACCCAGGAGAGTGTGCACCCGTCCAGGCCAGAGGCCGACAGTTTCCGAAGCAGAATGCTATGAGAAACTGTATCAAAAGCTTTACTGAAGTCCAGGAAGATACATCCACAGCCTTTCCCTCGTCCAAGAGTTTAGTCACTTGGTAATAGAAGGTGATCAGATTACTCTGGCAAGACCTGCCTTTCATGAACCCGTGTTGACTGGGCCTGATCACCCGGTTCTCTTGCAAGTGCTTCATGATCGCACTCAAGATCACCGTAGTTCCCCGGATCCTCCCTGCGCCCCTTCTTATAGATGGGCACGACATCAGCCTCCAGTCCAGTGAAACCTCCCCAGTCATCCAGGACTGCTGGAAGATGATGGAAAGGGGTTTGGCCAGCACATCCGCCAGTTCCCTCAAAACTCTTGGGTGGACTCCATCCAGCCCCATAGACTTGTGGGCATCTAGCCAGGCAAGCAAGTCTCTAACCACCTCCTCTTGGACCTTGGGAACCTCATACTTCTCTTCCAACCCCTGGGGTTGTGCACAGAAGAAACAATTTTCCTTACTGTAAAGACTGAGGCAAAGCAGGCATTGAGCACTTCAGCCTTGTCTTCGTCCCCTGTTACTCTTGTTCCCTCTGCATCTACTAGGGACTGGAGATTCTCCCTAGCCCTCCTTTTGCTGTTGATGTATTTGTAGAAAGACTTTTTGTTGTCTTTCACAGACTTGGCCAATCGCATTTCTAGTTGGGCCTTAGCCCTCCTGATTTTTTCCCTGCACATTCTCACTTCCTCCCTATATTCCACCCAGGATGCCTGCCCCTTCCTCCAGAGGTCGTAGACCCTATTGATGTCTCTTAGGACCTCCCTACTCAACCACGCTGGTTTCTTACCCCTCCGGCTACTTTTCCAGAACTTGGGGACGGCTTTCTCCTGAGCTGCTAGGAGTTCCTTCTTGAAGAGCGCCCAGCCCTCATGGACACCTTTGCCCTCAAGGAGCGTCTCCCATGGGACTTTTCCGACCAGCCTTCTGCTCTCTGAAAGTTGAGGGCGACTGTTCTGCTAACCTCCTTCTTCATTTGACCCCACACTGAGAACTCTATCATCTCATGATCGCTTTGCCCCAAGCGTCCTCCAACCTTCACATCCCCACCAGTCCTTCTCTGTTCACCAACAGCAGGTCCAGGAGGGCACCGTCCCTTGTCGGTTCGCTCACCAGCTGTGTGAGGAAATTGTCTTCCACACACTCCAGGAACCTCCGGGACTGCTTCCTTTCTGCTGTATTATACTCCCAGCCTATATCTGGGAAATTGAAGTCTCCCACAAGGACTAGAGGTAGCGATTTTGAGACTACACTCAGTTGTTTGTAGAAGAGCTCATCAGCTGCTTCTTCTTGGCTGGGCGGTCTATAGCAGACTCCCATCACAATCCCTTCCTGCCCATGGACTCCTCTGATTTTCACCCACAGGCACTCAGTCCCATCCTGACCGTAGTCCAGTTTGAGGGTATCAAAGCCCTCTCTAACATAGAGGGCCACCCCACCTCCTCTTCTGCCCTTCCTGTCCTTCCTAAAGAGTTTATACCCCACCATGGGTACGCTCCAGTTGTACGAGTCATCCCACCACGTTTCTGCAATGGCAACGACATCGTAGTCTCCTTGCCCTACCACAGCTTCCAGCTCCTCCTTCTTATTTCCCATGCTGCGTGCATTGGTGTAAATGCACTTCAGCTGGGCAGGCGTAGCTTCAGCCTTTGTAATAGGGCTTCTCCCCAACTGAGCGATCCTTGACTTAACTAAGGCCACAGTGCCAGTTTGCTGCCTGCCATCCCCAGCTGCACTCACCCCCTCTTGCTTAGTGGTGATACACCGGCAGGCATCGCCAGCACACCATCCCTTTGCCACTGAAGTGTCACCTCCAGGCTCACTCCCATCCTGCCTGGTCCCCATCCCCTCCCCCCTCACATCCAACCTGGCCTTGAACATCTCCAGGGATGGAGCAGCCACCACTGCTCTGGGAAACCTGAGCCGGGGCCTTCCTGCCCTCACTGGGCAATTGGATCGCTCCGCTGCAGCTGAAGCTCGACGCAACGCAGGGATCTGCCCACAGCAGGGCTCTCACCCACCCACAGGGCACAAAAACTGAGGAGCGGGATTGAAAAATCCAGGGGTTTAGCTTGGATTTAGCTCCGGCAGCAGGACAGCTGGCAGGGAGAGGGATGTTTGAAGCACTACGGAGACAGCTAGGGAGGGAATTGTGCAAGGAGGTAGGAGGTTTCCCCAGCCAAGCACGCACATGGCTGTTCCCTGCATGCCAGGGATTATTCCTCCATGCTGCGAGCTGGAAGCCAGGTGGGTGGCTGGCATGGAGGAGGATTGCAAAACCAGCACTGGGTTACAGGGACATTTTATTCCAGCAAGAGGCGGAGACAGGAAAGAACCATGGAATCATAGAATAACCAGGTTGGAAGAGACCCATCGAATCATCGAGTCCAACTATTCCCATCAGTCACTAACCCATGTCCCTCAGCACCTTGTCCACCCGTCCATTAAACCCCTCTATGGAAGGTGACTCAATCCCTTCCCTGGGCAGCCTCTGCCACTGCCCAACGACCCTTTACGTGAAACATTTCTTCCTGTTGTTCAGCCTGAACCTCCCCTGGTGCAGCTTGAGGCCATTCCCTCTTGTTCTGTCCCCTGTCACTTGGGAGAAGAGCCCAGCTCCCTCCTCTCCACAACCTCCTCTCAGGGACCTGGAGAGAGCAATGAGGTCTCCCCTCAGCCTCCTCTTCTCCAGGATCAACACCCCCAGCTCACTCAGCTGCTCCTCTTCTTCTCCAGCCCGTTCACCAGCTTCGTTGCTCTTCTCTGGACTCGCTCCAGAGCCTCAACATCCTTCTTGTGGTGAGGGGCCCAGAACTGACCCCAGGATTTGAGAAGCGGTCTCACCAGTGCCGAGTCCAGAGGGAGAAGAACCTCCCTGGACCTGCTGGTCACTTCGTTTCTGATACAAGCCAAAGGAAACGTCCGGCTGGATTTATAGCTCTAAAAAAGCCGAGTTCCATGAAATTTAAGATATCGGGAGTCAAGGAGGCACAAGATTGGGGCCGCGGCTGAGCCCCAGCATCACCGCGAGGCTGATACTCACATGAGGACGATGACCAGGAAGTTGGCGAAGGGCGGGATTGCGATAATTCCGATGGGAATGGCCTTGATCACGTCCCTGCGGAACTGCCTCCGAAATGAGGAGAGAGAATGAGAATCAGACAGTGAAGATGCAGAATTCCCTCTAAATTAACAGTTTCCAAACCTCATCCTGAGGCAGGGAACGAGTCTCATCCCAGGAATCAGCCTCTCCGATCCCAGCACAGGACCAGGGGCAGCTTAGGTAGGGAGGGAAGGTCCTGTACCTGCCGCAGCCTCTCCATCTCTCGGTATGGCAGCTGGTGTGTGCTCAGCCTCTGCCGTGACATCTGGGATCGGATCTTCTGTATTTCCTTTACTTCCACAAAGAGTCCTTGGATTCCTGCCAGAACAGAGCATCTCCAGAGCCCAATTCCCAAGCAAATGCCTCTGGTGAAGCAGGTTTTAGCCTCAGGAAGGGAACAGAGAGCTATCTCCATCCCCTCCAGAGAGCGGGAATATCCTGTCTCCCCCCCCCAGGAAGGGAAGAGGGAGCATTTCCAACACCTGCATTCTCACCAGAGAAGTGGGAACATTTCCAGCTGCCTCTGTTCTTCCCAGAGAAGCAGGAACATCTTCCGCTCCCCAGGAAGGGAACAGGGAGTGTTTCCAACCACCTCCACTCTTCTTGGGAGGGCAGGAATGTCCCTGAGCATTTTCAGTTGCCTCTGCTCTTCCCGGAGAAGCAGGAATGTCCTCCCCCCCTCCCCAAGAAGGAAACAGGGAGCATTTCCAGCCACCTCAGATCCCCCCCTTGAGCAGTGGGAATGTCACCCATTCCCAGGAAGGGAACAGGGAGATTTTCCAGGCAGCTTCAATCCCCCTGGAGCAGTAGGAATGTCCCTATCCCTGGGAAAGGAACATGGAGGGTTTCCAGCCACCTCAGATCCCCCTGAAGCAGCAGGAACATCCCCAGGAAGGGAACAGGGAGTGTTTCCAGCCATCTCTGATCTCCCTGAAGTAACAGGAACATCCCCAGGAAGGGAACAGGGAGCATTTCCAGCCTCCTTCCCTTTCCTTGGAGCAGCAGGAACATCCTTAAGCATTTTCAGTCACCTCTGCTCTTCTCGGAGAAGCAGGAATGTCCTCCCCACCTCCCCAAGAAGGAAATAGGGAGCATTTCCAGCCATCTCCGATCCCCTCGGAGCAGGGGAAACATCGTGTGCCTCCCATGGGCCCCACCTCTGGTGAAGGTGGCGTACAAGACATAGAAGCGAGGGAAGGTCCTTTCCAGGAACCTCTCATATTTCCTGTTGATGCGCTTGGCTCCCGAGGCCAGGGCAGCGAGGATGGACCTGGAACTGGCTTTGGCGGAGAGGCAGCAGCCGGGGGACCTGCAGAGACACCCCCAGAGCCCCCCCAACCCCATCATCCTTCAGTTTTCCAAAGGCTGGAAGGGTGGCTGTGGGAATTCCGACCCCCCCCGGGAGGGGACTGTGTGCTAGGACCCCTCAAATCCCACCCAAGCGGCTGCGACAGATCCAACTCCAGGCTGGGGGGGCACGTGGGGGGTCAGGATCAGAGCTGAGGGGCACAGGGGGGTAGGAGAGGAGTAGCAAGGGGAAAAAAGGGGGTGACAGGGAAAAGGGGGGGAAGACGAGGGGAGGAAAGAAGGGGGGGGCACGAGGCAAAACCGGGGGGGCGACGAGGGGAAAAGGGGGGAGGAAGCACTAGGGGAAAGCAGGGCTGGTGCTAGATGACGTGGGGAGGGTGGGAAACCGGGGAAGATCAGGGCCGGTGTCGAGCAGGAGGGGCAGAAGTCAGGGAGAGCAGAGCCGGTACTGGAGGGGATGAGGGGGCACCGGGGAAGGGCAGGGCCGGTACCAGGCGGCGGGGACAGAGCAGCAGGACCGGTAAGCAGGTACTGGGGTGTAGAGGGGGCAGGTCCGGTACCTCAGCGGCCCCCGGGAGTAGCGCAGGGCGGCGGGGACCGGCCCAAGGCGCCAGAGCGGCGCGCAGGCCCCAGCGCGGCACAGCGCCATCTTGGCGGGGCGTCACGTGGCATAGGGATCACGTGTGGAGAGGGAGAGAGAGCGCTGATTGGCGGTGAATGCGGAGTCACGTGACGTTTGTCGGTGTCACGTGATATGGGCCGGTGACGTGCCCAGAGTCATAGATTCACCAGGTTGGAAAAGACCCATCGGATCGAATCCAACCATTCCTATCGGTCACTAAGCCATGTCCCTCAGCAACTCGTCCACCCGTCCCTTAAACACCTCCAGGGACGGTGAATCAACCGCCTCCCTTGGCAGCCTCTGCCAGTGCCCAATGACCCTTTCTGTGGGAAAATTTTTCCTAATGTCCAGCCTGAACCTCCCCCAGAGGAGCTTGAGGCCATTCCCTCTTGTCCTGTCCCCTGTCCCTTGGGAGAAGAGCCCAGCTCCCTCCTCTCCACAACCTCCCTTCAGGGAGTTGGAGAGAGCAATGAGGTCTCCCCTCAGCCTCCTCCAGGCTAAACACCCCCAGCGCTCTCAGCCACTCCTCTTGTTCTCCAGCCCCTTCATCAGCTTTGTTGTTCTTCTCTGGACTCGCTCCAGAGCCTCAACGTCCTTCTTGTGGTGAGGGGCCCACAACTGACCCCAGGATTCGAGGTGCGGTCTCACCAGTGCCAAGTACAGAGGGAGAAGAACCTCCCTGGCCCTGCTGGCCACGCTGTTTCTGATCCAAGCCAAGATGCCATTGGCTTTCTTGGCCACCTGGGCCACTGCTGGCTCGTGTTCGGCCGCTGTCAACCAGCACCCCCAGGTCCTTCTCCTCCAAACAGCTGGAAGTGGCACTGCAAGCAGGGGCAGGAGCGAGTTGAGAGCCCTGGTACCAATGGGCTGGGCCTGGGCCTGGACAGGGCTCCAAGCGCCTTCTGGGCCTTTTGAGCCTTGGACACAGGCTTGAGCTCTATCTTGGTCTCTTGATGCCATGGGCTTGCAGGTTCAAGACCTTCTCAATCCTTTCAAGCTCCGGGATGGGATTTTCAGCCCCTTCCCAGTTCCTTGAGCCCTGGGGCTGGGGGTCCCGACCCCCTTCCCAGTCCCCTTGAGCGCTGGGATGGGAGCTTGAGCTCCTCGCAGTTTTTGGGCTGTTGAGCCTCTTCTCAGTTCCTCAAGCACTGGGGCTGGGGGTTCAGGCCTCTCCTGGGCCCTTTTTCCCCCAGGGCTGGGTGTTTGAGCATTTCCCAGTCCCCTCAAGCCCCAGGGCAAGATGTTTTGGCCCTTCCTGGCCTTTTGAGCCCCAGGGCTGGGGATCTGAGCCCTTGTGAGCCCCCTTGAGCCCTGGGGCTGGAGGTTCAGCCTCTTTCCATCTCCTCAAACCCCAAGGCCAGGGATCCAAGCCCTTCCAGGTCCCTTTGAGACCAGGACCAGGGGTCCAAGACCTTCCTGGTTCCTTTGAGACCCAAGGCCGGGGATACAGTCCTTTCCTGGGCCCCTTGAGCCCTGGTGCCAGAGATTCAGCCTCTTCCTTGTCCCTTTGAGCCCCTGGACCAAGGGCCCAAGCCCTTCCTGGCCCCTTTGACCCTGGGGTCTGGGATTCAGCCTCTTCCCAGCAGTTTGAGCCTCAGGGTCAGGGATTGAATCCATTCCCAAGCCCCAGAACTGGGGGTTCAGCCCCTTCTCAGGCTGCCCCTTGCCCTCAGCTGCTGCTGCCTTGCTCTGGATGCAGCAAGGAGGCCAAATCCCGACTGCGTGTCCCCAGCAAGGGGCCATGTGGTGGCAGAAGGTCACCCCTGTGCCCCACGGTCCCCACCCTGGTGTTTGCCCTGGCTCTGCCCTGCATTCCCTGGCCTGCAGCCGAGTGCAGATACCGGAATGGCCCAGGACACCTCTGTCCCTCCGGATGAACCAGTTCTGCAGCCGCCCTGAGTGGTTTCATAAGGATCATCTTTGCCTTTGGGATTCTCAGTGCTGTACAGAAGAGCATCCAAGGGCTTTTGGGAAACAGCTGCTGTGTCTACCCTTGCCTGTGAGGTCCAGCCTCTCCTTTCTGCCCCAACATCACAAAACCAGGTGCTGCGTCACCTCTTTCCAGACTTCTGTTTATTCCATGAATCCTTGGAGATGCTTTTCCCCATAGAGCCCCTCCAGCCGGATCCCGGTGCCCCCCTCTCTGCTCTGGCACCTCCAGGATGTCGCAGCGCGTGGCTCAGAGCACGCACGCCCGCGCCTCTGCCCTCCTGCCCGGTGACTCCAGAGCATTGCTCGTTCAGCTCTTGCTTATCAGAAAAAGGCACCGGGCTCTTTTCTTGGAGAAGAAAGGAAGAAAACCTGGCTGCCGTGAGGTTATCACTCTGCCAACAGATTCGGACCGCAGGCAGCACTGATAACAGCCCGTATCGATCCAGACTGGGGAGGGATGGCAGCTTATCAGAACCACACGTACCAGTGGCTGGAAAATGCCCCACAAGCACCCGTTTAGGCCCTGGTGGAGCAGAGTCCATGCTATCCCATGTGGCAATTGCCGGAGCAGCTCTGATGCTCGACCAAATGGCCTCGGAATTGAGCCTCCTTGGCTGATAAAGGGCTGGGGTGGTGCAGAACCCACCTTTCGCCCCGCGCCAACGCGGGGACAAGGCTTCACATCAAAGCCCTCAGCCACGCCGTAATCTGGCGGGATCGTGGTTACTTAATACACAATAAAGCTGGATGCAGCTGCTTTGGGAAGACTTTGAGTTGCCTCCCAAACTCACCGCTGGGAACTCTGCGCCGCATCAGAGCAATGCTGCGGGTGGAGGGCAGGGAGGGGACCAGGACAGGGTGGAGACGGTGCTTATATAGGGAGAGGGACCTGGAGCCAGCGGGACAGGGTGGGGACAAACACTGATCCAGGAAGGGGGACATTGCTGGGCTCCCTGCACCCTGAAACCAGCACCAAAACCACACACCACCATGCCCAAGAAATACAGCCTGGAGCAGAGCCCCCCCAGCTGCGAACTGGGTGAGTGCCACGAGAACCCTGTGGGTGCTCCAGGCATTGGGAAGCATCAGCTTGGACAAGGTACTGAGGGACATGGTTTGGTGATTGAGAGGAATGGTTGGGCTCTTTTCCAACCTGGTGATTCTATGATTCATCCCAAGGGATTCAGGGAATGAGTGTCCTCATCCCCACCACCTCATCCTTTTCATATTCTGGTGGATCTGACCATGCTTCCCAGCAATCTATGATTGCTACTGGGTAGATTGCTGGGAAGCGTGGTCGGATCCACCAGGACATGAAAAGGCTGGGATGGTGGGGATGAGGACACAGAGCACCGTGTGCTGTGGGAAGCAATGCCAGATGCCCCTCCAGGTTTCTGCTGTGTCCTGCCAGATAAATCAAGTTTTCAAGGGAATGTGTGACATGAAAATAATGCTCCTAGAGAGGGAATAGAGAGTTTGGTGGGAAAAGAGTTTTGGATCGGACAGATCTGGGGAGTTGTGGCTGGAAAAACCTCGGAGTGGGGACCAGAAGTGGGAGTGGGGACCATGACCAGGGACTGGGAGTGGAAAGCAGGACCTAGGATGGGACTGGGAGCAGGAGTGGGGAGCAGGAGTGGGAACAGGGACTGGGAGAAGGGTGTGGGGAGCAGGGATGGGATTGGGGAGCAGGAATGGGGATGGGACTGGAGCAGAGAGATGGAGCATCAATGGGAGCGAGAACTGGGAGCAGGGACTGGGAGCAGGGAGCAGGAGCAGGGGACTGGGAGCAGGAGTGGGGATGGGACTGGGATGCAGGAGTGAGAGTGGGGATTGGGAGTGGGAAGCAGGACTGTGAGCAAGGACTAGGAGTGGGGAGCAGGAGCAGGAGTCTGAGCAGGGATTTGGAGCAGGGAGTGGGGATTGGGAGTGAGGAGCAGGAGCATGGACTGGGGAGCAGGGATGGGACTGGGAGTGGGGAACAGGAGTGGGGATGGGACTGGGAGTGGGGAGCGGGAGCAGGAATATGAGCAGGGATTTGGAGCAGGGAGCGTGATTAGGGAGTAGGAGCAGGGAGTAGGAGCAGGGATGGGACACTGGGAGCAGGGATGGGACTGGGAGTGGGGAGCAGGAGTGGGGAGCAGGAGCAGGGACTGGAGAGCAGGGATTTTGAGCAGGGAGCAGAAGCAGAGATGGGACACAGGGAGTGGGGAGCAAAAGCCTGAGTGGGGATTGGGAGTGGGGAACAGGACCAAGGACTGGGAGCAGGAGTCCGAGCAGGGATTTAGAACAGGGAGTGGGGAGTAGGATGGTGAGCAGGGATTGGGAGTGGGGAGCAGGAGAACAGACTGGGGAGCAGGAGTGTAACCAGGGATTTGGAGCAGGGAACAGGAGCAGATATGAGACACTGGGAGCAGGGACTGGGAGCAGGGGTGGGACTGGGAGTAGGGAGCAGGAGCAACAAATGGGAGCAGGGATGGGACTGGGAGTGTGGAACAGGAGCAGGAGCAGAGATGGGACTGGGAGTGGGGAAGCAGGAGTGGGAGTGGGGACTGAGGAGCAGGAGTGTGAGCAGGGCCGGGATACTGGGAGCAGGGCTGGGACTGGGAGTGGGTAACGGGGAACAGGAGTAGGGATTTGTAACGGGTAACGGGTAACGGGAGTAGAGATTTGGAGCGGGGAACGGGGAACGGGAGTAGGGATTTGGAGCGGGGAACGGGGAACAGGAGTAGGGATTTGGAGCAGGGAACAGGAGCTGGAACTCGGAGCAGGGAACAGGAGCAGGGATTTGCAGCCGGGAAGAGGAGGAGGGATAGGACTAGAGATCGGGAGTGGGAACTGGGAGTGGGGAACAGGAGCAGAAGCAGGGACTGGGAGCAGGGACGGGACTGGGAGGACTTGATATCTTGGATATCTTGACAGGTATCAGGCCGCCAGTCCCATCCCTTGGACGGGGGGAGCAGGAGTGGGAGCAGGAGCTGGAACTGGGAGCAGGGAACAGGGAGTAGGAGCGGGGATTTGGAGCAGGGAACAGGACCAGGAGCAGGATCAGGCCTCCGCCGGGGAGGCCAGACACCGATCCCGGAGCAGGTTCCCGTCTCCGCCCGTTCCCGTTCCGGGGGCGGCGACTCGGCAGGAAGATGCGGCCGGGGGTGAGCGGGGAGCAGGGGACCCCCTGATTGATCCCTGGGGGTGCAGGGGGTTATCCCCCCTTTGATGGATCCCTGAGGGTGCAGGGGGGAATCCCCCCTTGATTTATCCCTGGAGGTACAGAGTGTGGATCCCCCCCTTGTTTGATCCCTGGGGGTGCAGCAGGGGATCCCCTTGATTGATCCCTGGGTGCTGCTGGGGGGGATCCTCCCTTGTTTGATCCCTGGGAGTACAGGGGGTTATCCCCCCCTTGATGGATCCCGGGGTGCAGGGGGGGACTCCCCCTTGTTTAATCCCTGGGGGTGCAAGAGGGGTGTCCCTGCCTTGAGGGATCCCCTGGGGGTGATCCCAGGGGTCTCTGGGCACAGGGGATCCCTTAGGGACACGTGTGTCCTATCCGTGTTCCATGTCCTTACGGCTGTGAGCCGGAGGTTTCCTTGGAGGAGGGATGGGATCTGTCCTGTGGAGAGCACCACATGAGCTCCTCAGAGCGCTGGGGGACATCACTGTGGTCAGCGATGGGAGAGTATCTCAATGTGGGATGAGTTGTGGGGCGTTGGGGGCGATCGAGGTCCCCCACCCGCTGTCCCACTCTGCGTGGGGATCCCTTGGGTCAGCCTTGCTGCTCTTATCCCACTTCACAGCTTTCTGGAGATGGTGAGGCTGCACCTCGAATCCTGGGTTCAGTTCTGGGCCCCTCACTCCAAGACAGACTTCGAGGGTCTGGAGTGTGTCTGGAGAAGGGAACAGAGCTAGGGAAGGGTCTGGTGCTCAGAGGTTCTGGGAGAAATGAGGGACCTGAGGGGTTTTGTCTGGAGAAGAGGAGGCTGAGGGGAGACCTCGTCACTCTCTGCAGCTCCTGGCAAGGAGGTTGTGGTGAGGTGGGTGCTGGGCTCTTCTCCCAAGGACCAGGTGATGGGGTGAGAGGTTGTACCAGAGGAGGGTTGGATTGGTTACTGGGGAGAATTCCTTCATCCTGGGATGACTCTACCAGGTCAACGAGGAGGAAAATATTTTCCAGGGCTGGGTTTTGGTGGTGCCCGTGCCTGCAGAGCAGTGAGGGTGTCTGGAGAGCAGGCAAGAGGGTGACCTAGTTGTGCAGGCAAGGAGATTCCCTGTTGGAGTGGCAAGTGGGTGACTGGCACTCATGGCTCCCCAGTGGTTCCTGGGAAACTGGGCTGGAAGAAGTGGGATTGGAGTTTTGGTGTGACCAGGAAAGAGGCTTCCCAGTGTGGCCAGCCCCAGGATGGACTCAGCATGGTGTGGAGGGAAGGGATGGAGCCAGGGGGACCTGGCCAGGCTGGAGAGATGGGGCTGTGGGAACCTCATGAGGTTCAAAAAGGCCAAAGGCAAGGTCCTGGACCTGGGTCAGGATGATTCCAAGCACAAATCCTGGCTGGGTGGAGAAGCTTCACGTGAGCATGCAAAGTGTGCTTAGAGCTCAGATACCTGTCCTGGGCTGCATCCAAAGCTGTGGGACCAGCAGGGAGAGAGGGGATTCTGCCCCTCTGATCCACGCTGGTGAGACCCACCTGGAGCCCATGTCCAGTTTTGGAGTCCTCAGCACGGGAAGGACATGGAGCTGTTGGAGCAAGTGCAGAGGAGGCCACAGAGATGATCCAAGGGCTGGAGAACCTTCTATATGAGGCCAGGCTGAGAGTTTGGGTTGTTCATCCTGGAGAAGAGAAGGCTGTGGGGAGACTTTAGAGCAGCTTCCAGTGTGGAAAGGGGCTCTAGGAAAGCTGGGTAGGGACTCTTGATCAGAGAGGACAGGGAGAGGGTGAGGGGGTATGGTTTCAGGTGAAAGAGGGGAGATTGAGATGAGATCTTAGGGAGAAATGTTTTGCTGTGAGGGTGGGGAGGCCCTGGCCGAGGTTGCCCAGAGTAGTGGTGGCTGCCCCATCCCTGGAGGGATTCAAGGCCAGGTTGGAGGGAGCTTGGAGCCCCTGATCCAGTGGGAGGTGGAACTGGATGGGCTTTGAGGTCCCATCCAACACCAACCATTCCATGATTGTATGGCTTTATGATCTGAGCCACCTCATGGTATCCTGCTCTTGGGTTTTGCCTTATTCCAAGGGATATTCCTCCTGGGAACGTATCTCCCTTGCCCAGGGGTGACTATGGTGTATGGAATCAGAGCTGGCAATGGTTCCAGTGAGTGTTTTACCTCCAGAGGCCAAACATGGCCCTTCTGAGGAACTCCTTGCAGGGGTTATAAGTAGAAGAAGCCATAAATCCCAACCCTCTTTATCCTGCAGTTTCTTTTTCCTCTATCTCCATCTGCACTGGGAGCAGCAGCAGGGGGGCACTAGAGGCTTTCTTTTAGAAAAGCACGGAGACAGTGGGCAGAATCCACCCCTTGGCTGCATTCTCCCCATCTCTTGGCTGTTCTCTGGGTTCCCAGCAAGGCGGGAAGCACGTGAAACATTTCCATCTCTGCTTTTTTTGGAGCTCTGTGGGAGAAGGATGAGCACGTGTGGGGCAGCATTCCCGGCGTGGGGCTGGGAGGGAGCGTGTCACGAGCTGGCGGCTGCTGACAGAGATAGGGGAACTAATTTTGCTCCCGCCCAAGCCAGAGTAAAGAAGATATTTGGGTCAGGCTCACTCCGTAACGAACGTTCTCCATGTGATCTCCTTCCTCTTCGCCGTTATTAATGCAGTGAGTGTTCCTGGGGGCCTGCTGCCGGGGTAAGCGCTTTTCCACCTGGTGGAATTCCATTCTGGAGAAAGGAGGGCTTATTATGAACCGTTCCTAATGGAAACCCCTAGAGGTTAGCTTCAAAAAGGAGCTGGGAAAGAAAGAAACCAGTGTGTGCGATGGACTCCAGCTCTGCTCCAGCCCTGGGAGATCCCAAGGGCTGCTGGAGGGAGGAGGCTCCGGCAGAGGTCAGAGAGGTGACACTGTCCTCTCCACTGGCTGAGGTGGCAGCTGAGATTTATGGAGAGGTTCTCCCTGGAGTGTGGGGCCGTTTGGTGGGTAGTAAGTCCAGATGAGGCCACAGAGATGATCTGAGGGCTGTCCCATACACGCTGGGAGAGTTGGGGTTGTTCAGGCTGGGGAAGAGAAGGCTCCAGGGAGACCTTAGAGCAGCTTCTTGATGGGAAGGGGCTCCAGGAAAGTTGGGGAGGGACTCTAGGTCAGGGAGGTCAGGGACAGGATGAGGGAGTACGGTTTTAAGCAGAAGGAGAGGAGATTGAGATGAGATCATTGGAAGGATCTCATTTTCCTGCAAGGGTGGGGAGGCCCTGGCCCAGGTTGCCCAGAGCAGAGGTGGCTGCCCCATCCCTGGAGGGGTTCAAGGCCAGGTTGGATGGAGCTTGGAGCCCATGATCCAGTGGGAAGTGTCCCTGCCCATGGCAAGGGGTGGAACTGGCTAGGCTTCGAGGTCCCTTCCAACCCAAACCCTTTAGTGATTCTGTGAATCGAACCCTGGAAGGGCTCCTGGGGCCCAGGGGTGGTTGCAGCGTGGTGGCCCAGCTCTCCGTGATGGTAGCCAGCATCCCACTTCTTCCCACGCTGTGTGCAAGGGGCCGCGACGGGGCAGCCCCGTGGTGTCCCCATCCCCGGTCACGCACCCTGGAGCCACTTTCTGTCTAGAAAGGGCTGGTGGTGACTCCAATTTGAGAGACAAAGCTGCACCTGCAGCCAGGTGGGAGCAGCACAAAAAGTAGGATGGGAAATAGGTAGAGTTTGGTGAAACTGTGATCATAGAATCATAGGATGGTTTGGGTTGGAAGGGACCTTAAAGATCATCCAGTTCCAACCCCCCTGCCATGGGCAAGGACACCTTCCACTGGATCAGGGGCTCCAAGCCCCATCCAACCTGGCCTTGAACCCCTCCAGGGATGGGGCAGCCACCACTGCTCTGGTGAACCTGGGCCAGGGCCTCCCCGCCCTCATTGTGAAGAAATTCCTCCTTATGTCCAGTCTAACTCTGCCCCTTTCCAGTTTATCCCCATTGCCCCTCATCCTGTCACCACAAGCCTTTGTGAACAGCCCCTCCCCAGATTTCTTGGAGCCCCTTCAGGTACTGGAAGGTTGCTATAAGGTCTGCTTGGAGTCTTCTCCAGGCTGAACAACCCAAACTCTCTCAGCCTGTCCTTGTGTGGAAGGTGCTCCAGCCCTCTCATCATCCTTGTTGCCTCCTCTGGGCCTTCTTCAGAAGCTCCCTCTCCTGGTTATTTTAGCATTCTTGGCTCAGTTACGAACCTCCTGGAGCTGGTTTTGGAACCAGGGGATTCATCTTTGAAAACCTAAAATGGTTTCAGATCAGTTCCAAACCAATTCCTGGCTGAGGTTTCCCCATTTCTGCCTTCTCTCAGCCAATGCTGCCTCGTAAGGGAATCCCCATTAACGTCCAGTGGGCTGGAGAGGGACCGAGGGCTCCACAGACCCAACGGTGGTGCTGGAGGAGCTCTGGGTTGTCCTTGAGGGGCTGGGACTTTCCAAAGCCTGGAGGATGTCAGTTGCATCCAAAGCCCAGTTTGAGATCCTGGCACCAGATCCCAGTAGCAGATCCCAGTACCAGAGTCCAATACCAGATCTTAATAACAGACTCCAGTTCCGGATCCCAGTACCAGGTCCTGGTACCTTACCCTGACCCAGATCTTGGTACCAGACTCCAATATCAGGCTCCAGTCCCTAATCCCAGTATCAGATCCAAGACTCTGTAATGGAGTCCAGTACTGGATCCCAGTTCCTGATCCCAGTATCAGATCCTGATACCAGAGCCCAATCCTGCTACTGGATCTCAGTATCAGATCCCAGTATCCTGATCCCAGTATCGAATCCTAGACGCTGTAACAGAGCCCAAAACTGGATCCCAGTACCAGACCCCAGTTCCTGATCCCAGTACCAGACCTCGGTTCCACATCCCAGTATCCTGATCCCAGTTTCAGATCCCAGTATCAGATCCCAGACCCTGTAATGGAGCCCAGATCCCGGTTCCAGATCCCGGTACCAGACCCCAGTTCTGGATCCCAGTTCTTTCCTTTGCGTGTGCGTTTTACAGCTGCTCTGTGATGCGGGCACTGCGTTGTGCCCTTCAAAGAGCCTCTGGGTGAGGAAGGGGGGATGAAATAACTGTGCCTGGAAGGGGAGGGATGGAATGTGGGTTTGACGCACAGAGGGATTTCCACCCCGCTTCCCTTCGTCGCCGTTTCACAACCCTCGCTGACCCTGCTGTCGCCTCGATTCGCACGTCCCATCCACCCCCCCCCCCTCCCTGCTCCTCACCAGGACTTTCCAGGCAGGTCCTGGGCCAAGAACTCCCTCCTAGCCCCGTGAGGATCTGCAATGCTGGAAAAGAGCTGGGGAAGTGAGTCCATCCCTGCCAGGAGCTCGTGGTTGCATCACCTCTCCTGTAGTTTTTTTTTTTCTCCTTCCTAACAGTTTTTTTTTCTCCTTCTCTTTTGCAGCCAATGTGGCCAAGCTGAAACAGCTCCCAGGCCGCGAGAAGGATTCCACCATGGGGAACTCCAGCATGGATCGGAAGTCGTCCTATGGTAAGGATCCTGCAGCAGGTTTGAGGTGAAAGAGGGGGGATGGAGATGAGATCTTAGGGAGAAATGTTCTCCTGCAAGGGTGAGGAGGCCCTGACCCAGGTTGCCCAGAGATATTGTGACTGCCCCATCCCTGGAGGTGTTCAAGGCCAGGTTGGATGGGGCTTGGAGCCCCTGATCCAGTGGGAGGTGTCTCTACCCATGGAAGGGGTGGACGTGGATGGGCTTTGAGGTCCCTTCCAACCCAACCCATTCCATGATTTGCTCTCATACACCCACCTTCCCTTTAATCAAATTCCTCCGTGCCACAACCCCTCCCGAGGGTTCTGTTTGCCCATTCGCCACCCTGGCTGCTTGCTTATCGCAGCAGACGTTGACCTTCAGGTGCTTGAGGTGACCTCAGCTGGAGATTTCCCACTCCCCGGCTCCTCAGCCTGGCTGAACCAGAGGAGCCAGCCCGCAGACACTGAGTTCGTTATGTAAACGGCCCCTGGCAGGGCAGGCAGCCCTGGAGGCGTTTGGGAGGCAGGAAAAAAGGAGGAGCAACCAACCTCCGTTTGCTGTGATGACGCAATAGGAAAGTTGGTAAAAGCCACTGGGTGTTTGGCCACTGTCGCCAAAGACCGGTCGATCCGGGGCGGATGCTGCCCTCCTGCTCCATGCCGCGTTGGGAGAGCAGGAGTGAGTACCAGCCTGGGGTAGAAGGTGGGCAGGGGAGGAACCAGGTAGTGGGACAAGTCCTAGCAGGTTCTCCGTGGCATCGTGCCTTTGCCATGCTGGAATAACCCAACCCACCTTCCTCAGGAGTTAAAATTAGAGTCTGACCTTTGCGTTCCTCAGGGCTGACTTCTCTGTTTGGAGCAGGGAAGAGTCACGCAGCCTCCTGACCATCCCTTGCTGCCACAAGAGCTTCATGGTAGCACCAGGGTCCTTCCAGGAGTTATTCCTTGGCTGGGAGAGTCTGAGATAATGCTCTTCACAATGGTCCAAACCAGCCGTGAGTTTCCTCAGACCTAGCGAGCTCGGTGCCGGTTAATGATTACGGCAATGCGACAGGGCTGCCGTGCCCTTTGGAAATGAAGCTGGATAAATGAGTGCCCAGGTGGGCTCCGAATCATCCAACTGCTGGCTTCTCTCTCCATGTGGGAATGCTCGGGCTGGGCAGCATCGTGTCTGGGTGGGCTTACAGCCGTTCCTGGTGTCTTTATGTCATTATCTTTTCCAGCTAATTATCCGCGAGGGCAGGACACGCTCGTTTTGTGTGTCTTGCCAGGTTTTCCTGTGTTTCCAAGGACCCTTGCTCACTCCTCATTCCCTTTCCATGTCTCTCCCATCCCAGAAGATGCGTCTGGGGAGCACAGCGAGGTGGTCAGCACCATTTCCAGCAGCAGGAATCCGCTGCAGCCACCGGATGAATCCTCGGAGGAGCCTTTTACCACCTACTTTGACAGCAAGATCCTCATTCCTGAAGATGAGACAGTGAGTATGGCCCTCCCCGCTCACTCCAATAGGAAAATCCAGTCGGAAAAAACAGTGAGCACTTGGGACCCACGTCAGTTGTTCCCCTGGGTGCCGGTTTCCCTCTTTGCCTGCACTGGGAAGGGCATCTGGGCTGCTGGATGGGACCTGATAGAGGACGGGGAGGGAGCTCCTGTGCTCACTGCGGACTTAAGGATTCACGGAATCACTGAATCCTTGAATGCGTTGGGTTGGAAGGAACCTCAAAGCCCATCCACGTCCACCCTCTGCCTTAAAGCCTGCAGGGACACCTCCCACTGCATGAAGGGGCTTCAAGCCCCATCCAACCGGGCCTTGAACCCCTCCAGGGATGGAGCAGCCAACTGCTCTGGGCAACCTGGGCCGCTCAGGATTTGTCTCCTAGAGCAGCAGGATCTGCTGAAGAGCAGAGAAATGTCTTGTTTGCAGCCCCAGGGGAGGAGGGGACCTTGGTCCTTTGTTCCCTTATCAAGGAGAGGGAGCAGGAGTGCTTGGCTGCCCTTTGGAACAGCCCCAGCCCCCTTGCTGTGGTATCAGGACCCTCTTTGCTTTTGATTAAGCAACACGGCGGCATTTTCAGCTGCTGGGGCGTAGGAGGATTCACCCCCCACCAAACAGCGTGTCCTTGGCTGTGATTCTAAGCTCTAGATTAGGATCAGAGGTTGCTGGAGAGCTTGGGAGGGGGTTGAGGAAGACACTGGGCTGCCCAGCGAGGGAATGAAATCAAAGCCTGGCTTTCTCTTGCTGGTTTTTATCCCTGGTGGCCAGGCGGCACATGAAGACAACGCGTGCCCTGCGCTGGGATGGGGCTCAGCTGCAGAACCGGCTCCTGATGCCTCCATCCTTTCTCCTTTTCTCAGCATTCCTGCTTCAGCTTCCGCAAGCTCTGGGCTTTCACGGGGCCAGGCTTTTTGATGAGCATCGCCTACCTGGATCCAGGCAACATCGAGTCGGATTTACAATCCGGGGCTGTCGCAGAGTTTAAGGTCAGTGCAGAAACCTGGAAGTTGTGCATCCCCTGTGTCCACCCATGGTTTAGGGCAGGGAGCTGATCTGAAACACCCCGGAGGAGAAGAAAGGGAGAGCAAAGTGCTCTCAGATACCTTTCTCGGAGTTTGAGTCCTTCCTGTGGGCACATAAGCCATAGCCGATTGTCGATGATGTCCATGATTCCTGAAGCGTGGAGGAGAGGCGGCCTGGGGAGACCCTGTTGGTGGCTGTTGGTTTCTCACTGTCCCACTCCTGCTTTTCTCTCTCCTTCAGCTGCTCTGGGTGCTGATGCTGGCGACGATCATTGGGCTGCTCCTGCAGCGCTTGGCTGCCCGCCTCGGCGTTGTGACCGGCTTACACCTCGCTGAAGTCTGCAACCGGCAGTACCAGAAGGTGGGTGGTTACCTGCCCCACCAGGTGAGCTCTGGGACCTTATCACCTGGGGCTGCCTGAAAGATGAGATGCCAAAAGATTTAGTGCCAAATCATCCTCCAGAGGAGGAAGTGTTCCAATTGTCAATGTGTATTTTCATTGTCACACCTTGGCTTTGCTGGCCAAGGAGCTGGGGGTTAAGTTAGTTTCTTCTGGCTTGGCTCCCAGTTGGAAGAAGGGCACATTGGGAGGAAGATTTTAAGCACAGCAGTAAACGAGGGGCAAGTTGGGAAGCTGGGCTGTTAGGAGAGCAGATTTGGGGTGCTCCAGATCCTCCCCATCTTGGAAAAAGGAATGCACAAGGAGATGGGGGTGAATGAACTGGGGTTTCCCAGTGAACTGCAGACAGCGTGAGGAATTAAACCCTGGATTTCAGCTTTTCTGCTGCCTCCAATGGTGAAACACTTGGTGGTGGAGGAATCCTGAGGAGAGCAATAGTCCTTCAGAGCAAGATCATTCCCTGGGTGTTGAATTTCCCTGCTTTAGAAATCTTCCTGGCTTGTGTAAGAAGGGGCCATGCGGCTCCTCCAGCTGGGGATGAGAGAGACTGCCCTGCAGGGAAGTCCGTGATGTCCTCAGCTCTGTGCGGTTTGATGTTTCTCATCCAGCATCTGAGACTTTGTCACTGATCCCACCATGGAAGTGTCTTCCCGTGCTCGTTCCGGGCACCTGAGCAGATGGAAACATCCAGTTCCGCTCTCACAATGGGTGCAGAATATGGAGGGGAGGGATTTAGGTTATAGAAGTGGGCCAGGAGCCTCCCTCGGGGTTTGCCACGGGGAACCTGGATTTCTGCTCCAGACCAAAACTCAGGTGGCAATGATCAATGTATTTTCCATAGCAGGGAAAAGACCCCATTCCGAAATGCTCCATCGCCACAACCTTGTCCTCACCCAGGAACTTTAAGGGAGAAGATTTTCCCTGTTTTAATGGTGTTGGATGTTTCTTATACCCTTAGGTTCCTCGGATTATCCTGTGGCTGATGGTCGAGCTCGCTATCATCGGCTCCGACATGCAAGAAGTCATCGGCTCAGCCATCGCTATCAACCTACTGTCAATGGGCAAGTGAGTTGCCATTGGCGTCAGCAGGAAATCAGAGAATCATAGGATAGTTCGAGTTGGAAGGGACCTTAAAGATCATCCAATTCCAACCCATCTGCGATGGGCAAGGCCACCTCCCATTAGATCAGGCTGCCCAAGGCCCCATCCAACCTGGCCTTGAACACCTCCAGGGATGGGGCAGACACAGCTTCACGGGGAAACCTCTTCCAGGCCCTCACCACTCTCATTGGGAAGAAATTCCTCCTTATGTCCAGTCTAAACCTGCCCCTCTGCAGTTTATCCCCATTGCCCCTTATCCTATCACTCCAAGCTTTTGTGAACAGTCCCTCCCCAGCTTTTGTGGAGCCCCTTCAGGTCTGGAAGGTCGCCATATGGTCTCCTCAGAGCCTTCTTTCCTCCAGGCTGAACAACCCCAACTCCCTCAGCCTGTCCTTGTATGGGAGGTGCTGCAGCCCTCTCATCATCCTTGTAGCCTCCTCTGGACCCATTCCAACAGCTCCATCTCCTTCTTATATTGAGGATTCCAGAACTGGACACAGTCCTCCAGATGAGGTCTCACCAGAGAGAAGCAGAGGGGCAGAATCCCCTCCCTCCCTGCTCCCAAGCTGATTTGATGCAGCCCAGGATTTGGTTGGTTTCTGGGCTGTGAGCACACATTGGTGGCTCATGTTGAACTTCTTCTGCCCCCACACCCCAAGTCCTTCTCCTCAGGGTTCTCTCCATCCCATCATCCCCAATCCTGGATTGAAACTATGAATTGCTCCAACCTGGATGTAGGACCTTGCCCTTGGCTTCGTTGAACCTCACGAGGTTCCCTCAGCCCCACTTCTCCAGCCTGTCCAGGACTCTGCCTGGAAATGAGAGCTCCCCTCCCAGATTAGCCGAGTGTCACCATCTGCACCAGAACAGACTCACATATTCCTATAAATCTTCTAAAATCAGCTCTTGGAGGAGGGTGATTCATCCCTGTTGCGCTGGTGCTGAGCTGACTCAGCCACTGCTGCCTGCTTCTTTATTTTCGGCTCAAAGGGGAACTGCGGGGTTCGGGGTTTTAATTCAGCCAAATTTGGGCTGCAGCCTTCCAGGCAAATCCAATATTCCTGATAAAGGACCTGTGAAACGATGCTGGCTTCGAGCAGGCATGCAAATGGAACGGGGAGCTGCAGGTTTGTAGGGAGCAGCTGGTAAAAGTCTCACTTGCTCTTGTCTTTCCCAGCGTAGCCATGGGATTTGGGGAGAGGGCTCTGAGCTGAGCTGTTTCTCGGGATTCATAGAACGTAGAATCATTTGGTTGGAAAAGATCTTTGAAATCATTGAGTCCAACCGTCCCTGTCCACTACTGAACCATCTCTGAGCAAGTCATCCACCTGGCTTTTCAACCCCTCCAGGGATGGAGACTCCACCACTGCCCTGAGCAGCCTCTGCCAGGGCCTGACAACCCTTTCCGTCAAGGAATTCTACCCAATATCCAATCTGACCCTCCCCTGGCACAACCTGAGGCCATTTCCTCTCACCCCATCACTTGATCCTTGGGAGAAGAGCCCAGCACCCACCTCACCACAACCTCCTTTCTAGGAGCTGCAGAGAGTGATGAGGTCTCCCCTCAGCCTCCTCTTCTCCAGACCAAACCCCACAGGTTCCTCAGCCACTCCCAGAGCCCCTGGGCTCCAGACCCTTCCCCAGCTCCATTCCCTTCTCCAGACACACTCCAGCCTCTCAAAGTCTTTCTTGGAGTGAGGGGATCAGAACTGAACCTGGGATTCAAGGTGCATCCTCACCAGTGCCAAGTGCAGGGGGATGATCCCTTCCCTGCTCCTGCTGGCCACCCCAGGGCTGATATAAGGATGCTAGTAGCCTTCTTGGCCACCTGGGCCACTGCTGGCTCACGTTCAGCCCCTGTTGTCCAGCGTCTCCAGGGTCTTTTTCTTGGGAAGATCTTTCCAACCGCTCTTCCCTGGAGCATTGCAGGATGAAGCTCGAGGAGGAAACTCTTATCTGAGCTGCTTTTAGAGAATACAAACCTGCAGTCCCTTGCCAAACACCTTGTCAGACTGCAAACAAAGCTTTATCCATCCCTGGAAACTTGAGCAATTCAAATCCTTCCCAGAGCCTTGGACAATTTGAATCCATCCCAGAACCTTGGGCAACCCAAATCCATCCCAGAGCCTTGGGCAATTCAAATCCATTCCGGAGCGTTCGGCAACCGAAATCCATCCCCAAACAAGGCCCTGGATGAAGGGATTTGGGGCTGGTGAGGAGGACAAGGTACTTTCCATGCTGATGTCCCCCCATGCTGGTCTCTCGCAGGATCCCGCTGTGGGGTGGTGTGCTCATCACCATCGCCGACACCTTCGTCTTTCTCTTCCTGGACAAATACGGTAATTTCTCCTCCTGACTTCCAGAAATAAAGCTTACAGCTTCCATAAAAAAAAAAGCTTAGAGGTTTTTTTTTTTGCAGCTTGCTGATGTTCTTTTTCTTTTCCCAGGCTTGCGAAAGCTAGAAGCGTTCTTTGGGTTCCTGATAACCATCATGGCTGTGACGTTTGGCTATGAGGTACCCTCACCATCTCTCCTTACGTTCCCATGAGAGCTGTGTGGGAACACATTTCCTCTCCCCACTGGTAGCTCCAGTGCCAAATCCTGGGGGCAGATACTTAAAATCCAGGGCATTTGAAGCTGGCTCAGTGTTTCCACTGATGGAGACCAGTTGGGTGCTGACGTCCTTTGTCATCCAACAGCAAATGACTCCACAGTTGGGTTTTCACCAAAGCCACTGCATTTTGGCTTTCAAGTATCACAGAATCATAGAATCACCAGGTTGGAAAAGACCCATCGGATCATTGAGTCCAACCATGTAGGGGCAACTGGAGCGGTTGTGCGATCCACACATGGCCACCTCTGCTCTTTCTTTTATTCCCAGTACGTGACAGTGAAGCCGGACCAGGAGAAGCTGCTGAAGGGGCTCTTCATCCCGTACTGCGAGAACTGCGGAACACCGCAGCTGGAACAGGCCGTGGGCATTGTGGGCGCTGTCGTCATGCCACACAACATGTACCTGCACTCTGCATTGGTCAAGGTGAGCAGTGCCAGGTCCCTCAAACACCTGAGTGGAGTCTGCTCTGAGCATTGGCTTCAGTGGAGATGTTGGAAATCCCCTGAGGGGCTGGCGGGGTCCTTGACACGTGGAGAACCCTGCAAGCTTTGGGATACATGTGGTTTGCATGTGGGGGTGGCACCAGAATCCTGGAATGGGTTGGGTTGGAAGGGACCTCAAAGCCCAGCTAGTTCCACCCAGGGGGGCTGGGACTGGATGACCTTTAAGGTCCCTTCCAATCCAAACCATTCCATGATTCTGTAAATATCTCATCTCAATCTCCCCTCTTTCAGCTCAAAACCATTCCCCATTGTCCCATCCTTTCACCCCCTGATCAAGAGCCCCTCCTCAGCTTTCCTGGAGCCCCTTTCAATTCTGAAAGCTGCTCTAAGGTCTCCTCAGGCTGAAGAACCCCAACTCTGCCAGCCTGTGCCCATAGAGAATTGCTCTCCTGGCTGGTGCAGCGTGTTCTGCAAATATTTGGTTTGCTTTTCCCTCCCTTCCTTGCTCTTTTCCCACACAGTGACCCGTGTCCCTCTCTCTGTTCAGTATAACTACAGATGTTATCCACACAATAGCGAATTCCAGGTTCTCAAGTCCTGCTGTTGTCCCTCCCTTTTTCAGTCCCGGCAAGTGAACCGTGCAAACAAGAGGGAAGTACGAGAAGCCAACAAGTATTTCTTCATCGAATCCTGCATCGCGCTCTTTGTCTCCTTCATCATTAACATCTTTGTCGTGACTGTCTTCGCTGAGGCTTTCTTCAACAAGACCAATGCGCATGTGGTGAGCTGTGGCTGCCACTCGGTTCCTGGGGGGCTGTGGTGTCCAGATCCAGGTTAACACCAAAACCCAGGGCTTTTAGAGTCGTGGGCACCCTGAGAGCCGCTCCGAGTACCATCAGTGCCCCTGAGTCAGGCAGAGCCCATCTATTCTGTGATAAAAAGAACAAGGCTGTTGATTCAGAGAGTAGTGGACAATGGCTTGAAGTCCAGATGGTGACGAGTGGTTTCCCTCAGGGGTCCGTACTGGGACCTGTGATGTTTAAAACCTTCATCAATGATACAGACAGTGAGATTGAGAGCAGCCTCGGTGAGTTTGCAGATGACACCAAGCTGAGTGGGGCAGTTGTCACACCAGAAGGATGGGATGTCATCCAGAGGGACCTGGAGAGGCTGGAGAACTGGGGCTGTAAGAATGTCATGAGGTTCAACAAGGCCAAGGGCAAGGTCCTACACCTGGGTCCATGGTTTCAATCCAGGATGGGGGATGATGGGATTGAGAGCAGCCCTGAGGAGAAGGACTTGGTTTGTGGACAGAGGAGAAGCTCAACGTGAAACAGCAACGTGTGCTTGCAGCCTAGAAACCAACCGTGTCCAGGGCTGCATCAGAAGCAGCGTGGCCAGCAGTCAGGGAGGGGATTCTGCCCTCTGCTCCTCTCTGGTGATACCTCATTTGGAGGATTGTGTCCAGTTCTGGAATCCTCAACATAAGAAGGAGATGGAGCTATTGGAACGGGTCCAGAGGAGGCTACAGGGATGATGAGAGGGCTGGAGAACCTTCCATATGAGGACAGGCTGAGAGAGTTGAGGTTGTTCAAGACTGGGGGAGAGAAGGATCTGAGGAGATCTTATAGAGACCTTCCAGACCTGAAGGGGCTCCAAGAAAGCTGAGGATGGGATGTTTACAAAAGCTTGGAGTGATAGGTTGAGGGGGAACAGGGATAAACTGGATGGGGGCAGGTTTAAGCTAGACATAAGGAAGAATTTCTTCACAATGACAATGGTGAAGCACTGGAAGAGGTTTCCCAGGGAAGTTGTGTCTGCCCCATCCCTGGAGATGTTCAAGGCGAGGTTAGATGGGGCTTGGAGTCCCTGGATGCTGTGGGAGGTGTCCCTGCCCGTCACAGGGGGGTTGGAACTGGATGATCTTTAAGGTCCCTTCCAACCCAACCTACTCTATGATTTTATGATGAGTCCCATTTAAACCAGCACGTGCAGACTCCTCGTGTTCAGACTTTTCTGCTTGTCCTCACTGGGCAAAACCAACCTCCTGCTCCTGTGTCTCGTTGCAGAACGCCATCTGCACCAATGCCAGCAGCCCGCACTCCTCGCTCTTCCCAAACAACACTGAGACACTGGAAGTGGACATCTACAAAGGGGTGAGTGGTGGGATACTTCCCTGTTAGCGAATGCTGCTTTTGGGACAACAGAGGGAGTGGAGGCCAGGACCTTCAAAGGGACCACTGAAAACAGAGCTGGAGGAGACTCCTGGGGATGCAGGAAGTAGCGTGGCCAGCAGGGAGGGACAGGATTCAGCCCCTCTGCTCTAGTGAGACCCAGCCTGAAGCTCTGTGTCCAGTTCTGGAGTTCTCAGCACGGGAAGGACATGGAGCTGTTGGAGCGAGTCCAGAGGAGGCCACGGAGATGATCTGAGAGTTGGAGAACCTGCTGTATAAGGCCAGGCTGAGAGAGTTGGGGTTGTTCAGCCTGGAGAAGATAAGGCTGCGAGGAGACCTTAGAGCAGCTTCTAGTGTGGAAAGGGGCTCCAGGAAAGCTGGAGAGGGGCCCTTGATCTGGGAGCACAGGGATAGGATGAGGGTGGATGGTTTTAGCTAAAAGAGGGAGACTGAGATGAGATTTTAGGGAGAAATATTTTGCTGTGAGGGTGGGGAGGCCCTGGCCGAGGTTGCCCAGAGCAGTGGTGGCTGCCCCATCCCTGGAGGGGTTCAAGGCCAGGCTGGATGAGGCTTGGAGCCCCTGATCCAGTGGGAGGTGTCCCTGCCCACGGCAGGGGTGGAACTGGCTGGGCTTTGAGGTTCCTTCCAACCCAAACCATCCCAGGATTCTCCAGTCCTAGAGCCCAGCCCTTCACTCAAGAGGAGTTCTCTCTCCCTTGCTCATTGTTTTAGCCGCCCTGACTCCACAGACTCTCCGTGTTCTGCTCCTCTCGTTGATTTGACACAAGCTCAATCCTCTGTTCCAGGGCGCCGTTCTGGGCTGTTACTTTGGCCCTGCTGCTCTCTACATCTGGGCAATCGGGATCCTCGCTGCTGGCCAGAGCTCAACGATGACGGGGACGTACTCAGGGCAGTTCGTTATGGAGGTAATGAACCCTCTTCGATGCCGCCTGCATCCCCAGTCACTCTGCTCCTGAGCTGTTCAAGCTAATATTGATGATTATCAATGATATAGACAGTGAGATTGAGGGCACCAAGCCCTCAATCAGGTGACACCAAGCTGAGTGGGGCAGTTGTCAAACAAGAAGGACGGGATGCCATCCAGAGGGACCTGGACAGGCTGGGGAAGTGGGGCTGTGAGAACCTCATGAGGTTCAACAAGGCCAAGGGCAAAGTCCTACACCTGAGTTGGGGAAATCCATGGTTTCAATCCAGGATGGGGGATGATGGGATTGAGAGCAGCCCTGAGGAGAAGGACTTGGTGTGTGGGCGGAGGACAAGCTCAACGTGAACCAGCAACGTGTGCTTGCAGCCTAGAAACCAACCGTGTCCAGGGCTGCATCAGAAGCAGCGTGGCCAGCAGGGAGGGAGGGGATTCTGCCCCTCTGCTCCTCTCTGCTGATACCTCATTTGGAGGATTGTGTCCAGTTCTGGAATCCTCAACATAAGAAGGAGATAGAGCTGTTGGAACAGGCCCAGAGGAGGCTACAGGGATGATGAGAGGGCTGGAGCACCTCCCGTACGAGGACAGGCTGAGAGAGTTGGGGTTGTTCAGCCTGGAGGAGAGAAGGCTCTGAGGAGACCATGTAGAGACCTTCCAGTACCTGAAGGAGCTCCAAGAAAGCTGGAGAGGGGCTGTTCACAAAGGCTTGTGGTGATAGGACAAGGGGGAGTGGGGATAAACTGGAGGGGGCAGATTTAGACCTGACATAAGGAGGAAATTCTTCATGATGAGAGTGGGGAGGCCCTGGAAGAGGTTTCCCAGGGAAGTTGTGTCTGCCCCATCCCTGGAGGTGTTCAAGGCCAAGTTGGATGGGGCTTGGAGCCCATGATCCAGTGGGAGGTGTCGCTGCCTGTGGCGGGGGGTTGGAACTGGATGGGCTTTAAGGTCCCTTCCAACCCAAATTATTTGATGTTTCTATGATTCTTCTTCCCTGGACACACAGCTCTTGCTGCAAGCTCCTTCAACCTCCCTACTTGGGCTTTCTAGCTCCCAGTCGTGCCCTGAGTCCCACTCTTTCCACCGGCTCGGAGTCTCCTTGCACTGTTTTCACACTGCAACTTCTCTGATTTTTCCCCAGGGCTTCCTGAACCTGCGCTGGTCCCGGTTTGCCCGGGTGCTGCTGACCCGCTCCATCGCCATCACCCCCACCCTCTTCGTTGCCATCTTCCAGGATGTCGAACACTTGACTGGCATGAATGACTTCTTAAACATTCTCATGAGCCTCCAGGTGAGTGGCACGCCCGGGTCCTGGAGAAGAACCTCTGGCGCTGGATTGGATGAAAGGGAACAGGTTTGCACAGAAAGAGGGGAGATAGAGATGAGATCTTGGAAAGAAGTGTTCTCTGGAGAGGATGGGGAGACCCTGGCCCAAGTTTCCCAGAGAAGTTGTGGCTGCCCCATCTCTGGAGATGTTCAAGGCCAGGTTGGATGGGGCTTGGAGCCCCTGATCCAGTGGGAGGTGTCCCTGCCCATGGCAGGAGGTGGAACCGGATGGATTCCATGAATATTTCAGTTCCTGGTGCCTCAGGGTTTGCAGGAGCAGCTGAGTAGGAGGGGCTGGGCTGCAGCAGAGAGGTGGAGAGGATCAACCAGGGTCATGGAAACATGGAATGCTTTGGGTTGGAAGGGACCTCGAACCCCATCTAGTTCCATCCGTCTGCATGGGCAGGGACACCTCTCACTGGATCCTGGTGCTCAGAGTCTCAGGGTCTCCAATTGCTTCCTTGTGCCAGCCGGGAAAGTCCCATCACAATAGCTTCAAGGAAATGGTGTCAGATACAAGCAAGCCTCGGATGTTTGTCCATGCTGAGATAATCAGAACCACCTCCACTCTTTATTATTCTTTATTTTCTTGCTTCTTCCAGCTTCCATTTGCTCTAATCCCTGTCCTGACGTTCACCAGCCTGCCCAGCGTCATGAACGATTTTGCCAACGGACTGTAAGTATGAAGGGAATCGCCTCTGAGCAGGAGATGGCGCGGTGCTCCCCCAGCCACACGTCTCAGTCCTGCCCTCCCCCAGCATCTCCTCCTGGCCCCTCGGCCTCACCCCGTCATGCTCTGGTCTCGCTCGCAGGTTCTGGAGGATCATGGGTGGGTTGCTTATCCTCCTCATCTGCTGCATCAACATGTACTGTGTGGTGGACTACGTCATGTCCCTCAACCACATAGCTCTGTACATTGGGGCTGCCATCCTCAGCGTGGTCTACCTCTCCTTCGTGGCATATTTGGTAAGTTTGGGAGTCCTGCTCAAGCACAACAAGCCCATGGGGTTATTTTCATAGAATCAGAGAATTCACACCTCAGACTTCAACTTTTTTCACATGGAATCAATCCAACTGACTGAAACGCTCAATTCCAGCAGCGTCCACGGGGCTTGGAGGTTAAAAATGCCCTCAAAACCCATAAGGTAGTGCCTAAGACTGCAGGAGTTTTGGTGAAGAACCATAAAATCATGGGATGGTTATGGTTGGAAAAGCCCTCCAAGCTCATCTAGCCCAACCATCAGCCCAACCTCATTGTGACCACTGAACCCTGACCCCATGGGCCACATCTACATGTGTTTTGAACCTTTCCAGGCCTGGAGACTCCAGCAGCGCCCTGGGCAGCCTCTACCAGGGCCTGACAACCCTTTCCATAAAGGAGTTTTCCCCAATATCCAATCTGATCCTCCCCTGGCACAGCTTGAGGCCATTTACTCTCACCCCATCACTTCTTCCTTGGGAGAAGAGCCCAACACCCACCTCACCACAACCTCCTTTCCAGGAGCTGCAGAGAGTGATGAGGTCTCCCCTCAGCCTTCTCTTCTCCACACCAAACCCCTCATGTCCCTCATTGCTCTCAGAGACCCTGGGCTCCAGACCCTTCCCCAGCTCCATTTCCTTCTCCGGATACGCTCAAGCTCCTCAAAGTCTTTCTTGGAGTGAGGAGCCACCGTTCCATTCCTTGGTTTCTGTTCATTCTGGCACATTTTACAAGCCTTAAAAATCAGTTGCAGGGTCAGGACAGATGGGGAAGTTGAGGCTTTTGTGGCCAGATTTGCTTGCGCATCTGTTCTTTGTGGCGCCTGCCTAGGCACACGACCTTTCTCCTGCTTCCCTGACCATGTCTTCAGCCCTTCCCCTGTTCACCCTTCCCAAAAAATCCCCGGTTTAATGCTGCAGCAGGTGAAACATTGGCAGAGACTTTGAAATAAGGCAAGATTCCTCTGTATGTGCAGAAAACCAGGATGGACAGAATGGTTTGGGGTGGAAGGGTCCTCAAAGCCCAACCAATCCCAACCCCTGCCATGGGCAAGGACACCTCCCACTGGATCCAGGTGCTCAGAACCCCATCCAACCTGGCCTTGAACACTTGCAGGGATGGGACAGCCACGATTTCAATCCAGGCTGGGGGATGATGTGATTGAGAGCAGCCTTGAGGAGAAGGACTTGCGGGGCTGGTGGATGAGAAGATCCACAGGAGTCAACAATGTGTGCTTGCAGCCCAGAAACCAACCGTGTCCTGGGCTGCATCCAAAGCGGCATCGCCAGCAGAGAGAGGGGATTCTGCCCCGCTATTTCTCTCTGGTGATACCCCACCTGGAGTTCTGTGCCCAGTTCTGGAATCCTCAACACAAGAAGGAGATGGAGCTGTTGGAGTGAGTCCAGAGGAGGCCAAGGAGAAGATCCAGGGGGTGGAGAATCTCCCATACAAGGAGAGGCTGAGAGAGTTGGGGTAGTTCAGCCTGGAGAAGAGAAGCCTCTGGGGAGCTTCCAGTATGGAAGGTGGGGAGGGACCTTTTACAAAGGCTTGTAGTGATGGGATGAGGGGGAATGGCTTTAAATTGGAAGGGGGAAAATTTAGACGGGACCTCAGGAGGGAATTCTTCACAGTGAGGTTGCAGAGGCCCTGGCCCTGGTTTCCCACAGCAGTGGTGGCTGCCCCATCCCTGGAGGTGTTCAAGGCCAGGTTGGATGGGGCTTGGAGCCCCTGATCCTGTGGGAGGTGTCCCCACCCTCACAGGAGAACATTTCTCCCCAAGATCTCATCAAAATCTCCCCTCTTTCAGCTTAAAACTTTTCCACCTCATCCTCTCCCTGCCCTCCCTGATCCAGAGCCCCTCCCCACTTTTCCTGGAGCCCCTTTCCATACTGGAAGCTGCTCTAAGGTCTCCCCACAGCCTTCTCTTCTCCGGGATGAACAACCCCAACTCTTCCAACCTGTCCTCATACTGGAGGTTCTCCAGCACTCAGATCATCTCTGTGGCCTCTTTTAGACTCCCTCCAGCAGCTCCATGTCCTTCCTGTGCTGAGAACTCTAGAACTGAACTTAGAACTCCAGGTTGGGTCTCACCAGAGTGGATCAGAGGGGCAGAATCCCCTCTCTCTGCTGGTCCCAGGGCTTTGGATGCAGCCCAGGAGAAGGTTGTCTTTCTGGGCTGCGGGTACATGTGGTTGCTCGTACTCACTTTTCATGCCTCCACTTCCCTCGAGGCAGTGCCACTGTCAACTCCATTGTCCCCCAGCCTGAAGCCATGTTGGGATCGCCCTGACCGAGGTGCAGAGCCTTGCACTTGCCCTTGGTGAAGTCCATGAGCATGAGCTCCGCTCTCCAGCCATTCAGGGTTCCCCGTGGATGCTTTCCTTCCCTCTGGGTCATCCCAACACTCTGGTTGGTGTCATCCACAGATGCGCTGCTGGCACACTCACTCCCACCCTTCTGTGCCCGGCAAAGACGCTCACTAGTACTGGTCCCAGTATGGACCCAGTGGTCACTGGTTTCCAGCCACACACTGAGCTGTTTGCTGCAGCTCTTTTAGTGTGGCCACCTGGACAATTCATTCTCCACTGAAGAATCAGAGAATCATTAAGGTGGGAAAAGCCCTCCAAGCTCCATCCAGTCCAACCATCAGCCCAACCCCATCATGACCACTGAACCCTGACCCCAAGAACCACATCTACATGTGTTTTGAACCGTCCAGGGATGGAGACTCCATCACTGCCCTGAGCAGCCTCTGCCAGGGCTGGACAACCCTTTCCATAAAGGAATTTTCCCCAATATCCAATCTAACTGCCCCTGTGGCAAAACTTGAGGTGGTTTTCTCTTATGCGATCACCTGGTCCTTGAGAGAAGAGCCCAGCACCCACCTCACCACAACCTCCTTGCCAGGAGCTGCAGAAAGTGACGAGGTCTCCCCTCAGCCTCCTCTTCTCCAGACAAAACCCCTCAGGTCCCTCATTTCTCCCAGAGTCCTTGGGCTCCAGACCCTTCCCGAGCTCTTTTCCCTTCTCCAGACACATTCCAGCCCCTCAAGGTCTTTCTTGGAGTGAGGGATCCAAAACTCAACCCAGGATTCGAGGTGCATCCCCACCAGTGCTGAGTGCAGGGGGACGATCCCTTCCCTGCTCCTGCTGGCCACCCCATGGCTGATACAAGACAGGATATTGGGGCCCCTCTTGGCCACCTGGGCCACTGCTGGCTCATGTTCAGCCCCTGTTGACCAGCACCCTACGACCTTTTCCCTGGGGCATTTTTCCCCGCTGCTCTTCCCCAAGCCTGGAGCGTTGCCTGGGGTTGTTGTGACCCAAGTGCAGGATCTGGCACTTGGCCTTGTGGAAACTCATCCTGTTGGGCCTGGCCATGGATCCAGCCTGTCCTGATCCCTCTGCAGAGCCTCCCTGCCCTCCAGCCCATGGATCCAGCCTGTCCTGATCCCTCTGCAGAGCCTCCCTGCCCTCCAGCCCATGGATCCAGCCTGTCCCGATCCCTCTTCAGATCCTCCCTGCCCTCCATCCATGGATCCAGCCTGTCCCGATCCCTCTTCAGGGCCTCCCTGCCCTCCATCCATGGATCCAGCCTGTCCCGATCCCTCTTCAGAGCCTCCCTGCCCTCCATCCATGGATCCAGCCTGTCCTGATCCCTCTGCAGAGCTTCTCTGCCCTCCAGCCCATGGATCCAGCCTGTCCCGATCCCTCTTCAGAGCCTCCCTGCCCTCCATCCATGAATCCTGCATGTCCTGATCCCTCTGCAGACCCTTCCTGCCCTCCGTCACATCCACACTCCCACCTACTTTGGTGTCCTCCACAAACTGAGGGTTCCCTGACTAGATCCAGCAGCTCTGCCTGTCCGTGCCGCTTCCCGTGATGACTTCCACCCCCTGAGGTCCCCCCAACCCTTCCACCAGCAGAACCTCTGCAAGCTCCCCACCATTCCTGAGCACCGACACCTTCTTTCCTTTGCAGACGTGGCTGTGTCTCATCGCCCTGGGTGCCTCCTTCCTGGCCTGTGGGAAAACGGTAAGCGTCACCCGGACCCTGCTGACCGAAGAGTCCCCGGCTCACGCCACCAAGTAGCCACAGTGTCCGTGCAAGTAGCCATCAGAGCCAGTGCGTCCTATGGTTTACCGTGTGAACGAAACCAAATGTATGTGCACTTTGCACAGGTTGGAAAAGGAAAAAAAATCCATCCGGTGTACGGATCGGAAAATACGGAATATTCATGTCAGTGAACACCTCGAATCCCGCTGGAACAGGGGGCATGGGGCAGGGGTTTCTAGACACTAAGGCGCCGTGTTGGCTTGTTCCAATCCAACCGGTGTTTCCAGGTTCTTTCCGTTTGGTTTAAACCCAAGAGAATCCTTTATCCAGGTTCATTTTAAGCCATGTAGCAGAAACACTGGAGCTCCAGGGCATCACTGCTTCCGTACTGATCTGGAGAATCCATAAATATAAGCTAAGAAACTCAAAACTAAGCCTGCTGGGATTTGCTACTGCGCTGCGGCCCTTCCACCACAGTGGCATCATCGCTGCCCCTTGTCATCCAGCTGGGTTTGGGGTTTTCCACTTGGAAACGCTTCCAATCTGGAGGAAGCCGAGGGGGAGGCACAGCTCCCACTTTGTAAGGACTGGAAATCTTGGCATTAATTATCTCGTTTCATCATTGTCCTCATCCAGCGCGTGGTTTTGGGATTCGGCAAAGGAAATGCGGCACAATCTTTGGTTTATTTATGCGTTTGGGAGTTGATTCCTGTGGGATTCATGGAAGCGCTCAAGAGTTCCCCCACTGGTTATCGGCCCCAGAGCCATAACACAACATCAAGGCTTTATCGGCCACTCTTTCTTTAATTCTCTCCAAAACCTCTCTCATTGCTCTCCTCATTAGTGTTTAATGAGGTGCAATTTCCTTTTTTCGGAGCTGGGAAGGCGACCAGAGTCTGTTGTGATGGAGAGAGGAGCGCGTTCCGCTGCTTTTCAGAGAGTCGGGTGGATTCTGGAGGTCCATCCCTCTTGGCAAGGGGGCGTTGGGTATTTTCATCCTGAGAATGGGAGGTGGAGGCTGAAAACCCAGGAGTTTTTAGTGCAATTTCCCTTTCCTAACCAGCCGGGATGGCTGGCACGTTGCCGGTGGTGCTCCAGAGGCACCAAAAGGATCAGGAAGAACACGCGGTTTGGGATTGAGGTTGGTCTAGGCTGCCTGGTGCAGGGTTGTTGGCTTGCTCGGGAATTCCAGCAGCCTCTGGAAGCTGGGAATTCTGTTTCAGGGAATTCCTTTGAGAAACAAAAGCCTCAGAGAGTGACGATCAGCTGGCAGTGAGATCAGAGTGGGTTCAGCCATGAGTTCTCTCCTAGTGGTTGTGCCGAACCGTGCCGCTGGCTGCTTTGGAGCTTTGGAGCTCTCCCTAAACCACACAAGCCCTAGAACCCAATAGAATTTGAGTTTTTAAATTAGTCGTTGCAGGATTCCAGCAGGATCCACCTCCTGCGTGGTGACACTGGAAGATTTTATGCCCGTTTCCATGAACAAAAGCCAGAGCGTGCGTTGTTGGTGGGATCTGCGAGAACCTCATGAGATTCAACAAAGCCAAGGTCCTACACGTGGGTTGGGGGAATCCGTGGTTTCAAGCCAGGATGGGGGATGATGGGATTGAGAGCAGCCCTGAGGAGAGGGACTTGGTGTGGCGGGGGAGAAGCTCAACGTGAGCCACAACCTGCACTCGCAGCCTAGAAACCAACTGTGTGGCTGCATCAAAGCAGCGTGGCCAGCAGGGAGGGAGGGGATTCTGCCCCTCTGCTCCTCTCTGGTGATACCTCATTTGGAGGATTGTGTCCAGTTCTGGAATCCTCAACATAAGAAGGAGATGGAGCTGTTGGAACAGGCCCAGAGGAGGCTACAGGGATGATGAGAGGGCTGGAGCACCTCCCGTATGAGGACAGGCTGAGAGAGTTGGGGTTGTTCAGCCTGGAGGAGAGAAGGCTCTGAGGAGACCATGTAGAGACCTTCCAGTACCTGAAGGAGCTCCAAGAAAGCTGGAGAGGGGCTGTTCACAAAGGCTTGTGGTGATAGGACGAGGGGGAGTGGGGATAAACTGAAGGGGGCAGATTTAGACCTGACATGAGGACGAAATTCTTAACAATGAGGGTGGGGAGGCCCTGGAATAGGTTTCCGAGAGAAGTTGTGGCTGCCCCATCCCTGGAGATGTTCCAGGCCAAGTTGGATGGGGCTTGGAGTCCCCTGATCCAGTGGGAGGTGTCCCTGCCCATGGCAGGGGTGGAACTGGATGGGCCCCTTCCAACCCAGACTATTTTATGATTCAATGATCCAGCGGAGCTGCTGGGTTGGAGCTGCGTTTGTGGCTCTCATTCTGCTGGCTCCATCCCTTTTAGTTCCCTCTATTGGGAATTTTGGGCTGCTGGGAGCTCTTCCTGCTGCAAGAATGACTTTCAGAGGGTCGCTCTGCGGTGGAGCCTCCAGATCGAGCTCTCATTCCTGGTTGCTTCTCCTTGGGGAATTTCATTCCCACCTCATATCCAGTCTGGACCAACTGCTGCTCCCATTAAAACACAGATACTTTTCCAACTTGGCTCCTTGGGTCTTTTTTTTGGGGGGTTTCCTCTGATCTTTGGCTGTAAAGGAGACCCCAGTGGCTCCGCTGCCGTGGACCCTGCTGGCAGGATGAGACCCTGCGGGATCCAGACCCTCCATCAGCCCCTCCTGTATTTCTCCCGACTTCCCTGGGAGCAGATCTGCATCGTCCGTGTTCTCCACCAAGGTCAGGGCACCATGAGCCCAAGGCAGTGGTATTTCTTTGGTGAGATCCAGGCGCATGCATTCCCCCCTGCTCTGCCTTTAGAGGCTTTTCAGCTCCTGATGCTGTGCCAGACTCTGAGGAGCGCTAAAAACTGTGGATTTGAGCAGATTTTGGAACTCCTTAACTGTTTTTTCAGCTGTGGTTGAGCTCAAGCCCAGCTCCAGCCTGTGGGAGTAGCACACGGAGCTTGGGGGCTGAGCTAGACTGAAAATCCATAGGGAAAGGAGTTGCCACTGCGCCACGTCCCCTTGTGTCCAATACCGACTCAGACCCTGGAAACCGGAGTCACTCCCAAATCTGTGCTCTCCCCTTCCCACCTGCCGAGCTACCTGCTCCCTCATCTTTCCTTTTTGGGGTGTTTTATTCTCATTTGATGAATCGCGCACCCACCATGGTGCTGGGAGGGAGGAGAAAACCCGAGGGGTTGGTTCTTGTCCTGTAGGACGAGTCTCACTTCGTTAACCCAAGTTTGGCTCAGGGAGAGGGCAAACGAGCACCCTGTGACCCCTTCTCTTTAATTAACCAACCTGGGTGATCAGTCTGTGCTCATTAAGGCTCATCTACCCCTAAATTTAATTGGAATGAAGAAGGGAATACACTCAAACTGGTGGAGAGGGGAGAGAATGGCTGTGCTGGGTCGATCCCTTCCGGTGGATCCAATCGGGGAGAAAGACAATTAATATTTGTGCTGCATCCAATTAGTTCTGGTTAATAACCCCGAATTAGTGAACGAGCTGGTGCCATAAGCGAGGGTCAGCATGGGAATGGGTTGAGATGCTCAACCCTGCTCAACTCAGGCTTCGTTAAACCCTGCCTAACTAACTCTGGCTTTGTTCCCAGCTCTCACCTCTCCCCTCTCCTCTTCCAGTGCCACCTGGGATTCGCTGCCCACCCCGAGCAATTCCTGCTTGATGCCATCGATGCCGACACTCTGGCTCCAACATGATCCCAGCTCCGCGGCTGGAAGGACGGAGCTGTGTCTAACGGAGACGCTTCTCCTGCCGCAGAATCCTCATCCATCGCCCCACCGGGACCGGGCTGGGAGTTGTGAGCAGAGCCCAAGGAATACTGGTGGGATCAGAGCATCCCGGAGCAACGGGAAGAGCCACGGAGCCAGTACCTGGGAAAATCCCAGCTCTAAATCCTGGCATCACCCATCCCAGTTTTTACTTATGGGTCCCTTTGAAGATTTTCCCCTTTTCCCCTCAAATCCTTGGTTGGGGAATGGATTTGTTGACATTTCCCTGATTCTGAGCCACATTTCTCCTGGCAGGGAGCTGCTTGGATGTGGATACGTATCTTTTTTTACCCTCATTTTGGGGAAATTCCAGACTTGGAAAACTGAGCCAGGCCCGAGCCGAGTTCCTGGCAAGCTCAGACTGGGATCCGCAGGGAGACGCCACAGGGAAGGCTGGGGCTGGCGGCCAACCCCTTCCCGTGGGATTTGCCGGGGAATTCCACCTGGTTTTGCCTTAAATCCTGGCCCCATCCCAGCTCCTCCGTGCCGGCCCAGGCTGCTCCTCCTCCCCACGGGCACTATTCCCACCCAGAGCTGGTGGCCACTTCTGTGCCAGCACCAGCCAAACTGGGAATTCTCAGGGCATTGTGCTGTTTTCTGGGCATTCCAAGAAATCCCGGGAGCTGCTGGGACCCTCCTGGATCCTCCAGTGGAGTTTGAGGGCTCCTCATTTCTAGCTCCTTGTTCCCAGCTCCGGTGGATCCAGCTGAGCCCCAGTGGAGGGGTTAGTTCCTCCTGCCTTTCCCTCCCTGTTTTAATTAAATCTTTTCCAATCCAAGCCTTTCTGATTCCGCGTCCTCAGCACCATCCTTATCCGATGACTCTGGATGCGCCAGAGGGACAGGTTTCTCTGCTAAAAGATTGGATTTGACCTTTTCTGTTCAGCTTTTAGCCCAGTTTAGAAATAAAACTGACCTTCCCTGTCCCTTTGCCCAGAAGAATTTGTCATATTCCCAATTTTTCCATTCCCAAATCCCACTCTTGGCATCTGTGGGGTTGAAAGTAAGGAAGTAGAGTAGCTACGGAGCGGATAAAACCTGGATGCCCCATGGATGCTCGGAGATGCCGGGATCCGGTCTGGGATTTGTGGGGAATTCAAATCCAGGGGATTTATCTTCCATTAATTTGCTTTGGAAGCGGACAAGGCTCGATCCAACGCAGCTGAGCCGAGGTCCTTGCTCCCGGTAGGAACATCGGCCCCACTGGAATCAGGGTCCCTTCCTCCCCATTCTCGCTGCTCCCATCCCAGTCTGAACCCAGTTTGAACCCAGTCAGTTCCCAGTCCAATCCCGGTTTGTTTGTAGTTAGCTCCTGGTCTGATCCCACTCCCATCCCAATCTGCTCTTGGTTGGATCCAGGTCTGATCCCACTCCAATCCCAGTCCAAGAAGGGGGAAGGAAAAAGGGGGGAAGGAAAAAGGGAGGAAGGAAAAAGGGAGGAGGGGGAAGGGGGAAAGGAAGAAGGGGGAAGGACGAAGGGGGGAAGGAGAAAGGGGGAAGGGAAAGGGAAAAAGGGGGAAGGAAGAAGAGGGAAGGGAAAATGGGGGGGAGGGAAAAAGGGGGGGGTGGGAAAAGGGGGGAAGGGAAAAAGGGGGGAAGGGAAGAATAGGGGAAGGGGAAAAAAGGGGGGAAGGTAAAGGGAGGAAGAGGAAAAGGGGGAAGGGGAGAAGGGAAAAAGGGGGGAAGGGGAAAGGGAAAAGGGGGAATTTGGGGTAAAAATAAGGATTTTGGGGAGAAATAGGAGGAATCAGGGTGAAAAAGGACTTGGGTGGAAAGGAAGGAATTTGGGGTAAAAATAAGGATTTGGCAGAGAAACAGGAGGAATTTGAGGTAAAAAGGAAGAATTTGGGATAGTTATGAGGAATTGGGGTGAAAAGGAAGGAATTTGGGGTGAAAATAAGGAATTGGTGGAGAAACAGTAGGAATTTGGTGTGAAAATGAGGATTTTGGGAAGAAATAGGGGGAATTTGGTGTGAAAACAAGGATTTTGCAGAGAAATAAGAGGATTTGGGGGCCAAAAAGGAGGAATTTAGAGTAAAGTAGGAGAAATTGGGGTGAAAAAGAAGGAATCTATGTTCAAATAGGAGGAGTCCGGGGTCAGAGAGGAAGAATTTGTGCAAAACAGGGTGAAAATAAGGATTTCTGGGTAAAAAAGGAGGAATTTCGGACAAGAGGAATTGGGGGCGAACATGAAGGCGTTTGGGGTGAAAAGGGTGGAATTTTGGATAAAAGTAGAGGAATTTGGGGGGAAAAGGGGGGGAGGGGAGGCCCCGCCCCCGGAAGTGACGCGGCCCCACGTGACCAGGCGCTCGGCGAGGTAAACAGGGGCTCCCCCCCCCCCCCCATTCTCCGCACTGGGAACCCTGCCCCCACCCTAGACCCCCAGCCCCCTTGTGACCACCCCCACTCCCTATTCCCCCCCACCCTGTGACCCCCCGCCCCCCCCACTGTGACTCCTGTCCCTCCGTGACACCCCCACCCCTTATGCCCCTCAACCTCTACCTGCCCATGACCTCCCCACCCCTATTCCCCCACCCCCTTTGACTCCCCTTCCAACCCCCATTCCTTGCCCCTGTGATCCCCCCCCCACTGTGACCCCTGGCCTCCTATGACCGCCTGACCCCCACCCCTATGCCCCCCGTGAACCCTCCATTCCCCATCCTTGCCCCCAGGACCCCCCCACCCCCTCTCCCCCCTCACTGACCCCCTGCCCCCCCTATCCCAACCTCTGCCCCTCAACCCCCTCCACCATCTGTGACCCCTGCCCCCCCACATGAACCCCCATTCTTGCCTCCTGTGACCCCCCCCACTCCCGACCCTGTCACTGTGACTCCTGCCCCCTATGACCCCCCCCACCCCTGTATGACCCCCTGCCCCCTCTAAGTCCACCGTGAACCCCCTATTCCCCCATCCCCTACCCCCCCGTGGCCCCCCCCACCCCCTATTCTCCCCCATTCCATTCCCCTCCAACTGTGACCCCTGCCCCCCATGACCCCCCTACCCCCTCCTTAAACCCCCCTCACTGTGACCCCTAACCCCCCAGGCCCCTATGAACTCCTCATTTCCCCATCTCTTACCCCCCTGTTACCCCCCACCACCCCCTGTCCCCCCACCAGCCTGTGGGTCCTCGGGGGGCATGAGTGGGGGAGTGTCCATGTCGGGGGGTGACTCATGGGGGTCGCCCGGTTCAAGTAATCCCGGACAGGCTGTGCCGCCAGCCTGTGCCCGGTTACTTGGCCCGGGAGGCGGCCCGAGGCATCGCTGAAGGGTGGGGGCCGGGGGGGGCATAGAGCTGTGGGGAGGGCCCTGTCACACATTCCCTACCCCCCCCCCCCATTTTTGGACCAGTTTGCCATTAAAAACCAGTAGAAAATCCGCCTCCCTCACACAGAGTGACCAGCGGCTCCTCCACCATCTTTATTCTCGGCCCCTGAGATTCGGGGGGCGGGGGGGTGGGGGTGTCATAGTGTCCCCCCTCCCAGCCCCACATCGGCTCAATGGGGCGGGATCTTCTATAGGTTGTCTGTCCGTGGCTCCATCTGTCTGTCAGGGCTCGTTGTGGGGCTGAGTTGTCCCTAGGTCTGTCGGTGGCTCTGTCTGTGGGTCCGTCCTCACTGTGGGGCTGGCTGGGGCTCCCTGCTGTCTGTGGATCCATCCGTGGGTCAAGTCTCACTGTTGGGTTGCCTGTGGCTCTCTGCTGTCCGTGTGTCTGTCCGTAGATGCATCCGTGGGTCAAGTCTCACTGTTGGGTTGCCTGTGGCTCTCTGCTGTCCGTGTGTCTGTCCGTAGATGCATCCATGGGTCCATCCTCACTGTGGGGCTGCCTGTGGCTCCCCGCTGTCCGTGTGTCTGTCCGTAGATGCATCCATGGGTCCATCCTCACTGTGGGGCTGCCTGTGGCTCCCCGCTGTCCGTCCATAGATGCATCCATGGGTCCATCCTCACTGTTGGGTTGCCTGTGGCTCTCTGCTGTCTGTGTGTCCGTCCGTAGATGCATCCGTGGGTCCATCCTCACTGCGGGGCTGCTTGTGGCTCCCTGCTGTCCGTGTGTGTGTCCATGGGTCCATCCTGGGGCACGTCGGCGGGCACGGTGGCGGCATGGCGGTCTCCGCAGCGGAACCGCAGGAAGTCCCTGACGTGGAGGCCGCGCTGGCGCAGGATCTGCCCCACGGCGAGCGTGGGCTGCAGCAGGAAGCCCTGGGCCAGCAGCCGAGTCTCGTCCTCGCCATGCGGCTCCTCGTCCTGCGCCGCCGAGCCCAGCGCCGCAGGCGCCAGGCCCACCACGTGCTGAGCCAGCTGGCGCCCCAGCTCCTCCAGCCGCGCTGCTGCGCCCGCCTCGCCGGCCACGCAGGCCACCAGCGCCCCGTAGGTGCCCGTGGCCACTGCTCGTCCCGCGGCTGCTGGCCGCCCGTGGGCATAGGCGCCGATCAGCCCGTCCCGCGCCGGCACCCGCAGCCACCCAGCCCGCCGCAGCAACACCCGCTCGCCCAGCTTGGCTGCAGCAGAGAGAGTGGTCAGAGGAGGGAGGAACCCCGTGTGGCCCTAGACAGCACCCCCAAATCTGCACCCCCAAACCTGCACAATCCCAGCACCCTAGATCTGCACTCCCAAACCTGCATTCCCGGTCTGCTCAGCCTGATTTGCACAACCCCAGCACCCCCAGATCCCTACCCCAAACCTGCACAACCCCAGCCCCCGAGATCTGCACCCCCGATTTGCATCCCCAAACCTGCACAACCCCCAGATCTGCTCCCCCAAACCTGCACACAAAATCTGCACCTCCAAACCTGCACTCCCTGATCTGCACCCCCAAACCTTCACAACCCCTGCACTCCTAGATCCACACCCCCAAACCTGCACCCCCAGACCCATACCTCAAACCTGCACAACCCCTGCACCCCTAGATCCACACCCCTAAAACTGCTCCCCCAAACCTGCACAACCCCTGCACCCCCAGATCCGCACCCCCAGTCTGCACAATCCCTGCACCTCCAGATCCGCACCCCCACATCCCCAAATCTGCACCCCTAGATCCGCACCCCCAAACCTGCACCCCGAAGCCTGCATCCCCTAACCTGCAGCCCCTGATCTGCACAACTCCTGCACACTCAGATCCACACTCCCAGATCTGCACAACCCCAGCACCCCAAAACCTGCACCCTCAGATCTGTACCCCAAACCTGCACAACCCCTGCACCCTCAGATCGGCACACCCCAAAACTGTACAATCCCAGCACCCCCAGATCCACACCCCCTCGCTCTCTTAAACCTGCCCCCCAGCACCCCTAATCCTTCACCCCCCCCCAATCTGGGACATTCATCACCCCCAAATCTGCCCCCCCCGAATCTGGGACCTTTGTCACCCCCAAATCTGCACTCCCCACTCTGCCCCTCCAGCCCCTTTAACCCCCCAGGAAGATTCCTGCCCCCCAAGGGGGTTTCCTATCCCCCTCAGACAGTTTCTCACCCCCTCAAGTTGATCTCTGACCCCCCAAAAGCAACTTCTGTCCCCCCCAGGAGATCCTCTCCCCTGCCCAAAGCTTTCTGCCCCCCTCCCCCCAATTTTAACCCCCCCCTCACTGGTTGCCACCGCGATGTGGTCACTGAGCAGCTCTCCCCCCTCCGTCCGCAGCTCCGCCAGCTCCTCCTCACTCAGCAGATGCTGCAAGATTGGGGGTTGGGTTGATTTGGGGGGGTCTAAAGAGATTTGGGGGGGGGGTCCAGCCCCTTTCTTACCCCCCCATTACCTTGGAGCAGGTGGGGGGCGCGGGGGTGGCACGGCACAGCGCCAGGGTGCTCAGCACCGCCTGCTCCACCACGTGCTGGAAATCCACCGTCCTCGCCACAAAATCCGTCTCGCAGTTCACCTTGGAGAAGAGAAAACACAACAATGACACACCCCCCAACAAGTCTTGGAGTGAGAGAACCGAAAAAAAAAAAATACCCACCTCCACCATGACGGCCGCGGGACCCTCACGCAGGAGCCCCACGAGCCCCTCGCTGCCCCCCGGCTCGGCCGCGCGAAGGATGCCAAGGCGCCGCGCCTCCTCCTGCAGCCAGGCCTCTGCCTGGGGGGCACGGGGGGCAGTTAGGGGGTTGGAGGGCAAACTAGGGGGTTGAGGGGCAAATTGTGGGGTTGGGGGTTTAAATTAGGGGGGTAGAGGGGCACATTTGGGGGTTAGGAGGGCAGATTGGGGGTTGGGGCTAAATTAGGAGGCTAAGGGGGTAAATTGGGGGGTTGAGGGGCAAACTGGGGGGGTATATTAGAGAGATGCAGGAGTTAAATCTAGAGGCACTGGGGGGGCAAATGAGGGCATTAGGGGTTAAATTAGGGGGTTGGGGGGCAAATTTGGGGGGTTGGGGGCCTAAATTAGAGGGATGCAGGGGCATTGAGGGGTGGGGGCAAATGTGAGGAGTGTGGGGCAAATGAGGGCACTGGGGAGTTAAAAGAGGGGATTGGGGTGTTAAATTGAGGGGCATTGAGGGGTGGGGGCAAATGTGGACATTGGGGGGCTAAATGAGGGGGTTGAGGAACAAATTGGGGGGTTGGAGGTTAAATTAGAGGAATGCAGGAGTTAAATCAGGGGCACTGAAGGGTGGGTGGGGCTAATGAGGTTGGGAGGACAAGCTTGGGGATGAAGGAATTAAATTAGGAGGCTGGGGGCAAATTGGGGGGCACTGAGGGGTAGGGGGCAAATTACAGAACTGAGGGGCAAATTTGGGAGTTGGAAGGGCAAATTGAGGGGCATTGGGGTAAACTGGGGGAGCTGGGAGACAAAGAGGGGAGAATTAGAGGTGGGGGGCAAATTAGGGAGAGGGAAGGGCACGTGAGGGCATTTGGGGGTTAAATTAGGGGGTGGGGGGGCAAATTAGGAGAACAGTGGATTAAACTGGAGGGTTGGGGGGAAATCCAGGCACTGGGGGGGCAAATTAGGGAGCTTGGGGGCTTCTATCCCCTCACTCCACCACTGCCAGCCCCCCTCCCCAGCCCTATGCCCCTCATCAAGTTTGCTCCAGCCTCCCCCACCTGCTGGAGCGCCCCCCCCACCAAAACAGCTCATGCTCCCTCTCCCACCTGCTCCAGGCCTCCCTGACACCTGCTGCAGCTCCCCCAAACCTGCACCCCTGTAATACCTTGTGCCCCACCACCTCCTGCAGCCCCCACCCAAACCCCATACCCTCTTGTGACACCCCCACTTGCTGCAGCCCCCCCACCTGCTGCAGCCCCCCCCACAATCCCACAACCCCTTGTGCCCCACCCCCTTGCTGCAGCCCCCCTCGTGCCCCCCCACCTGCTGCAGCTCCCCCTGCAGCCCCATGCCCCCCACTGCTGCAGCCCCCCCAAACCCCATACCCCCGTCCCCTCCAACTGCTGCAGACCCCAAACCCCGTACCCCTCTGTGCCCCCACAGCCCTTATCCCCCCACCTGCTGCAGCCCCCCAAACCCCCCCGTCCCTTCCAACTGCTGCAGCTCCCAAACCCCGTATTCTTCTGTGTCCCCTCAGCCCTTAACCCCCTACCTGCTGCAGCCCCCAAAACCTGTACCCCCCCTGTGCCCCCCCACCTGCTGCAGTCCCCCCCCGCAGCGCTCCAGCGCCGCCCGGCACTGCATCACGGGCAGCCCCGTTCTCCGCCGCAGCTCCAGCAGCGCCGCCTTGTCCAGTGCCCGCGCTGGGGGGGCCACACGGAACCACCGCAATGGGGGGGCCTGCGGGAGCGGGGGGAAGGAGAGGGGGTTGTGAGAGATGGGGGGCACACCCCCTATCACCCCTCCCAGGGATAACGGGGCAGCTAGGGTAGATAGGGGGACAGGGGGACATGGGGGGGGTGCAGCAGATGGGGGGAGCAGTGGGGCATGGAGAGGGTCTGGGGCAGATAAAGGGGGCAGTGGGGCAAGGGGGAGGTCTGGGGCAGGTTGGGGGGCAGATGGGTAAGGGGGGGGTCTGGGGTAGGTGGAGGGACAGTAAGGCACGAGGGGGGTCTGGGGTAGATGGAGAGGGCAGTAGGGCAAGGTGGGCGTCTGGGGCAGGTGGAGGGGCAGATGGAGGGGGCAGTGGGGCAAGGGAGGGGCCTGGGGTAGGTAGGGGGGGCAGGGGGAACAGTGGGGCAAGGAGGGGGTCTGGGGCAAGGCAGGGGCAGTGGAGCAGGTTGGGGGTGTCAGAGCAGGTGGGGAGCAGTGGGTCAGGTAGGGGGGCTGTAGGGCATGGGAGGGTCTAGGAAAGGTGGGGGGGCAGTGGGGCAAGGTAGGGTCTGGAGCAGGTTGGGGGGGTCACGCGGGGGGGGTGTCTGGGGCAGGTGAGGGAGGCAGTAGAGCATGGGGGGGCCTGGGGCAGATGGGGGGGGACAGTGGGGCAGGTAGGGGGGTCCCGGAGGGGGTGGTCCAGGAGGAGGGGAGGAACAAGATAAAGGGGGTCTTGAAAGGGGAGAGTGGGGATCTTGAGGGTGGAGGCCCGGAGGGGAGCCCCGAAGGTGGTGGGAGTCTCGGAGGGGGATCCTGGAATATGGGGGTCCCGGGGGGAAAGGTCCCGGTAGGAAGGGGGGTCCCGGTGGGAGGGGGTCCCTCTTTTGGGAGGGTCCCGGTTGGAGATGTCCCGGGGGGAGTTCCCAGTTGGGGGTTCCCGGTTTGGGGGGGTGTCCCTGTTGGGGTCCGGTACCCGCACCGCCCCCCAGGCCGCTCCTAGCACCGCGCGCTGCATTCCCGATCCCCTCCGCTCCCGGCGCGCCGCGATGACGTCACGAGCCACCGCGCATGGTAATGGAGAGTGCGTGCGTATGTGACGTCATCCTGGAGCGACGGTGGCGCCGCGCGATTGGCTGGGAAAAGGGCGGGAGAATCCTGGGAACCACGGGGACTCCCCAGGGTCCCAGTGCCCCCCACCCAGTGTCCCCAGACCAGTCCCAGTGTCCCCAACTCCATCCCAGTGCTCACAGACCAGTCCCAGTGTCTCCAGACCAGCCTCCCAATGTCCCCTGCCCTGTACCAGTGTCCCCAGACAGTCCCACTGTCCCTAGACTGGTCCCCAGTGTCCCCAGTTCCATCCCAGTGTCTCCAGCTCCATCCCAGTGCTCCCAGACCAGTCCTAGTGTTCCCAGCTCCATCGTAGTGTCATCAGACCAGTCTCAGTGTCTCCAGCTCCACCCCAATGTCCCCATACCAGTGTCCCCAGACCAGTCCCAGTGTCCTGTCCCCCATCCCGCTTCACCATGTCCCTTGTCCACTGGCTACTTATCTTGCTGTCCCCTGTCCCCCTGACCCCTGTCCCCATCCCTATGTCCCCCTGTCCTCATCCCCATGTCCCTTGTCCCTTCATCCCCTTGCTCCCGTCCCTCTGTCCCTGGTCCCCATGACCCCCTCCCCACATCCCCTGTCCCCATGTCCCCATGACCCCCTCCCCCTGTCCCCCTTGTCCTCTTGTCCCCCCATCCCATCCCCCTGTCCCTCTGTCCCCCGTCCCCATCCCCTGTCCCCATGTCCCCCGTCACCCTGTCCTGCTGTCCTCATGTCCCCTGTCCACATGCCCCACTGTCCCCCTGGCCCCTTGTCCTCTTCTCCCATCTGTCTCCCCGTCCACCTGTCTCCATGTCCCTGTCCCCATGTCCCTTGTCCTCATGTCCCCTTGTCCCCTTGTCCCCCTCCTCATGTCCCCATGTCCCCTGTCCAGCTCCCCCCCTCCAGCTCAGCCCCATTCCTGGATAATCAATAACTGGGGGGTGACTCCCTGTCTCCCCCCCGGGGGGTCCCTCGGGGCTAATGAACAACTGGCCTGGGTCACCAACCCCCCCCACTCAGGCCCCCCCGGACCCCGGCCACCCACGTCACCTCCTGCGTCACCAGGTTAATGCAGCACTGGGGGGCAGGGGACAAGGTGGGGGGACAAGGGACAAGGGGGGTGACAGGGGACAAGTGGGGTTCTGGGGGGCAATAGGAGTACTAGGAGGCATTGGAAGGTACTGGGGGTACGGGGGGTGGAATAGGAGCACTGGGGGCACTGGGAGGGCAATAGGAACACTGGTGGTAATGGGAGGCGCTGGGGGGAAACAGGAGCACTGGAGGGGCAATAGGAGCACTGGGGAGGGCGCTGGGAGTACTGGGAGCACTGGGGCTCCCCAACCGTGCCGTTCCCAGCCCTTGTTGCACAACCCCCCCCTCCCTCCCTGCCCTTCTCAGAAATCGCCCCTGAAAACCACAGCCCAACCCCCCCTCGCCCAGTGCCGGGAACTGGGGGAACGGGGAGCACTGGGGGGGGGGGGTGGTGGTGGAACTGGGATGGCTGAGGGGGGCTGAGGGGGGACTGGGAGCACTGAGGGGGGATGACGGGGGCAGCTGGGAGAACTGGGGGCACTAAGAGGACTGGGAGGATGGGGGAGGTGAGGTTGTGGGAGGGACTGGGAGCACTGGGGGAGCTGGAGGGATTAGGAGACTGGAGAGGACAGGGACAACAGGGGAAACTGGGGGGCTGCAGGGGCAGAGGGGCTGGGGGAAACTGTGAGTACTGGGAAGACACTGGCTGCACTGGGAGGCATTGAGAGGGCTCTGGGAAGGCACTGTTGCACTGGTTGAAATGGGAGGCACTGGAAGCCATTTGGAGGCACTGTTTGCACTGGGAGGACATTTGATTGGTTGCATTGGGAGGCATTGGTGGCACTGGTTTCACTGGGAGGCTCTGTGGCCCCTGGGGTCAGGTGGTCTCGCGGGGGCGGGGCTTGTCCCCCCGACCCAGGCTCCGCTCGCTTACGTAATTTCTCAGCGCCGCCTGTGACGTCACGTCCAGCGCGCCGCCCGGTTCCGCCATGGCGGCGGAGGTGGCGGCCCCGCAGAAGCGCTTCTACCGGCAGCGCGCGCACGCGAACCCGCTCGCCGATCGCGGCCTGCGGCAGTGAGTGCGGGACAGGCCCCGCAGGGGCACCGGAACCGGGAGCCACCCCCATGGGACTGGGAACCGCCGCCCCCCCGGGACCGTGACCCCCTCCACGGGACCGGGAACCGCCTCGCCCCTCCACCCCGAGACCGGGACAGGGAACTTCCCACCCCCGGGATCCGCCCCGCCCCCCGGGACCAGGTCCAGGACCGCCCCCTCCCCTCGCTTCCTCGGAACCGGGACCTCCTCCCTTCTCAGAACCGGGACCGGGAACCCCCACCCTCGGACCAGGACCCGTCCCGCCCCCCAGGACCGGGATCCCCCCTCTCCCCCCTCGGGACCGGGACCCGGACTGGATCGGGAACTGCCCACCTCCCCCCTCCTGCGGGACCGGGAATCGCCTCCTCCCCCACCTCGGGACTGGGAACCGCCCCTCCCCCCCGGGACCGGGCCTCGAGTCTCGGGACCGCCCCTCCACTGCACCGGGAGCCCCCACCTCCGAGCGCCCCCCGTGCGTCTCCCCCCGCTTCCCCCCCCCCCACAGTCCCTCCTCCCGGTTTTGCTCCACCTTTCCCCCAGCTCCCTTCCTCACTTCCCGGTGCGCCCCTGCCCACGCATGATCCCCTCGCCGCCCCCCCAGTCCCCCCCGCCCGCAGGACATGGACTGGGCCGAGCTCTTCCCGGATTTCTTCCCTCCCGCCGCCCCCCCCGGGCAGCCGCCCCCCCGCGTCGAGTTTGCCGATCTGGGCTGCGGCTACGGGGGGCTCCTGGGTGAGAGGGGGGCGGAGAGAGAGAGGGAGGAGGAGGGGGGTTCCTGAGTGAGGGAGGGAAAAGGGGGGGGCTCCTGGGTGAGGGATGGGGAAAGGGGGAGCTCCTGAGTGAGGGATGGGGAGAGGGGGTGCTCCTGACTGGGGGGAGGGGGGGGCTCCTGGGTGAGCGAGGGGATGTCTTGGGTGATGGGGGGGGGGAGAGGGGGGTCTCCTGGGTGAGGGGGGGATGTCGAGGGAGAGGGGTCTCCTGGGTGAGGGGGGCTTTTGAGGGAGAGGGGGGGTTCTTGGGAGTGGGGGCTCCTGGGTGAGGGGAGTCTTGTGGGTGAGGGAGGGCATGAGAGGGGTACAGTGGGGGTGCTGCCTGGGGGTCCCCTGCTGCCCCCCCAGTGTTGCTGTGATTCCCCTTCATGTTGTCCCCCTCCCCTTGACCCCCCCACCGGTGGCACTGTGACCCTTGCCATCTCCCCCCAGCCCTGTCACCCCCAGTGGACCTGCTTGTCCCTGTGTCCCCCTCCCAATGACCTGGTGCCTCTCTATGACCCTGTCTCCCCCCCAGTGGTGCTGACCCCTCACAACCCTGTCTGGCCCCCCGAGTGGCCCTGCCCTTGTCCCTGCTGTTCCCCCTCCCTTAACCTCGTGTCCCCCTCCCCGGTGACACTGTGTGTCTCCCCCAGTGGCGCTGTCCCCTCTGTATGTCCCCCTCTCTGACCCTGTCCCCCCCAGTGGCGCTGTCCCCGCTGTTCCCGGAGTCGCTCATGCTGGGGCTGGAGCTCCGAGCCAAGGTGGCGGCGTTCGCGGGGCAGCGACTGCGGGCGCTGCGGGCGGCTCAGCCCGGCGACTTCGGCAACGTCGCAGTGCTGCGAGGCAACGCCATGAAACACCTGCCACACTTCTTCTGCAAGGGACAGGTGGGGGACCCCAAAAACCCTGCAGCCTCCCCCAAACCCCCTCAGAGCCCCTCCAATTCCTGAGATGCTCTCAGCCCCTCCTCAAGCTCATAGGACACCCTCAGCCCCCCCCAAACACTCTGGGAACCCCCTCCAAACTTCTGGGACACCCCCAGTCCCCCCTCAAACCACCTGGGAGCCCCTCCAAATTCCTGGGACACCTCTCACCCCACCAAAACCCTCTAGGAACTACCCCAAATTAGCGGGACACTCTCAGTTCTCCCCCCAAGTTCCTGAGACACTCTCAGCCTCCTCTCAAACTCCTGTGACTCCCCCAAATTCGTGGGACACCCTAAGTCCCTCTCAAACCACTTGGGAGACCCCCCAAATTCCTAGGACACCCCAAGCACCTCCCAAATCCCCTGGGAGCCCCCCCAGTTCCTGGGACACTCTCAGCCCCCCCCAAGTTCCTGAGACATCCTCAGCCTCCTCTCAAACTCCTGAGACTCCCCCAAATTTGTGGGACGCTCTCAGCCCTCCCCAAATTCGTGGGACACACTAAGCCCCCCCCCCACCACCTGGGAGCCTGCCCCAAATTCCTGGGACACCTCCAGTCCCTCTTCAAACCCCCTGGGAGCCCCCCAAATTCCTGGGACATCCCCAGCGCCCCCAGATTTGTGGGACACTCCTAGTCCCCCCTCAAAACCCCTGAGAGCACCCCCAAATTCCTAGGACACCTTCAACCCCTCCCAAATTCCTGGGACGCCCGCAGCCCTGTTCACACCCCAGCCCCCTGGGACCCCCTCTACAAACTCCCCCAAAAACACCTAGGACCCCCCCAGAGCCCCCCCCAAAACCTCTGGGACTTCTCCAGAGGCCCATAAAACCCTGGGATACTCCCCCCTCCAGAGCCCCCCCAAGACCCCTGAGACCCCACACCCCAAGGCCTCCCCAAACCCCTGGGACCCGACCCCACCCTTGTGACCTCTTGGTGGGTCTGTGTACACTTTTTGGGGGGGGGGGGGAGGGGGTCTCTGGTTGCTTTTTTTGGGGGGAGGGTGTATCCAGGTGTTTAAGGGGGGGGTGAGTGCTTATGCCAGGTGGGGGGCCACTGTAAGTGTCCTTTTTGTGGGGTGGTGATTGCTGGTTTGGGAGGGGGATGCTGTTTGGGGAGGGGGATTGTGCCTGGTGGGATATGGGTGCTACTTGCGGGGGTCCTTTAGGTGCCCTGGAGGGCTTGGGGGGGGGGGTGTCTTTATGTGCCCTGTGCGTCTTTTGGCGGGGGGGGGCTGTGGTTACTATTTAGGGGGGCAGGTGCTGTTTGGGAGTGCAGGCGCTCCTCTAGTGGGAGCTCTTGATGTCCCGGGGGGGAGGGTCTGTGTGCTCAGGGGGGGCTGTGGGTCTGTGCCCGCCCCCCACTGACCCCTCCCCCCGTGCCCCCCCAGCTCTCCAAGCTGTTTTTCCTCTTCCCTGACCCCCACTTCAAGCGCCCCAAACACAAGTGGCGAATCATCAGTCCTGCGCTGCTCGCCCAGTATGGCTACGTCCTGCGCCCAGGGGTGAGACCCCCCCCTCAAAGACACCAACCCCACCGCCACCTGCCTGGGATCCCCCCCAGTCTGCTCGGGACACCCCCTCAATCTAGGACTCCCCTGCCATCACCTGCCCTCCCCAATGGGCCCATACCCCAACTTTCCCTGGGACCCCCCCCAATCCTCAGGACCCCCCCCTCAGGTGTCAACCCCTGCCGTGGACCACAGACCCCCCCCATGCCCTCCCTCCCATTTCCCTGCCTCGTGGTTCTTGGGGTGGGGGCAGTTTCTCACTGCGGGGGACCCCAATAATGAGGGTGCACCCCCTGGGACTCTGGGTGCCCCCAGGACAGCCCCCCCTCCCATCCTATTGTCCCTCTTGATCCTATTGCACCCTTCATCCTTTTGCCCCCCCATCCCCAATTCCACCTCCATGTCCCCAGTTCCCCCCAGTGTCCCTCTGGGGCTAGGAAATAGTGGTGGGTGTGTGTGTATCTCTTTGTGGGGGGGTGTGGCCCCCCCCGGATCTGTGTGCCCCCAGGACCCCCCCCATCCTATGACCCCCTCCAAATCCCCCCCCGCACCTCAATCCTTAATCCCACCCTATGTCCCCAACGCCACGGTGTCCCCCTAGTACCCTCAGGACTGGGAGCTGGGGGTGTTTCTCACTGCCGAAGGTGGAAATTTCTGCTGGGGGGGGTGTCCCTATTAACGGCGTGCCCCCCACTTGCTTTTGGGGTGCGCAGGGGCTGGTGTACACGGTGACAGATGTCCCGGAGCTCCACGAGTGGATGGTGACGCATTTTGGGGAGCACCCACTCTTCGAAGCGGTGCCACCAGAGGAGTTGGTGAGAAACGAGAGTTTTTTATTTGGGGGGGGAGGGGTGTCTATAAAGGTGCTGACTGCCCCCTTTTTATGTGTGACCCCCCCTCCTCCCCAGGAGGCTGATCCGGTGGCGGCGCTGCTGGCCACGGCCACCGAAGAGGGTCGCAAGGTGCAACGTGCCGGCCGCCCCGTCTTCCCCGCCGTCTTCCGACGCCGCCAGGACCCCGACCCGGGGGGGGCACTTTGAGGAGGGGGGGTGGCTCTAAAAAAAAGGTGGAAGGGGACCCCTTTGTGCCCCCCCACCCCCAACTCCTTCGCTTTGTAATAAAACCACCAGCGCATTCACAAGTCTGTCTGGTTGCACCGACAGGGGGATTGGAGGGGGGTCAGGAATTGCCCCCCTGGGTAATTTGGGAGTAGTGGGGTCAGTAATTGCCCCCCCAGTTAATTGTGCAGGAGGGGTGTCAGTAATTGCCTCCATTCAGTAATATGGGCGGGTTATCAGGAGTTTCCCCCCCCCCCCTGGTTATTTGGAGGGGGGAGTCAGGAATTGTTCCCCCTGGGTAATTTAGGGGTGGTGGGGTCAGTAATTGCCCCCCCGGTTAATTGTGTGTGTGGAGTGTCAGTAATTGCTGCCCTCCCCGGTAATTTTGCAGTGGGGGTCAGTAATTGGCCCCCTTCATTAATATCAGGAGGGTGGGGTTGTCAGGAATTGCCCCCCCCGGGTAATTTTCTTGTGGGGGGTGATGTCAGGAATTGCCCCCCCTCAGTAACTTGGGGGGTGAGAGTGTCAGGAATTGCCCCCATGGGTAATTCGAGTTGGGGGTCATCAGGAATTGCCCCCCTCAAAGGAATTTGGGAGTGAACAGGAATCGCCCCCCTGGTCGTTTGTGAGGAGTCATAAATTACCCCCCCCGGGGTATTTCTTTTTTTGGGGGTGCGGTGTTGTGTTTGTGCCTCAGTTTCCCCTGTGGCTCTGGGAAGGAAACCCCTGCAGAGGGGGAGGATGGGGGGGGTGGTTTCCAGGCGCTTGCACTTCTGGTGGTGCAACTGGGAATTCCCGGGAATGGGGGGGGGGCACCCCCAGACCCCCCCATAACTGGGGGTGGGAGTGTCCAGGCCCTCCCAGTGCCCCCAGTTTTGGGTGTTGGGAACTAGTATCAGACTGGGATGGGAGGGCAGGGGGACAAGTGGGTGTGTGTCCTGGATCCCCCAGTTTAGGAGGTGCTGGGAACCACTAGGGGACTGGGATGGGGGTGCTAAACGTGTCCCCCCACCCTCCCAGTGTCCACCAGTTTGGTTTGTCCTGGGAACCATTGTGAGACTGGGATGGGGGTGCTAAACGTATTCCCCCACCCTCCCAGTTTGCCCCAGCTTAGGGGGTACTGGGAACCAGTATAAGACAGAGATGGGGGGAATAAACATGTCTCCCCACCCTCCCAGTGCCCCCTAGTTTGGGGTGTACTGGGAACCAGTATGGGATTGGGATGGGGGGGCAAGTGTGTGCCTCCAGTCGGACGCACCCTTTATGCAAATGAGCTCGCTGGGCGGTGCTCGGAGTGGGCGGCGCTTGCTGTGAATGGGCGTGGTCTGAAGGGAAGGGGCGTGGCCAAGGAGAATGAGGTGAATGCGCGTTCAATGGGGGATGGTCAAGCCCGAGGGGGCGTGGCCAGCGCGGGGGCGTGGCCAGCGCGGCTCCACGTGGGCGCTTATAAAGGCGTCGGCGCTGCCCGCGGTTCATTCGAGGCTTGGGCCGCGGTTCTTGCAGGTTCCTCCCTTGGTCCCCCCCCGCCCCGGTTCCCCACGGGTCCCCCCCGGTCCCGCCATGCCTCCCAGCCTCCGCCTGCTCTCCCGGGGCTCCCTGCTGCCACGCCGCCTGCCTGAGCCGGAGGGTGCCCCCCGCGGCCCCCCGCGCCGCTCCCCCGCGCCCCTTGGCCTGGCCGACATGCCGGGGCCCAGCCCCGCCGCCTTCCTCTACGAGCTGCTCTGCCGAGGGGGGCTGCGCCGGCTGCATCACCTGCAGGTAACGGCTGGGGGGATGGGGGGACCTGGCATTGCCACCCCGGGGCTGGGGGGGGACTTGGGGACCCCGGTGCAACCACCCCGGGGGCTAGAGGGTACGGGGAGATCCATCTGCCACCACTCTGGGGCTTGGGGACCTGGTGCCACCCCCCGGGGTTTGACAAGGAGATCCCGGTGCCACCACCCTGGGGCTTGGGACCCGTCTGCCACCACTTGGGGACCACGATCTCACCACTTTGGGGCTTGGAGACCCCAGTGCCACTGTCCTGGAGCTTGACAAGGAGATCCCAGTGCCACCACCCCAGGGGCTAGAGGGGATGGGGGGACAAGTCTGCCACCACCCTGGGGCTTGGGGACCCCGGTGCTACCACCTGGGGCCTGGAGGGGACGAGGAGATCCGCCTGCCACCGCCCCAGGGCTTGACAAGGACAAGGATATCCCGGTGCCACCACCCCGGGGCTTGAGGACCCTGGTGCCACCACCCTGGGGGCTGGAGGGGACAGGAGGACCCGTCTGCCACCACTTGAGGATCTTGGTCTCACCACCTTGGAGCTTGGGGACCCTGGTGCCACCACCTTGGGGGCCAGAGGGGACATAGGGACCCTGGTGCCAGCACCCTGGGGCTTGGAGGAGGAGACAGGGGGCACTGGTACCACTGTCTGGAGCTGGAGGGATCAGTGGGATCCTGATGCCACCACCCTGGGGCTTGACAAGGACAAGGTGACCCTGGTTCCACCACCCCAGGGCTTGGAGTGGGGACAGAAGAACCCTGGTCCCACTGTCTGGGGCTAGAGGGGACAGGGGGACCCTGGTGCCACCACCCTGGGGCTCAGAGGGGACAGGGGACCCTGGTGCCACTACACAGGGGCTTGGAGAGGTGACAGGGACCTCAGTCTCAGTCCCTGGGGCTTGGAGGGGACAGAATGGGGCCTAGGAGCCACCCATGGCCACCACCAGGGCCACCACCCCACATGCCGTGGCCAGTGGGACCTCCAGCATCACACTGGGGCTGTGGGTCCCTTCACTGGGGTCCCCATGTCCCCAAGTTTGGGGTCCCTTTCTGAGGTCCCCTTGTCCCCAGGTCCCCAGGCTAGGGGTCCCATCATGGGGTGCCCTGTCCCCAAGGTGGGGGTCCCATCACAGGGTCCCCTGTCCCCAAGCTTGGGATCACTTTCCTGGGGTCCCCACGCCCCCAAGCTGGGAGTCCCATCACGGGGTCCCCATATCCCCTCATCCCCAAGCTGGGAGTCCCATCATGGGGTCCCTGTGTCCCCAGGCTAGGGGTCCCATCACGGGGTCCCCGTGTCCCCACATCCCCAAGCTGGGAGTCCCATCATGGGGTCCCCGTGTCCCCAGGCTAGGGGTCCCATCACGGGGTCCCCGTGTCCCCACATCCCCAAGCTGGGAGTCCCATCATGGGGTCCCCATGTCCCCAAGCTGGGGGTCCCATCACGGGGTCCCCTGTCCCCATGTCTCCAAGGTGGGGGTTCCATCACTGGGGTCCCTAAGGTGGGGGTGCCCTCACGGGGTCCCTGTCCCGCAGGTGCAGGGCCGCGCGCGCTATGGGCCAGTGTGGAAGGCGAGCTTCGGTCCCATCCTGACGGTGCACGTGGCCGAGGCTGAGCTCATTGAGCAGGTTCTGCGCCAGGAGGGCCAGTTCCCCGTCCGCTCCCACCTCTCCTCCTGGAAGGATTATCGGCTGTGCCGCGGGCACGCCTGCGGGCTGCTCACTGCGTCAGTGGGGCTGGGGTCTCCATACGGGGGTCTGGGGGCTCAACATGAGGTCTAGAGGCTGTGCAGAGGGGCTGGGGGCTGCACATGGGGGTCTGGGGGCTGCACATGGGGGTCTGGTGGCTGCATATGGGAGTCTGGGGGCTCCACTTGGAGGTCAGGGAGCTGCACAGAGGGGCTGGAGGCTCCATTTGGGGGGGTCTAGGGGCTGGATGTGGGAGTCTGGGGGCTCCATACAGGGGCCTGGGGCTGTGTAGGTGGGTCTGGCAGCTGCATATAGGAATCTGGGGGCTCCATGTAGGGGTCAGGGCGCTGCACAGGGGGGTCTAGGGGCTGCATATGGGAGTCTGGTGGCTCCATACAGGAGTCTAGGGGCTCCACTTGGGGGTCTGGGGGCTACACAGAGGGACTGGAGGCTGCATGCAGAGGTTTGGGGGCTGCATATAGGAGCCTGGGGGCTCCACTTGGGGGGCTGGGGAGAATCTAGGGTCCCTGGGAGGGGGTTGGGATCCCACATCCCGGGGGGGGCACAGGGGGTCCCATCCCCCATGGCGGGGGCGGCGCTTGGGGCGCGGCGGGGGGTGAGTCAGGGTGAGTCAGGGGGGGCGCCCCACATCCGGCCCCACGCCCTGCCCCACAGCCCCCCCTGCCCCCCAACCCCCACACCCTGCCCCACAACCCCCGTGTCTGCCCCACACCCTGCCCCACAACCCCCGTGTCTGCCCCACACCCTGCCCTACAACCCCCCCTGCCCCCCAGCACCACACTCTGTCCCCCCAAACTCTGCCCCCCAACCCCCTCTCTGTCCCACAACTCCTGTTCTGCCCCACACTCTGGCCCCCAACTCCTGCTCTGCCCCACATGTTGCACCCCAACCCCGTCTCTGCCCCACATGTTGCACCCCAACCCCGTCTCTGCCCCACACTCTGCCCCCCAACTCCTGCTCTGCCCCACACGCTGCCCCTCAACCCCACACTTTGCCCCCCAACTCCCTCTCTGCCCCACACTCTGCCCCCCAACTCCCTCTCTGCCCCACACTCGGCCCCCCAACTACCTCTGTGCCCCACACTCTGCCCCTCAACTCCTGCTCTGCCCCCCAACCTTCTCTGTGCCCCACACGCTGTCCCCCAACCCAACATGCTGCCCCCCAACTACCTCTCTGCCCCATACGCTGCCCCCCAACCCCCTCTCAGCCCCCACTGCAGGCAGCCGTGGGGCAACCGTGGGTCGGGGCATGCTCGGGCCTGTTGGGTCTCGCGGTGCCCACGCTGACGCCCCACGCCCCGCACGTCACCCCCCACACGTCACCCCCCCCCACTCCTTCCTGCCCCACACGTCACCCCCCACACGTCTCCCATGGCTCCTATGTCCCCACACATCACGTGTCCCCCCCATGTCCCTATGTGTCCTCCCTATCCCCCCATCCCCACGTGTTCCCCCATCCCCACACGTCCCCCCCTAGTCCCCACCCCTGTCCCCACACATTCCCCCATCCCATGTCCCCCCTGTCCCCCCGTGTCCCCATGCATCTCCCCTTTCCCCCAAAAATCCACCTGTCCCCCCATCCCCCCCCGTCCCCACACATCCCCCTGTGTCCCCCTTGTCCCTCCCATCCCCCATGTCCCCACACGCCCTCTCTGTCTCCCATGTACCCCCTGTCCCCATGCCTCCCTCCTGTCCCCCATGTCCTCACAAATCCCTGTGTCCCCATGCGTCCTCCATGTCCCCACACATCCCCCCATGCCCTGTGTCGCTCCTATCCCCATGCATCCTCATGTCCCCCCTATCTCCCCCAGTCCCCACGCATCCCCACGTCCCCCTTGTCCTCACACAACCCCCTGTCCCCCTGTGCTCCCCCTCATCCCCGCGTGTTCCCATGTCCCCACAAATCCCCATGCCCCCCCTGCCCCCACACATCCCCCAGTCACCTGTGTCCCCACATGTCCCTGTGTCCCCATGCATCCCCCCTGTCCCCCATGTCCCCACAAATCCCCCTGTCCCCATGCGTCCCCCCTTATCCCCCATGTCCCCACACATCCCCATGTGTCCCCCTTGTCCCCACACAACCCCCTGTCCCCCTGTGCTCCCCCTGTTCCCCCCATCCCCCTCGTCTCCACATGTCCCTCTATCCCCACATGTCCCTCCTGTCCCCTTGTGTCCCCACACATCCCCTGGTCACCTGTGTTCCCACATGTCCCCGTGTCCCCATGCATCCTCCCTGTCCACCATGTGCCCCCTGTCCCCACTCATCCTCATGTCCCCCCTGTCCCCTCCCCTGTCCCCACACATCTCCCTGTCCCCCCCATGTCCCCACACATACCTGTGTCACCCCTGTCCCCTCCATGTCCCCCCCCATCCCTCCATGTAACCCCGTGTCCCCACAATTCTTCATGTCCCCCCTGTCCCTCCTGTCCCCACAAATCCCTATGTCACCCATCCTCCCCTGTCCCCTCATGTTCCCCCATGTCCCCACACGTCCCTGTGTCCCCACGCAGGGAGGGTGAGGAGTGGCAGCGGCTGCGGCGGCTGCTGGGGCGGCTTCTGCTGCGCCCGCAGGCGGCCGAGGCCTTCGCGGGGCCGGTGGCCTCTGTGGTGTCCGACCTGGTCCAGCGGCTGCGGCACCAGCGTGACCGTCACCCCCAGCACCTCGTCCCCGACGTCGCCCACGAGTTCTACAAGTTCGGCCTGGAAGGTGGGGACCTGTCCCCGGGGTTCTTGGAGTCTTGGGGATCATCCCTGGGTCCTGTAGAGTCTTCTGTGTCCCACATGGCACCCCCAGTGTCCCCAGGGAACCTGGTGTCCCTCCAGGACTCCTCATGTTCTCCAGACCTTCCCATGTCCCCAGGAACTCCTGTTCCCTCAAGCCTGGACTCCCCCATCTGCCCAGCTTCACCCCTGTCCATTCCCCAACCCCAACAGGGATCTCATCCGTGCTCTTCGCCTCCCGCCTGGGCTGCCTGGAGCCGGTGGTGCCGCGAGACACTGAGACCTTCATCCGCTCCATCAACACCATGTTCGTGTTGACACTGCTCACCATGGCCATGCCCAAGCCGCTCCACCGCCTCTTCCCCGGGCCCTGGAGGAGCTTCTGCGAGGCCTGGGACTTCATGTTCGCTTTTGGTGAGGGAAACGGGGAAGGGTCTAGAGCCCAGGGGTTCTGGGAGAGGCTGAGGGACCTGGTGGGGGGGTTGATCTGGAGAAGAGGAGGCTGAGGGGAGACCTCATGGCTCTCTGCAACTGAAGTTGCTCAGAGCAGTGGTGGCTGCCCCATCCCTGGAGGGGTTCAAGGCCAGGTTGGATGGGACTTGGAGCAACCTGATCCAGTGGGAGGTGTCCCTGCCCATGGCAGAGGTGGAACTGGATGGGATCCCTTCTGACCCAACCCATTCCAGAATTCCATAATCTTATGGTTCTATCATGGAACTGCCTGAAATGAGGTTGTGAAGAGGTGGGTGCTGGGCTCTTCTCCAAAGGAACAAAGGGTGGGATGAGAGGAAATGGCCTCAAGTTGTGCCAGGAGAGGGTTAGATTGGATATCGTGGAGAATTCCTTCATGGAAAGGATTGTCCAGCCCTAGAAGAGGCTGCCCAGGTCCATGATGGAGTCCCCGTCCCTGGAGGGTCCAAAACATGTATGGACGAGGTGTTCAGAGATGGTTTGGTGGTGGACAGGGATGGTTGGACTCGATGATCTCAAAGGTTTTGTCCAACCAAACCATCCCACAAAGCTGGGGAAGGGTCTGGAGCTCAGGTCATTCTGAGGAACACCACACGTGGATGGGGTGCTGCTCAAGGATCTGGATTTCCACTCCAATGGTTCCACGTGACACCGTGGGGACACAGGGACACTGATGGGGCTTCATCCTCTCCAGCCAAAGACCACATTGACAGGCGTGTGGCAGGGCACGGAGCAGTCTCGGAGCAGCCATGTCTCATCGACCAGCTGGCCCGGGAGAAGGTCCCCATGAAGGTCATCTACGGCAATATCACCGAGCTGCTGCTGGCTGGCGTGGACACGGTGAGAAGGGGACACGTTGGGGAGTGTCCCCAGCTCCGTGGGGACCTACTGATGTCCCGTGTCCCCACCCAAGATCTCCAGCACCCTGACGTGGAGCCTGTACGAGCTGGCGCAGCACCCGGGCCTGCAGGAGAAGGTCCACCAGGAGCTGGTGGCAGCGCTGGGTGACGGCTGCGACCCTGAGGCCACCACACTGGGCAGGGTCCCCCTGCTGAGGGCTGTGGTGAAGGAGACACTCAGGTGGGGACAGGGACATGGGACTGGGGTGGGATGGAGATGGGGACAGGGGTGAGGGTGAGGTTGGGGATGGCTGTGAGGAGGGGGTGAAGATGGGATGTGGAAGTGGCTGGGGACAGGGATGAAGATGGGAATGAAATGAAGATGGGGTGGGGATGGGGTGAGGATGGGGATGGGGACAAGGATGGGGACAGGGATGAAGATGGGGATGGGGACAATAGGTAGATGGGGATGGGGACAGGGGTGAGGGTGGAGGTAGGGATGAGGATGACGATGGAGGAGGTGAGGAGGGGAATGAAGATGGGATGTGATGGTGACTGGGGACAGGGATGAAAGGAAGATGGGGAAGGGGACAAGGATGAAGATGGGGATGGAGATGAGGAGTGGGATGAAGATGGGAATGGGGACGAGGATGAAGATGGGGATGGGGAAGGGATGAAGATAGGGATAGGGACAGGGATAAAAGGAAGATGGGGATGTAGATGAGGATGGGGAAAAGATGAAGATGGGGATGGGGAAGGGGTGAAGATGGGGATGGGGGTGAAAGGAAGTTCGGGATGGGGACGAGTTGAGGGTGGAGGTAGGGGTGAGGATGAGGATGGAGGTGAGGAGGGGGATGAAGATGGGGTGTGGAGGTGGCTGGGGACAGGGATGAAGATGGGGATGAGGATGGGGATGAAGACGGAACATGGCGGTGGCTGAGGACAGGGATGGGGACAGGTATAATGATGGGACTGGAGATGAAGATGGCAATAGCGGCAGCCTGGGTGACTGCCCTGTCCCCTCGCAGACTCTACCCCGTCATCCCTGCCAACGCCCGAGTTGTCCCTGACCGTGACATCCGCGTGGGTGACTACCTGGTGCCGCGCCAGGTGAGCCGAGTGCTGTCCCCTCTCCCAATGTGTCCCCTTGTCCCCCCTGCTCACCCCCGTGTTCCCCCAGACCCTGGTCACCCTCTGTCACTTCGCCACCTCCCGCGATGGCCGCATCTTCCTGGCACCTGACTCCTTCCAGCCCGAGCGCTGGCTTTGCGGAGATGCTGGCCGACACCCTTTCGCCTCCCTGCCCTTCGGCGTCGGCAAACGCAGCTGTGTTGGCCGCCGCCTCGCCGAGCTGGAGATCCACATGGCGCTGGCGCAGGTGAGGGCCACCTCCATCCCCAGGTGTCCCCAGGTGTCCCCGAAAGCATCCCTCATCCCTGCTCTGCTTCTTGGCAGATCCTGCTGTGTTTCCACGTGCGGCCAGAGCCCGGTGGGCACTGCGTCCGCCCCATGACCCGCACGCTGCTTGTCCCTGAGGCCACCATCAACCTCCAGTTCCTCGACCGATGAGCCAGTGAAGAATGTGGAGGTGGCCTTGACCTCGGTGGGAAACTGGACCTTGATGGGGAACTGGACCTTCGATGGGGGCCTTGACCTTGATGGGGACTGGACCTCAATGGAGGCCTTAACCTTGATGGGGGACTTGACCTCGATGGGGAACTTGAACTCAAAGGGGGACTTGACCTTGGCAGAGGCCTTGACCTCAATGGGGGACTTGACCTCAATGGGGAACTCGACCTCAGTGGGAAACTTGACCCTGGCGAGGAACTTGACCTTGATGGTGGCCTTGACACCAGCCTTGACGTGGCCCGAAACCTGATGGCGTCCTCGACCATGGTGGTGTCTTCAACCCTGGAGGTGGCCCCAACCCCAGCAGTGGCCTTGACCTTGGTGGTGGCCCTTGACCCCAGCCATGTTCCCAACCCTGGCAATGGCCTTGACCCCATCAGTGGCCTTGATCCTCGTGGTGGCCTTGACCCCAGGGATGGCCTTGACCCTGCAGTGGCCTTGGCCCATGTAGTGGCCTTTGCTGGGGGGAAGGGACACCGTGGGGTCATGTCCCTTGACCCTGGTGGTGGCCCCAGACTGGTGGTGGCCCTGACCGTGAATATGTTCCTGATGCCTGTGGTGTCCCCAACCCTGCTGGTGGCCTTGACCCTAGTGGTGTCCCCAACTCTGGCAGTGTCCCCAACCCTGGCAGTGGCCTTGGCCCAGTTGGTGGCCTTGGCCATCCATTGTCCCCTCCTTCTCCCCCTCCGTGTATTATTTAACATTAATTTATTGCAAATAAAGGTTTTTTTGGGAGCCCCCCCTGGTGTTTCCGCTGACTCAGCATCGCTGCCTCCTCTCCCCACCCTGTTTTGTGCTGACTCAGCAGGCGTTGGGCCATGGGGGAGGGTGAGGGGTGGGGGCCTGTCCAGACACACCGGTGACACCCACGGGTGACGTGGCTGGTGACGCAGCTGGCGGTGGGGGGACTGAGGGGTGTCCCTGTGTCCCCCCTCTATTGTCCCTGCTGCCCCTTCCATGGCTGCAGATCCTCCCTGGGGCCCTGCTATTCCCCCCGCCACGTCCTCCGTGGCTCTGTGTCCCCTCTCCATGTCCCCGCTGTCCCCCCAACATAGCTGTGTGTCCCCTTCCATGTCTGTGTGTCCCCTTTCCATGTCTCCGCTGTCCCCCCATATCTGTTTGTCTCCCCCATGTTTGTGTGTCCCCCCCGTGTCCCTGTCCACCCCCTCCCACAATGTCTGTGTGTCCCTCCCGTGGCTGTGTCCCCTCCTGCCCCTATTATCCCCTCCCCCGTGCCAGGGTGTGTCCCGGCCCCCCCAGGGGAGGGTCAATGTCCCTCGGTGGGGACGGCGCTGACGTCAGCGTCGGGGACTCTGGACCTTCGTGGGGTCCCGGGGGCAGCGAGCGTGGTGACACTGGAGGGGGACACGGGGGGGGGGACAGGGACACTGGGGAACACAGCAGGGACGGGGGAGGGTGCAGGAGGGACTTGGGAGGGACACAGCTGTGGCGGGGGAGACACACAGCCATGGAGGGGGACACACAGACATGGGGGGGGAAAAACAGACATGGGGTGGGACACAGCCATGGGAGGGACACACAGCCATGGCGGGGGGGACAGGGATGCGGACACACAGCCATGGTGGGGGGACACACAACCTTGGGGGAGGGGACATACTGCCATGAGGGGGCACACAGCCTTAGGGGGACACACAGACATGAGGGGGATGGCAGGGACACGGGAGGGACAGCAGGGATGGGGGGGACAGGGGGGATGGGGGTGGACACAGTCACGAGGGGGACACACACAGCAGTGCGGGGTGACACAGACATGTAGGGGGACACTCAGCCATGGGGAGAGCACAAAGCCGTGGGCGGGGGACACAGCCAGTGGGGGGGACAGACAGACGTGGGAGGGACAGACAGACATGAGGGGGTACACACACAGCCAGGGGGGGGACACAGCCATGAGGGTGGACACACAGCTGTAGGAGGGACACACAGACATTGGTGGGGGCACACAGACATGGCAGGGAGACACAGCCGTGGGTGGGGACACACAGACATGGGGGGGACACACACAGCCATGGGAGGCGACACAGCCATGGAGCGGGACACAGCCATGGGGACACACACGCAGCCGTGGAGGGACACACACAGCCGGGGGACACACACACACAACTGTTTGGGGCAACACAGAGCCATGGGGGAGGGGGACAAACAGCCATGGGGGCGACACACAGACATGGAGGTGGGGCACACAGCCACTGGGGGGACACAGAACCATGGAGGGGGGGATGACAGGGACACGGAAGTGGACACACAGCCGTGGGAGGGGGACACACAGCCATGGAGGGCCACACACAGAGCCATGGGGTTGGGGACAGCAGGAACATAGGGGTCTCCCTGTTGTGTGTGTGTTTCCCGTAGGAAAGGTTCAGCACCACAGACACAGCCTAGGGTCCCGCGACCCCGCCCCGCACATCGCTTCAGCACCACGGACAGAGCCTGGGGTCCCACCCCCTCGAGGTTCAGCACCTCGGACAGCGCCGGGTTCCGCAGTTCCCCATGCGGCCGCCAGGGGCCGCTCTCGCGGCCCCCGCGATCCCCCCGCCCCCTCCCTTCCTGCCCCGCCCTCCCCCGGGACCCCCACAAACCGGGACCCCCTTCGGGCTCCCCCATTTCCCCCCCAATCACCCCTACGTCCCACCACGTCCCCCACATGCCCCCCATGCCCCCTTCATAATCCCCCCATATCCCATCTATGTTCCCCCCCATGCCCCCCATGTCCCTTTCTGTCCCCCTATAGCCAACTCATGTCCCCCCGATATCCCCCGTATCCTTCATATTCCCCATCCCCCCTATATCCCCCATATCCCCCAATATCCTCCCCATATCCACCCATATCCCCCAATATCCCCCATATCCCAATATCCTCCCCACATCCCCCATCTCCCCCCTATATCCCCCCATGTCCCCCCATATCCCCCTCATATCCCCCATATCCCCCAATATCCTCCCCATATCCACCCATATCCTCCCAATATCCCCCCATATCCTAATATCCTCCTCATATCCCCCATCTCCCCTCTATATCCCCCAATATCCCCCTAATATCCCCTATATCCCCCCATGTCCCCCCATATACCACCCATATCCTCCCAGATCCCCCCCAGATCCGCCCCCCAAATCAAGAACCATCACGTTCTCAGCTCCAAACCCAACACGGTTTCTCACTTCCAGACACACGCGCAGAGGACTCTCCACGCGCCCCCCAGCCCCCCAGCCCGATCCCCCAGCCCCCCACCCCCACCCCACAACATCCCCCCCCCCCCCCCCAAAACCCGGAGCCCCCGCTCAGCCCCACACGCGCTGCTGGGGGCGTCACAGCTTGGGAGGCCCCTACATTCATGGGGGGGGGGCGGCAAGGGGGCCCCCCTCGAGGTCATGGGGGGGTCCCCGGTGTCCCCCCCCTCCTCGTGGCACAAGGCTGGGGGTGGCTCTATCCTAATGCGGAACAAAGCAATAAATTAACAAGGATTCCGAGAGGACACCGAGAAAAGGGGGTGTGTGTACAAAAGGTCCTTGTAGAAAAGGGGGGGGAAGGGGGGCTGCTCCGGGCCTGGGGGGGACAGGGGATGGGGGGACATGGGGGAGACATGGATGGAGGGACAAGGGCAGGGGTGACATGGGGGGGTGATATAGATGGGGGTGTGACATGGGTGAGGGGTGACAGATGAGAGTGACAAGAGTTGGGGGGTGACACAGATGAGGGTGACAAGGGTGGAGGGGTGACATATGGGGGTGACAAGGGCGGGAGTGACATGGAGGGTGACATGGATGAGGTGGCAAGGGCAGGGGGTGACAGAGATGGGGTGACATGGATAGGGGTGACATGGATGAGGTGACGGGGGGGTGACAGATGAGGGTGACATGGAGTAGGGTGACAAGGGTGAGGGGTGATGTGTGGGGGTGACACGAGAGGGTGACATGGCTGGAGTGACATGGAGGGTGGCACAATGGGGGGTGACGTTTGCCAGGGAGGGGTGACATGGGGGGTGACACAGATGAGGATGACAAGGCTGTGGGGTGACACGGATGGGGGTGACATGAGTGGGAGTGACACAGCTGAGGTGCCACATGGGATGACATGGGAGGATGACATGGATGAGGGTGACAAGGGGAGGGGGTGACATGTGGGGGTAACATGGATGGGGTGACATGGATGAGGGTGAAAAGGCTGGGGGGTGACATGGATGGGGTGACAAGGGCAGGAGGTGACACAGGTGAGAGTGACAAGCATGAGGGTGACACATGGGGGTGACATGGATGGCGGGTGACATGTGGGGGTGACATGGGGGTGACATGGAGGGGTAGCAGTTGAGGGTGACATCTATGGGGGGTGACACAGATGAGGTGACAAGGACAAAGGGGTGACGTGTGGGGGTGACAGAAATGGAGATGACATGGGGGTGACAGATGAGGGTGACAAGGCTGGGGGGTGACACGGATTGGGGTGACATGGATGGGGTGACAAGGACAGAGGGTGACACAGATGAGAGTGACAAGGATGGTGGAGTGACACCATGGGGGTGATACGGGGGGGTTACATGGATGAGGTGACACAGGCGAGGGGTGACAGATGAGGGTGACAAGGCTGGAGGGGTGACACAGATGCGGGTGACACAGCTGAGGTGCCACAGGGGGTGACATGGATAGGGTGACAAGGGCTGGGGGTGACACGGGTGAGGGGTGACAGATGAGAGTGACAAGGGTGGTAGGGTGACATGGGGGGATTACATGGGTCAGGGGGTGACATGGATGGGGTGACATGGCTAAGGTGACAGATAAGAGTGACACAGATGGGGTGACAGTGCTGGGGGTGCCACATGGGGTGCCACATGGGAGTGAGGTGTCTGCCCCCCTCTCCCCACACCGGGGGGTTCTGCTGTCCCCATGCTCCGGTGTCACCGCCAGTGATGAGGCAGCATTGAGGGGGGATGGGACAGGGTGGGGACAGGACCAGCGGAGACCCTATGGGGACAGCAGGTGCCCCTGTCACCCCCCAGGCACGGCTACACCAGCGCTGCACGGGGCACGCAGGGGCCCACACTGGCACAGCTGCTGCGGCGCCGTGGGCCGGGGGTGGCCACAGGGCCGGTAGCCACAACAGCAGGGCTGGTGGCCCCCTTGGCGTGACCGGTGGCCCCCTTGGCATGGCTAGTGGCCCCCTTGGTGTGGCTGGTGGCTGCTTTGACGGGGCCGGTGGCCGCTTTGGCGTGGGCGGTGGCCCCTTCGGTGTGGGCGGTGGCCCCCTTGGCATGGCTGGTGGCCGCTTGGGCATGGCTGGTAGCCCCCTCGGTGGGGCTGGTGGCCACTCTGGCAGGGCTGGTGGCCCCCTCAGCGGGGCAGCCGTGCTGGAGGAGGATGTCGGCGCAGTCCTGGCTGCCGGCGCGGCGGGCGTAGAAGAGCGCCGTGCGGCCATGGGCGTCCCTCGCCCCCACGTCTGCCCCGTACTGCCGGCACACCAGCCTCAGACACTGCGGCCACCACACGGCCGCCTCATGGCCACCGTGGCCACTCCATGGGCCCCAGCGCCCAACCGTGTCCTCCTCAACCATCTCACATTCCCAAGACCTTGCTGTGTCCTCTATAGTCATCTCAAAGTCCCCATGACCCCACCATGGTTCCCATGACCCATCACAACTTCCACAGGAACCCCATGACCCCATCATGGTCCCCAAGACCCATCACATCTTCCACAGCCACCCCATGGTCCCCATGACCCCACCATGGTCCCCACGACCCACCATGGTCCCCATGACCCCACCATGGTTCCCATGTCCCACCATGGTACCCATGATCCATCAAGTCTTCCAGAGCCACCCGAAGGTTCCCATGACCCATCACATCATCCACAGCCACCCCATGGTCCCCATGACCCACCATGGTCCCCATGACCCCATCATGGTTCCCATATCCCCACCATAGTTCCCATGACCCACCATGGTTCCCATGACCCCATCATGGTTCCCATATCCCCACCATGGTTCCCAAGAACCCACCATGTCTTCCACAGCCACCCCGTAACCCCACCATGGTCCCCTTGACCCACCATGGTCCCCGTGAACCCCCCAGCACCACCCCTGTCCCCCAACCAGGCTCACCCACACCAGGAGCTGGGTGATCACCACCAGGGCCATGTCGCAGGCCACGTGCAGGGCCGTGCACCGGTCGGCATCACCAGGGCTGGCATTGAGCTGCTCCTTCTTGCTGTGGGCCAGGAGCAGCAGCACCTTCTCCAGGTCCTGCTCCCTCACCGCCCGCAGCAGCTGCTCCCCCAGTGGCTCCTCGCCTGGCGGCAGCGGCGCCACAAACAGACGCTGCTCGTATTTGGCCCGGATCCACGACTCCCGCTCCTCCCTGCGTGGCCAGCGGGAACCATGGGGTAGGGGGACCCCAACATCCAGGGGGGGCATGGGGGTGGGGGGGACCGAGGGGGTTTGGGGGGACCCCAATATCCAGGGATGGCATGGGGCAGAGGGGACTCCAGAATCCAAGGAGGGGCTGGAGGGTATCTGAGAGGGGACAAGGGGGACCCTAGCATCCAGTGGGGACATTGGGGGGTGCTCTTGGGGGTGGACAGGGGGGTCCCCAACATCCAAAGGGGACAAAGGGGGGGTGGAGGGACCTTAGCATCCTTGGGGGCAACCAAGGATGAGGTGGGGGGTGTCCATTTATTTGGGGGTGTGGGGGATGACACAGTGGGGGTGGTCCTGTAGGCCAAGGCAGGGCGGTCACCCACCGCGTGGCGTCAGGCGTGGGCTTGCAGCGCCCGCGGGGGTCGCGCTCCCAGATGCGGTTGGCAGTGGCGTTGCCGATGGAGGCGAGGACGAGCGTGAGGTCACGGGGCCAGTCGTCCAGGTCAAGCGAGCGGACGCGGGACACGTGGGTGCCCAGGTTGCGGTGGATCCCCGAGCACTCGATGCAGATCAGGGCGCCCAGGTTGAGGCTGGCCCACGTCGGGTCTGCGGACAGACAGCGGTGGGACCACCACGAGGACACCATGGGGTGGCCCTCGCCGTCTGGGGGCCACATGGTGGCCCTTGAGGTGGCCCTGGTGGCACTTGTGGCTCCTACCCAAGGCATTGGGTGGCCCAGGGCATGGAGTGGCTCATGGTAGAAGGTGGCTCATGGTAGGAGATGGCCCAGGGCATGAGATGGCTCTTCCATAGCCCCCAACATGATCCTCATGTCCCCATCATGGTTCCCATGACCCATCACACCTTCCACAATCACCTCATTAGTCCCCATGACCCCACCGTGGTCCCCATGACCCATCACATCATCCACGGGGTGGCCCTGCCCTTCTGGGGGCCCCACGGTGGCCCATGAGGTGGCTATGGTGGCACCTGCAGCTTCCTACCCAGGGCATTTGGGTGGCCCAGGGCATAGGGTGGCTCATGGTAGGAGGTGGCTCATGGTAAGAGATGAGTCATGGTAGAAGGTAGCTCATGGTAGGAGATGGGTCATGGTAGGAGGTGGCTCATGGTAGGAGATGGGTCATGGTAGGAGGTGGCTCATGGTAGGAGATGGCCCAAGGCATGAGGTGGCCCATGGCATGAGGTGGCTCATGGTAGGAGATGGGTCATGGTAGGAGATGGCCCAGGGCATGAGGAAGCCCGTGGTGACACATGGCACATGGTGTTTCCTAGCCCAGGGCATTGGGTGGCTCATGGCATGAGGTGGCCCCCAGTGTTTCGTAGCCCACAGCATTGAGTGGCCCATGGCTGGAGGCCCCATGGTAGGAGATGGCCCATGGCATGAGGTGGCCCTTGGTGGTACACGATGCTTCCTAGACCAGGGCATTCGGTGGCCCATCGCACCCTGCAACCCATAGTCCCTCATGGCCAGTAGCCACACATGGTCCCACACAGCTCATACCACCACATGTCCCATGCCCTCCATGCCCATGGCTTCCCATGTCCCGCCGTGACCCATGGTGGCCCCGTGGCCCCCTGGACACTCACTGGGGGCCCCACAGTCCACGCAGAGAGAGTTGCCCTGGGCATTGCGGATGGCCTGGATGGCCACAGCTTCGCTCTGGCTGTCCATGCGAGCCTGGAGGACACATGGGTTGGGGAGGGTCAGCAGGGGGGTGAGGGACGTGGTGACCCCCACCACCCCTGGTGACCCAGGAGGTCCTTCCTACCTTGTTCTTGCTGCTCTCGCAGCACTGCAGGCTGGCCAGGATCTGGCTCTCAATGGCCTGCACCCAGGCATCGCGCTCCTCGAAGCTGCCTGCCTCGAAGTGCCATGTCTGCCCTGTGCTCGACACGATGAGGAACTCGAAGTTCTCCTCCTCTGTGGGACCACAGACCCCCATGGTGGGACGGGGGCCACATGGCGTCGTGGGTCCCACACCCAGGAGGTGCTGAGTGACTCCAGCACCCACTTTGTCTCCTCCACACCCACGTCCTTAGATCCTACGAGGTGGGTCCCATGCCCAGGAGGTGCCGGGTGGCCCCAGTGCCCACCCTGAGTCCCCAACTCCTCCTTAGACCCAGTGAGGTGGGTCCCATGCCCAGGAGATGCCAGGTGGCCCCAGCACCCACCTTGTCCCCCTCAACACCCAACGAGGTGGGTCCCATGCCCAGGAGGTTCTGGGGGGCCCTGGAACCCACTTTGTCTTCTCTACTCCCAGTGAAGTGGGTCCCACACCCAGGAGGTTCTTGGAGGCCCTAGAACCCACTTCGTCTTCTCCACATCCAACGAGGTGGGTCCCATGGCCAGGAGGTTCTGGAGAGCCCCAGCCCCAACCCTGTGTCCCTAATACCTCCTTAGACCCAACAAGGTGAGTCCCATGCTCTGGGTGGCTCCAGCACCTTCTCTGTCCCCTCAGCACCCAACAAGGTGGGTCCCATGCCCAGAAGGTGCTGGGTGGCTCCAGCACTCACTTTGTCCTCTCCATACCCACCTCCTTAGAACCAACAAGGTGGGTCCCATGCCCAGGAGATGCCAGGTGGCCCCAGCACCCCCTCTGAGCCCCCAACACCTCCTCACACCCAACGAGGTGCCCACCCCGATGGTGCCCAACACCCAGGGCCCCCTCTGGGCGCTGGAGCAGGGGTGGTGGGGGTGGTGGGGATGGTGGGCACCCCACGTTACCTGTTTTATAAATATTTCGTAAACTACCAAAGCTTTTTAATTTCCACATTTTGCGCTTGGCTGCGAAGGGTCCGGAGCAGCGGGGATGGAGAGAGGAGACGGGGAGAGAGGAGACGGGGCCAGAGGAGACGAGGAGCCAGCAGAGAGAGGAGATGAGAGGAGCCAGAAGAGAGAGGAGGAGATGGGGCAAGAGTCAGCGGAGAGGAGACAGAGTCACCAGAGGAGCTCATAAAGCCCAGGTGGGGACACGAGGGACAGCATTGGGGTTGCAGGTGGTGGAAGAGCGAGGAGGACACGCGAGGGAACGGGGCAGCGGGGGCTGAGCGAGGCAGAACTGTGGAATGGGTTGGGTTGGGTTGAAAGGGATCTCCAAGCCCAGGCAGTTCCAACCAGGGACACCTCGCGCTGCATCAGGAGCTCCAAGTCCCATCCAACCTGGCCTTGAACATTTCCAGGGATGCAGCAGAACCACTGTCATTGTGTCCCTTGGCTTCATGGGGTTTAACCGTGGAAGGGGTTGGGTTGGAAGGGACCTCCAAGCCCATCCAGTTCCACCTCTGCCATGGGCAGAGAATCACAGAATCCAGATGGTCCTGAAGCTGGACCCACAAGGATCATTGAGTCCAACTCCTGGCCCTGCACAGGACACCTCAACACTCACATTGCAGGTCTGAGGGCATTGGCCAAATGCTCCTAGAATATTATCACTGTGACTCCTTCCCTGGGTCCCCTGCTCCAGAGCTCCACCACCCTTGGTGTGAAGAACCTTCTCCTAATGTCCAACCTAACCCTCCTCTGTGACACCTTCCAGCCATTCCCTTGACTCTCATCATGGGTCACCAGAGAGAAGAGCTTTCTCTTCTCCAGGATCAACTCTCCCAGCCTGTCCTGGTATGGAAGGTCCTCCAGCCCTCGGATCATCTCCCTGGCCTCCTCAGCCCCAGATCCAGTGTTTGCTGGAGCCTTGGGTCACAGTCCCCGTGGGATGTGGTGTTGTCCCCACCACGAACACCATTCATGAGTGACCGGAGCTCGAGGCACCTTCCCCGAGGCTCTTACCTTCCGCCTGCCCAGCTGAGCTTTCTGTCTTGGACGGCGTCATCAGCTTCTTCCGCCGGTGCTTCTTCCTGTCAATCATGGGTGATGGTGGTGGGTCCTTGCCCGAGCTGCTGGGGCTGGAGATGGCTTCGAAGGGGACGTCTGCCAAGAGACCCACACGTTGGGGGCCTGGGGACACTGAGCCTGCCAGGGCCGTGGAGTTCACCAGGACTGTGGGGGCCACCAAGGTCACCAAGTCCACCAGGGCCATTGGAGCCACCAGGGTCACCAAGTCCACCAGAACCATCAGGGTCACCAGATCTACCAAGGCCACTGTGCTCACCAGGACTGCCAGGGTCACCAAGTCCAGTAGGGTCACTGGAACCATCAGATTCACCCAGTTCACCAAGGCCACTGTGCTCACTAGGGTCACCACGATGACCAAGTTCACCAAAGCTACTGGGGTCACTGAGGTCATCGGGCTCACTAACACCACCAAGGTCACCAGGGTCCCCAGGATGACCAAGTCCACCAGAGCCACTGTGCTCACCAGGATTACAAGGGCCACCAAGCTCAACAGGGTCACTGGAGCCACCAGGGTCACCCAACTCACCAGGGCCACTGGGCTCCCTAGGGTCACCAGGATGACCAAGTTGGCCAAAGCTAGTGGGCTCACCAGGGTCACTGGGCTCACCAGGGTGACCAAGTTCATCAAAGCTACTGGGCTCACTGAGGTCACTGAGCTCACCAGGACCACCAAGGTCACCAGGATGACCAAGTCCACCAGAGCCATTGGGCTCACCAGTCTCACCAGAACCATCAGGGTCACCAGATCTACCAAGGCCACTGTGCTCACCAGGATTACCAGGGTCACCAAGTCCAACAGGGTCACTGGAGCCACCAGGGTACTCAGTTCACCAGGGCCACTGGGCTCACCAGGGTCACCAGGATGACCAAGTTGGCCAAAGCTAGTGGGCTCACCAGGGTCGCTGGGCTCACTAGGACCACCAAGGTCACCAGGGTCACCAGGTCCACCAGGGTCACCAAGTCCACCAGAGCCACTGGACTCACCAGGCTCATAAAGGCCATTGTGCTCACTGGGGTCACCAAGTCCACCAGGGCCATTGAAGCCACCAGGGTCACAAGTCCACCAGAGCCACTGGGCTCACCAGGTTTGCTGGGCTCACTAGGACCACCAAGGTCACAAGGGTTACCAAGGCCACTGGAGCCATGAAGTTCACAAGAACTGTTGGAGCCACCAAGCTCACCAACATCCACCAGGGCCTCCAGGATTACCAGGGCCACCAAATGTCCCTGAGTCCCCAGGCCCACCAAATGTCCCCGAGTCCCCAGGCCCACCAAGTGTCCCCGAGTCCCCAGGCCCACCAGGCTCAGTGGGGCCACCACAGGCGAGGTCCCTGGCTGTGCCCCAAGGAGGTGACCACATCCAGGAGCATGGGAGGTCCCGGGGAGGATGAGGAGACCACTCACCAGAGCTGGAGAGCTTGGCGCTGGAGGCCGAGGCGCAGCGCTGCAGGGACCTCTCGCCCTTGCCCACGCCCTTGGTCCCCGGCTCCGGGGGGAGGCTCAGCCCCACGAGGGAAGCGCCGCCTGCGATGGGGACAACTAGTGACACGGAGGTCCCCATGGACACCACCACCTCTACCTCCCAGGCCTCACCACCAGCCTCAGGTGCTGAGCCCACGTCCTTCACCAGCCCGTTGATGCTGGCTGAGGGGCCGCAGGCGGAGATGGCGCGAGGAGGACGCTTGCCAGGGACCTTGACTGTGGTCCGGAGAAGGTCCATCTCCTTCCCGTGGGTACTGTGGATGTAATCCTGGATGGGAACACACGGGGGATGAGACTGAGGGGCCCTTCGTCCGTGGGGACAAGGGTGGGTCCCATGTCCAGGAGGTGCCGGGAGGCAACAGCACCCACCCTGTCCCCTCCACACCCACCCCCTCATACCCAACGAGGTGGGTCCCGTGTCCATGACATGTTGAGTGGCCCCAGCACCCACTCTGTCCCCTTCACACCCACCTCCTCACACACAACGAGGTGGTTCCCGTGTCCATGACATGTTGAGTGGCCACAGCACCCACTCTGTACCCTCCCCATCCACCTCTTCACACCCAGCGAGGTGGGTCCCGTGTCTATGACATGTTGGGTGGCCTCAGCACCCTCTCTGTCCCTCCTCCATCCACCTCCTCACACCCAATGAACTTGGTCTCATGTCCATGACATGTTGAGTGGCCCCAGTGCCCACCCTGTCCCCTCCAGACCCACCTCCTCGCACCTAATGAGGTGGGTCCCACACCCAGGAGGTTCTGGATGTCCCCCAGCATGGGGACAGCAATCCTGGTGTGGGGACACGTGGTGTGTTGTCCCCTCACCCGTGGGGACAGGGCTGGGGACCAGGTTGGTGCTCACGTTGATGCTGGGGTGGTAGAAGAGGAGCCCATTGCTGGACAAGGTCACATACTTCTTCTTCCACTCCTTGTTGAGGGAGTTGCCACTGCGCTTCAGCAGGAAGCTCTGGGGACACAGGGGAGGGTGATGGGGACGCGGTTGAGGACATGGTCACATGCCACCACTGCCACCACCTCCTCAACCACCTGCTTGATGGGGATGGCACGGCCGCTGCCGGCCACCTCGCCACGGCTGTCCAGGCTCCGCTTCTCTGAGTCACTGCCCCGGCGCGTCTGCAGGGATGGGGACATGGGGACATGCTCAGGGGGACACGGGGACACCCTGAGCTGCCCACACATCCTGAGCCCCATGGTGGAGCCACCTTGGAAGCCACGTGTCCCTCTGTGCAACCACCCCCATCAGGGGACACCATGGGTACCACATGTCCCCTGTGGCCACTATGTCCCCTTGTGCCACCATCCCAATGCCAGGGGACACCCAACATGACATGTGTCCCCTATGGGCACCTCAGAGGACACCACAGATGCCCCATGTCCCTCTGTCCACTCTCCCTACCAGTGGACACCCTTGGTGTCCCATGTCCCCTATGACCACCTCAGAGGACACCCTGGGTGCCCCGTGTCCTCTTGTGCCACCATCCCAATACCAGGGGACACCCAGGGTGCCACCTGCCCCATCCCCACCAGGGGAAACTAGGGGTACCCCACGTCATCTGTGGCCACCTCTGAGGACACCACGGATGCCCCATGTCCCCTGTGGCCACCTCAGAGGACACCACAGGTGCCCCGTGTCCTCTTGTGCCATTACCCCAAGGCCAAGGGACACCTAGGGTGCCATGTGCTCCCTCCCCAGTAGGGGACACGTGGGTGCCCCATGTCCCCTGTGGCCATCTCAGAGGACACCATAGGTGTCCCATGTCCTCTTGTGCCATCATCCCAATGCCAGGGGACACCCAGGGTGCCACATGCCCTCTCCTCACCAGTGGACACCATGGAAGTCTGATGTCCTTCTGTCCCCCCTCTCCATCAGGGGACAACACAGGTGTCCCATGTCCCCTGTGGCCACCTCTGAGGTCACTGTTGGAGCCCTCCCAGCCCCCCATGTCCCCACGAGGGTCCCCATGCACTCACGGTGAAGAGGCTGGTGCGGCGCTTGGCTGCTCGGTGCAGGGAGCCGGGAGTGCCCAGGACAGGGGGCACCTCACCCCGAAGCTCCCGGTGGCTCACGTTGGGCGTGGATGGCAACGAAGAGGAGAAGTCACTCGTGTGGCCACCGTTGCTGGCCTGGACGAGCCACAGGGTCAGTGCTGGGCCACCAAGGTGGCCACGGGACTGGCGAGGGAGGGTTGGGGGGTACCTGGCCGGGGTGGGTGCCCCCGACAGGGGTGGAGGCAGCGGAGTGGCTGGGGGTGCTGGGCAGGGACTTGCAGGATGCCAGGAGCTGCTGCTGCTTCTTCAGAGCCACAACCTTCTGGGCCACTGTGCCCATAGCCATGTGTCAGCGGGTCACGGGACACCAGCCCGGCCACAGGATCTGCTCATCTGGCCACCAGATCCATCCCACCTGGCCACCAGCCCCAGCCCACGAGGACGTGGTACCCATCCCACTTGGCCACCAGTCCCATCCCACAAGGACCTGGCCGTGGTCCCCACCCCACCTGGCTACCAGCTCCATCTCACCGGGCCACCAGCCCCATCCCATGAGGACCTGGACGTAGTCCCCATCCCACTTGGCCACCAGGCTCATCCCACAAGGACCTGGACATGGTCCCCATCCCACTTGGCCACCAGCCGCATCCCACTTGGCCACCAGCTCCATCCCACAAGGACCTGGACGTGGTTTCCATCCCACTTGGCTACCAGCCCCATCCCACCTGGAGGTCCACAGACCACCCACCCAGCCAGCAGCCACCAGCCCCATCCCACTCATCCACACTCACCTGTCCCACCTGGCCACCAGCCCCATCCCACAAGGGCCTGGCAACCAGCCCCATCCCACCTGGCCACCAGTCCCATCCAATGAGGACCTGGTCCCCATCCCACTTGGCCACCAGACCCATCCCATGTAAACACAGTTCTCATCCCACTTGGCTACCAGCTCCATCCTGCCTGGCCACCAACCCCATACTACCTGGACATGGTCCCCATCCCATTTGACCACCAGCCCCATCCCACAACGACCTGGACACGGTCCCCATCCTACTTGGCCACCAGCCCCATCCCATCTGGCCACCAGCCCCATCCCTCTTGGCCACCAGCCCCATCCAAAGAGGACCTGGACCTGGTCCCCATCCCATTTGGCTACCAGATCCATCCCATCCAACCACAGTCCTCATCCCATTTGGCCACCAGCCCCATCTCACTTGGCCACCAGCTCCATCACATGAAGACGTGGTCCCTATCCCACCTGGCCACCAGCCCGATCCCACAACAACCTGCACATGATCCCCATCCCACCTGGCCACCAGCCACATCCCACTTGGCCACCAGCCCCATCCCATTTGGCCACCAGCCCCATCCCACAAGGACGTGGTCCCCATCCCACCTGGACACCATCCCCATCCCACCTACCCATGCTCACCTGTCCCACCTGTCCACCAGCCCCAACCCACTCTTGCCACCACCCCCAGCCTCCATCCCTTGGCCTGTGGAGCCACCACCCACCCTCGATGAAGACGCGGTCAACGTTGAGGCCATAGGTGGCGCAGGTCTCATAGTAGAGACACCTCTTCATCTCGGCGCAGAGCTCCTGTGCGCGGGCATCCTCGATCACCCGGGGGTTGGAGGCACTGATCTTGTCTGGGGGGGCAGCAGGTGAGCTGAGGGATGTCCTCTCCCTGTCCCTGGCTGGTCCCCATGTCCCCAGCTCACCCTGGGTGCCCACCAGCGCCAGGGCCACCTCGCCGGCGCCGCGGTGGCTGCTGAGCAGCTCATGGAGCCGTGTCACCTCCTCAAAGCTGCTCTCGTTCTCCAGGCTGAAGACGAAGATGATGGCGTCTGCCCAGCTGGCAAACTGGGGGGGACGTGGTGGGGGGTCAGGGGTGGTGGCTCTGGCCACTGCAGCCCCCCCAGCCGCCACCAGCCCCTACCTTGGCATCCGGGACGCCGCCCTCCTCCCGGATGAGCAGGAGGTGGCTCTGGCCATCGACCAGCACCTCGCGCTTGAACTGGCCACCTGGAGGGTGTGGAGGAGACAGGGAGACCTGAAGGTGGGTCTGAGAGGTGGCCTTGAGAACCTCTTGGCCCAACACTATGGCCTCATCCATCCTATGGCAATGTCCAACATCACAGCCTCGTCCATCCATGGCCATGCTCAACTCCATGGCCTCATCCATCCACGGCCATGTCCAACATCACACCTGGTCCATCCCATGGTCATGCTCAACACCACGACCTTCTCCATCCCATGGCCACGCAGAACACCACGGCCTTGTCCATCCTGTATCCATGTCTAACACCACAGCCTGGTCCATTCCATGGCCATGCTGAACACCACAACCTTCTCCATCTCAAGGCCATGCCCAGCACCACGGCCTTGTCCATCTCATGGCCATGGCCAACACCATAACCTCATCCATCCCATGGCCATGCCCAGTACCATGGCCTTGTCCATGCCATGGCCATGCTCAACACCACAACCTTCTCCATCCTATGGCCATACCCGGCACCACAGCCTTGTCCACCATGGCCATACCCAGCACCACAACCTCACCAGTAACCTTAACCTTGACTGCCTCCATGACTTTCTCCAGCCTCATGGCTGTGGCAACCACCATGGCCTTGGAAATCTCCAGGCCTTCCCCACCCCACAGCTGAGCCCAGCACCGTGGCCTTGTCTGTGCTCATGGTCTTGCCCACCTCATGGCCAGATCCACCCCTGTGGCCATGTCCAGACCCGCACCTCTGTCTGTTCTGTGGCCAAGCCCAACCCTATAGCCATGGCCATCTCCATGGCCAAGCCCAACCTCATGGCCATGTCCACACCATGGCCAACCTCAACCCCATAGCCAAGCCCAGACTCCATGGCCATGCCCAGCCCTATAGCCTTGTCCATCCCATGGCCAAGCCCAACCCCATGGCTGAGCCCAACCCCATGGCTGAGCCCAACCCCAAGGCCAAGCCCAAGTCCAACCCCATGGCCATGTCCATCTCATGGCCAAGCCCAACCTCATGGCCGCATCCATGCCATGGCCAATCTCAACCCCATGGCCAAGCCAAACCTCATGGTCACGTCCTTCCCACGGCCAAGCCCAACCCTGTGGCCAAGCCCAACGCTGTGGCCAAGCCCAACACTGTGGCCATGCCCAAGCCCGTGGCCACTCACTCTCGGTGGGCTCCAGGCCCATGTAGGAGCCAGTGAGGAAGCGGTGGACGAGTGCGGACTTTCCACTCTTGCTGCTGCCCAGGATGCCCTGCAGAGAGGGAGACGCAGTGTCACCGAGACCCGGGACAGGGGGACACGTGCTGGGACACGCAGCCACAGTACCCACCAGGCGGATCTCAGGGACGGAGCGGCTCAGAGTCCATTCCTGGCTGTTCACCAAGGCCTCTGTGGGGAGGAGAAGGGTGAGACGGTGGCCAGGTGCCCCCGGCCACCAGCCTGGAGGTAACACGGCCGCCCCCGGCCCTGCGGCAGTGGCGCCGGCATCATCCCGCGGGGGCGGCCACCAGCCGTCACCAGGCAACTGCACCGAGCCTGGCGGGGGTGGCGGGCGGCACGCGGAGATGCGGCGTGGTGGGGATGGGGACGTGGGCACCAGGAGACGAGGACATGAGGATGCAGTGTGGTAGGAGGACACAGAGCTGGGGACGTGACAGGGGCCAGGACATGGTGGGGCCAGGATGTGGTATGGGGACACGATGGTATCAGGACACGATGGGCACCAGGACACAATGGTGTCCCCATACCAGTAAATGGCATGGGGACACGACGGAGCCAGGACATGGTGTGGAGACACGATGGGGCCAGGACATGATGGGCACCAGGACACAGTGTGGGGATGCAATGGTCACCAGGACATGGCATGGGGACACAATGGCACCAAGACATGATGGACACCGGGACACTATGGGTGCCAAGACACAGTGCGAGGACATGACGGACACCAGGACATGATGGCACCAGGACACCAGGATGCAAGGGTTGCTAGGACGCGATGGGCACCAGTACACAATGTGGGGACACAATGGACACCAGGACACAGCATGGGGACACAATGGCACCAGGACATGGCCCCAGGACATGATGGGCACCAGAACACGGCCCCAGGACATGATGGGCACCAGGACACAATGGCACCATGACACGATGGCCCCAGGACATGATGGGCACCAGGACACAATGGCACCAGGACACAGTATGGGGACACAATGGCACCAGGACACGAGGGCACCAGGACACGGTGTGGGGACACAAGGGCACCAGGACACAACTTGGGGACGCGATGGCACCAGGACATGAAGACACTCCAAGGCAGTCACAGCTGTGGCACAGGTGGCAGCCCCAGCAAGTGGCACAAGGCCGGGAGGGCAGAGCGGTGACACCAACAGACGTGCGGCACAAGGATGGTGCCACCCCTGCCTCCTGCCCGGGGAGAGGGGTAAACTGAGGCAGGGCAGAGGCCCCCCACCCTGTGCCTCAGTTTCCCTCATGCCACACATGGGCCTGTTGTCTCCCTCTGTGTAGCCCTGGGGAAACTGAGGCACAGCACAACTCCACCCCAAGGCATCGACTCTACCCCCCAGCCCCGTCTCTTCTGCACACAGGGCCCTGAGTGCCACAGGGGAAACTGAGGCACAGGCAGTGAGGAGACTCAGGTATCAGTTCTAGTTCCCCAGCCCCATCTCTCCTGCACCCAGAGTCCCGAGGGCTACAGGGGAAACTGAGTCATGGCTGATGAGGAGACTTCGACATCATTTCTAGCCCCACCAGCCCCATCCCTGCTGCACCCTGAGCACCAAGAGCCGCAGGGGAAACTGAGGCATGGCCAGTGACTAGACTCAGACACCAATTCTACCCCTCCAGCCCCATCTCTCCTGCACCCAGAACTCCGAGGGCTGCAGGGGAAACTGGGGCATGAACCAACACCCCACATCACGGCTGATGAGGAGACTCAGACATTGATTCTAGCCCCTCAGCCCCAACCCTGCTGCCCCCAGAGCCCCAAGGCCCAGAGGGGAAACTGAGGCACGGTCAGTGAGGAGACTTAGACACTGATTCTACCCTGGTAGTGCCATTTCTTCTGCCCCCAGGGCCCTGAGGGCTTCAGGGGAAACTGAGGCAGGATCAACAAAGAGACCCAGGCATCTATTGTAGCCCCTCAGCCCCATCCTTGCTGCACCCAGGGCCCCAAGAGCCGCAGAGGAAACTGAGGCACAACTCAACACCTCAGATCATGGGTGGCAAGGAGACTCAGGCATTGATTCTAGTCCCCCAGCCCCATCTCTCCTGCCCCCAGGGCCCCAAGAGCTGCAGGGGAAACTGAGGAACAGCTGATGAGGAGACTCAGACACCAATTCTACCCCTCCAGCACCATTTCTCCTGCAACCAGGGCCCCGAGGGCCACAGGGGAACTGAAGCACGAACCAACACCCCACATTACGGCTGATGAGGAGACTCAGACATTGATTCTAGCCCCCCAGCCCCAACCCTGCTGCCCCCAGAGCCCCAGGGGCCAGAGGGGAAACTGAGGCATGGTCAATGAGAAGACTCAGACACTGATTCTACCCCTCCAGCCCCACCCCTGCTGCACCCAGGGCTCTGAGAGCTGCAGGGGAAACTGAGGCACAGCCAGTGAGGAGGCTCAGGCATCAATTCTAGCCATCCAGCCCCATCTCTCCTGCACCCTCGTCCTCGAGAGCCACAGGGGAAACTGAGGCACGGCTGATGAGGAGACCCAGGCATCGATTCTACCCCTCCAGCCCCATCTCTCCTGCACCCAGAGCCCCGAGGGATGCAGGGAAAACTGAGTCATGAACAAACACCCCACATCACAGCTGATGAGGAGACTCAGACATTGATTCTAGCCCCTCAGCCCCAACCCTGCTGCCCCCAGAGCCCCAGGGGCCAGAGGGGAAACTGAGGCATGGTCAGTGAGAAGACTCAGACACTGATTCTACCCCTCCAGCCCCATCTCGCCTTCTCTCAGGGCCCTGAGGGCCACAGGGGAAACTGAGGCACGGCCGATGAGGAGACTCAGACATTGATTCTAGCCCCTCAGCCCCATCCCTGCTGCACCCTGAGTGCCAAGAGCCGCAGGGGAAACTGAGGCACGGCCGATGAGGAGACTCAGACATTGATTCTAGCCCCTCAGCCCCATCCCTGCTGCACCCTGAGTGCCAAGAGCCGCAGGGGAAACTGAGGCACGGCCAATGAGGAGACTCAGACATTGATTCTACCCCTCCAGCCCTGTCCCTGCTGCAGCCAGGGCCCTGAGGGCCACAGGGTAAACTGAGGCACAGGCAGTGAGGAAACTCAGATATTGATTCTAGCCCCCCAGCCTCATCCCTGCTGTATCCAGAGCCCCAAGGGCCAGAGGGGAAACTGAGGCACAGGCAGTGAGGAGATTCAGACACCAATTCTACCCCTCCAGCCCCATATCTCCTGCACCCGGGGCCCCGAGGGCTGCAGGGGAAACTGAAGCACGAACCAACGCCCCATGTCACGGCTGATGAAGAGACTGAGGCATCAATTCTAGCCCCCAGCCCCATCCCTGCTGCACCAAGGGCCCCGAGGACAGCAGGGGAAACTGAGGCAAGATTAACAAAGAGACCCAGGCATCTTCTCTAGCCCACCAGCCCCACACCTGCGGTATCCAGAGCCCTAAGGGCCAGAAGGGAAACTGAGGCACAGGCAGTGAGACTTAGACACCAATTCTACCCCTCCAGCCCCATCCCTGCTGCACCCAGGGCCCCGAGGGCTGCAGGGGAAACTGAGGCACGGTTGGCACTCACTGGGGGGTGGTGCTGCCCTGGCCGTGTCCGGTTCGAGCGGTGCCCAGGGGGGCGGGGGGTGCGCTGGGGGTGCGGCAGGGCTCTTGGCGAAGATGCCACTGATGAACTTGAGCATCTTGTGGTCACGGGCAGAGGCTCGGCCGGCCTCGCGTCCCCGTTTCAAGCCAGTTTCGGGGGCTCCGGGCGGGGGGGGGGCCCAGGATGGACCCCTCCCCGGGCCCAGGGTGCAGTTCGCTGTTATCCAGGGTTTTGCTCTTGGCTCGACGGGGCGAGAGGCGAGCGCGGGGCTTGGGGGTCACGTCGACACCTGCTTTGCCCCCCGCCCCGGGGCGACCCCCCCCCTCGCTCTCAGGCCACGACAAGCGGCTGCCGGCGGCTTTGGGGGTGCCCCTAACCCCCCCCATGGCCTCGGGGGGACCCCTGGTCCCCCCTCCAGTGACCCCGCGAAAGGGTTTGGAGCCAGCGAGGCGCAGGCGGCGCGGGGGGGGGCGGGGGAGGAGGGGGGGGAGCGGCGGGGGGGGGCGTGGGGGGAGCGGCGACCTCTTCAGGGGGCACCGCGGGTCCCCCCCATGTGGCCTGAGCCAGCGGGGGACGGCGAGGCGGGGGGGGAGGTTGGCAGCCTCCCCCCAAAGAGCCCCCCACCCTGGCTTCCAAGGTACCCTTGCCCCCCCCCCGCGGGATGGGGTGGGGGTCGAGTCTGGTGGGGGCGCCGGAGGGTGCCAGGGACGTGGGTTTGGGGGGGACGAGCGGTGGGGGGGGCGGCAGGGAAGCGGGGTCGGGTTTGGGGGCGACGCTGGGGGGGGGAGGCAGGGAGGAGGGTTTGGGGGGGGGCGCGGGGGGGGGGCAACGACGCCGGGTCGGGTTTGGGGGGGAGGAGAGGAGGAGGGGGATTGGGGTGGGGGGCAGAGTGGGAAAAAGCGGCGGGGTCGGGTCTAGGGGCGGGGGGGGGGGCCATGCCGGGGGTCGTGAGGGGTGTCGGGGGGGGAGGTCCCGCGAGGGGGGGGCAGATCGGGGGTCCCCGAGCCGGGGGTACTTATCCACAGAGCGTCCTGGCGCTGGAAAAGCCGCTCGGGCCTCTTGGCTTTGCCAGCGGGGGGATCAGCGGAGCCCCCAGCATCATCCCCCCCCCCCGGCTCGGGGGGGGTCCATCGGGGGGTGTCCCCCCCCCGCCCCCTCCCACCGATTCGAGCTTGACGAGGGTGAGCGAGATGAGGTAGGTGGTCCGGCGCTGCAGCCCCGAGCTCCTGCTCATGGGTGCGGGCAGGGCCCCCCCCAACCCTGGACCCCCCCCCTCCCCTCCTCAACCTCCCAGGCTCGGGGCAGGTAGGTTAACCACCCCCCCGGCCCCCCCCGGGACCCCCCCCCGCCGCCTCCGCCTCCCGAGTCGAGCCCGGAGCCGCCGGCAGGATCCGCCCAGCACAGAGAATCCGCCGCCCCCGGAGGGGCTGGGACCGGCACCCCCCCCCTAAAACACAGCCCCCCCCAAAGAGACAGCCCCCCCCCGAAGAGACAGCCCCCCTTCCCAAAAGGGCCAGGCCCCCGAAGAGACAGCCCCCCCTGAAGAGACAGCCCCCCTCTAAAGACGCAGCCCCCCCCAAAGACGCAGCCCCCCCCCCGAAGGGACAGCCCCCCCCTAAAGACGCAGCCCCCCCCAAAGACGCAGCCCCCCCCCCGAAGGGACAGCCCCCCTCATACAGACAAGACCCCCCCAAAGGGACAGCCCCCCCCCCGAAATACAGCCCCCCGCAAAGGGATAGCCACCCCCTCAAATGGACAGCCCCCCCGAAGGGGCAGCCCCCCCCCAAAACACAGCCCCTCCCCAAAGAGACAGCCCCGCCACCGAAAGACACAGTCCCCCCAGAAGGGACAGCCCCCCCTCAAAGAGACAGCCGCACCCCAAAGGGACAGCCTCCCCCACAGAGACAGCCCCTCTAAAGACAGCTCCTCCAAAGAGACAGTATCCCCCTAAAGACACGGCCCCCCCAAAGGCACAGGCCCAATCCAAAGAGACAGCCACCCTCTCCAAAGACACAGGCAACCCCAAAGAGAGACCCCCCCACTCTTACAGACGGGGAGACAGATGGGGTGGGGGTGCAGGGGGGGGGCTGTGGGGGGCTGTGGGGCTGCGGGGTTACGGGGGTGGTCACGGGGGGGCGGTCGGAGTGGGGCAAGAGGGGGGCGCTCCCCCCACTCCTGTTTTTTTTCCCATTTTCCCAGCAATTTTTAGTAGCGGGAACATCCTCCGCATCCCGTTGCCATGGCAACGCGGGGATGGAGGGGGGGCGCACACGACACCCGAGCTGGGGGACGGGGGGGCTCAAGGGGTGCCCCCCCTTTCTGTGGGTGCTGGGAGGGCGTCAAGGGGTGACCCCCCTCTACTTGGATGACCTTAGCTCCCCCTCCCTTAGCATGGAGACTTCCCCCGGGGACAGCCGTGTATCCCCTCCCAATTCCTCCTGCCCCCCCCCCGATTTTGGGGGGCTGGGGGGCGTCTTGTGCCCCTCTTATGTTGAAGGGCGGGGGGGCAATGAGCAGCCCCCCTCCCATGTTGGGGGTTCGGAGTGGGTCCTGTGACCCCCCAATATTGAGGGTCATGGAGGGGCAATGAGCAGCTCCCACCTCGATGTTTTGGGATTGGAGGGGTCCTGTGCTCCCCAGTATTGTGGGTCAGGGTGGCAATGAGCAGCTCCCCCCCCTGTTTTGGGGGGGGGGGGTTCCTGTGGCCCCCCTGATGTTGAGGGCAGAGGGGGCAATGAGTAGCTCCCCCTTGATTTTGAAGGTTGGGGGTTCCTGTGACCCTCTCAATGTTGAGGGGCACAGGGGGGCAATAAGGAGCCCCCCCTGGATTTTGGGGTGCTGGGGGGGTGCGATCCTGTGCCCCCCCCCCATCGGTGCTGGCCATGGGTACCACTTTGCGAGCGCTTAGCAACAAGGCATCCCCTGCATCCCTGTTGCCATGGCAACCGTGATGCGGGGGTTCAGCATCTCGAGCAACTGGAAGAAGAAGGGGGGGCACCATCCCCCGCGCCCCCGCTGACGCTGCCCCCCCCCCCAAAATTAGCCCCCCTCCCCCCAAATCAGCCCCCTCCGTCGTTCTCCCCCCCCCCCCCCCGGAACCCCCCCCCCCCCGGAAATGAGGAAACGCCGCGTCAGCAACCACAGCGGCTGCTCCGGAAACCGCTTGATGGCAGCGGCACTGGGAGGGGGGGAGGGCACCCCAAAACACACCTCCCTGACCCCCTCCCAGCGCCCTGAACCCCAAAAGGGTCCTTGGGGGGGGACACATGGGGGGGTGGGGGCTGCAATAGGCAGGATCGGGCCCACTGGTGGGGTGGAGTGGGGCCATGGCAGTCGGCCGCTTGTCCATCCAGCTGTCCACCCGCCACTTGTCCACCCGTCCATCCATCCTCCAACCAACCGCTTGTCCATCTGTCCATCCACCCATTTGTGTTTGTTCATCCCTTTTCCTGGCTGTCCAGCCATCAACCAGCTGCTTGTCTATCCATCCATCCGTCCGTGCATGTCCCTGCCCATCCATCCCTCTTCTTGTCCTTCATCCCTTTGCCTGTCCATCCATCTGTCCACCCACCCATCCATCCACTCATCCATCTGTCCATCCATCTATCCGTCCCTTCAGCCAGCTACCTGTTCATTTGTCCATCCATCCATCCACTCACCCATCCACCTGTCCATCCACTTGCCCATCCACCTCCCCCTTCCTGACCATTCATCTGTCCACCTGTCCATCCATCACTCTTCTTGTCCTTCATTCCTCTGCCTCTCCGTCCGTCCATCCATCCATCCATCCATCCATCCATCCATCCATCCATCCATCCATCCATCCATCCATCCATCCATCCATCCATCCTTCCCTCTATCTTCCCATCCATCCATCCCTCCATCCATCCAGTTGTCTATCCATCCACCTCCCTTCCTGCCCATCCATCCGTCCATCCCACCCTCCCACCATCCATCCATCCATCCATCCATCCATCCATCCATCCATCCCCCTTCCTGTCCATCCATCCACCCATCCCTCCTCTTGTCCTTCATTCCTCTGCCTCTCTGTCTATCTGTCCATCCATCCATGCATCCATCCATCCATTCACCTTCTTGTCCTTCATTCCTCTGCCTCTCTGTCCATCTGTCTGTCCTTCCATCCATCCATCCATCCATCCATCCATCCATCCATCCATCCATCCATCCATCCATCCATCCATCCATCCATCCATCCATCCACTTGTCCATCCACACTTCCATCCATCCACCTCCCTTCCTGTCCATCATTCCCTCCTTTCATCCCTCCATCCATCCCTCCCTCCCTCCCTCCGTCCATCCATCCATCTGTCCATCTGTCTGTCCATCCCTCCCCCTCGTTCCGTACCTTGCAGGGTGCGGAGGCTGTCTGTGAGTCCGACCCTCAGCCGTGTGTCCGGCATCGTCTCCACCAGGCGGATCATCCTGTTGAGAGTCCTCTTGGCCCCCTCGTGCCGCCTCACCTCGGCACGGATGGCAGCCACCACGTCCTGCCGGGGGGGCCCCATGGCTCCTCATTGGCCCCAGAGACCTTCTTCATCCGCTGCCACCCCGCTTCCTGCCATCGTCACCATTGTGGGGCTGGCGTCACCTCTGTGGGGCTGGATCACTGCCGTGGGGCTGGGTCACCTCAATGTGGTTGGGTCGCCTCAACAGAGTAGGGTTGGTGTCACCTCTGTGGGGTTGGTGTCCCCACCGTGGGGTTGGTTATAGGGCTGAGTCAGCTTTATGGGGCTGGGTCACCTCTATGGGTCTGGGTCACCTCCGTGGGGTTGGATCACCTCTATGGGGATGGTATCACCCCTACGGGGTTGGTGTCACCTCTATGGGGTTGGTGTCACCTCTGTGGGGCTGGGTCACCTCTATGGGGTTGGTGTCACCTCTATGGGGCTGGGTCACCTCTATGGGGTTGGTGTCACCTCTATGGGGCTGGTTTCACCTCTATGGATTTCATAGAATCATGAGTGGGATTGGTGTCACCTCTGTGGGGCTGATGTCACCTCTTTGGGGTTGGCGTCACATCACTGGGGCTGGGGTCACCTCTATGGGGCTGGGTCACCTCCGTGGGGTTGGATCACCTCTATGGAGATGGTATCACCCCTACGGGGTTGGTGTCACCTCTATGGGGTTGGTGTCACCTCTGTGGGGCTGGGTCACCTCTATGGGGTTGGTGTCACCTCTATGGGGCTGGTTTCACCTATATGGGTTTCATAGAATCATGAGTGGAGTTGGTGTCACCTCTATGGGGCTGGGTCACCTCCATGGGGTTGGTGTCACCTCTATGGGGCTGGGTCACCTCTATGGGTTTGCTGTCACCTCTGTCAGGTTGGTGTCACCTCTGTGGGGCTGGTGTCACCTCTATGGGGCTGGGTCACCTCTGTGGGGCTGGGTCACCTCTGTGGGGTTGGTGTCACCACTATGGGGTTGGTGTCACCTCAGTGGGGCTGGAGTCACCTCTGTGGGGCTGCTGTCACCTCAGTGTGGTTGGTGTCCTCTCTGTGGAGCTGCTATCACCTCAATGCGGCTGTCGTCACCTTGGTGTTCCCTCTGTCGGGTTGGTGTCCCCTTTCTGGGGCTGATGTCACCTCCTTGGAGCTGCTGTCCCCTCAGTGGGGGTGGCGCCCCCTCCGTGAGGCCGGTGTCCCCTTTCTGGGGCTGCTGTCACCTCTGTGGGGGTTGGTGTCACCTCTGTGGGCTTGCTGTCCCCTCTATGGGACTGGTGTCACCTCAACGTTGTTGGTGTCACCTCAGTGGGGCTGCTGTCACCTTGGTGTCCTCTCTGTGGGGTTGATGTCCCCTTTCTGGGGTTGGTGTCACCTCCGTGGAGCTGTTGTAACCTCAGTGGTGTTGCTGTCCCCTCTGTGGGATTGGTGTCCCCTTTCTGGGGCTGGTGTCCCCTCTATGGGGTTAGTGTCACCTCAATCTGGTTGGTATCCCCTCTGTGGAGCTGCTGTCCCCTCCGTGGGGCTGGTATCACCTTGGTGTCCCCTCCATAGGGCTGGTGTCCCCTCTGTGGAGCTGCTGTCCCCTCTGTGAAGCTGATGTCCCCTTTCTGGGGCTGCTGTCACCTCAGTGGGCTTGGTGTCCCTTCTGTGGTGTTGGTGTCCCCTCAATCTGATTGGTGTCTCTTCTGTGGAGTTTATGTCACCTTGGTGTCCCCTCCATGGGGCTGGTGTCCCCTCTGTGAAGCTGCTGTCACCTCAATGGCGTTGCTGTCCTCTCTGTGAGGCCAGTGTCCCCCTTCCTGGGGCTGCTGTCATCTCAATGGGGTTGGTGTCCTCTCCATGGGGCTGGTGTCACCTTGGTGTCCCCTCTCTAGTGCTGGTGTCCCCGGGTGCCGGTGTGGGCGGCCGTGGGAACGGGCGCGGTGTTGGGGCCCAGCCCTGCCGGGACACGCTGGGACACGCCGGGCACGGCCCAACACGCCTGCGCCTGCGGCTCGCGTGGGGACGCAGGGAGGGACGGACACGGGGACACGGGGACAGTGGGGGACACAGGGACAGCGGGGGACACGGCAGGGACACGCGTGTGTGGGGGACAGCAGGGGACATGGCGAGGACACAGGGACATGGGGACACAGGGATAGTGGGGGACACGGCAGGGACACGCATGTGCTGGGGACAGCGGAGGACATGGGACAGGGACAGGGACACAGCAGGGACAGGTGAGCAGCCCCAGGGGGGAGATGGGGACATGTGCTGGGGACACGGACACCGAGGGGGAGGCCTGAGAGTGAGGAGGGGCGGGGCCTGAGAGCAGCAAGGGGGAGACGCCTGAGAGCGAGGGGGCGGGGCTCGGAGGGGCGGGGCTCGGAGGGGCGGGGCTTGATTCTTGGGGGCGCGACCTGAGGGGGCATGTAAGACAGCAGAGGGGGCGTGGCCTGAGGCAGGCGAGGGGCGTGGCCTCCCAACAGCCGTGCACGGGGCCAGGGAGGGGCGGGGCCTTAGAGGGGGTGTGGCCCCAATATCCCCTCCAGCACCTCAGTATGCCCCCCCCCCCCCCCACATTCCAATATCCCCCTGGCAACACAACATCCACCCCCATCCCAATATCTCCCAGACCAGCAGGGGACCCCTGACCCACACCGAACCCCCAGACCCACACGCAACCCACAGGGAGCCCCCATCCCATACCCACAAGGGACCTCTGACCCACACCGAGCCCCCCAGGCCCACAGAGAGCCCCCCCACCCCCATAGGACCCACATGGAGCCCCCCCAAACAGCCATACCCCAATACCAGGGACCCCCCCACGCCGCCCCACTGCCTAGCTGTGAGCCCAGAACCCCAAAAGCCCGGCACCTCCGAACCGGGGACTCCCCAAACCTTGCGCCCCAAAGCCCTGCACCCCCCCAAACCCCTGCACCCCCAAAGCGGGGACCGCCCCCAACCCCCAAGGCCCCTCGAGGGACATTAAGAACCCATCTAGCAACCCCCAGAACCCCATTATGGACCACCATGACCCCCTGCATCCCCCTAAGAACCTCCAAGTCCCCACTAGAACTCCCCAGGACCCCTCTAGGGACAACCAGGACACCTCTAGGGACCTCCAGGACTCCTCTACCCCCTCCAGGAAGACTCTAGGACCCCCCAGGACCCCCTGAATCGCTCTAAGAACCCCGAAGTCCCCTCTAGATCCCCGCAGGACCCCTCTAGTGACCCCCAGAACCTGTTTACGGACCCCCATAACCCCTCTAGGACCCCCTGGACCCTTCTAGGGACCCCCAGAACCCCTCTAAGACCTCCCAGAATCCCTCTAAAATGCCCAAGAACCCCTCTAGGGACCTGTAGAACTTCTCTAAGGACCCACAGACCCCACATAGAACCCCCAAAACCCCTCTAGGACCCCCCAGGACCCCTCTAGACTTTCCCTCCGGGGGCATTTGGGGTGGGAAATAGTGAGCAGGAGCCGCTTGTGGAAGAGAATCTTTAACCCCCCTGCAGTACCGCGATGCGGCCACGCGGCGGCAGCACTGAGCCGGGGCGCTAATTTCCCATTTTTATCACCAAATTGGTCCTGGGGAGCTCGAGAGGCGGCCTGGAGCTCCCTAAAGGGGCTCTGCTGAGCCCTGGAGGCGTTCTGGGGTCCCTAGGGGGTTCTAGGAGGTCCTATAGGGGTTCCAGACTCCCTTAAAGGGGTTGTGTTGACACCTAGAGGGGTCCTGCTGTCCCTAGAGGAGTTCTGGGGGGTCCTACAGGGGTTCTGGGAGGGTACTACAGAGGTTCTGGGGGCTACAGCGGGGTCCTGAGGTCCCTATAGGGGTCCTGGGGTCCCTAGAGGGGTTCTTGATTGTCCTAGAGGAGGCCTAGGGGGCTCCAAAAGGGTCCTGGACTTCGATATAGGGGTCCTGGGGTCCGTAGAGGGGCCCTGGAGGGGTCCTGGGGTCCCTATGGGGGTTCTGGAGGGTCCTAGAGTGGTCCCAGGGTGCTCCAGAGGCGTTCTGGGATCTCTAGAGCGGTTCAGGGGGGCCCTAGAGGGGTCCAGTGGGCTCCAGAGGGGTCCTGGACTCTCAAGAGGGGTTCTTGGGTGACCGGCAGGACTCCTTTCTGGACCCCCAGGACTCCTCTAGGGACCTCCAAGACCCCTCTAGAACCCCTGGGGATCCTTCTAAGATCTCTCCCAGAGACCCTCTAAGAACCATCAGAAATTCTTTAGGGACTCCCAGAACCCTTCTAGGACACCCTAGGACCCCTCTAGGGACCCCCAAGATCCCTCTAAGACCCCCAAGAACCCCTCTAGGGACCCGCAGAACTTCTCTACAGACCCCCAGAACCCCAATAGGAACCCCAAAAACCCCTCTAGGACCCCTCTATGGACCTCCAGGACCCTCTGAATCCCTCCAAGAACCCCTAAGTCCTCTCTAGGGACAATCAGAACCCCTCTAGTGATCCCCAGAACCCCTTTACAGACCTCCAGGACCCCTCTATGGACCTCCAAGAGCCTCTGAATCCCTCCAAGAACCCCCAAGACCCCTCTAGAATCCCCTTAGGATTCTTCTAAGATCCACCCAGGACTCGCAGAACTTCTTTAGGGACCCTCAGAACCCCTCTAGGACCCCAGAGGACCCTTCTAGGGACACCCAGGACCCCTCTAGACCCTCCAGGATGCCTCTAGGAACCCCCAGGACACCCCAGGATCCCTCTAAGACCCCCAAGAACCCCTCTAGGGTCCCTCAGAACTTCTCTACGGACCCACAGAATACCTATAGGAACCCCAAAAACACCTCTAGGACCCCCCAGGACACCTCTAGGGTCCCCCCCTGGGGGAATTGGGGTGGGAAAAAGAGGGGTTCTGGGATTGCTAAGGGAGTTGTAAGAGGTCCTAGAGGGGTTCTGGGAGGCTCCATACGGGTTCTGGGGTCCCTAGAAGGCTTCTAGAGGTTCATAGAGGGGCTCTGGTGGGTCCTAGAGAGGGGCTCTGGGGCTCCAAAGGGTTTCTGGAGGGTCCTACAGGGGTCTTAGTGGGCTCCAGAGGGGTCCTGGGACTCCCAATAGGGGTCCTGGGGTCCCTAGTGGCATCCTGAAGGGGCCCTGGGGTCCCTACAGGGGTTCTGGGGGACGCTAGAGGGGTTCCGGGGGGTCCTAGAGGGGGGCTCTGGGGCTCCAAAGGGGTTCTGAGTGGTCCTAGAAGAGAGTTCCAGAAGGATTCTGGGGGGTCCTAGAGGGGCCCTGGGGGGCTCCAGAGGGGTCCTGGGCTTCCCTATAGGGGTTCTGGGGTCCCTAGAGCAGTTCTAGGGGGTCCTAGAGAAGTCCCTATAGGAGTCCTAGGCTTCACTATAGGGGTTTTGGGGGTCCTAGAGTGGTTCTGGGGGCTCCAGAGGGATTCTGGGTTCCCTAGAAAGGCCCTGGGGATTCCTAAAGGGGACCTAGAGGTGAACCTCTGAACTCCTGCACTCCCAAACTGGGGACCCCCCAAACCCTGCACCCCAGAAACCCTGCACCTCCCTTAACCCCTGCAACCTCAAAGTGGGGACCCCCACAAACCCTGCACCCCCCTGAAAGTGGGGACCCACACAAACCCTGCACCCCAAAACCCTGCACCCCCCAAACCTCCTGCAGCCCAAAACCGGGGACACGCCCAACCCCTACACCCCTAAAATGGGGACCACTCCAATCCCCAAGTCCCCTCGAGGGACCCAAGGACCCATCTAGCGACCTCCAGAACCCCATTATGGACCACCAGGACCCCTCTAGAGCCCCCCCGGACCCCCTGAATCCCTCTAAGAACCCCCAAGGTCCCTCTAGGGACCCACAGGACCCCTCTAGGGACAACCAGGACCCCCCTAATGACCTCCAGAACCCCATTATGGACCACCAGAACCCCTCTAGGAACTCCCAAGATCCCTCTAGAACGCCCCAGGATCATTCTAAGCCCCCTCCAGGATCCGCAGAACTTCTTTAGGGACCCCCAGAACCCCTCTAAGACCCTCAAGAACCCCTGTAGGTACTTGCAGAATTTCTCTAGGGACCCACAAATTGGTCCTGAGGAGCTCAAGATGTGGCCTGGAGCTCCCTAAAGGGATTCTCTTGAGCCCTAGAGGGGTCCTGGGGTCCCTAGGGGGATTCTAGGGTTTCCTAGAGGGGTTCTGGGGTCTCCAAAGGGAGACTCCAGGACGTCTGTAGGGAAGCCCAGGACTGCTCTGGAGCCCCCCAGTCCTCCTCTAGGACACCTAAGAAATCCTCTAGGGACCTCAGGACCCCTGAAGGGTCCCCCAGGCTCCCTCTGGGAACCTTCCCCCGTGAACCCCCCTAAAGACCACAGGACCCCTTTGGAGCCCCCCCAGACCATTCTAGGACCCCCTAGAACCTCACTAGGGACATCAGGACTCCTCTGTGCCCATACCTGGACCATTCTAGGACACCCAGGACCCCTAAAGGGACTCCAGGATCCCTCTGGAGCACTCCAGGGATCCTCTGGGACCCTCTAGAACTTCTCTAGGGACCCCAGGACCCCTGTAGGACCCCCCCGAGCCCCTCTAGAGACCCCAGGGCCCCTCACCCCGAAGCCCTCTATGGACCCCAGGAACCATTCTAGGAGCCCCAGAACCCCTATAGGGGCTCCAAGACACCTCTAGGACCCCCTAGAGTCCCTCTAGGGACCCCAGAACCCCTTTGGAGCCCCCCTCAGACCTCTCTAGGACCCCTCTCAACCCTTCTGGGACCCTCCAGAACCTCTCTAGGGACCCTAGAATCCCTTTGGAGCCCCCTAGAACCCCTCTAGGACCCCTCAGACCCCCTCTAGGACCCCCTTGAATCCCCCTAGTGACCCCTGAACCCCTCAGAATCTCTATAGGACCTCTTAGAACACCCTAGGGAACTCCAGGGCTCAGCAGAGCCCCTTTAGGGAGCTCCAAGGCCTCCTCTCGAGCTCCCCAGGACCAATTTGGACTCGACGATCCGGCGGGTCTCTTCCAACCTGGTTATTCTGTGAATTTGGGGATAAAAATGGGAAATTAGCGCCCCGGCTCAGTGCTGCCGCCGCGTGGCCGCATCGCGGTACTGCAGGGGGGTTAAAGATTCTCTTCCACAAGCGGCTCCTGCTCACTATTTCCCACCCCAATTGCCCCAGGGGGGAACCCTAGAGAGGTTCTGAGGGGTCCCAGAGATGTCCTGGGGGGTCCTAGGTTGTTGAGGGGATTCAGAGGGTCCTGGAGGGTCTAGAGGGGAGGGTCCTAGAGGTGTCACCCCCACAAACCTTGCACCCTAAAGCCCCTGCACCCACAAAGTGGGGACCCCCCAAACCCTGGACCCTCCTGAAAGTAGAGACCCCCACAAACCATGCACCCCACACCCTGCATCACTCCGAACTTCTGCACCCCCAAAGCGAGGACCCCCCCCAACACCCAGGCCCCTCGAGGGACCCCAAGAACCCATCTAGTGACCCCCCAGAACCCCCTTATGGACTCCCAGAACCCCTCTAGGATCCCCCAGGACCCCTCTAAGGACCCCTAGAACTCCTCTAGGACAACCTGGGACTCTTCTAGGGGCCCCCAGGACCCCTCTAGATCCCCACAGGGTGCCTCTAGGGACAACCAGAATGCCTCTGGTGACCCTCCCGAACTACTCTAGGACCCCCCAGGATGCCTCTAAGATCCCCATGAACCCCTCTAGGGACCCGCAGAACCCCCAAAACCCCTCTAGGTCCTGGGTCCGTAGAGGGGTTTGGGGGGGAGGTCCCAAAGGGGGCCTTGGGGGCTCCTAAAGGGTTTCTTGGGTGTCCTAGAGGAGTCCTGGGGGCTCCAGAGCAGTCCTGGGCTTCCCTATAGAGGTCCTGGGGTCCCTAGAGAGGTCTCCCAAATCCTTACCAGCACCTTGACCCCCTCCCAAGGCTCTCCCATCCCCCCAATTACCCCCCATGCCCCTCCTCCCCGCCCCACCTCCAGGTGCTTCCCACGGGGTGGGGGGGCAGTCAGGATGCTCCCCGCAATCTCCGCCCCCCCCCAGACCTGCCCCCCCAATCTCCACACCCCCCAGACCTGCTTCCCCCCCCAATCTCCGCCCCTCCAATCTGTGGGGACATGGCTGGGCTGGGGGGGCTCCTGCTGCTGCTGCTGCTGGTGACCCCGGGGGGGGGGCACGGGGCAGGTGAGGAGCTGGGGGGGTTTGGGGTGGGGAGGAGGTTTCTTGTCATCCCCTGACATCTCCTCAACCCCTCATTGACTACCCCCCGCCAGGGTCCTGCGCGTCCCATGAATCCTGCGAGGAGTGTGTGAGCGCCCACCCCCAGTGCGCCTGGTGCGAGGACCCGGTGAGTGAGGACCCCCCCAGTGACCCCCCACAATGACCCCTCCCCCAGTGACCGCCCCCATTGACCCCCTCCTATTGACACCCCAGTGACCTCCACAGTGACCCCCCCCAGTGACCCCCTGAGTGACCCCCCACCGAACACCCACTCACCCCCCTTCCGACCCCCTATTGACTCCCTTGACCCCCCAGTGGCCCCCATTGAATCCCCCAGTGACCCCCTCAGTGACCCCCTCAGTAACCCCCCCAGCTTCCCCCCATTGACCCCCCATTGACCCCCCATTGAACCCCTCTGTGATCCCCCCAGTCACCCTCCAGTCACCCCCCCAGTCACCATCCGTTGAACCTCCCCAGTGACCCCCCATTGAAACCCCCAGTGACCCCCCCACTGAACCCTCCTCACAAACCCCCCCAGTCACCCCATTACTGACCCCCCATTGGCTCCCTTGACACCCTCATACTGACCCCCCCATCACCAACCTCCCATTGACCCCCCCCCGACATCCCTAGTGACCCCACTCACCCCACGGCCCCCCCAAAAATGACCCCCCGACCCCTCATTGAGCCCCTCATCCCTCCCATTGATCCTCCACACTGACCCCCCTATTGACTCCCCCACACCAAGCCCCTCCTTGAACCCCCCACTGACTCCTCCAGTGACTCTCTCGACACCCCTATACTGACACACCCAATACCAACCCCCCCACTGACCCCCTCGACCCTCTAATTGAACTCGCCGACCCCCCACACCGACCCCCCCCACATTGATTCCCCCAGCCCCCCATACTGACCCGAACATAGGCCCCCCACACTCAACCAACCCCCCCCAACTGAACCCCAGACCTCCCCACTGAACCCCTCCACATCATGCCCCCCCCTCACTCCCCCATTGACGCCCCACTGACCCCCCCATTGACCTCCCCAACTCCCTCATTGACCCCCCCATACCGCCCCCCCCCACTGACGCCCCCTACTGAGCCCCATAGACCCCCCATTCTGACTCCTCACTGACCCCCACCACCCCCCCACTGACCCCCTTGGCCCCCCAACATCAACCCCCCCATTGACCTCCCATACTGACCCCCCATTGAACCCCCATTCTGACCCCTCATTGACCCCCCTTGACCCCCCACTGACCCCCTTGACCCCCCAACACCAACCCCCCCATTGACCTCCCATACTGACCCCCCATTGAACCCCCATTCTGACCCCTCATTGACCCCCCTTGACCCCCCACTGACCCCCTTGGCCCCCCAACACCAACCCCCCCATTGACCTCCCATACTGACCCCCCATTGAACCCCCATTCTGACCCCTCATTGACCCCCCTTGACCCCCCACTGACCCCCTTGGCCCCCCAACACCAACCCCCCCATTGACCTCCCATACTGACCCCCCATTGAACCCCCATTCTGACCCCTCATTGACCCCCCTTGACCCCCCACTGACCCCCTTGACCCCCCCATTGATTCCCCCAATTCCTACATTGACCCCCAATATCAACCCCTCCATTCTGACCCCTCATTGACCCCCCAACATCCCACTGACCCCCAAATTGAACCCCAATTGACCCCCAACACCAACCCCCACACTGACCCCCCCAACTCCGCCATTGACCCCCTGACCCCCCATCGACTCTCCCATTGACCCCTCCTACTGAGCCCCATAGACCCCCCACTCTGATCCCCCATTGACCCCCCCCCCCCGGACCTCTTCTCCCTGTCCCCCCACCCTAATGCCCCCATCCTGCCCCTCAACTCAAATTCCACCCCTAAACCCCCCCCTTTCCGCACCCCCCACCCCCCCACTGTGGTTTTGTCACCAGGAAGCATCAAAACCTCAAAAACAGGGAGGGGGGGGAACTCCCGTGGGGCAGGGTGTGGGGCGCAAGATGTCTGGTGCATGGGGTGCAGGTTTTGGGGCGCAGGCTGTGGGGCAGGGTGTGGGGCACAGGGTGTGGCGCAGGGTGTGGGGGGCATGGGGTGCAGGTTCTGGGGTGCAGGCTGTGGGGCAGGCTGTGAGGCAGGGTGTGGGGGGCAAGATGTGGGGTGCAGGTTTTGGGAGGCAGGCTGTGGGGCAGGGTGTGGGGCACAGGGTGTGGAGCAGGCTGTGGGGGGCATGGGGTGCAGGTTTTGGGGCACAGGTTGTGGGGCAGGGTGTGGGAGGCAAGATGTGGGGTGCAGGTTTTGGGGCGCAGGCTGTGGGGCAGGCTGTGTGGCGCAGGGTGTGGGGTACATGGGGTGCAAGTTTCGGGGCACAGGGTGTGGGGGGCAGGCTGTGGGAGGCATGGGGTGCAGGTTTTGGGGCGCAGGCTGTGGGGCAGGCTGTGTGGCGCAGGGTGTGGGGTGCATGGGGTGCAAGTTTCGGGGCACAGGGTGTGGGGGGCAGGCTGTGGGACAGCATGTGGGACAGCATGTGGGGCAGGCTGTGGGTCTGGCTGTGGGGCAGCATGTGGGTGAGGCTGTGGGTCTGGCTGTGGGTCAGGCTATGGGGCAGTATGTGGGGCAGGCTGTTGAGAAGGCTGTGGGTCTGGTTTTGGGGCAGCATATGGGGCAGGATGTGGGTCAGGCTATGGGGCAAGCTACGGGGCAGGCTGTGGGGCAGCATGTAGGGCAGAGTGTGGGGCAGCATGTGGGGCAGGGTGTGGGGCAGGCTATGGGGCAGGCTGTGGGTCTGATGCTGCCCCCCAGGCCTTCCTGGCGGGGGGGCAGTTGGGGGGCAGACTATGGGTCAGGCTGTGGGTCAGGTTGTGGGGCAGGCTATGTGTCTGACTGTGTGTCAGGCTATGGGTCAGGCTGTGGGTCAGGCTATGGGGCAGGGTATGGGGCAGACTATGGGTCAGGCTGTGGGTCAGGTTGTGGGGCAGGCTATGTGTCTGACTGTGTGTCAGGCTATGGGGCAGGCTATGGGTCAGGCTGTGGGTCTGGCTGTGGGTCAGGCTATGGGTCAGGCTGTGGGTCTGGCTGTGGGTCAGGCTATGGGTCAGGCTGTGGGTCAGGCTGTGGGTCAGGCTATGGGGCAGGCTATGGGTCAGGCTGTGGGTCTGACTGTGTGTCAGGCTATGGGGCAGGCTATGGGTCAGGCTGTGGGTCAGGCTGTGGGTCAGGCTATGGGGCAGGCTATGGGGCAGGCTGTGGGTCTGGCTGTGGGGCAGGCTGTGGGTCAGGCTGTGGGTCTGGCTGTGGGTCTGGCTGTCGGTCAGGCTGTGGGTCAGGCTGTGGGGCAGGCTGTGGGTCAGGCTATGGGGCAGGCTGTGGGTCAGGCTATGGGGCAGGCTATGGGTCAGGCTGTGGGTCTGGCTGTGGGTCAGGCTATGGGGCAGGCTGTGGGTCTGACCCTGCCCACCCCCAGGCCTTCCTGGGGGGGCAGTTGGGGGGCAGGCGCTGTGCCCCCCGCGAGACTCTGGAAGGCGCTGGGTGCCCCCCTGGGTCGGTGGTGCCTCCACGCAGCCCCCCGCGCCCCGACCAGCACCCCCAGCCCCACGGGGGGAACCCCAAAAACAACCCCCAGCTGCGGCCACACATCGTCCGGCTCCTGCTGCGGCCTGGTGAGACGGACGGACGGACAGACAGACACAGGGACAGAGGAACAGAGGGAGGGAGGGATGGAGGGATGGACAATGGATGGAAGATGATGGATGGATGGGTGGATGGATGGATGAGTGGGTGGAGGGGCAATGGATGGAGGGATGGAGGATAGACGGGTGATTGGATGGAGGGATGGACAGACAATGGATGGAAGATGATGGATAGATGGATGGATGGATGGGTGGATGGATGGATGGATGGACAGAGGGATGGATGGATGGACAGACAATGGATGGAGGGATGGAGGATAGACAGGTGGTTGGATGGATGAATGGTGGGATGGAGGGATAGAGGGATGGATGGATGGATGACACCAAGCTGGGAGGAAGTGTGGATCTGCTGGAGGGTCGGGAGGCTCCAAAGGGACCTGAACAGGCTGGACTGCTGGGCTGAGACCAACGGCATGAGGTTTAACAAGGCCAAATGCCAGGTCCTGCACTTGGGGCACAACAACCCTAAGCAGAGGTACAGACTAGGAGAAGCCTGGCTGGAAAGCTGCCAGGAGGAGAAGGACCTGGGGGTGCTGGTTGACAACCGACTGAACATGAGCCAGCAGTGGCCCAGGTGGCCAAAAAGGCCAATGGCATCCTGGCTTGTATCAGGAACGGCGTGACCAGCAGGTCCAGGGAGGTTATTCTCCCCCTGTACTCAGCACTGGTGAGACCGCACCTCGAGTCCTGTGTTCAGTTCTGGGCCCCTCACCACAAGAAGGATGCTGAGGCTCTGGAGCGAGTCCAGAGAAGAGCAACGAAGCTGGTGAAGGGGCTGGAGAACAAATCTTATGAGGAGCGACTGAGAGAGCTGGGGGTGTTGATCCTGGAGAAGAGGAGGCTGAGGGGAGACCTTATTACTCTCTACAACTACCTGAAGGGAGGTTGGGGAGAGGAGGGAGCTGGCCTCTTCTCCCAAGTGACAGGGGACAGGATGAGAGGGAATGGCCTCAGGCTCCGCCAGGGGAAATTTAGGCTTGAGATTAGGAAGAAATTCTTTATGGAGAGGGTGGTTAGGCATTGGAACGGTCTGCCCAGGGAGGTGGTTGAGTCACCGTCCCTGGAGGTGTTTAAGGTTAGGGTAGACGAGGTGCTTAGGAGCATGATTTAGGGATTGGTGGGAATGGTTGGACTCGATGATCCAGTGGGTCTCTTCCAACCTGGTCATTTTGTGTGATTCTGTGTGTGACAATGGATGGAGGGATGCAGGATAGACAGATGGGTGCTTGGATGGAAGAATGAATATGGAAGGATGGAGGGATGGAAGATAGATGGGTGATTGGATGAATAGATGGAAGATGATGGATGGAAGAATGGATGGATGGATGGACGGATGGATGGAGAGAGGGAGGGACAGGGAAGAAGGATGGATGGACAGAGGAATGGGTGTTTGGATGGATGGATGGAGGATGGATGGATGGATGGATGGATGGATGGATGCATGGATGGACAATAGATGGATAGACGGGTGTTCGGATGGAAGGATGGAGGACGGATGGAAGGATGGAGGGATGGAAGGATGGATGGAGGGATGGAAGATAGATGGATGGTTGGATAAATGGATGGACGATGATGGATGGATGGATAGATGGAGGGACAGATGAGTGGAGGGAGAGGTGGGTGGAGAGACAATGGATGGAGGGATGGGTGGTTGGATGGATGGATGGATGGATGGATGGATGGATGGATGGAAAGATAATGGATGGAGGGATGGATGGATTGATGGAGGATGGAGGATGGATGAATGGATGGACAATGGATGGAGGGATGGATGGATGGATGGATGGATGGATGGATGGATGGATGGATGGATGGATGGATGGATTGATGGAGGATGGAGGGATGGATGGAAGGATGGATGAACAATGGATGGAGGGATGGATGGGTGGAGGGACAATGGATGGAGGGGTGCAGGATAGACAGATGGGTGCTTGGATGGATGGATGGAAGATAATGGATGGATGGATGGTTGGATAGATGGAGGGACAGATGGGTGGAGGGACAGGTTGGTGGAGGGACAATGGATGGATGGATGGAGGGAGGGAGGGAGGGATGGACGGACACAGGGATCGACAGACAGTTGAGTGGGTGACTGGCTGGAGGAACAATGGGTGGAGGGATGGATAGGAGGAAGGAAGAGGTGGATGGATGGACAGATGCATGGTTGGATGTGGGCATGGAGAGCTGGAGGAGGGTTGGGTGCTTGGGAGCTGGAGATGATCAGCACTGGGGGTGGAGGGAGACCTGGGACCTCCTGACCCCCTCACTAGGGGAGGAGCAGAGCTTCGATGTGTGGTTCCGGCGGGCGCAGGACCATCCTGTGGACCTCTACTACCTGATGGATCTCTCCTACTCCATGCGCGATGACCTGGAGAACATCCGCAAGCTGGGCAGCGACCTCCTGGTCGCCCTGCGCAACGTCACCTCCTCTGTCCGCATCGGTGGGGACATGGCGGGGGATCCTGGGGATAGGAGGGATGGGTGGAGGGATGGATGGAAGATGGATAATTAGGTGGTTGGAAGGATGGATGGATGGACAGATGGAGGGGTGGATGTGGGGTTGAAGGGATAGATGTGGGGATGGGGAAGATGAGATGGGTTGGAGAAGATGAGATGGGATGGGGAAGATGAGATGGGGAGGATCAGATGGGGATGAGGAGGAGAGGATGGGATGGGATGGAGTGTCCCCCTGACAAGGGGTGGATGGGATAGAGAGGTTGGGATGGGATGGGATGGGATGGGATGGGATGGGATGGGATGGGATGGGATGGGATGGGATGGGATGGGATGGGAAGGGATGGGTTGGGGGTTCATCTGATGGATGAGGGTCCCTCCAGGGGATGAGGATGATTGGGATGGCATGCAGAGGAGGTGATAGGATAGAGAATGGGGTGGAGAGGATGAGAGGGGAAGGAAATGTTAGGATGGGATGAAGAGGTTGCGATGGGATGGGGTGGAAGTGGTGGAATGGGGAGGATCAGATGAGAATGAGGAGTAGAGAAGATGGGATGGAGGAGTTGGGATGTGTTGGGATGGGGAGGATGGGATGGGATGGAGAGGTTGGGTTGGGTTGGGATGGGATAGGGAGGTTGGGATGGATGGGTAGATGGATGAGTGGTTGGATGGATGGTTTGATGGATGAAGGGATGGGAAGATAGATGGTTGGATGGAGGGATGGATTGATAGATGGAGAGATGGAGGTTGGAGGGATGGATGGATGGATGGATGGATGGATTGAAGGATGGATGAGTAGATGGATGGATGGAGGAATGGAGGATGAAGGGATGGAGGATGGATGGAGGGGTAGAAGATGAAGGGGTGGAGGATAGATGGATGGATGGATGAATAGATGGATGGACAGATGGTGGTCGGCTGGCTGGAGGATGGAGGGATGTGTGGATGGAGGATGGATGGAGGATGGAGGGATGTGTGGATGGAGGTTGGAGGGTGAAGGATGGATGGATAGATGGATGAAGGATGGAAGATGGGTCAATGAAGGATGGAGGATGGAGAGATGGATGGTTGGATGATGGTTGGATGGATGGATGGAGGGATGGGTCAATGAAGGATGGAGAGATGGATAGTTTGATGATGGTTGGATGGAAGATGGAGGACAGATGGTGGTCAGCTGGCTGGTTGCTTCCCAACCCTTATCTACCGCAGGTTTCGGCTCCTTCGTGGACAAGACAGTGCTGCCCTTCGTGAGCACAGTGCCCTCACGGCTGCGCAACCCCTGCCCAGAGCAGCCCGAGCCCTGCGCACCGCCCGCTGCCTTCCAGCACATCCTCTCCCTCACCGCCGACGCCAACGAGTTCTCTGAGCACGTCAGGCGCCAGCGCATCTCCGGCAACCTGGACGCGGCCGAGGGTGGCTTTGATGCCATCATGCAGGTGGCCGTCTGCCAGGTGAGCCAAGGAGGGGGAGCTGCTGCACACCAGCGTGTGAGGGAGCGATGATCCCTAAGCAGGAGCATCAGCAAACATCTCAGTGTGATAGACAGAGATGTGGAGGGGAACCTCAGCGAGTTTGAAGATGACACCAAACTGAGTGGGGCAGCTGTCACACCAGCGGGATGGGATGTCATCCAGAGGGACCTGGAAGGGCTGGAGAAGTGGGGCTGTGGGAACCTCATGAGGTTCAACAAGGCCAAGGGCAAGATCCTACACCGGGGTCCATGGTTTCAATGCAGGATGGGGGATGATGTGATGGAGAGAACCTTGAGGAGAAGGACTTGGGGTGCTGGGAATGAGAAGCTCAACATGAGCCGGCAACATGTGCTCACAGCCCAGAAACCAACCGTGTCCTGGGCTGCATCAGAAGAATCGTGGCCAGCAGGGAGGGAGGGGATTGTCCCCTCTGATCCTCTCTTGTGAAACCTCATCTGGAGGATTGTGTCCAGTTCTGGAATCCTCAAAATAAGAAGAAAATGGAGCTGTTGGAACGGGCCCAGAGGAGGCTACAAGGATGATGAGAGGGCTTTGGCACCTCCCATATGAGGACAGGTTGTTCAGCCTGGAGAAGAAAAGGCTGTGAGGAGACCATATAGAGACCTTCCAGTACCTGAAGGGGCTCCAAGAAAGCTGAAGAGGGACTGTTGATAAAGACTTGGAGTGATGGGACGAGGAGGAACAGGGATAAACTGGAGAGGGGCAGAGTTAGACTAGACTTTAGGAAGAATTTCTTCACAATGAGAGTGGAGAGACACTGGAAGAAGTTGTCCAGAGCAGTGGTGGCTGCCCCATCCTTGGAGATGTTCCAGGCCAGGTTGGATGGGGCTTGGAGGACCCAGATCCAGTGGATGTCCCTGCCCAGGGCAGGGGTGTTGGAGCTGGATGATTCCTGCCCCACAGGAGCGCATTGGCTGGCGCCCTGGCACCCGCCTGCTGGTCTACGCCTCCGACGACACCTTCCACACGGCGGGGGACGGGAAGCTGGGTGGCATCGTCCTGCCCAGTGACACCCGCTGCCACCTCGATGCCAGCGGCCTCTACACCAAAAGCCACCTCTATGTAGGGGCCCCGTGGACCCTCATCCCAACCCATCCTCTGTCCCATCCTCATCCCATCTCATCTCATCCCATCCTCTATCCCATCCCATGCCATCCTATCCATCCCATCCCAAACTCTCCATCCCATCCCATCCCATCCCATCCCATCCCATCCCATCCCATCCCATCCCATCCCATCCCATCCCATCCCATCCCATCCCACACCATCCCATTCTCAACATCCCATCCCAACCTCTCCCTCCCATCTCATCCTCTCCATCCCATCCTCTATCCCATCTTCTATCTCATCCCACCCCATCACATCCCATCCCAATCTCTCCATCTCATCTCATCTCATCTCATCTCATCTCATCTCATCTCATCTCATCTCATCTCATCTCATCTCATCTCATCTCATCTCATCTCATCTCATCTCATCTCATCTCATCTCATCTCATCTCATCTCATCTCATCTCATCTCATCTCATCTCATCTCATCTCATCTCATCTCATCTCATCTCATCCTCCCTGTCCAATCCCATCCCATTCCATCCCATCCCATCCCATCCCATCCCATCCCATCCCATCCCATCCCATCCCATCCCATCCCATCCCATCCCATCCCATCCCATCCCATCCCATCCCATCCCATCCCATCCCATCCCATCCCATCCCATCCCATCCCATCCCATCCCATCCCATCCCATCCCACCCCATTCCATCCCATCCTGGTATGCAGATGGATGCGGAGAATGAGACGGGAATGAGGAGGATGCAATGGGATGGGATAGGATGGGACAGGATGGGATGGGGAGGATAAGGTGGAATGGGGAGATTGGGATGGGCTGGAGAGGATGGGATGGGATGGAGATGTTGGGATGGGGTGGAGGTGATGAGATGGAATGGGATGGTATGGGGTGGGATGGGATAGAGGATGGGATGGGATGGGATGGAGATAGAATGGGATGGGGTGGGATGGGGTGGAGATGGGATGGAGATAGAATGGGATGGGATGGGATGGAGATGGGATGGAGATGGGATGGGGTGGATATGGAATGGGATGTTATGGGGTGGATATGGGATAGAAGACGGGATGGGATGGGATGAGACGGAGAGGACGGGATGGGGTGGAGGTGATGAGATAGTATGGGATAGAGGATGGGGTGGAGAGGTTGGGATGGGGTGGAGTTGATGAGATGGGATTGGGATGAGGTATTTTGGGGATCGCCACCCTCAACACCCCCCTGTGCCCCCCAGGACTACCCCTCTGTGGGTCACCTGGCCCAGGTGCTCTCGGCCGCCAACATCCAGCCCATTTTTGCTGTCACCACTTCCACCGTCCCCATGTACCAGGTGGTTGTCCCTGGGTGGGTTTGGGGGGGTCCCTGGGTGGGTGGGGGGGTCCCTAATGGGGTTCTCCCCCCCTTGACCCCCTCCCTGCGCAGGAGCTGAGCCGCCTGATTCCCAAGTCGGTGGTCGGGGAGCTGCGCGATGACTCCAGCAACGTGGTTCAACTCATCTCTGACGCCTACAACGTGAGGGAGGGTGCACGGGGACCGCTGGGTGGGGTGTGGTGGGGATTAATTGGGGTACTGACTCCCATGGGTGTCCCACCCCCACCCCACCCCAGAGCCTCTCGTCCACGGTGGAGCTGCAGCATTCGCCGCTGCCCCCTGGCATCTCCCTCCACTACGAGTCCCACTGCGGGGGCCCCTCCAGCCCATCCTCACCCCACGGCGGCCGCTGCACTGGGGTCCGCGTTGACCAGGAGGTGAGGGGCATGGAGGGGGGGAAACGGGGGGTGGCAGGGGTTATCGGGGCACTTGGGGGGGACGTGGGGGCAAATAGAGTCCAGGGGGGCAAAAGGGAGGGCATGGAGGGAAAAGAGGGGTCATGTGGGGTAAAGTGGGGGCCTGGGGGGGAAATGGGGAAATGGGGGGTAAATGGAGGTGTGGGTGGTAAAGGAGGGACATGGGGGCAAATAAGGGGGTGGGGGGTAAAAGGAGGGGTGTGAGGGCACATAGGGGGTGTAAGGGGCAAAGGGGGGTAATGAGGGGCAAATAGGGGACATTGGGGGCAAAAGGGGGATGTGGGGGGTAAAGAGGGGGCATTGGGGGCAAATAGGGGGCATTGGGGCTTAAAGGGGGACATGGGGGGCAAATAGGCGTCCTGAGAAGTAAAGGAGGGTGTAGGGGGCAAATGAGGCCAGGAGGATAAATAGAGGACATGGGGGGCAAATGTCGGGGTGAGGGGTAAAAGGAGGCATGGGGAACAAATAGGGGGTATAGAGGGCAAATGGGGGGCGTGGTGGGTAAATAGGAGCATGTGGGTATATGGGGGACATGGGGGGCAAATAGGAGGTGTAGGAGTTAAAGAGAGGACATGAGGGGCAAACAGGGCACATGGGGGGCAACAGGGTGATGTGGGGGGTAAAGGGGGGAATGGGGGGCAAAGAGGGATTTGGAGGGCAAAGGGGGGTTGTGGGGGGTAAATAAAGGCATGGGGGTAAGCGCCGGCATGGGGGTAAATGGGGGACATGGGGGGCAAATAGGGGTGTGGGGGTTAAAGGGGGGTAGAGGGGGCAAATAGGGGTCCTGGGAGTTAAAGGGGGGCATGGAGGGCAAATAGGGGGCATGAGGGTAAAGGAGGGATGTAGGGGGTAAAGGGGGGACATGGGGGCAAAGTGGGACATGGGGACCAAATAGGGGTCCTGAGAAGTAAAGGAGGGTGTGGGGGGCAAATAGGGGTGGGGGGGGTAAAAGGGGGCAAATTGGGGACATGGGGGCAAATGGGGACATGGAGGTTAAAGGGGGGATGTAGGCGGTAATACGGGGACATGGGTGGCAAAGTGGGGACATGGAGGGGTAAAGAGGGGTCCTAGGAGGTAAAAGGGGGGCATGAGTGAGCAAATAGGGGACATGGGAGGACATAGGTGGGCATTGGGGTACTTAGGGGACAAATAGGGGGCAAACAGTGGACATGGGTGGACATGGGGAGGTCAAATAAGGGGCATGGGGGGACATGGGGGGCAGGGGGGTCATGATGGGGGGCAAAGAGGATGGAGGGGGACATGGGCACAGACATGGGGGGACATTAGGGGACATGGGGGTGTGATGGAGGGGGTCGGGCACAGGTGGAAATGGGGGGGGATGTCTCCACGTGTGTTCCCCCCCAAGGTGACATTCAGAGTGCGGGTGCGTGCGGACGGCTGCCTGGGTGCGGGGGGGCATGTGGGGCTGCGGGTGCTGGGCCTGTCGGAGGAGCTCAGCCTGGAGCTCAGCACCCTCTGCGGCTGCCCCTGTGCCCAGAGCCAGCCCCAAGCCCCCCTCTGCCACGGGGGAGACCTGCACTGTGGCCTCTGCAGGTGGGGGGATGATTGGGGTGTGGGATGGGATGGGGGAGTGGGGTAGGACTGGGACATGGGGTGGGATAAGGGTGGTGGGAGCAATGGGTTGAGATGGGGACATGGGTTGGGATACAGGCAATGGGGTGGGATGGGGGAATGGGGTGGGTTGGGGGTCCATGGAATGGGGGCAGTGGGGTGAGATGGAGGTGATGGGGTTGGATGGGTTCCATGGGGTAGGTTTGGGGTCCATGGGGTGGGATAGAGATCCATGGACTGGGGACAATGGGGTGGGATAAGGGGGATGAGAGTGTAGAGTGGGATATGGACAATGGGGTGGGATGGGGGGATGGGTTGGAATGGGGACATGGGGTGGGATAAGGGCAATGGGAGTGTGAGGTGGGATGGGGGCAATGGGGTGGGTTTGGGGTCCATGGTGTGGGGGCAATGGGATCGATGGGATAAGGGTATGGGGTGGAGTGGAGACATGGGATAGGATAAGGGCGATGGAAGTGATGGTGTGGGATAGGGGTCCATGGAGTGGGGGTAGTGGGGTGGGATGGAGGCAATTGTGTGGGATCCATGGAGTGGGATGGGAGTGTAGGGTTGATGGGGGTATGCATTGGGATGGGTTCCATGCGGTGGTTTGGGAGCGATGGGGTGGGTTGGCGGAATGGGGTGGGATGGGGCTATGGGGTAGGATAGGGGTCCATGGGGTGGGGCAATGGGCTGGGATGGGGGTGATGGGGTGGGATGTGGATATGGGGTGATTTGGGGGATCCATGGGGTGGTGGCAATGGGGTGGGATGGGGGTGATGAGGTGAGTTGAGGATCCATGGAGTGGGATGAGGACGTGAGGAGGGACAAGGGCAATGGATGTGTGGGGTGGGTTGGGGCTATGGGGTGGGATGGGGGTATGGGGTGGGATGGGCGTCCATGGGATGGATGCAATGGGGTGGGATAGGGGTATGGGGTGGGATGGGGGTATGGGGTGGGATAAGGGCATTGGGGGTGTGGGGTGGGTTGGGGCTATGGGGTGGGATGGAGGTGATGTGGTGTGTTGGGGGTCCATGGGTTGCAATCAGTGGGATGGGATGGGCTCCATGGGGTGGTATGGGGGCAGTGGGGCAGGATGGGGGTTATGGGGTGGGATGAGGGCATAAGGTGGGATGGGTGTCCATGGGTTGGGGGCAATGGGGTGGGTTGAAAGTCCATGGAGCAATGGGGTGGGATGGGGGCAGTGAGGCAGGATGGGGCCATGGAGTGGGATGGGGGTGATGGGGAGGGATCCATGGGGTGAGTTGGGGGTGTGGGGTGGGATGGTGTCCATGGGGTGGGATGGAGGTCTCTGTGGGTCAGGGGGCCTCTGTGGGTTGGGGGGTGCTCAATGGGTCTGACTGTGTCGTCCAGGTGCCCCAGTGGTCGGGGGGGACGGCGCTGTGAGTGTGAGGTCTCAGCTGGGGGAGGGACCCTGGGCTGCCGCCCCACCCTCAACAGCACGGGACCCCCACCCTGTGGTATCTGCCCGAGACACCGGGGGCTGCTCTGCGGAGGTGGGACAGGAGGGACATGAAGGGGGGATAGGGACGGGGAGGGGACAGGGGATCATGGGGACCTAGTGGGGAGGGGGAGCCACGGCCATCCTGGGGAGCCCTTCCTTGTTCCTGTCCCCATGGGGGTCCCGTCCCTATCGGATGCCTTCATACTACTGTTCCCATCTCCATCCCAACACGTCCCATGGGTCCCTGTTGCAGCAAGGGTCCCCATCGCACCAAGGGTCCCCATCCCACCATGGGTGCTCATCCCAACAAATGTCCCATGGGTCTCCCTCCCACCATGTGTCCCTGTTCCACCACGGGTCCCTATCCCATGGATCCCCGTTCCACCATGTCTCACCATCCCACCATGGGTCCCCATCCCACCATGGGTCCCTGTCCCACCACAGATCCCTGTCCCACCGTGAGTCCCCATCCCACCATGGGTCCCTGTCCCACCATGGGTTCCCATCTCACCAAGTGTCCCATAGGTCCCTGTCCCATCATGGGTCCCTCTCCCACCACAAATCCTTGTCCCACTGTGAGACCCCATCCCACCACAGCTCCCCGTCCCACCATGGGTCCCTGTCCCATGGGTGGGATGTCCCACCATGAGTCCCCATCCCACCACGGTCCCCATCCCACCATGGGTTCCCATCCCACCAAGTGTCCCACAGGTCCCCATCCCACCATGGGTCCCTGTCCCACCAAGAATCCCATGGGTGGGATGTCCCAACACGGGTTCCCGTCCCACCATGGGTCCCCATCTCAACAAGTGTCCCATGGGTCCCCAACTCACCAAAGGTTCCATGGGTCCCTGTCCCACCACGTGTCCCTGTCCCACCACAGGTCCCCATCCCACCAAGGGTCCCCGTCCCACCATATGTCCCATGGATTCCTATCCCACCATGTGTCCCATGGATTCCTATCCCACCATGTGTCCCTGTCCCACCACAGGTCCCATGGGTCCCTGTCCCACGGGTCTCCATCCCTTCATGGGTTCCCATCCCACTAGAGGTTCCATGGGTCCCTGTGCCACCACAGGTTCCCATCCCACCATGTCCCATGGGTCCCCATCCCATCATGGGTTTCCATCCCACCAGAGGTTCCATGGGTCCTTGTCTCACCACGGGTTCCCATCCCACCACGGGTTCCCGTCCCACCAAGTGTCCCTGTCTCACCATGGGTCAACATCCCGTCAAGTGTCCCACATGTCCCTGACCCACCATGTGTCCCCATCCCCGCCGTGGGTCCCTGTCCCCCCCAGCCCCTGACGCGATGCTCTCTCAGGGCCTCAGCGTGGCGAGTGCGTCTGCGGGACCTGCCGCTGCCACCATGGCTACCGGGGTCCCCGCTGCGCTCACTGTCCTTCCTGCCGCCCCCCCTGCCAGCGCCTGCGGTGAGCGCCGCGAGGGGGACACAGGGACAGGGATGCAATGGGATGGAGGGGAATGGGGTGTTTTGGGGATAACTGTGATAGGGTAGGATGGGATGGGGGAGATCAGATGGGGAAGATGGCATGGGTTGAGAAAATGGGACAGGATGGGGAAGATGGGATGAGTTGGAGAAGATGGGATGGGGAAGATGAGATGGGTTGGAGAAGATGAGATGGGATGTGGAAGATGAGGAGGATCAAATGGGGATGAGGAGGAGAGGATGGGATGGGATGGAGTGTCCCCTTGACAAGGGGGGGATGGGATGGGATGGGATGGGATGGGATGGGATGGGATGGGATGGGATGGGATGGGATGGGATGGGATGGGATGGGATGGGATGGGATGGGATGGGAAGGGATGGGATGGGAAGGGATGGGTTGGGGGTTCATCTGATGGATGAGGGTCCCTCCAGGGGATGGGGATGATTGGGATGGCATGCAGAGGAGGTGATGGGATAGAGAATGCGGTGGAGAGGATGAGATGGGAAGGAAATGTTAGGATGGGATGAAGAGGTTGCGATGGGATGGGGTTGAGGTGGTGGAATGGGAAGGATCAGATGAGAATGAGGAGTAGAGAAGATGGGATGGAGGAGTTGGGATATGTTGGGATGGGGAGGATGGGATGGGATGGAGAGGTTGGGTTGGGTTGGGATGGGATAGGGAGTTTGGGATGGGGAGGTTGGGGTGGGATAGGGACGTTGGGATTGGATGGAGTTGTTGGGATGGAATGAGATGGAGAGGTTGGGATGGGATGGGATGGAGATGATGGACCCTGGGCTGCAGGAACTGTGCGGAGTGCCTGGTGCGGGGGCCGCTGTCGGGGAACTGCAGCGCCCTGTGTCCCCCCCATGCCATCCACGCCCCAGCACCCCCCCGGGACCCCCGAGCCTGGTGCCGTGGGCGCAGCCATGACGGGCGGGAGCTGCTCTTCCTCATCGAGGGGGGAGAGGATGAGGAGGGGGGGGTCACCCTCACTGTCTGGGCAGAGGAAGGTGAGTGTGGGGACCCTATATCCCCTCCAACCCCGGGGTGCTGGACCCCAAGGGACCACCCAGTATCTCCCCCCTGGGTTGCTGGGACCAGGGGCCCCTCATATGACCCCTCCGGGATGCTGGGACCTTGGGACCCTCATGTCCCCCCCTCAAAATGCTGGACTCCAAGGGACCCCATGTGTCCTCCCCTGGGATTCAAGGACCCCCACATCCCCCCCTCCCTGAGGATGCTGAGACCCAGAGACCCCCATATGTGGGTGTCCTCCCCTGAATTCTGGACCCTAAGGGAACCCCATGTCCCCCCCAGGACTATGGGACCCCTCCCCCCTTGGAATGCTGGAACCCCAAGGACCCCGATGCCCCCCCCATCGGATGCTGGGATCCAGGGACCCCCATACGTGTCCCCTCACCCCGAATCCTGGACCACAAGGACTCCCATGTTTCCCTCTGGGACCACAGGAACCTTCCCCACCCAGGATTCAGGGACCCCCGTGTCCCCTCCTGGAATTCTGGACCCCAAGGACCCCCATGACACCCCCTGGGACTACGAGACCCCCTCCTCACTTGGAATGCTGGGACCCCAAGGACCCCCATGTCCCCCTTGAGACTACAGGACCCTTCCCACCAGGGATTCAGGGACCCTCGTGTCACTCCTGAGGATGCTGGGATCCAGGGACCCCCATGTCCTCCACTTTGGACAACAGGACCCCTCCCCACCTGGGATTCAGGGACTCTTATGTCCCCTCCTTGGAATTCTGGGCCCCAAGGACCCCCATCCCATCCCTCCCTCCGAAGACTAGACACCAAGGACCCATATCGCGCCCCCCCGAATTCTAGACCCCAAGGACCCCCATGTGTCCTCCCCTGGAATTCTAGACCCCAAGGACCCCCATGTCCTCCCCCTCCTCCCCGAATCCTAGACCTCAAGACCCCCATGTGTCCTCCCCTGGGGTTCAGGGACCCCTACATGCCACCGTGGGATGCTGGGACCCAGGGACCCTCATGTGTTTTCATGTCCCCCTGAATTCTGGGTCCCAAGGACCCCTGGGACTATGTGACACCCCCCCCACACTTAGGATTCTGGGACCCAAAGGACCCCCCATGTGCCCCCCTCCCCGGAATTCTAGACCCCAGGGACACCCATGTTGACCCCACCCTGGAATTCTGGACTTCAGGGACCCCCACATCCCACCTCCCTCAGAATTCTGGACCCCAAGGGACCCCCATGTATCCTTCCCCGGGATTCAGGGACACCCACATCCCCCCCGGATGCTGGGACCCAGGGATCCCCATGTCCCCTCCCCTGGAATTCTGGACCCCAAGAACCTCCGTATAATCCCCCCCTGGAACTCTAGAACCCAAGGGACCCCCATGTCTCCTTCTGGGACTACAGACCCCCCCCCCCCCAAGGTGGGTGCCCTCTGGCTGGGTTGGGGAGGCTCCTCTCCCCCCATGGCTGGTCTGGGGGGGGCTCCTCTCCCTCCAGGTCGCTGGGGAGGTCCCCACGCTGCCCCTTTTTGCAGGGGGGCCGGGGGGAGCCTGGCTGGGGCTGGTGGCTGCCCTGGTGGTCGCCCCGCTGGTTTTGGGGGGGCTGGTGCTAGGGCTTGGCCGCCTTGGGGTCCAGCTCTGCACACGCCGGGAACTCTGGAGCTTTCAGAGGGAGCAGCAGGTGAGACTCCTCCCCCCCAAAAAAAACCAGGGGGCACCTCCAAAAGCAAAGTCACACCCAAAGTGGAGCTGTGACCCCCTCCTTGTTCCAACAGGACATCAGCATCACCACCACCGTCCTCAACCCCCAGTAGCAGGGCGGCTGAGGGGAACGCCTGGGACCTCCCTGGATTGCTGAGACACCCCCTCAACCGCTGAGGATCCCCAAAACTCCTCCCCAACCCTTGGGGACCCCCCAAATCTCGTTGGGATCCCTAAAACTCTTCCCCATCCTTGGGGACCCCTTCACATCTCTGGGATATCCCCAATATCCCTGAGACCCCCTCCAATATCCCTTTGGATCCCTCCCTTACATCCTTGGGGATCTCTAAAACTCCCCCCCAATCCTGGGGACCCCCAAATCTCCAGGGCCCCCCCATATCTCTGGGACCACCCCCCCCTCAAATCTCCCAGGGACCCTTCCTACATCCTTGGGGACCCCCCCCCCATCTCAGGGACCCTCCCCCTTCATCTCAGGGACCCTCCCCCTTCATCCCTGGGACCCCCCCAGATCCTTGGGGATCCCTAAAACTCCTTCCCAATCCTGGGGACACCCCTCATCCCTGGGACCACACCCCACACCCTTGGGGATCCCTAGAACTCTTCCCCATCCTTGCAGACACCCCTCCTCCCATCCCTGGGACCCCCCTCATCCCTGAGGACCTCCCCCTACATCCCTGGGGATCACTAAAACTCCTCCCAAATCCTGGGGACCCCCAAATCTCCAGGCCCCCCCCCCCCATATCCCTGGGGCCACCCCCCTCACAAATCTCCCAGGGACACTTCCAATATCCTTGGGGACCCCCCCCCCCCCCATCCCTGGACCCACCCCAGATACTTGGGGATACCTAAAACTCCTCCCCAATCCTGGGGACCCCCAAATCTCCAGGGACCTCCCCATACTTGGGGACGTCCCACATCCCTGGGACCCCCCCAATATCCCTGGGACACCCCACCCGATCCCCAGGGATCCCTAAAACTCCCTCCCACTCAATAAAAGGCCCCAGGGCCAATAAAATGTCATTAAAAGAAGGGGGAAAGGGCTTAAAGGAGGGAAAAATCTGGATTAAAGTGAGGGAAACATGGATTAAAGCCAGGGAAACATGAAGGAATGGGAGGAAAAAGGACTTAAAGGGGGAAAAATTCAAATTAAAAGAGGAAAAATGGAGTTAGAGGGGGCAACATTCAAATTAAAAGAAAAATAATGAAATTAGAGGGGGAAATTATAATTAAAGGAGAAAAACAGGATTAAATGGGGAAACAAGATTAAAGGAAGAGGAAATGTGATTAAAGGGGGAGGAAATGGGATTAAAGGGGGGGAATTTTGATTAAAAGAGAAAAAATGGAGTTAGATGGGGCAAAATCCAAGACCTCTGTGGGCTCTTACAGGGATTCTGTGGGGTTCTAGAGGGGTCCTGGGAGTCCCTAGAGAGATCCTAGGGGTTCATACAGGGGTCCTGCGGGGATCTAGAGGGGACTTGGAGGGATTAACCAAGTCCTGAAGGGCCCTAGAGGGGTTCCGGGGGTCCATAAAGGAGTCCTGAGTGTCACTAGAGGGGTCCTGGGGGTCCTAGAGGAGTTCTCGTTGTACCAAGGGGGATACTGGGGTTCTAGATGGGTCCTGGGTGTCCCTAGTGGGGTCCTGGGAGGCTCTATAGGGATCCAGTGGGTCTCAGAGAGGTGCTGGGGGCTCTAGAGGTGTCCTGGGGGTCCCTAGAGGAGGTCTAGGAAGGTCCTAGAGGGGTCCTGGGTGGCTCTATAGAGTCCCTATAGGTCCTTAAAGGGGTCCTGGGGGGTTCTAAACCTCACCCAGCCCATCCACGCCAGACCCCAGGAGCTGGATCATCGCATTTCACTTCACGGACACACAGGACAGAGTGAGATTACACAGGGAGATCGTTAAGAAAAGTTTTATTAAAAGGCTGTGAACATCTTGAGATTCAACAAAGTCAAGTGAAAAGTCCTACCCCTGCATTGGTTCAATCGGTGGCTTAATGCGTAGAATCATAAATGTCCTGAATGAAGGGACCCACAAAGATCATTGAATCCAACTCCTCCCTGAGAGCTTTGGCCGAACGCTTCTTAAATATTGTCAGGCTCGACCTGCTGGACAAAGAAACACGTGCTGCTGCCTGTGGAGCTCCTAAGGTGGTGATGATCTCTCGTCTCTCGTAGCTGGTTTGATTTTGGGTTTGACTCCAGGAAGCGTTAGGGCTCGGGGTGCTGTTTTGCGGCTCAGTTAAGCAGATTGTTAGTGTTGGAAGTGTTGCCAGTGACGGGCTGTTCCAGTAACTCTCATGGCTGCAGCTTTTCCAGCCTGTGCTCTGTCTCGCTGGGGCTGTTTGATTGTTTGTATCCAGTGATTTAAGGCCGTGCGTCTTCCTTGGTAAAAGATCCCGTGAGCACCTCTAGCTCTGAGTGATTCTGAATTGCTCTGGCGTGGGGCCGGGATAAAGAACTCCCTTTCTTTTAAAGTGGGCTGGGACACCGTTTCCCTGTCCTGGGGAGCTGTTCCAGGGCTCCACCGACCTCTAAGTGAAGAACTTTTCCTAATGGCCATCCTAATCCTCCCTTGGCGCATCTTCCTGCCATTCTCTTGGGTCTTGTGGTTGGTCCCCAGAGAGAAAAGCTCAGCGCCTGCTCCTCCTCCTTCCCTTGTGAGGAAGCAGTAACTGTGAGGAGGTTTCTCCTCTGTCTCCTCCAGGCTAAACAGATCAAGTGACTGTAGCCACTCGACACACGACTTCCCCTCTAAACCCTTCACGGACTTTGGGAAACATCCTCTGGATGCTCTCCAGCAGCTCTAGATCCGTTGGCACCATAAGTGGTGCCCAGTTCTCAAGGTGGGGCAGCACCAGTGAGGAGCAGAGCAGGACAACCCCCTCACTCACCCGACTGGCGATGCCGTGCTGGATGCACCCCAAGGCACTATCTGCCCTTTTGTCAGGGGAAATCTTCTCCGTCATCTCACCAGGCCCTGAGGGGACACTGGCAGACCTGGAGAAACCGGGGTCACCCCTCCTGCCCTTCTCAAAGACTGGGACAACGTTTGCCAGCTTCCAGTCAACCGACACCTCTCCAGAGTTTGAAAAATGATGGAAAAGCATTGAGAGAGCCCTTGCCCATGACCTGAGCCAACTCTTTAAGTGGATGAATCCCATCAGGACCCTTGGCTTGCTCCCTGTTTTCCTCCTGGTACCAGAGATGTTAGACCTGGCTGCTTCAGGGTGGCTGTAGCCCAGGCAGCTCCCATCGCCACTGCACCCACAGGATTCCTCTCTGTTAACAACCAACAAATCCAGGAAGGCCCCTTTCCTGGTCGGTTCCCTCAGTACTTGTGCCATGAACTTCTCAGCCAGAGGGTTTAGGAATCTCCTGGGCCTCTTTGTCAACCTCGAATTGCTCCTTGTCAACCTCAAATTGCTCCTTGTCAATCTCGAATTGCTCCTTGTTAATGTCAAATAGCTCCTTGTCAATCTCAAATTGATCCTTCTCAGCCTCCAATTGATCTTTGTCAGCCTCCAATTGCTCTTTGTCAACCTTGAACTGCTCCTTGTCAACCCTGAATTGCTCTTTGTCAGCCTGGAATTGATTCTTGTCAATCTCGAATCGCTCCTTGTCAACCTCAAATTGATCCTTCTCAGCCTCAAATTGATCCTTGCCAACATTGAATTGATACTTGTCAATCTAGAATTGATCTTTGTCAACCTGGAATTGATCCTTGTCAGCCTACAATTGATCCTTTTCAGCCTCCAATCGCTCCTTGTCAACCTCGAATTGCTCCTTGTCAATCTGGAATTGCACCTTTTCAACCTCAAATAGCGCCTTGTCAGCCTCAAATTGATCCTTGTCAATCTCCAATTGCTCCTTCTCCCTCTTCACTTGCTCCTGGGCCGTATGAAGGCTCTCCAGATCACTCTGGAGGCTGAGCTTATTCAGCTGCAGCTCCTCTTGATCCGATTCTAACTGGTCCTTGTCCAGCCTCAGTCGAGCCTTCTCCATCTCCATTTCCTCCCGATCTCTACCAAGTCTCTCCAGATCAGTCTGGAAGGAGACCTTCTGCAGCCGCAGCTCCTCCTGATCCTTTCTGAGATCTTCCCACGTTCTCTGGAGCTCCTCGTTTTTCGGGGCAAGCTTCTCTTCTTTAGGGCCTATTGCTCTAAGTTCTCCAGCACTCTTTGCCTGCTTCTTTCTACGGGAGTAGAGCCAGCAGAGGCGGAGAAGCCCCAGCGATGCAGGGATGGCATCGAGCACAACGTCATGGAAGTGGAAATTCATTTTGCAGACCCTTGTCTGTTCCCTAGAAGGAGAAACAGAAATTGTGGTCAAACGATCACAAGAAGGAGCATCAGCAGCCAGGCCAGGATGCCTCGTCAAAACCCTGCAGGCAGCGATCCAGCACTCGGGAAATAAATTCGATCAGGGAGACAGAGCCCTGGGCAAGGCTGGCAGAGTTAACCCAAAATGGGGAACCTCTGGGCTCTGGACATTTCCCAGCAGAATTTATCCAGAAGGCAGAAGAAGAAGAGCTGACAAACCCCTGAAGAACTGGAGGCCCTTCCAAGGAGATTAACATCCTAGAATCCTAGAATATTAGGGTTGGAAGGGACGTTGAAGATCACCCAGTTCCAAACCCCCTGCCCTGGGCAGGGACATCGCACTAGATCAGGGGCTCCAAGCCCTATCCAACCTGGCCTTGGACACCTCCAGGGATGGAGCAGCCACAGCTTCCCTGAGCAACCTGTCCCAGGGTCTCACCACTCTCACGGTGAAGAAATTCTTCCTAATATCAAGCCTAAATCTGCCCCTCTCCAGGTTATACCCGTTCCCCCCCTGTCCTGTCACCACAAACCTGCCCCTTGCCCACCTTCCACTGGGGTGAGGGACTCCAGCTCCCACCGTGCTTTGGGGTGAGGATCTCAAGCTCTTCTGAAAGCAAAGGTAAACAATGCGGGAAGGGAAGAGGTGTTGCAAATGAAGCCTGCTTTGCCACAGCCTCTCTGGGGTGGCCCTTGCTCTCGCTCTGGCTGGAAAGCAGGCCTCTTTCCCCTCCATGTCCCACAGATATCACGCATGGGACTGTGTCTGCCGAGGGGCTCTGCTCTTGGCTCTCGTGGGGAACAGCCCCAGTCCAAGCAGCCTCTGAGCTTCAGGGCCCAAATGGGAGCCCTGGGCTGCTGGCTGGAGAACACTCTCTGCTCTCCCCTGGGCTTGCACTAACCCTCAGACATCCCCTTTCTCACCTGCCCGCAGTAGGATTGCGTTGTACCTACACAGAAAAGATGTTTCTCGGCCACCTCCCCAGGGAGGTGATGGAACTAGACACTTGGTGCGCATGGTGCAGGCAGGCCCTGGGCAAAGAAAGCAGAGCAAAGTGAGTCCCATCTCCTGAGGTCTCTTCTCCAGGAAGCTCCCTGGAAGCATCCAAGCGAGCACCGAGGGACACCCTCCCTCCCCGGGGCCAAGAGCGGGGCAGCCTGCCCTTCTCCTGCCCCTTGGGCCACCCGGCCAGAGCTCAGGCTCAGCACAGCTCCCCAAGGTCCCCCCTGAGGGCTTGACAGCAGCAGCAGGGCTGAGCTTACCTCCATTGCCCGCAGTGGCATTTCTTCGACTTGGTGGAGTTTTATTTTTTCAGAGTGTGAGCTTCATTTCCAAGTCTATGTTCCTGGGGGAGGAAAAAACCACATTCTGGTTGTTCCTCAGCCCTGGTCTGTGGGAGCCGAGGCTGTAGGAGTAGCCAGAGTGGAGGCTCTTTCCAGAGCCTTTTCCAGAGCTGAGTGAGGACGGTCGGCAGTGTTTTGTTCACTTGCACGGTGTAGTTCTTGCCGAGGGCAGCAGCCTCAGGGCGCTGGCAGTGGCTGCGGAGGGCCTGGTGCTGCCAGCCCACAGGCCCAGCCTTCAGCCCGGCCTGCACCCCGGTCTGCACCCGGCCTGTACCCTGTGCTTCACCCTGGCCTGCACCCCGGCCTGGATCCTGGCCTTCACCCCAGGCTTCACCCTGGCCTTCACCCTGGCCTGTACCCCGAGCCAGAGCCGGCTCTGCAGCAGAGGCGCTTGGCCGGCCGGGATTCTGCAAGGCTACCGCTTCACAAAACATTCCCTACTTTTGTTACCATAATAATTTTTGCATGGGTGTCAGGATCATTGTAGCGAGCTGTTTACAGTCAAAAGGTGTAATTGTATCGCCTGACAGTCCATTCTCCAAAAGGGACTGAGCACAGGGAGAGGTGAGTCCTCACGTGCTAACAGTTTTCCTCAGCTCCTTTATCAGATCCCAGTTAAAAGGAGCCCACTCACTGAGTGCATTCTGGCGTATGATAACTGGGAATGCAGAGGGAAAATGATGTCTGTCCACCAATGCATCATGCTTTATCTTCTCCCAGTTATAGGCAGAGGTTTTGGGCCTCGACTCTGAGTCCTCTAAGGGGTTAAAACCAGGGGTGTAACCAGGATGCCCTCAGAGTCTGTTTGATTAGATCAATTAAGGATTGTTCTGACTCTGATGGGTCCTTAGCGTTTGAATCTGTTTGAATGGCTTGCAGCCTTTTCAGCCTCCCAGCCAGCAATTGTATCCTTCACTAAAGGCCAGGTCAGGTCGCCATTATAGAGGTAGCATTAGCATCACCACCAGAAGCTGCCTCCCAGTTTAAATTGCCCCCTTCTCTCCATGGTTTTGGTCGGAATACTAGGGCATCATCCCAGGGGGCTCCGTTGTGGTGAAGCCATTTCAGAAAAATGCGTAACTTAGTCTCAACATATTTGATTCCTCTCTTTTGAAGGAATTGGAGCAGTAACTTAGCTATTGCCTCTTGCTCTGATGCGGCACCCCATGGCTTTATCCCCACCTTGTCCTACCCATCCTGTCTTTCCAGCTCCTTTGGATGGACCAGGAACGCTGCTGCCTGTGCTGAGAACACCCTCCGCATCCTGGGGTTGCCGCTCTCAGCCCCCTCTCTCAGGAGCTCTGGGGGAACCCTCCAGGGTCCCAGTTTCTCCCCACCAGCCAGGACAGCAGCTAAACCTGGGCAGCTTTTAGCCCCAAACTAACCCACCCCAGGAAAAGGGAAATGAGGGAAGGCGAGGCTTGCAGCTTGGAAGCAACGTTTAATGAGCTTTGATGGGACAGAAAGGAAACAAGCAGAATTACGGAAAACTTTCTTCTAGAAGGTACCTACTTCCAAGACATTCCAGTTCCAATCCCATGCCACGGCCACTGGATCCACGTCCCTGGAGATGTTCAAAACCTGAAAGAGAAACCTGATCGAGGGGGACGTGTCCTTGCCCAGGGCTTGCCAGGGTTGGAACTGTATGAGTTTGAAGGTCTTTTCACCTGTGCCAGAGCCTTGCCAGACGCTCCCTCCGGCCACCTCCACGGTCTGCGTCTGCGGGGGAGGCGTCAATGGTCACAGAGAGGCCAGTCTGTCTGTCTCCTTTTATGATGATTTTCACCTGGTCGGGATGGACGTGCAGGTGGAGTCCTGGAGAAGCCTGAGGCCAGTCTGTCTGTCTCCTTTTACAACGATTTTCACTTGGCCAGGATGGACATGCAGGGGGAGTCCTGGACAAGCCTGACCCTGCAACCAGAACAGCAACAATGAAGAGTGAGAGAGCGAACACAACCGCTGACAAAGCTTGAAATGTGAGCACTCGTGTGCCTGGGGGGGTTCGATTTCAGCTAGAAAATGAGGCGCCTGTGAAGAAATGGAGAGGAGCCGGAGGCTTTCCCTGCCTGAACCAGGGGCCCCTCAGCATTGCGGAGCATTGGAGCATCTGAACCCATCCCAGACACGGGCCAGCAGAGCCACGTCTCTGCCCAGGGGCTCTGCAGGGACCCCCAGCACCTGTGTCCCACCCCTGAAATGGCGCTGTTAGGAATGAGTGTGGGAGCAAGGATACTGGGGAAAAAAACCACTATCCGGCTGAGGCAGAGGATGTGGTGACCCCACCATCCACAAGAAATACTTCCCTGGAGCTGCTGCCCAGCCCAGCCTCCTCGCAAAGCTGCAGGATCACCTTCTCCAAGGCTTCTAGGCCCATGGTCAGCTCAGCCCGAAGCTTCAAATCCTGGCAATCCCCAGAGCAAAACTTCCTGCAGGAACAGGAAAGTGGATCTTGTCAGAGAGCGTCCCATCCTCTCTGGGAGTGCAGGAGCTCTGTCCCTGCTGTGCCCGTGCTCCCCTTCCGCACCAGCCTGAGCAAAAGGGAAAGGAACCAGGGAGGGGCGGGAGTCCCAGCTGAGAGGAAAATTACTGCAGGGAGCACGAGGTCAATTGACGCTCCTGCACAGACCCAGTTCCAGTCAGGGAACATCTCTTACCTCAGCTCCTCCAGGCCTTTTTCAACACTGATGCTACTCTGTACCTGAAAGAGAAAAACGCTTTGTTGGAGCTTCCCCTGCCAGAGCCACCAGGATTTCCCAGGAGAGGCTTCCCCAGGAAGAGCTGGCAAAAGCTGCTGCTCTGGGCAACCCTGCATGGCAGCTCAGGAGCCTTAGCTGGCATCAACACCCCCTCGCAGGATGTGCCGGCCTCACCAAAGTCACCCACCTCTGTGCATGTCTGAGTTGGAACCGAGTGCCAGGTCCAACCAAAACCAAGAGCTGCAATTGCATTAAGCGTTAGTTATCGGAGTGGGGTGGCCAGCGATCCCAGCAGGTGCAGTCTCCTGGCCGTACCCAGGCGTGAGGAGACCAGGCTGGGATCTCCAAGTGTGCTCAGTGCCCTGGAACCCAGCCCCGTTCCCTGTCAGGGCTTCAGGGAGCACCCAGACCAGGCTCCATGCGCTGGGTGAGGCTCCCCGTGCTCAGCTCTCTCCTCTCCATCGCTCCCCCTGCACAGCTCTCCCCTCCGGCAATCCCCAGTTCAGGCTTGGCAACAGCTGCGCTCGTCTCTCGCAGACGGAGCCAGCCACGTGCTCCAGTGGCTGCAGCAGCACCTCGGCCAGGACGCTGCTGCTCTGTCTGGGAGGCCAAAAGCCAGTCCCAGGCCTGGCCGTGCTCAGGAAGCACTTGGGCCACATCCTGGTCCCAGAGGAAAGCTGGAAGCTGGGAGCTGGTCTCCAGCACAGCTGGGCTGTCCCTTTCCCAGCTTTGCTCAGGAAAACTCAGCAAGAAAGACAGCGAGCACCAAGGCAAGGATTTTGAAGAGCTGCTTGTGCTCCAACACGGTCTCTTTCCTGCAAGAGAGGGAGTCGGGTGTCTGTAAGGGACCCAAGTCTTGGGTAAAGGCCTTCCAGGTGCATTGCCCTCCTGGAGCTGAAAACCTGCTGCTGGCAGCGAGGTGATAGAGCAGCATCCAGGAGGAAGAGGATTCCTGTCCAGGCCATTCCACACTGCCAGCAGCTCTTGCCCAAAGGAAGGGCTTCAGGGGCACCTTCCGAAAGCTAAGGAAAAGAGTGCGGGAAGGGAAGAGGTGTTGCAAATGACGCCTGCTTTGCCACAGCCTCTCTGGGGTGGCCCTTGCTCTTGCTCTGGCTGGAAAGCAGGCCTCTTTCCCCTCGATGTCCCACAGATATCACGCATGGGACTCCTGAGGTCTCTTCTCCAGGAAGCTCCCTGGAAGCATCCAAGCGAGCACCGAGGGACAAACTCCCCATCCCCGGGGCCAAGAGCGGGGCAGCCTGCCCTTCTCCTGCCCCTTGGGCCACCCGGCCAGAGCTCAGGCTCAGCACAGCTCCCCAAGGTCCCCCCTGAGGGCTTGACAGCAGCAGCAGGGCTGAGCTTCATTTCCAAGTCTATGTTCCTGGGGGAGGAAAAAGCCACATTCTGGTTGTCCCCCAGCCCCGGGCTGTGGGAGCCGAGGCTGTAGGAACAGCCAGAGTGGACGCTCTTTCCAGAGCCTGGGCCATCCCGTTAACAGTGAGAGAGCAGCAGCCTGGGGGCTTGCAAGGCTCCCCCTTCTCCTTTTCCCATCCCTGGCTTCCCAGGAGCCCCCGCTGACCCCACCTTTGGGCCAGCAGAATGAGCCCGGCTGGCAGCCCAGCCCCAGCCTCTCCCACCTCTTTGTTCAATTTCCCTCTCTTACAGCCCAAGGTCAGTTCAAGGACCCCAAGTCAAAGAAGTATCAAACAGGTTTACCTTGCTATCACTGATTCCTACATTTCCCCCTTTTTAAACTTCAAACAACTGAAGCTCTCTTGATGATTGTTTCTAACATTTTCCAACAACATGGCATAATACATGGTATAACAAACAACAATACGACATGAATCCTATTTTAATAACTTGCTGTAGCCGTCCAGTAATGCCTTTGAGGTACGTTCTAAAGGGGTCACTAGGTGTCACCATAGAAAGGCAAAAATCTGTTTGGCTGGTCTGCTTTGCCCATGTTACCCACATATTTTGTCCCTCATTTTCCAGTCCAGCACCCCTGTGCCAGTGTGGATCCCTTCTCTGAACTGCTCGGTGCCCCTGTGCAAGGACAGAGCCCCTCATTTTCCTTCCCAGCACCCTGTGCAAGGGTGAATCCTCGCTCTCAGCTGTTCAGATATGTGATGTCAGACCTGCTTCTCTGAGCAGCTCAGCACCCATGTGCATGATCAGACTCCAATTTTGCTGCTCAGCATCCCTGTGCAAGGCTGGATCCCCTCAGTGAAGTGCTCACCAGCCTTTTGTCTGGCCAGAACCCCGCATTTTCTTGCTCAGCACCCCTGTGCGAGACTGGATCCCTTCTCTGACCTGCTTACTGTCCCTGTGCGAGGTAAGACCGCCTCATTTTGTTGCCCAGCAATCCTGTGTGAATTCGGACCCCCTCTCTTGAGCTGCTCACCACCCCTGTGCGAGGCCAGATTCCCTCTCTGAGCTGCCCAGCATCCCTGAGCGAGGCTGGATCCTCTCTCTGAGCTGCTCAGCACCTCTGTGTGAGGTTGGAACCCCTCTTTGAGCTGCTCAGCACCCCAGTGCAAGGCTGGATCCCCTCTCTGAGCTGCTCAGCACCCCTTGTGTGAGGCTGGAACCGCTCTCTGAGCTGCTCTGCACCGCTGTGCGAGGCTAGAATCTATCTCTAAGCAGCTCAGTACCCCTCTGCGAAGCTAGAACCCCTCTCTGAGCTGCTCAGATCCCCTGTGCGAGCCTAGATCCCCTCTCTGAACTGCTCAGCACCCCTGTGTGAGGCTGGATCCCCTCTCCGAGCTGCTCAGCACCTCTGTGTGAGGTTGGAATTCCTCTTTGAGCTGCTCAGTGCCCCTGTGCGAGGCTGGAACCCCTCCAAAAGCTGCTCAGCGCCTCTGTGCGTGGCCAGACCTCCTCACTTTCTTGCCCAGCGCCCCTGTGCGAGCTCTCGCCGCTCATTTTCTCGCCCCCCGTCCTGCCGCCGCCTCGGCCCCGGGAGGCGGGTCCCGCCGTACCTGGTGAAGCGCCGTCAGCCCGTCCACGCTGGTGGTGTCGACGCGGGCGCCGCGGCCCAGCAGCCGCCGCACCTCCTCGCAGTCGCCGCTGGCGCAGGCGGCCAGGAACACGGCGCCCTCCTCGAAGGGGACGCGTGTTCCCCCCGCACCGCAGTGCCGGCCCCGGCCGCCCGCCACGGGCTCCTGCTCGGTGAGGGAGCCCTTCGAGCGCCGCAGCTGCTCCGCCCGCCGCGGCCGCGCCGACTCGGCCCGATCCCGCCCAGGCGCTCGGGCTCCGACACCGCCGCCCGCTCGGAGCGCAGGGAGCGCGCGGCGCCTCAGCCCGGAGCGGCGCGCGGCATCCCCGCCGCCGCCACTATCTTCGCCGCGCCCCGCCCCGGCCGCCGCGGGGGATGCCGGGACTTGCAGTTCCCGCCGCCTGTGCCGCACGCTGGCGCGGACCACGAATCCCAGCGGCCCCCGCGCACCGACCCGCCGCGGACAACGAATCCCAGCGGCCCCCGCGCACCGACCCGCCGCGGACAACGAATCCCAGCGGCCCCCGCGCACCGACCCGCCGCGGACAACGAATCCCAGCGGCCCCCGCGCACCGACCCGCAGCGGACAACGAATCCCAGCGGCGCCCGCGCACTGACCTGCCGTGGACTACGACTCCCGGCGGCCCTCGCGCGCCGACCCGCCGCGGACTACGACTCCCGGTGGCCCCTGCGTGGGCAGCCATCGCGCCTCCTGCGTCTGTGAAGGGGGCATGGAGTCCAAGAAGGGTGGGGCGGTTTGGAGTGGGACGAACCTTAAAGATGATCCAGTTTCAGCCCCGCTGCCGTGGGCAGGGACGCCTCCTACTGGATCAAGGGGTCAACTTTCCCTAGGGACATTAATGTTATTTGGAGCCTAATCAAGGTCTGTGATCTCTGCCGTCAAAGAAACACAGACCTGACAGGAGCCTTTTTGTCTGCACTGGAGCAGGACAAACCCAGTCACTTGTTTCGCCTCTACACACACAGAATCACAGAATCGTGGGATGGTTTAGTCTGGAAGGGACCTCAAAGCCCATCCAGTTCTACCCTCTGCCATGGGCAGGGGCACCTCCCACTGGATCAGGGGCTCCAAGCTCCAACCAACTTGGCCTTGAACGTCTCCAGGGATGGGGCAGCCACCACTGCTCTGGGCAACCTGGGCCAGGGCCTCCCCACCCTCATCATAAAGAAATTCTTACATCTAGTCTAAATCTGCCAGTCTAGTCTAAATCTCCAGTTTATACCCATTGCCCTAATCCTATCACTACAAGCTTTTGTGAACAGTCCTTCCCCAGCCTTCCTGTGGCCCCTTCAGGCACTGGAAGGTCACTGTAAGATCTCCTCGGAGTCTTCTCTTCTCCAGGCTGAACAACCCCAATTCTCTCAGCCCGTCCTCGTGTGGGAGGTGCTCCAGCCCTCGGATCACCTTTGTAGCACTCTTCTAGACTAGTTCCAAGAGCTCCACATCCTTGTTATGTTGAGCATTCCAGAACTGGACACAGTACTCCAGATGGAGATCCTTGATAAGTGCTGTCCCTCAGGGGTCTCTACTGGGACCGGTGCTGTTTATTATCTTCATCGGTGATATAGACAGTGAGATTGAGCGCACCCTCAGCAGGTTTGCAGATGACACCAAGCTGAGTGGTGCAGTTGTCACCCCAGAAGGATGGGATGTCATCCAGAGGGACCTGGACAGACTGGAGAAGTGGAGCTGTGTGAACCTCATGGGGTTCAAGAAGACCAAGGGCAAGGCCCTGCTCCTGGGTTGGGGCAATCCCCAATTTCAATCCAGACTAGGGGACAGTCTTGTGCAGAAGACACATCTGTTCAGCACAAATCACACTGAACACAAGATCTAACAGTGTCTGGAAATACTGTTTGAAAAAACATGCAATAAGGAAATTATGATCTCAGACGGACATTCTGTCTAACTTTCAAAAAATACAGTTACTTGGATGAACTTTACTTCAGCTGAAATAATGTTTCCCCCCACTTTTTGTAATAGGAACTACTTTTTGTATCACCTGCTGTAGCCAAACCAAACTGGGAAGAGTTTGGGATGAAACGCTTGTGTTGGCTTCCACACACCTTCTCTGAGCCCCCTCTCGTGGCTGGAGCACGCTGCTGCCTGCCTGGCTTTGCAAAGGTGCTGAGGACCAGGCTCTCCTGAATGAAGAGCTGCCCCTCTCCTTCAGGTTATTTTGTGGTATCAGTCTGCCCTGCTGAGAACTTGCCTTGAATTGTTCGTTAGAGGAATTGTTGAATGAGCACGCTGCTAAATGATAATGACAAATCCCCCCAGCCAGATGGCGACTGCTCATTAGTCTTAAAAATCCCAGCAGTTTCCAACAGAGTTCCAGGGAAAACCTCAGGAACAACAGCGTGATGTGTCTGGCATCCCCAGCCTGCAGACCATTAGGAACCCCTCCAAGGAACACAGTCAGGGGCCACATTAAGGGCTATTAAATATTCATAGAGATCATAGAATCATAGAGTCCCTAGGTTGGAGAAGGCCTTGGAGATCGTCAAGCCCAACCATACCTGTCCACTACTAAACTACATTCCTGAGCCCTTCATTCATCTGTCTTTTAAACCCCTCCAGGGATGGGGACTCCACCGCTGCTCTGGTCAGCTTCTGCCAATGCCTGAGAACTCTTTCAGTGAAGTTTTTCCTGATGTCCAATCTGAGCCTCCCCTGGTGCAGCTTGAGGCTGTTCCCTCTCATCCTGTCGCCTGCCACTTGATAGAAGGGTCACCTTGCAACAACCTCCTTTCAGGCAGTTGTGGACAGTGATGAGGTCTCCCCTCATCCTCCTTTGCTCTGGGCTGAACAACTCCGGGTCCCTCAACTGCTCTTTGTAAGACGTGTTCTCCAGCCCCTTCACCAGCTCTCTTTCCCTTCTCTGGACGCACTCTAGGACCTCAATATCCTTCTTGTAGTGAGGCATGGGTTCAGTGTGACCTGCTATTGCCTTCCCAGGCTTTATGTTGTGTTCTTCTCTGTGGGATTTGTTATTCATGATGATGAGGATGCTGGGGCCATGCTGGACCGGGCCTGGAGCTCCTTAACCTATTGCTTCAAGAATTTAATTACTCGTGGCTGTGTGCCCAGCTGCTGAGAGCCTCGGCTCCTGCACAGAGTGGTGGGCACAGCCATGTTGGTGGTTCAAGCTTACGGTTTTGTGAGGGCATCATAGGGGTGAGGCAGGCGGCCATCCTGTCAGGAGGCACCCCCTTCTCCCACAGCTGACAAGACCTCCTGTGCTCCCGTGAAAACCGCCTGACTGAGACTATCAGCCACTGAAGTTTTTAAAGCATGTCTTTTATTTTCCCAACAGGAATTTTACCCAGCCATATTTAGAGAGTTTTCTGCATTTGCCTAGGATTGCTGGACACTTGACTAAGCTTCTGGATGCTGAGAATTCCTCCACAGCCACAACTCATGAGAAGTGTCTGTAAATTCCGTCCCTTATGGCATATGTACCATTGCTCCCGGGATGCAGAGCTGCTTCGCACGTGCACAGGTTTGCCCATGTTCTCGAGCTGTGGGATTCCCTCTGCACGACAGTGGGTCAGGACAGTCTGTCCGTCCCCTGCCAAGGTGAAGAACACCTGGTCCCGATGGCCTTGGATGTGCAGGTGGAGTCATGGAGAAGAATCGCCCTGCAACCAGAACAGGAGAGCAGTGATGTGTGAGAGAATGCTGGGGCCAACAGTGCTTAAGGGCAAGGGAGCCCACGAGGGCTGAGAGCTCTTCAGAAAGGAAACCCTAGCAGCTCAGGAGAAAGCCATCCCCATGTTCCAGAAAAAAAAGCTGGCAGGGGGAAAAAACCTGCTTGTTTGAATAGGGAGATCTTGGGAGATATCAAGAAGAAGAGAAATGTTTCTGGGCTCTGGAAGAGGGGACAGGCGTCTTGGGTGGGCTACAGGAGGGAAGTAAGATTGTGCAGAGAAAAAATCAGAAGGGCTAAGGCCCAACTAGAAATCAGGTTGGCAAAGTCTGTGAAAGATAACAAAAAATCTTTCTATAAATATATTAACAATAAAAGGAGGACTAGGGAGACCACACAGTCCCTGTTGGACGCAGAAGGAACAACAGTGACAGGGGACGAGGAAAAGGCTGAGGTCCTTCACACCTTCTTTGCCTCAGTCTTTAATTGTAAAGAAAGTTGTTCCCTCTGTATACAAACCCAGGAGCTAGAGGAGCAAAATGAGGCTCCCATGATCCAAGAGGAGGTGGTCAGAGCCTTGCTAGCCTGACTAGACACCCACAAATCTATGGGGCCAGATGGGATTCACCCAAGGGTATTGAAGGAGCTGGCGGATGTGCTGGCCAAATCCCTTTCCATCATCTTCCAGCAGTCGTGGAAGACTGGGGAAGTTCCACTGGACTGGAGGCTGCTGTTGTGCCCATCTACAAGAAGGGCCGTAGGGAGGATCCAGGGAACTGCAGGCCTGTCAGTCTGACCTCAGTGCCAGGGAAAGTCATGGAGCAGGTGATCTTGAGTGCTATCAGGAAGCACATGCAAGAGAACCGGGTGATGAGGCCCAGTCAAAAGGCAGGTCTTGCCAAACAAACCTGATGGCCTTCTGTGATAAAGTGACTCGGCTACTGGATGAGGGAAAGGCTCTGGGTGTATCTTCCTGGACTTCAGTAAAGCCTTTGACACAGTTTCTCACAGCATTCTGCTACGGGAACTGTCACCTCTGGCCTGGACAGGCGCACACTCTCCTGGGTGGAAAACTGGCTGGCTGGCCGGGCCCAGAGAGTGGTGGGAAATGGTGTTAAATCCAGCTGGAGGCCAGTTACAAGTGGGGTTCTCCAGGGCTCAGTGCTGGGTCCAGCCCTGTTCAATGTCTTTATCGATGACCTGGATGAAGGCATCGAGTGCACTCTTAGCAAGTTTGTGGATGACACTAAGCTGGGTGGAAGTGTGGATCTGCTGGAGGGTAGGGAGGCTCCAAAGGGAATGGGACAGCCACGATTGCTCGGGACAACCTGGGCCAGGGCCTGCCTGACCTCCCAGGAAAATTGAAATTGTTTCTTCCCAAGATCTCATCTCGATCTCCCGAAAACCATTCCCCACAGTTCCATGCGCCCCTGTTTTCCTGGAGCCCATTTTGGCACTGGAAGCTGCTCTAAGGGCTCCCCAGAGCCTTCCCTTCTTCAAGCTGAACAGGCTCAACTCTCAGCCTCTCCTCGTGTGGAAGGTGCTGCAGCCCTCAGATCATCTTGGTGGCTTCCTCTTCCATGGGATCTGATGAGGTGTATCTGCAGGTCCTGGTTTGCATCAAAAGCAGGAACTGGACAGGCTCTGAGGTCTTTTATCCAGATCCAGAGCCGTGACAGACGCTTCCTCCAGCCACCTCCACGGTCTGCGGGGGAGGCGTCAATGGTCACAGGCACAGAAGCATCTTTACAGCCAAGGACCATGCATGGGCCAGGCTGTCCGTCCCCTGCTAAGGTGGAGAACACCTGGTCCCGATGGCCTTGGACATGCAGGTGGAGTCATGGAGAAGAATCGCCCTGCAAGCAGAACAGGAGAGCAGTGATGTGTGAGAGAATGCTGGGGCCAACACAGCCACTCACCACGCTTGAAGTATGAGCACTCGTGTGCCTGGGGGTGGGTTGATTTCAGCTGGATGACGAGGCGCCCATGAAGAAATGGAGAGAAGCTGGAGGTTTTCCCTGCCTGACTCAGGGGCCCCTCAGCATTGCGGAGCAGAGGAGAATCTGAACCCTTCCCAGACAGGAGCCAGCAGAGCCACGCCTCTGCCCAGGGACTCTGCAGGGACCCCCAGCACCTGTGTCCCACCCCTGAAAAGGCGCTGTTAGCGATGAATGTGGGAACAAGGATACTGGGGAAAAAACCCACCGTCCGGCTGGGGCAGAGGATGTGGGTAAGATTAGGCAGAGGATGTGGTAACCCCACCATCCACAAGAAATACTTCCCTGGGGCTGCTGCCCAGCCCAGCCTCCTCCCAAAGCTGCAGGATCACCTTCTCCAAGGCTTCTAGGCCCACGGTCAGCTCAGCCCGAAGCTTCAAATCCTGGCAATCCCCAGAGCAAAACTTCCTGCAGGAACAGGAAAGTGGATCTTGTCAGAGAGCGTCCCATCCTCTCTGGGAGTGCAGGAGCTCTGTCCCTGCTGTGCCCGTGCTCCCCTTCCGCACCAGCCTGAGCAAAAGGGAAAGGAACCAGGGAGGGACGGGAGTCCCAGCTGAGAGGAAAATTACTGCAGGGAGCACGAGGTCAATTGACGCTCCTGCACAGACCCAGTTCCAGTCAGGGAACATCTCTTACCTCAGCTCCTCCAGGCCTTTTTCAACACTGATGCTACTCTGTATCTGAAAGAGAAAAACGCTTTGTTGGAGCTTCCCCTGCCAGAGCCACCAGGATTTCCCAGGAGAGGCTTCCCCAGGAAGAGCTGGCAAAAGCTGCTGCTCTGGGCAACCCTGCATGGCAGCTCAGGAGCCTTAGCTGGCATCAACACCCCCTCGCAGGATGTGCCGGCCTCACCAAAGTCACCCACCTCTGTGCACGTATGAGTTGGAACCGAGTGCCAGGTCCAGCCAAAACCAAGAGCTGCAATTGCATTAAGAGTTAGTTATCGGAGTGGGGTGGCCAGCGATCCCAGCAGGTGCAGTCTCCTGGCCATACCCAGGCGTGAGGAGACCAGGCTGGGATCTCCAAGTGTGCTCAGTGCCCTGGAACCCAGCCCCGTTCCCTGTCAGGGCTTCAGGGAGCACCCAGACCAGGCTCCATGCGCTGGGTGAGGCTCCCCGTGCTCAGCTCTCTCCTCTCCATCGCTCCCCCTGCACAGCTCTCCCCTCCGGCAATCCCCAGTTCAGGCTTGGCAACAGCTGCGCTCGTCTCTCACAGACGGAGCCAGCCACGTGCTCCAGTGGCTGCAGCAGCACCTCGGCCAGGACGCTGCTGCTCTGTCTGGGAGGCCAAAAGCCAGTCCCAGGCCTGGCCGTGCTCAGGAAGCACTTGGGCCACATCCTGGTCCCAGAGGAAAGCTGGAAGCTGGGAGCTGGTCTCCAGCACAGCTGGGCTGTTCCTTTCCCAGCTTTGCTCAGGAAAACTCAGCAAGAAAGACAGCGAGCACCAAGGCAAGGATTTTGAAGAGCTGCTTGTGCTCCAACACGGTCTCTTTCCTGCAAGAGAGGGAGTCGGGTGTCTGTAAGGGACCCAAGTCTTGGGTAAAGGCCTTCCAGGTGCATTGCCCTCCTGGAGCTGAAAACCTGCTGCTGGCAGCGAGGTGATAGAGCAGCATCCAGGAGGAAGAGGATTCCTGTCCAGGCCATTCCACACTGCCAGCAGCTCTTGCCCAAAGGAAGGGCTTCAGGGGCACCTTCCGAAAGCTAAGGAAAAGAGTGCGGGAAGGGAAGAGGTGTTGCAAATGACGCCTGCTTTGCCACAGCCTCTCTGGGGTGGCCCTTGCTCTTGCTCTGGCTGGAAAGCAGGCCTCTTTCCCCTCCATGTCCCACAGATATCACGCATGGGACTCCTGAGGTCTCTTCTCCAGGAAGCTCCCTGGAAGCATCCAAGCGAGCACCGAGGGACAAACTCCCCATCCCCGGGGCCAAGAGCGGGGCAGCCTGCCCTTCTCCTGCCCCTTGGGCCACCCGGCCAGAGCTCAGGCTCAGCACAGCTCCCCAAGGTCCCCCCTGAGGGCTTGACAGCAGCAGCAGGGCTGAGCTTCATTTCCAAGTCTATGTTCCTGGGGGAGGAAAAAGCCACATTCTGGTTGTCCCCCAGCCCCGGGCTGTGGGAGCCGAGGCTGTAGGAACAGCCAGAGTGGACGCTCTTTCCAGAGCCTGGGCCATCCCGTTAACAGTGAGAGAGCAGCAGCCTAGGGGGCTTGCAAGGCTCCCCCTTCTCCTTTTCCCATCCCTGGCTTCCCAGGAGCCCCCGCTGACCCCACCTTTGGGCCAGCAGAATGAGCCCGGCTGGCAGCCCAGCCCCAGCCTCTCCCACCTCTTTGTTCAATTTCCCTCTCTTACAGCCCAAGGTCAGTTCAAGGACCCCAAGTCAAAGAAGTATCAAACAGGTTTACCTTGCTATCACTGATTCCTACATTTCCCCCTTTTTAAACTTCAAACAACTGAAGCTCTCTTGATGGTTGTTTCTAACATTTTCCAGCAACATGGCATAATACATGGTATAACAAACAACAATACGACATGAATCCTATTTTAATAACTTGCTGTAGCCGTCCAGTAATGCCTTTGAGGTACGTTCTAAAGGGGTCACTAGGTGTCACCATAGAAAGGCAGAAATCTGTTAGGCTGGTCTGCTTTGCCCATGTTACCCACATATTTTGTCCCGGATCAATTCAAGTTACTATCCCATCCCCAACATGAAACAAGAGTATGATTCCCAATATTACGAGTCGGAATGATTGTCTTCCTCTTCAAGTCTTGATGCCTTGTCTCGTGGGAGGTCTGGGCGGACCGCTCATGCTGGTATCCATCGTGGTCCGGTATCTGTTAGAACACAAGCGTACCCACGTCCCCATACCAACAATTCAAATGGTCCTTTCCAAGTATGAGCTATCAAATCTCGTATCTGTACTGGTGGTCGCCGATTACTTTCCAGAGACACGTGTACAGGTTTTGAAAATGTACCTCAACTCTAGGTTTCTCAAACGGCCCTAAATTTAAATGATTAATAACATATAAGGCTTTATATAGTTGTTCATGAGGAGTATAACCTTTGGTCCCCCTCTTAAATTTGTTAAGGTTCATCTTGATAATTTGGTGGGAGCGTTCCATTATTGCTTGACCTGTAGGGTTGTGCGGAATGCCTGTGATATGATTAATGCCCCACGTAGTAAAAAATGATTGTGTTGATTTGCTGACATAGGCTGGACCATAGTCTGTTTTGATGGGTTTGGGAATTCCCGTGGCTGCAAAGGTAGCACAAAAATGGGCTTGTACGTGGTGACCTTTGTCGCCTGCATGTGCGTTTGCCCACATCATAGCAGAGTATGTGTCAATGGAGACGTGAACGTATTTCAGTCTCCCAAACATTGTTACATGTGTCACATCCGTTTGCCATAGTTCTCGTGCTTGAATACCTTGAGGGTTTGTTGCAGAATGAGAGTGAGATTGAAAAGGTTGACAATCTGTACAGGACTGGACAATTTGTTTTGCTGCTTGGTGAGTGAAATTAAATTGTTTGCCTAAGTTCTTAGCTGACTGGTGGAAAAAAAATCATGAGAGAGTTTTGCTTGCTTGATTGTACTGGGTAGCGGTGTAGTTGTGGTTATTCCAATTGCATTTGCTAATTTATCTGCTCTCATGTTTCTTTCTGCAACAAATCCTGGCAGTGAGGTATAACTGCGAGTATGTAAAATACAATAAACATGTTTCCTACAGCTCAACAAAAGCCACAAACGTTTTAACAACAAATACAATGATTCATATAACACATGTTTTAGATATACTCTTTCCATTTGTTGAACTAAACCAACAACATAAATAGAATCTGATACCACATTAAGTGGTATCTGTTGCCACATTTCAAAAGCTAAAATGACGGCTGCTAATTCTGCCAGTTGTGGTGATCCTTCAGTTGTAGTCATTTTTTCATGCCACGCATTATCACTATACCAAGTAACCACCGCCCAGCGTGTTTTCCCTGAACCATCTGTAAAGACAGTTAGGCCTTGGACTGGCTAGTCTTGACACAACGGTTTCTCAAGGATCTCTGTTTGTTGACCAGAGCTAAATAATTTATGAGAGGGTAAATGGTTGTTTACTTGTCCGGTAAAATCTTCTAGCGATGCCTGTAATTCAAAGCTGTTTTGAATGCTCCATTGCAAATAATCTGTTGTTATTGGCAAATATATTGTTGCTGGGCTTTGTCTGCCGAGTTCCATAAGTCGAGTTCACCCCTTTTTTATTAAAAGAGCAAACATTTCTATGCGAGTGACTAAAGTTTTGTGTGGTTGGTGTGGTAAAAAGATCCAGTCAATTATTTGAAGAGGGTCCAATTTATGTTGATCCCACTGACCATTAATGGCTATTGGTTGTGAGAAATTAGGGTCGTATCGATAAACTTGTCGCTGGGAGATAAGTTGTTCAATTTGTTCAATTGCTTTGTGCGCTTGGGCTGTCAGCTCTCGTGCTGCTGTAAGTTCTGTAGATCCTTTTAATAATTCAAATAAAGGGTGCATTAACTCATTTGAAATTCCTACTGTAGTACGTATGCAGTTGATGTTCCCGACAAGTTGCTGAACGTCATTTAGAGTCTTGATGTTTTTGTTCAACTGAACTTGCTGTGGTTGGACAGAGTGGTCAAAAAGAATGTTTCCAAGATATTTCCAGGGTGCCATTGTTTGGATTTTTTCTGGTGCCAGTTGCAATTCTCAGTTTTGCAAAAAGGCTCTAAGATCATGCATACTGCCCATGAGTGTTTCTATCTCTTGCCCTGCAATGAGGATGTCATCCATGTAATGGTAACATATTAATTGTGGATATTTTTGTCGAAAAGGTTGCAGAGCTAGTGCCACGTATGCTTGACCGATGGTTGGAGAGTTTTTCATTCCTCGTGGCAGTACAGTCCATTGATAATGATGCTGTGGTTGACTTTTATTGATTGTTGGCACAGAAAATGCAAATCTTTTACTATCCTTTGGATGTAATGGAATAGTGAAAAAACAGTCCTTTAAATCAATAATAATTACGTCCCACTGTTTCAGGGTCATTGTCGGTGATGGAAGACCAGGCTGAAGCGGTCTCATATCTTCCAAAATATTGTTGATTGCTCAGAGGTCGTATAAGAGCCTCCATTGCCTGATTTCTTTTTGCTTACAAACACAGGTGTGTTCCAAGGGCTGGTTGAAGGGATAATGTGTCCCTGTTCTTCTTGTTCAGCTCTCAACTGTTCTAGGGCGGCTAATTTTTCTATTGATAGGGGCCATTGGTCCATCCATACAGGTTGTTCTGTTTTCCATATTAAGTTTGAACAAAAGAAAATTAGAAGTGCTTTACAGAGTCACCATCCATTGCCGTATCCAGGGAAGAGCTGAGTGAGGACGGTCTGCAGTGTTTTGTTCACTTGCATGGTGTAGTTCTTGCCGAGAGCAGCAGCCTCAGGGTGGGGGTGATGGCTGCGGAGGGCCCGGTGCTGCCAGCCCACGGGCCCGGCCTGCACCCTGGCCTGTACCCCGGCCTGTACCCCGGCCTGTACCCCGGCCTGTACCCCGGCCTGCGCCCCGGCCTGCACCCTGGCCTGTACCCCGGCCTGCACCCCGGCCTGCACCCCGGCCTGTACCCCGGCCTGCACCCCGGCCTGCACCCCGGCCTGCACCCTGGCCTGCACCCCAGACCTGCACCCTGGCCTGCACCCCAGACCTGCACCATGGCCTGCACCCCAGCCTGCACCTCGGCCTGTACCTCGGCCTGTACCATGGCCTGTACCATGGCCTGCACCCTGGCCTGCACCCTGGCCTGCACCTCGGCCTGCACCCTGGCCTGCACCCCGGCCTGTACCCCGGCCTGCACCCTGGCCTGTACCCCAGGCTTCACCCTGGCCTTCACCCCGGCCTGTACCCCAAGCCAGAGCCAGCTCTGCAGCAGAGGCGCTTGGCCGGCCGAGATTCTGCAAGGCTACCGCTTCACAAAACATTCCCTACTTTTGTTACCATAATAATTTTTGCATGGGTGTCAGGATCATTGTAGCGAGCTGTTTACAGTCAAAAGGTGTAACTGTATCGCCTGACAGTACATTCTCCAAAGTGACAGCCCCCACGCTCTGTGTGCACAGACCCAACCGCACTGCTACTCCCTGCCTACTCCGCCTCCCCCCTGGAGAGGTTGTGCTGTCAAATCTCAGAAGCAGTAGCAGTCGAGGCTGGAGTTGAAGGCCATCCTTACGGATCACAGAGCAAACGAGCAGGCAGCTAAATGGGAATGGAGCTTCAGCTGCCAGGCCAGGATGCCTCCGTACAAACCCTGCAGTCAGCAAGGCAGCACTCGGGAAATAAATATGGTCGGGGAGAGGGAGCACCAGGCAAGGCTGGCAGAGATAAACCAGAAGGGGAAGCCTCTGGGCTCTGGACATTTCCCAGTAGAATTTATCCAAAAGGCATGCAGAGAGGAGCTGACAACACTGTGAAGAAATAGAGGCCCTTCCATGGAGATAAAAAACCGAGCAATGACTGCACAGAAGCAGACCTGACCTACCCTTCACACAGACAGAGTTTCCGTTCCAGTGGAGCTGGCACCAAGCACTGCAACAGCCAAATCACAGCCAAAATGCTTTGGTTTTAATGCACTGAGAAAGGTGCAGGCAGCTCCCAGTGGCGAGACCACCTGCGTCCTCCAGATCATCCTGGAGAGTGAATCCAGAGTGTGCTTTGCCCTGGACAGCAGAGATGTCTCCAAGGCAACAGGTCAGCATCACAGAGGATGATATCACAGAGGCTGTAGCCCGTGGCCAGCGTGCCACTGGCCCACAAGCGCGTGCATCCCACACTCCGGATCAGGAGTTGCTGCAGAGAGAGGAGCAGAGCCCCACAGCTCCAAGTCTGCTGGCTTAGAGGCACAGAACAGGCACCGCCTGGCCCTGACCATGCCGTGCATACACTACAAGTTCTTCTCCAGGCTGAACTATAACACCATCACCTTCAGCGGCCTTGACATCTCCCTGGGAGACCTCAAGCGCCAGATCATGGCTCGGGAGAAGCTGAAGGCATCCAGGTCTGACCTGCAGATCTCCAACGCCCAGACTGGAGAAGGTGCGTTGGGCGGTGGGTGCAGGGTGCAGGGACCCCTGGCTGGCAGCACTGCAGATGCCCCGCAGCAGCCACAGCTGTGGGAGCCGCTCTCTGCTTTTTGTGGGTCGTCCCCAGACAGCGTGAGTCAGAATGGGGCCCATCCCACTGGTGGTGCTGGGGATGGGAGGGCAAGTGGTGCTGGGGGTTAAGTGCAGTGGGAAGCGATGATGGGATTTGGCCACGACCAGAAGCTGTGACTTGTGCTGTGTCCTCACAGAGCTGTTCTTTCCTGATTGCTCTTCTGATCTACAGATCTTTCCGGTACACACAGAGCAGGCACAGGAAAACACGTGGATGCTGGGCAACGGGGATTGCTCAAAAAAGGTTTTGGCTCTAAAGATAAAGGAAAAAACTAGACCAGGAATTCCTACCTCCATGGGATATTTGGAATTCTTACATGTGGATGTAAAGTGTTGGTTCTTTAGAACTTTGTCTTTGCAGGAGACCTGATGAGATGTTGCGATGACCTAGGAAACCAAATGGGTTTTGGGCGAAGGAGGCCAACTTGTTCTGATTGTTGGGAGTCCTCTCGCTTGCTCCTTTTCCCATCAGTTACCGTCCGTTCTCCTAGCCTTTGGAACTTCTCTATAGTCCATAGGCAGCTGCCGTGCTGCTCCCCTTAGGTGGAAGAGCAGGAAATGGTTTCATCTCAATGATTTCTCAGTTTAATGAAGAAGCACTCTGCCATGTGGAAATGACAGTGAAATGTGCGTTTCAGTCTTCTGTGCAGGGTGTTTTGGTCTAAGAGATGGTTCCTGCTTATAGAGCAATGTAAATGAAAAATGGGGTACAAATTGTGAAATGTTCCTGTTTTGTGTGTGATCTCTGAGCAAGAGCACCCCGACAGCATGGTTGAAGAGACGGTGCCTTTGGATTTCAGCCCCTCCTTCCGATTCATTGTTCAAAGGTCACAGCTTTCAGTATTCCAAACTGTGGGGCAGATCCCAGGGAATGGTTGCCGACGGTGCTTTCAAATATTCCATCACCTCCAGCCCGTGTGATTGCAGCATAAAAACCGTTCTTCTGGAGAGTGCTTTTCATTTCAAGCCAAAGCAGTTTCAAGTCCAAGAGTCTCAGGCTATTGTGTCCTTTGAGCTCTGTGTAAATACTGTCAAAAGGCTTTCCTCGTGCTGAGATGAAGGTGGTGTAAGCCAAGGCAAATCCTGCAGAGCTTCAGGCCCACACCGTTCCCTAAAGGCTTTTAGAGGCTCTCGACATCAGTGATTGTGTTTGATTCTCTCTGTTCTGCAAAATGTGAATGGGAAGAACTCATGGTGTTTAACTGGGACGGTTGAGTGCCTGAAGCTCATAGAACTCACCCAGGTGGCATCAAATTGTTGTTCTCTGTCTGTAAAGGGGTTCTCTGCCGTGCTCTGGAATTGCACAATAACAGACATTCGTATCACCTGACTGATTTTTTTCTCAATATTTATGTTGCTTTCAGAATACATAGATGAGAACACCCTGGTTCCCAGGAACATATCGGTCATTGTTAGAAGAATCCCTGCTGGAGGAGTTAAAGCTGCCAGCAAGCCCTCTGTTCCGTGAGTTTCCCTACAGCTCTGGGTTCATTGTGAGGGGTTTTCTTGTTACCTTTCTGTGTGGAGATGAGTTTCCAGAGGCTCTCACATTGTGTCTTTCTTGTTAGAGCTGCGCTTAATTGTTGCTGTCATGGGGTAGATTTTAATGGATCTCTCCCAAAGCAGACTTACATTTTTAGTCTTGCTGGGGCATGGGGTGCCAACTCCGTCAATGGTAACTTTTAAGATGAGTGTGTTGGGTTGGATCTTGAGATTGGTTGTTCTGAGACGCAATTGGCAGATGCTGTTTCCTCTGCCTGGAGAGGTTCCTTATCATGTGTCTTGGCTTTCTTGCTTTTATAGTACAGGCAGGAGGGCATTTGAGTGTCTCCTTGCTATTTGTTCCCATCTTGGAAGAGTCTGATTGATGTGTTTGGCTATTTCTGCTGCTGGAGGAGGGGGTGGGGTACGACAGGTATTCCTACACCCCGAAGCAGAGGAGTAGAGGAAAGACCAAGGGCTGCCAGCTGGTGAACAACACAAACACAAAGTTTCATTCCTAAGGCATTCCAGTGAGTTCCCTAAAGACAATATGGTTTAGACAAAAGAAACAGCGTCCTTAAGTCTTTTGCCTTTTGTGCCAGTACGATGGAGGAATAGGGAATCCTTTCTGAACTTGACAATCACTGAGCAGTTTAGCACCTTGACAAATTCTCCTGGTTATCTTCCTTGGAATTTTTTTACCCCAAGCTGACATCTGTGCTCCAGGTTTTAATTCTTTATTCCTGAGATTTACGGAGGACAGAGAATTGTGTTCTTGATTGCAATTACAGATATTCAGTACTGAGTACCAGATTATTGTTGTCTGTGATGCATTCACACAGCCCAGTTCTACCTCAGCGACACCAGCAGGGTTTGGATGATCCTGTTTCCCAGCCTTCTGACACATCTCCCCTTTCCAACACAGCCGGGAGATATTTTTAGCTTGTGGGTTTGCCATGTCTTAGTGATGTGGGTTCTCAATCAATGAACGCTAGAGATGCTGGTCTCTGGATGTAAACTGGGGGCCTGTCACTGCAGTGGTTGTTGCAAGGCTTTCAGGCACTCCCGAGGAAATCTCAACACCACAGTGTTTTGCTTATAAAGAGAGCCTGGCTCTGGGGTTCATTTCAACACGTGTACTCAGCGCTGTCCTGTCTGTGCATCCTCTGGGTGTGGTAGGATGGTCTCTCTCCAGGTCCTGCAGCGCTGCCCTAAAATGCGAGAAGAGGCGCTGCTGGCATCAAAGGTGGCTTTGTTCACGTAGCAAACTTGCATCTGGAAGTGTCCAGACCACCACTGCTCTTTCTTAGAAACTAAAGGGCTCTGCCTGGTACCTCTTTGCAATGGTTGATGATTTGAGAACACAAGCTGTCGTACAGACTTCATGGTTTCGATATTAATGTAGCAGAGAGAAAACACTGGAGGGCTTCCTCTTGCACTGTTGTCTTCTGAGTCTGTCAGTCTCAGAGCTATTAGTGAAAAACCAGAAATGGCACTTGGGTTTGTTTTGGTTTTTAGTTGCACTGAATGCACCAAGAGAGAACAGTTTCTGCATGTGAATGAATTTCCACATTCACTGGATGATCAGAACGTAATGTTTGATGCTCAGGTTTCATGATGCATAGATTTTTAAAAAGTTGCTCAAATCAGTAAGTTGTTTTAAGAGGGCAAATCAGATGTTTGAAATTGAATACCTTAGGTTAGTTCTTTGAGACATGCCATTTAGAAGTCTTAGTTTAATAGCAGTTAGTAGAAATTTTCATAATAAATATATCGGTCACAATTTAGGCGTTCTTTCTTGGCAAAATGGCTATAAAAAATAGGATACCTCAGCAGAGCTTTAGGCTGCAACTTTAAAGGAATGTCATTCAGTGCTCCCTGATGATCATATATAGAATCCTCTTGATTTCAGCACATACTTCAGCTAAGTGCGAAAAATCTGTGCAGTTCTTTCCAGGATATATGACTTATGGTTGGACTCGATAATCCGGTGGGTCTCTTCCAACCTGGTTGTTCTATGATTCTATGATTCATAATGGGTATTCACTGCTTTATGTTGGGTACAAGCGTGTACTTTATTTTAAGATCTGATCTCCTTTCTTTCTTTCTTTCTTCTTTCTAGAAGTGGAACAGAGCCAGTACGTGGAACACCAAAGGCAGTATGTAAAAACACAGCCTCACACTTCTCTCCCCATTGATTTCTAAATAATGAAGCCTTGTAGGAATTCTCCAAGCATGAACTTGTTATATTTTCCAGTAAAACACAGAATATGTTGTAAATAGAATAGATAGGATTCAGCAGCACAGAAATGGAGAAATGCCATCATTTGCACTGTTCTCATGTGAATAGTGGTATTTGTGGCTGGCAATGCATTGTATTTCACCCAGAATATGCTGGAATATTCCCTGTATGGCTCTGTGTCACATGGGGAATGTGCGATCGTGTTTAGGTCTTGCAGGTTCAAGGTTTGCACAGCTGAAGCCAGTGCCGTGCTCTGCGTCTGTCTGTCTGCATCTGTCTGTCTGTACAGCTTCTGCTGTGATTTTTTTTTTTCCCTGGCCGCTCAGATGGTTTGGAGTGGTCTTTTGCCTTTTGCACACTGTATCACTCAGCTTTTGGTTTTCAAGACTACTTTTGCATGATGGTTTTTGAAGAGGATAACAAACCCCACAGAGGAGCAGTTCTTGCTGCATTTGTTTCTATTTCATCTTAGTTCACCAGCGTGTGTTGAAACACTGATCCCATGTCCATAAACAAATAAATGGAACTATTTTTAAAAATACTTTTTAGGTGAAAATTGGCAGCTGCCTCTCCCCTTTGACTCCAACGCTGTTGTGAGCATTTGAAAGGCGTCCCTCTCTGGGCTGTTGTGGAGCAACGAGCTGATCTGAAGCTGGTGTGCTTATTTCAGCCTCTTCTTATTAACCTCACGGCACTCTGACACAGCCAGAGGTTTGGGCTTTGTTGTTAGCAAATACAACTGACACCAGGCTGGAAATGCCTCTTTCAGTCCCACGCAGAGGATACAGTGCAGGCTTTCAGAGCAGAACAGAGGTTCTCTGTGGCTGCGTTTGGGTAGCAGAACTTGACTCTGTGTTTGATTTTCTTGACACAGGTTGATGACTCCTCTGAACCGATGGCTTTGGCCAAACTGATCAAGGTACATAGATAATATTCTCATTAAAGGCTAAAAAAAAGAGGTTTTGCTTCATATTTTTAGATCTGATACTGTGCTCTGTCACTGAGAACTACTGCAATGTGCACAAAACTTATTTTATGATTAAACTTATGTGTTTTAGCTTTACAATGAGTGTCTGTTTAGATCCTGCCCTGTAACAAGCAGTTCCCAAACTGGGAAGAGAGAAGGGGAGCACCTTCTCAGCCTCAATGTTGTGTTGCAGTATTCCTCATCTGCAGGACACAAAGCAGCAGCACTGCAGAAGCTGTTCATGGGTCTTCATTAGTTTCACTGATTTTGCATTGCAGACAAGCCCAGTTGTTCCAGCAGAATTGAATCGGTGTGAGTGATGGACATTTTGGGGGCAGGGACGCTGCCCAGCTAGAAAAGAAGCGTTGCTGGAGCTCGGACAATGGCCTGGCTATTTCTGAACTTCTAGTCATGACAGTTGTAGATCCCTTCTTGGAATGTGGCATGATTTCATCAGTTGTAGGACACAAACTGCAGACAAGGCAATGGGATTTGTTTGGCCGGGCACTCTTTGAATCGTGCCCCGTCCCTCATTGTTCTCAGGAATGCACCAGTGTGTGTGTGGCACGTGAGCAGATGTGACAGCAGCCGAGTTGTGCTGTGCAGCCGATTGTGGTTTTTGCTTTACAGAGTGTGAGTTTGTCTGGGGCAGCACCAGTGATCGCTCTGCAAGAGCAGGCGCAGGGCTGGCACATTCAGTGACGAGTCGGTCGGGTTGCAGAGATGGGAGAAGGCAGAGCTGAATGCAGGGGAGTGTTCCTCCTGCTGAGTAGAAAGTTCATTCCGAGACTGAGAAATCTCTTCCCACTGGAAACTTCATCCCTCTCTCACTACAGAAATGAATTGGTACATTTTGGGGGAACCCCTCCCCCAAAATTAAGTATTTCAGAAAAATATAGGAGCACAAGATAAAGCAGCTAAAAGCTGTGAGTGCCTCTGCCCTCTCGAGCATGAGCTGGCTCAGCGAGGAGGCAGTGGGGTGAAAAAGGCCAATGGCACCTTGGCTTGTATCAGACATGGTGTGACCAGCAGGTCCAGGGAGGTTCTTCTCCCTCTATACGTGGTAGTGGTGATACGGCTCCTCGAATCCTGTGTTCAGTTCTGGGCCTCTAAAAATAAGAAGGATGTTGAGGCTCTGGAGTGAGTCCAGAGAAGAGTGATGAAGCTGTTGAAGGGGCTGGAGAACAAGTCTCACGAGGAGCGGCTGAGGGAGCTGTGGCTGTTTAGCCTTGAGAAGAAGAGGCTGAGGGGAGACCTCATTGTTGCTTACAACTACCTGAAAGGAGGTTGTAGAGAGGAGGGTGCTGGCCTCTTCTCCCAAGTGACAGGGGACAGGACAGGAGGGGATGGCCACAAGCTCCACCAGGGGAGGTTCAGGCTGGATATCGTGAAAAAAATTTTCACGGAAAGTGTCATTGGGCAGTGGAACAGTCTGCCCAGGGAGGGGGTTGAGTCACCTTCCCTGGAGGTGCTTAAAGGACGGGTGGATGAGCTGCTGAGCGGCACAGTTTAGTCTTTGATAGGAATGGCTGGACTTGAGGATCATGTGGGTCATTTACAATCTAGTGTTTCTGTGGTTCTGTTAAAAGATTTTTCTTTCCTGTTCTTCTGTATCCAATGCCATCTTTGACTGTGGGTCTATTCCTAGTGATTTTTTATGGGTTTGGATGTGTTGTGTAATCCTTTTTTGTTCAAACACATCAGTCAAGTACCTGTAAGGATTTCTGTCAGTGTTATTGGAATGGTTTCAGAGATGTTGATCTGGGTTCTGTTACTGCTGAGGGAAAACGATGTCTATGAAGCAACAAGGTATAAACTGTTGAAAGGTGTTGCTTGCTTTTGTGAGTGAATGCAGACAGAAACAAAATCCAGAGCGGTGGGTCTGAAGGAGCGATGTTTGAATGTCCAGCTGATGTGCAGTCACACCCTTAGACCCTGCTTGTACTTGGACTAGTGTGTAATAAAAACAACTTTTGAATACATAAGCCTTTAAGGAACCAGCTGGCTTCAACAGGTGGAAGACCCAGGTCTGCGTAAGATTCCTGTTACGCTTTGTGTGTGAAAAGGACACGCTCAGCTGGGAACAGGGCAGGTTCTGTTGTCCGTAGCTAAATCACTGAATGGGATGAAGTTCACAGAGGAGAACCTGCCATGTGCACTGCCTGCAGCACCTGTTGGTCAAATTTGTACTGAAAGGAACTTTTGTCTTGCTGAGGGTTGTGAAATATTTGATTCCTTTTAATGCTGCCGTGTCTGAAGCTGAATTCTGGCAAGGGAAACAACTCCCCCGACTCCTCATTTGTGTCCTCTGAATTCTGCACAATGTAAATACTGACACTTGCATGCATCTTTCTGGGTTAAATATGCAGTGGATGTCTGCTCCCTCAGACAGTCTGGAGCTGAACAGTCAGTGTGAAAGTACTGGATGGTATCATGTTCTCCATTCGTGGCTCCAGTTCTCTTGGAAGAAACCAGGGTTAGTCACACAAGTCTTTCTGGAAGGGGCAAACCCAGCCTGAGGTCCTGAGTGTCCAAGGATTCTCTTTGCCCGTAGGTGAGCAGAAATAGAACCATCATGAAATGGTTTGAGGGCTCCCAGAACATCTTCAGGGTATCTCTTTTGTATGTGAGCAGCTGTTTCCACACAACTTCATCTCACGCTGTGCTGCTCTTTACAGGGTGGGGTGAGTTGTGCTGTCTTTGTCCGTGTGGGTTTAAATGTGTGTCTAACGCGTGTGTCCAATGATTCCTTGTTTCACAGACGGCCGACCTAGCCAGCGCTGACGCGTCTGAAGAAGATAAAATAAAAGCGATGATGATCCAGTCTTGCCAGGACTATGACCCCATCAAGTAAGTGTTGATAATGTCCAATTTTTTCCTTTGAAGATGATGTAAAAATGGTAGAGATGTTTGTTTGATGAGAACAGACACATAAATAGCCATGTTGTCTTTTCTTCCCCTAACCTTTTAGTTACGTGAAGACACCTCTGTCATCAAATACTTGGTTCCGTTGTGGAAAACCTGGCGACTCCATAAGGAACGGCCCAGCCAATGGGGTAAGACTGCGAGGCACTGCTGGGGTCACTGAGCTTTGGATTTTCCTACCCGGGCAGGGAGGAAACAAACCCATGACCTGTTCTCGTAAGAAACGTGTCTCCTGGGGTTGAGGACAGAGGTTACACAGAGATGCCACAGAGCCCTTCCAGATTCAAGGGATACCCTGAACCTTTATTCCACAGATCATTCTGTGAGCTTTCATGGGGTTCTTTATCTATTTCCATATCCCCCGAAATATGTCTGGTTTTACCTCTTTAATGACAGTTCAGGGGTTTTAATAGTTGTGGTAAAGCCAAGATGTTTCTGTTGACCCCGTGAACTGAATATTTGCATGTTTTAATTACCCAAGTCTCTGGGTGAGTGTTGGTGCCCTTGCACATCAGTCACTGACTGCAAATGCACGAGGTGTGACTTCAACCTTCGTACAGAGATGGGGGATATCAGTCCCTCCAGGGACGGATTCAGAGCCCCGGTTTCAGCTCTTGCTCAGAACTGTGCTGAGGAGGAGGAGCGGGTTTGTGTCTCTGCTCTGAGGGGATGATGAGCTGAGGGACATTTCACCCTAAGAACATGACATTAAGCCAAGGAACTCGACTGAGTTCAAAACACTGCTCAGGTCCTGGGAACGTCCCGTCTGTTACTACATTCAGGAAAAGAGGATTTTCAGGCACACAACCCTTGTGCTGCGTAAAAGGAGAGGATTAAGGGCCTTGGCTGCTGACAGTAATCATTGAAATATCATTGGCAGTGTGAGTCGTAAGACGAGATCTGTCTGCATTTCTGTTCTGAACAGGGCAGACATCCTGGGTCTGTTCCCAGAATGAAGAAGTGCACAGGAATTCCGAGGAGTTTCCTGATGGAGGTGGAGGATCCCAACACAAAGGGGGCGATGCTGACAAACACTGGGAAATATGTCATCCCAATCCTTAACGCGTAAGTATGGAATTGATGGGACTGAGCAAAAGGGGAGGAGAGAAACCCTGTGCAAATGTCTGAGTGGGAACACACCCGAGCTGGCCAGCGTCTGTAGGTGCAGGGGAGGAAGCACTGGCTTTGTCTCTGAACCTGGGAACCTGGGACACCTTCTGATCTTACAGGCGCGGGGGCTGCTGTGGCTGCCCTGGGTGCTGGGGAAACTCGTGGAGCACTGAGGATTATTTCTGCAAAACATGCCAGTGATGCTCACAGTGGAGTTGCTCTCTGGGAAAATGCATTTTGCTTCTGGTGTGTGTTTCAAAGGTGTCTTGCAAAATTTAACAAAGGGCTACTGGACTGAGATTGCCTCTCCCTCTGGCTTCTGTCAGATCCCACATTGAAACAGGCTGAACTGCTGTTGCTTCTACTCTGAGCTGATTTCTCCATTGATCTCCTTGATGGAGAGTTCTGCAGAGGGAAGACGGTTCCCTGCTCCATCTTCTAGTGCTGTGGCTCTACAAGAGGAGGGGAAGCTGACTGCCTGTGTTTTTGGAGGCTGATGTGGAGAGAGAAGAATTCCATGCATTCTCTTCCTTCGATAAATGCAGAGCTTGAGGAAGTTTTCCTTTACCTCTCTAGAACCTTTTTCTTTTTCCTCCCCCACCTCCTCCAGGGAAGCTTATGCCAGGGAGAAGAAGAAAAAGCCTCGCTTGTTACCGGTGGAGCCATCCTCCACCTCCTCAGATCCTGTTCCAGGGGAACGGCCACCACTGACACCTCCACCCCCTGCCCTCGTGGCTGTCAGTCCTCCTGCTGCTCCGGTGAGTGTCCCTGGACTTTCTCCATCTTCCTCTCGGTCAGTCAGGAAAGGAATAGAAGTTTTATTTCAACACGTGCAGTGGTTCTTGTATTTCAGCAGAGCTTGTTTTCCAACTGTTTGCATTTATTCCCAAGGGCTCTCCTGTCCAACTCCAACCAGCAGCATCAGCACCAGTTCTCCCAGGCCCCCAGGGACAATCCACGCCCACAGCTGGTGAGTGACCATCACTGCAGGATTGCTGTAAAAACATTATCTTCAGTCCAACTGGATGAGATGTTGTTCTTTTTCCTCTTCCCAAAGCTCATCCCAAGCAAGGCAGGAGAAGGCGCCCAGCAGGTGGAGGAGCAGGCTGGGAACCGTGAGTACCTACAGACCCTCACTCTCTTACTGCTTCTATCCTGTGACAGGAGGCCATAAGACAGAGCCTCTGCCACAGCTGATTTACACGGGAATAATTGTGCACAGTTGTGGAGAATGCAAGGGGTGATTAACTTTTAAATGGCTTAGTTGGAATTGGCTTTCAAAGAGAGGAGGTGTGCTTGCAGTAAGAGTATTCAAGCTAAGCCTCCAGTGCAGGACTGAAAGGAGGGCTCTGAAAAATGGAGGCTTTTTGAGGAAAACGTCATTACCTATAAAAACTACCTATAATTAAAAAATGAGATGGAAAGCCACGCCTTTGATTACTGGCTCGATAGGGCTGAAGATATCAATCTCCCGATAAATAAATTGGTTGATACCGATGGAGCAGATACTTGGAAAAGTCAGTGCTGTTCTTTTATGAGCATTTTTGAATATCTTCAATTCAGCTGTTTCACACGGCTAAGGTGCTTTCTCTCCCCTGGGGACAGAGGGTCTGGTTTATCTGTTTATTGAGTTGTGATCTCCCCTGTGCTAAGTACAGGGGGAGGATCCTGTCCCTGGTCCTGCTGGCCACAGCGTGGCTGATGCAAGCCAGGATGCTATTTCCCTTCCTTATCCAGTGAGCGGACAATGGATACGTAAAGAGGAGGAAATATTTTTCCCAATGAAATCACATTGTCTTTCATTTTTGTGTTCTGATAGCGGGTTAGGCTGCAGTTACACTAACACGTGTCTGACATAAGCACAAGCAACTCAGGCTTTTTCCCCAAATGATTTTGTTGCAGAGGGTGAACAAGCCAAACTGAAACTGGGGAATTGTCATCCTAAACCTTTCCCTAAAACTGGTAGGAATTCTAAACAGTTTTTGCTTAAACAGGGTCTTTCCCTTTGACATTTGCAGGCAGGCGACAGATTCTCATACTGGCCAGGCTTTTTTCTTGATATCTTTTTGTAATAAAGGTCCAATTTATTTTAACAGGGAATCAAAGAAATCCAAATATGACATATTTACAAAAGAGTTTGCTGAGGAACCAATGGAATATGAAAAGATTCCAAAGGCGTGGAGGCCTTAAGTTTGCAGGTAGCTACTTTCTGTGTCCATAACAGAGCTGCAGAGTTTCTGGGAGAATCAGGAGGAGCCCCACTCTGTCTCTCGATCGTGAGATGGAGTGGATGATCCAAGGGATTAGCAGGGACAGGCATTTCCTATGGAGGTTGCCAGCTCAGACAGGTCAGAGGTGACGGCTGACAGAGAATTAGAACACGGCAGCTGTTGTTAAGGAGCAGGCGTCAGCTTTCCTGAGTCTTCTCTGTAACAACTAGCAGGAGCTGGAACTGGAACAGGGGCAGTTGATGCACTTTCTGTGTCTGCCTATTACCTCAAAGCAGTTTGGAGGAATCACATGAGAGAAATCCTCTTCCTTTCCCTTTATCTCCCGTGGTTCTCTGCTGCTGAGTCTTGTAAGAGAGGGACTCTTTGGAATTAACATTTTTTTTTCTGTTGTTCTTTTTTTAAGGTCCAAGTCTCCCTCCAGCATTTCATCTCTCTCCAGAGGTTCATATTCCTACTCTGAGTTCAGACCAGGTGCTTCCTGCAGTTTAAATCAGCTTTAATCTCAGTGATACAGGACAATTGTTTTGCATTTAATAAAAGTATTATTATTCAGACATGTTATTAATTAGGACCTGATTTCAAACAACAAACAACACACAGTAGAAACAAACCGGATTTGGTGTGTTTTTAATTAGCCGTGTTGTGTGTGACAAGATTTGTCATGTCACTGGAAACCAGCTTGTTTGGCCAACACAGTCAACAGCTTCTTGCACGGTTGTTTTCATCCTCCTATTGGATGCATCAAACAGCTCAGGGGAGTCAGGGTGTCCCTGGGGTGGGGGTGGCCGTGCTGGAGATGTTGCCCTGTGCGCATCGGCCCTCGATGCGCTCACACTGTCTTGGCCCCACAAGAAGCTGGATTTCTTGGCCCCCTTGGCTGGAGCCTGTGTCCTGCTCATTTCCAGCAAGGGGAGAAGGTCTAGTTCAGGAATCACTTTGCCTGGAGAGCCTGGACAGTGTGTCCAAGTCATCTGGAGGTTCAGCCACAGTTGTCAGGGTTTCTCACACAGGTCCCCGAGGAGGGGAGGGCGTCGGAGGGAGAGGAGCACAGTAGAGTTTCCAAAGGCTCAGTCAGTGCCCAGCTGCAGGACTGACATAAAACCCAGAGACAGCCCCGTGCCCTGGGCTGGCAGAGCCCGGTCACCAGTGCAGGTGCAGCCACGACACTCTCGGTGCTCACAAGCAGAGCCGTGGTCAAGGATCCCCTGAGTGCTGGCATGGCCCCTCTGTCCCCCGGTGCCTCCGCCTGGATCCCAGCCCTCTCGCCCACCCCACGGGTCCCTTGCTCGCTGGCTGCTCCGTCCTGGTGCTCCCTGCAAACGAGCAGCCCTCACGTGTTTCTCCCACAGGCACCCCACACTCGCCCATCTCCCCAGGGGCCGGCACGGACCCTCTGCCACCTGACAGCCCAGGGCGGACGCCAGCCCCCTAGAGCCCAGCTGGACAGACTGAGGTTTGCTGGGGAATGCACACGCTCAGCCCATCCCACCAGTTCTGGGGAAGGTGCAGACCCTCACAGAGCCTCTCGCCGGCCGCACTCAGGCTGGGGCCCTGCACTAGGTGGATTTTAAGAAACACAGACCCTGACTCACTCCAGGAGCTGCACTGGGACCCACACCTCTGCTTGCTCTGCTCTTTCTGACTCGCTGTCCCAGACACAACAAGACAGGGGTCCGTACACACTCTGCTTGATTCCACCAGCTGGCACCCATCCCCGCCAGACCCCAGGAGCTGGATCATAGCATTTCACTTCACAGATACACAGGAGAGAGTGAGTTTATGCAGGGAGATTGTTAAGAAAATAATTAATAATAGGCTGTGAACACCAAGAAATTCAGCAAAGCCAAGTGTAAGGTCCTACATGTGAGTTGGGTGAATGAGTGATTTAATATGTAGAATCATAGAATGTTCTGAGTTTGAAGGGACCCACAAAGATCACTGAATCCAACTCCTCTCTGAGAGCTTTGCTCAAATGCTTCTTGAATATCGTCAGGCCTGGCACTCACTTTTCCATTTGTCTAAGCCACGGATGACCCTACGCTTCCTTCTCCAGGCTCTGTCCCACCTACCTTCCCCCCAGAGCCCTCCTGGTACAGAGGAGGGTTTTCCTGATACTGACTGGTGGGAAGAATGAGCCCTTGGCAAAAGGCAGCGGTGCTCTCGGCAGCAGTGCTTAGCTCAGAGGAAATTCAGCTCCTTTTATTCATCCCCACGGGGAAATGAGGAGAAGCCTGGCTGGAAAGCTGCCTGGAGGAGAAGGACCTGGGGGTGGTGGTTGACAGCGACTGAACACGAGCCAGCAGTGGCCCAGGTGGCCAAGAAAGCCAATGGCATCTTGGCTTGGATCAGAAAGAGCGTGACCAGCAGGGCCAGGGAAGTTCATCTCTCTCTGTACTCGGCACTGGTGAGATCGCACCTCGAATCCTGTGCTCAGTTCTGGGCCCCTCACCACAAGAAGGATGTTGAGGCTCTGGAGCGAGTCCAGAGAAGAGCAAGGAAGCTGGTGAAGGGGTTGGAGAACAAGAGGAGTGGCTAAGAGTGCTGGGGCTGTTTAGCCTGGAGGAGGCTGAGGGGAGACCTCATTGGTCTCTCCAACTCCCTGAAAGGAGGTTGTGGAGAGGAGGGAGCTGGGCTCTTCTCTCAGGTTACAGGGGACAGAACGAGAGGGAATGGCCTCGAGCTCCACCAGAGGAGTTTCAAGCTGGACAGCAGGAAATAAATTTCACGTAAAGGGTCATTGGTCAGAGGCTGCCCATGGGTGCAGTGCCGTGGTTCTAGGCAGGGCAGCAGCCATGGCTGTGCTCACTCTGTCCCAGATGCTGGATGCTGCCCTCTGTTCTCCCAGTCTCATCAACTTTGGAGATCTGCACAGCCTCTCCTGCAGGCCGTGCTCCAGCACCTGGGGCGGCAGGACCTGCCTGTCCAGGTGGTGGGATATAAGACGATGATTCTCCTGGCGAGCAGCCAGAGCCTGGTGTCCCCCAGCAAAGAAGGAACAGGGTGGAGGTCCTGGCACAGGGCTTGAGCCACTTGTCCCTGTGCAGGCCGTGCAGCCGGGGACTGTGAGCAGCCTCTGGGCAGCTGGAGAAGGACACAAGCGAGACCAGCATCTCCAAGGTGAGGCTCTGCCTGGTGCCCTGCGTGCTCCCCTGCAGGATGCCCGCTCCTCCAGGGCCTGCACTGTCACTGTGCTGCCCTCAGACCAAGGTCTGGCTTTAGACCCAGCGCATAACAGTGTGTGTGGCTGCACTGCAGGAGGGAGATGGAGTTTGGGGCTGAAATGCAGTCTTGGCGGAAGAGCTGGGGCTGAAATGCTGCTCCGCTTGCTCTGGGTCCTCACCACCTGTGGGTCTGACACAGCCAACAGTGGCTGCACTGATGGAGCTTAACCCCATGCTGCCTGCGAACTCTGAGCTGCTGGACAGAGGGGCTGGAGGTCCTGGTCCCCAGGGACCCTCTGCTGGGACTCAGCCCTGCCACTCCTCTCTCCCAGACTCTGCGCAGGGAGATCTGTTCATGCCTGCTTCTGCTCAGCCATTGCTTGGAGTTAAATCTCCATGGCGGGGCCTCCAGTACTTGCGGGTTCTGTCAGCTCATGATCTCATTCCTCCCTGTGCTAGTAAAAGGAGGACCAGGAAGCATATTCAGTCCTTATTAGATGCAAAGGGAACAACTGTGCCACAGGATAAGGACAAGCCTGAGGTACTTAATGCCTTCTTTCCCTCAGTCTTTAATAGTAAGGAAAGTTGTTCCCTGTATGTACATACCCAGGATCCTGAGGAGCACAGCAAAGCTCCCATGAACCAAGAGGAAGTGGTTAGAGGCTTGCTTGCCCAATTAGAAACTCACAAGTCTATGGGGCCAGATGGGATCCTCTTGAGAGTATTGAGGGACCTGGCGGACGTGCTTGCCAACCCCCTTTCTACCATCTACAAGACTGCTGGTCTTGTCTGACTGGGGAAGTTCCACTGGACTGGAGGCTGCTGTTGTGCCCATGTACAAGATGGGTCGCTAGGAGGATCCAGGGCACTACAGGCCTGTCAGTCTGACCTCAGTGCCAGGGAAAGTCATGGAGCAGGTGATCTTGAGTGCTATCATGAAGCACATGCAAGAGAACCGGGTGATCAGGCCCAGTCAACACGGGTTCACAAAAGGCAGGTCTTGCCAAACTAACCTGATTGCCTTCCATGACAAAGTGACTCAGCTGCTGGATGAGGGAAAGGCTGTGGAAGTATCTTCATGGACTTTAGTAAAGCCTTTGACACAGTTTCTCACAGCATTCTGCTTCAGAAGCTCTCAGCCTCTGGACTGGACAGGCACACACTCTCCTGGGTGGAAAACTGGTTGGATGGCTAGGTCCAAAGGGTGGTGGGAAATGGAGTTAACTCCAGCTGGAGGCCAGTGACAAGTGGTGTCCCCCAGGGCTCAGTGCTGGGTCCAGCCCTGTTTAATGACTTCATCAATGACCTGGATGAAGGCATCGAGTGCAGCCTTAGCAAGTTTGCAGATGTTACTAAGCTGGGTAGAAGTGTCGATCTGCTGGAGGGTCGGGAGGCTCCAAAGGACAGGCTGGACTGCTGGGCTGAGACCAACGGCATGAGGTTTAACAAGGCCAAATGCCAGGTCCTGCACTTGGGGCACAACAACCGTGAGCAGCTACAGACTAGGAGAAGTCTGTCTAGAAAGCTGCCTGGAGGAGAAGGACCTGGGGGTGTTGGTTGACAGCGACTGAACACGAGCCAGAAGTGGCCCAGGTGGCCAAGAAGGCCAATGGCATCTTGGCTTGGATCAGAAACAGTGTGACCAGCAGGGCCAGGGAGGTTTTTCTCCCTCTGGACTCGGCACCGGTGAGATCGCACCTCAGATCCTGTGCTCAGTTCTGGGCCCCTCACCACAAGAAGGATGTTGAGGCTCTGGAGCGAGTCCAGAGAAGAGCAAGGAAGCTGGTGAAGGGGTTGGAGAACAAGAGGAGTGGCTGAGAGCGCTGCGGGTGTTTAGCCTGGAGAAGAGGAGGCTGAGGGGAGACCTCATTGCTCTCTCCAACTCCCTGAAAGGAGGTTGTGGAGAGGAGGGAGCTAGGCTCTTCTCTCAGGTTACAGGGGACAGAAGGAGAGGGAATGGCCTCGAGCTCCACCAGAGGAGGTTCAAGCTGGACATCAGGAAAAAATTTTCACATAAAGTGGCATTGGTCACTGGCAGAGGCTACCCAGGGAGGGGGTTGAGTCACCCCCCCCCTGGAGGTGCTTAAAGGACGGGTGGATGAGGTGCTGAGGGACATGGTTTAGTCATTGATAGGAATGGTTGGACTCGATGATCCGGTGGGTCTTTTCCAACCTGGTGATTCAATGTTTCTGTGATTCTACGAACTCTGCCTAGGTCTCTGCGGTGCTTGGAGGCAAAGCGGCGGGTGCCTAAACAATGAATGTCAGCGTTAGCAGGTGGCAAGGGGCGCCCTGGGGTAGTAAAGTGACAGACGGGCACGTTGCTACTTCAACTCGCCAGAGCAGATCCCTTTGGCTGGTTTGCATTAGCCCTTCTACCAAGGGCCTGGCTTTGGAAGACAATGTCCGTGTCCTGTTGAGGTTTGGGTATCTCCTGGGAGCGGCATGAGGTCAGAAGGAGGGCCAGCCATAGGCAGGGCACGGTAGCCAGGAAGGGCTGAAGGTCCTTATGCAGCCGCCCTCACCTGCAGCTCGCTGTCCCCTGTGGCCACCCTCCCTGTACAGCGATTGTCGGGCGGTTTCCTCTGACTCCCCCAACTCGCAGCAATGGGAGAGATTAATTTTCACACTGGGAGGAATCACTGTGCCAGCTCGTCTAAGGAGCTTTGGGAACTGTTGCGATAGCAGCCAGAATGTGGAGGCATTTCTGCATGCACCCCAGTGTGATGCAGAGGATGCTGCACCGTGACGGAGGAGGAAGGATGCACGCTCTTACCCCCAGCAGGTAAGTCTTTTGCTCCCAGGCTGCTGAGAGTGGCAGCAAGCAAAGAGAGCATGGGCTGAGGAGCCGTGCAGCGGATGGACAGCAGGCAAAGTGCCGGGTGGAGAGGGCAGTGAGCAGTGACCCCAGTGGGCTTGGGGGGCAGGCACCAGCAGTGAAGCCCCAGGCAAGGAGCGCTGCCAGCCGGCAGAGGGAGGTGATCCTGCCCAGGTGCCGTGCCCTGCTCTGGGCTCCCGGTGCGAGGCAGGTGGGGGCACCCTGGGAAGAAGCCCTGCCCCCTGCCCCCTGCCCCCGCCCCCATTCCGTTGGGCTCCCCGAGTTGGTCAGTTGGAGCCACGGCCACCAGACACAGCAGAGGGAGCTGAGCTGGCACGGTGCCGTGAGGGGCAGGATCTGCCCGAAGAGTGTTTCTCCGGCACCAGCACCCCTCTGCCCATCCTCGCTGTCACCGGCTGGGCCACATCTCTGTGTGCTGCACGGCGAGGGTCCTCCTGTCCCGGCCAGGATGGGCCAGGTCAACTGCTTCTGCAGCTCCAGGTGGGCTCCCGTCGTGGCTTGGGGACACCGGGGCACAGCTGGGGCCTGCCCAAGCAGTGTTGCTCATGCTTGCCGCGCTCTGCCCTGCAGGAAAGCTCTCAGTGAGGCAGACGCAGTGCTGAGCACAGATGTGCAGCTGAGCTGGGGACGCAAGAGGCGCGAGAGATGCCTTCTCCTCCTCCAGGAGGAACTGGTGATCGCCAAGTTGCGGTAAGAGCCTGGGAGCCCAGCTCCCTGTCCCCCATTGCTGCTGCTGGGAGCGGGTCAGGGACACCTTGGCACAAGCCCCAGGCCCCAAGACCTCGGTGATGGATGCACCACGCTCTGTCCCGAGGCCAGGTTGGGGACAGGGCTCTTCCCGCGGGGACCACTAGGAGGCCACCCCCAGCTCACTGCCTGCCTCTGCTCTCCGCAGACGTGGCAGCAACCTGCGCCCACAGCTCCGCCTGGCCCTCAACCAGCTGTGGGTGCTGAGCAGTGGGAATGAGGCAGGGGAGCCAGAGGAAGAGGAGGATGGCAGCGGAGAGGGCAGCAACTCCCTCATCCTCGTCTGGCCCGCAGGCTCCTGCATCGCCACTTTTGCGTGAGTTGCGGTGCCACGTGCCATGGCTACTGGGCAGTGTGGTGCAATGCTGTCCCCCCTTCTCCCTGGGCTTCGGCAGCCACAGTCGGGGCTGGCAAGGGGCAGGAGAGCTTCTCAACCGTGCCCACGCCATTCTGTGCGTGGCCTCTGTCCTGCACACAGAAGCTGGGCAAGGAGCAGGCAGTGCACCAGCAAGAAGTGAGGGAGGGAAAGAGGGATGGAGGGAGGGAGGGAGGGAAGGTAGGAGGGAGGCCAAGTCTGCTGTCTTGGGTCTGTGGGGTGGGCGTACAAGCAGAAGAAACAAGAGGGATGGGAGACATTTCTCACTCCTGCTTCTCCCCGTCCCCTTTTGCTTGCCGGCAGGGACAGGCCAGAGCAGCTCCTCTGGCAGGACAGAGGGAGGCAGAGCTTGGGCAACGTCTGTCCTGCCCCATGGGACTTGTTCCTGCCCCAGTGTCCTTGCCTATGGGCAGGGCTGTGCAGGCACCTGCCTCTGCCCGCAGGCTCGGGGGGCCAGCGGGGTCTGACACTCCTTCTCCTCTCTTTCTGCAGCTCCCAGGCGCTGAAGGAACTCTGGGTGGGCACACTGCTGGGGTAAGCCGAGGACACTGCACGCGCAGGCACATGGGGGAACACAGCTCCCCAGGTGGGGACAGGTGTCCCTGCAGATGCCGGCAGCTTTGGGGCAGACGGGGATCGTGCGGGGATGGAAAGTCTCTTCTTGCGCAGTTTGCAACAGAGAGAGGCACGCGGGGAAGCAGGGCTGAGTGCCTGGCAGGCAGGAGCGATGCAGGCAGCTCTGCTCTCTGCTTGGCGCTGGGGCGTTACGTGGGGGAGTTTTGCAACCCCTTCCTCTGGAGAGAGTGGAGGTGGCTCGGGGTTCACTCTTTCTATCCCTTCCCCATGCCCAGGCAATCAGAAGAAAAGAAGAAAGCCCGCGTGATACAACTGCCTTCCATCAAAGCCCTGGAGAAGGAGCTGAGCTGCCGCCGTGCCGTGAGTGTCTCTCCCCTCAGCTCTGTCCCTGAGCATTGCTCCTCCACCAAGCAGGAGAGCATTCCTCTCCCCTTCTTCTACTTCTTCTCTCTTGCCCAGTGGAGGACAGTGCGTGCCAGGAGCCTAGAGACGCTACTCGAGGTCCAGGCAAAGGTGAGAAAGGATGCCTTTCACCCTCCGGCTGCTGTGCTAGAGTGCCCGGGATCCCTGGGGAGTGGGGGGACCTTCTGTGAGAGGGTCTCACGGTACCCCAAGGGGAGCTGAGGGGTTGGGGAGCCAGCGGAACTGCCAGCACGGCCTGGCGGGTTGTGCCAGGGAGGATACTTCCACACTCAGACTGCTGGTGCTGGGTGGCCGCTTGCTCTTTCTCCTCTAGAGCTGCTCTCTAAGCACAACCTGGTTCTTGCAGGATGACGACAAGCAAGGGCCTCCACCGGTGCCTTCTAGCAATGGAGGGGGACGTTGCCAGCCAGCAGGTGAGTGGTGGAAAGAAAAGTGGGGAGGACCTTCTTTCCTCGGGCAAGTAGCTCTTCTGCAGAAGACGGGATGCTGCTGCAGCTGTCCTTCACCTTGAGCAAGGTGGTCCCCATCGCTCTGCAGCAGGCGAGTGCTGATCCGCCGGGGTCCCCTTGTTCCCTTGATGACTGTCCCTTGCACGGAGGGGCAGAGGGGACATTGCTGAGTGGCCGAGGTAATGCCTGTCTCTGCTCTGTCCTCGGAGCCAGGAGAATGGGCTGAGCAGGCATTAGCTCTGCTCTCT